>OX382217.1:7230000-7950000 GCA_947507515.1 Eulithis testata | reverse complement strand
TATTCAAAATCCACCTAAGTGAGACGAATTCTTCATACTTCATACAAAAACTGAAAATTTTTTGGTGACTTACGATCGCGTGCGATACATCAAATTAAGCGTCTCGGCACCCATTGTGCGAATAAATTATAATAGGACCCACGTTCTATACAAAAAACGTGAATTTTTGACATTTTTCGCATAATTTTATAGGGACTTAGCAAAATTTCAACAATTTTATTTTCTAAATTTTAATTTTACAAGTAAATAAATTATTTTAGTAGCTTATAAATCGTAGTTCGACGCACTGGTTGCGCCCACAGTGGCAAAGTTTCGTTTTTGATAGCGAAAAGCTATTAACTTAGCGTTTTTACGCTCAAGAACGCAATTTTGTCTAAGGTGAAAACCGAAAATATTTTTCTCGACTCCAACTTTGAGTGACCATAGCCGTGCGCTACATCATTAGAAGCGGCTCGACACGCTCTATCCGTGGAGCGAGTCCATTTGGGCACTTGTCGTAGAAAAATATTCGAAAAACTGCGATTTTCCGTAAATTTTGGTACATTTGGGTCTTTTTTGAGCGTTTTTGAATTTTGTCGCGTCCATCTTGCGTGTTTCTGCACATCCCGTGGCTGGTTCACCTCTGCCCGACGTCCCCGCACGTACCTGCAAAAGAAAAAACACGATTATCGACAAAAATCAAGAAAAACGCCCGACCCATCAAAATCGAGATTATTCAAAATCCACCTAAGTGAGACGAATTCTTCATACTTCATACAAAAACTGAAAATTTTTTGGTGACTTACGATCGCGTGCGATACATCAAATTAAGCGTCTCGGCACCCATTGTGCGAATAAATTATAATAGGACCCACGTTCTATACAAAAAACGTGAATTTTTGACATTTTTCGCATAATTTTATAGGGACTTAGCAAAATTTCAACAATTTTATTTTCTAAATTTTAATTTTACAAGTAAATAAATTATTTTAGTAGCTTATAAATCGTAGTTCGACGCACTGGTTGCGCCCACAGTGGCAAAGTTTCGTTTTTGATAGCGAAAAGCTATTAACTTAGCGTTTTTACGCTCAAGAACGCAATTTTGTCTAAGGTGAAAACCGAAAATATTTTTCTCGACTCCAACTTTGAGTGACCATAGCCGTGCGCTACATCATTAGAAGCGGCTCGACACGCTCTATCCGTGGAGCGAGTCCATTTGGGCACTTGTCATAGAAAAATATTCGAAAAACTACGATTTTCCGTAAATTTTGGTACATTTGGGTCTTTTTTGAGCGTTTTTGAATTTTGTCGCGTCCATCTTGCGTGTTTCTGCACATCCCGTGGCTGGTTCACCTCTGCCCGACGTCCCCGCACGTACCTGCAAAAGAAAAAACACGATTATCGACAAAAATCAAGAAAAACGCCCGACCCATCAAAATCGAGATTATTCAAAATCCACCTAAGTGAGACGAATTCTTCATACTTCATACAAAAACTGAAAATTTTTTGGTGACTTACGATCGCGTGCGATACATCAAATTAAGCGTCTCGGCACCCATTGTGCGAATAAATTATAATAGGACCCACGTTCTATACAAAAAACGTGAATTTTTGACATTTTTCGCATAATTTTATAGGGACTTAGCAAAATTTCAACAATTTTATTTTCTAAATTTTAATTTTACAAGTAAATAAATTATTTTAGTAGCTTATAAATCGTAGTTCGACGCACTGGTTGCGCCCACAGTGGCAAAGTTTCGTTTTTGATAGCGAAAAGCTATTAACTTAGCGTTTTTACGCTCAAGAACGCAATTTTGTCTAAGGTGAAAACCGAAAATATTTTTCTCGACTCCAACTTTGAGTGACCATAGCCGTGCGCTACATCATTAGAAGCGGCTCGACACGCTCTATCCGTGGAGCGAGTCCATTTGGGCACTTGTCGTAGAAAAATATTCGAAAAACTGCGATTTTCCGTAAATTTTGGTACATTTGGGTCTTTTTTGAGCGTTTTTGAATTTTGTCGCGTCCATCTTGCGTGTTTCTGCACATCCCGTGGCTGGTTCACCTCTGCCCGACGTCCCCGCACGTACCTGCAAAAGAAAAAACACGATTATCGACAAAAATCAAGAAAAACGCCCGACCCATCAAAATCGAGATTATTCAAAATCCACCTAAGTGAGACGAATTCTTCATACTTCATACAAAAACTGAAAATTTTTTGGTGACTTACGATCGCGTGCGATACATCAAATTAAGCGTCTCGGCACCCATTGTGCGAATAAATTATAATAGGACCCACGTTCTATACAAAAAACGTGAATTTTTGACATTTTTCGCATAATTTTATAGGGACTTAGCAAAATTTCAACAATTTTATTTTCTAAATTTTAATTTTACAAGTAAATAAATTAATTTAGTAGCTTATAAATCGTAGTTCGACGCACTGGTTGCGCCCACAGTGGCAAAGTTTCGTTTTTGATAGCGAAAAGCTATTAACTTAGCGTTTTTACGCTCAAGAACGCAATTTTGTCTAAGGTGAAAACCGAAAATATTTTTCTCGACTCCAACTTTGAGTGACCATAGCCGTGCGCTACATCATTAGAAGCGGCTCGACACGCTCTATCCGTGGAGCGAGTCCATTTGGGCACTTGTCATAGAAAAATATTCGAAAAACTACGATTTTCCGTAAATTTTGGTACATTTGGGTCTTTTTTGAGCGTTTTTGAATTTTGTCGCGTCCATCTTGCGTGTTTCTGCACATCCCGTGGCTGGTTCACCTCTGCCCGACGTCCCCGCACGTACCTGCAAAAGAAAAAACACGATTATCGACAAAAATCAAGAAAAACGCCCGACCCATCAAAATCGAGATTATTCAAAATCCACCTAAGTGAGACGAATTCTTCATACTTCATACAAAAACTGAAAATTTTTTGGTGACTTACGATCGCGTGCGATACATCAAATTAAGCGTCTCGGCACCCATTGTGCGAATAAATTATAATAGGACCCACGTTCTATACAAAAAACGTGAATTTTTGACATTTTTCGCATAATTTTATAGGGACTTAGCAAAATTTCAACAATTTTATCCTTTGATTTGCGGACCGCGACTCGCGAATAATCCGCGAATCTGTCATATGACCTTCGCGGTTGATTCGCGGTTCGCGAATCCGCGCATTCCGCGTGGTAAATGATTGATGATTGCCTTTAATTTTACTACTATAAGTATGTATTATTATACCTCTTTGAAATCTGCTTGAAATATTCTAACTAACTGAATAATAATTATTACTTGGTTATTAATTTTCACTTCGCTACCCCAAGTCAAAGATGAAAAAAAATGGATGGATTCCCGTTTTATGTGCAAAAACCCCTAAATTTTAAAAATTTACGATTTTTTTATTTAAATAAATGGCTTATTAACATCGATAAAGCCCCATGTTAAGTTAAATTCAACAAAAACCAAACTCCCATACAATTTTTACAAAAAAAAACCATCACAAAAAAAAAGGGTCCGATAACGGCGCACAGCTGTGACGAGTATCAACTTCTAAGATTGTTTACAAACTTGACGAAGGTCGAGTGGCCTATTTAATGGTTTGAGTCACAAGAGTAGTTCATAAAAACTGTTGTAAACAAAGTTTCTCGCATCCCAAGCATAATATTTACGATGTGTGAAATAAATACCAGACCTCTTGAAAATCACCTCCCAATACACACTTTGAATGTAGGTATGTAATGTAGTACTAAGTAGGTTCAGTGAGTTATACAAAAACATTAGTATATAATATATTTACAATATATTCGTGATAAAATAATCACCTATTACCATACAATAACATTTAGAAATTAATTATTTTTCGCTGGCCGTGCGCATCGGCCAGCTCCTGGCCGATGCGCAGATGCTAGTATTTATTTCACTATTTTAAAGAAATCTAATTACATTCTAACAATTTAACACTTAGAAAATATCAAAATATGTTTTGTTGATCTATTCCACTGGTTTTTTAGTGTGAATAATTAGATTTTAGGTCAAAACAAAGGGATTTTGTTAGAGTACTTCGCAAAAAAAAACTAGGTGGCTGATGAAATTAGCAAAATTTTGAATGAAAACTTTATCCAAACCGCAACCAAGAAATGTAAAAACATTAAAAACTTACGTGTTCATCGTTATTACAGCACCAATAACACTCACAATTACTTTTTACACCAAAAAACACAAGCAAAAACGACCGAAAAAAACACCCCACCGCCCGAGAATGCGCGCTCAAATAAAATGAATTTGTGAACTTTTTTCTTTCGGGGTTGTTATTTGTACACATTTGCTACACGCCTCTGTTTTTGAACGAAGCGTTTTACAAGTCTATGGCAGTGTAGCAATAGACTAAGGGCATTAATTTCGTTCAAAAACCGAGACGGTTATACCGTCTGCGCATCGGCCAGCTCCTGGCCGATGCGCAAACGTGTGAAATTTGACACCGGCCAGCTCCTGGCCGATCGACAGACAAGGAGTTATTTTCTAAATTTTAATTTTACAAGTAAATAAATTATTTTAGTAGCTTATAAATCGTAGTTCGACGCACTGGTTGCGCCCACAGTGGCAAAGTTTCGTTTTTGATAGCGAAAAGCTATTAACTTAGCGTTTTTACGCTCAAGAACGCAATTTTGTCTAAGGTGAAAACCGAAAATATTTTTCTCGACTCCAACTTTGAGTGACCATAGCCGTGCGCTACATCATTAGAAGCGGCTCGACACGCTCTATCCGTGGAGCGAGTCCATTTGGGCACTTGTCATAGAAAAATATTCGAAAAACTACGATTTTCCGTAAATTTTGGTACATTTGGGTCTTTTTTGAGCGTTTTTGAATTTTGTCGCGTCCATCTTGCGTGTTTCTGCACATCCCGTGGCTGGTTCACCTCTGCCCGACGTCCCCGCACGTACCTGCAAAAGAAAAAACACGATTATCGACAAAAATCAAGAAAAACGCCCGACCCATCAAAATCGAGATTATTCAAAATCCACCTAAGTGAGACGAATTCTTCATACTTCATACAAAAACTGAAAATTTTTTGGTGACTTACGATCGCGTGCGATACATCAAATTAAGCGTCTCGGCACCCATTGTGCGAATAAATTATAATAGGACCCACGTTCTATACAAAAAACGTGAATTTTTGACATTTTTCGCATAATTTTATAGGGACTTAGCAAAATTTCAACAATTTTATTTTCTAAATTTTAATTTTACAAGTAAATAAATTATTTTAGTAGCTTATAAATCGTAGTTCGACGCACTGGTTGCGCCCACAGTGGCAAAGTTTCGTTTTTGATAGCGAAAAGCTATTAACTTAGCGTTTTTACGCTCAAGAACGCAATTTTGTCTAAGGTGAAAACCGAAAATATTTTTCTCGACTCCAACTTTGAGTGACCATAGCCGTGCGCTACATCATTAGAAGCGGCTCGACACGCTCTATCCGTGGAGCGAGTCCATTTGGGCACTTGTCGTAGAAAAATATTCGAAAAACTGCGATTTTCCGTAAATTTTGGTACATTTGGGTCTTTTTTGAGCGTTTTTGAATTTTGTCGCGTCCATCTTGCGTGTTTCTGCACATCCCGTGGCTGGTTCACCTCTGCCCGACGTCCCCGCACGTACCTGCAAAAGAAAAAACACGATTATCGACAAAAATCAAGAAAAACGCCCGACCCATCAAAATCGAGATTATTCAAAATCCACCTAAGTGAGACGAATTCTTCATACTTCATACAAAAACTGAAAATTTTTTGGTGACTTACGATCGCGTGCGATACATCAAATTAAGCGTCTCGGCACCCATTGTGCGAATAAATTATAATAGGACCCACGTTCTATACAAAAAACGTGAATTTTTGACATTTTTCGCATAATTTTATAGGGACTTAGCAAAATTTCAACAATTTTATTTTCTAAATTTTAATTTTACAAGTAAATAAATTAATTTAGTAGCTTATAAATCGTAGTTCGACGCACTGGTTGCGCCCACAGTGGCAAAGTTTCGTTTTTGATAGCGAAAAGCTATTAACTTAGCGTTTTTACGCTCAAGAACGCAATTTTGTCTAAGGTGAAAACCGAAAATATTTTTCTCGACTCCAACTTTGAGTGACCATAGCCGTGCGCTACATCATTAGAAGCGGCTCGACACGCTCTATCCGTGGAGCGAGTCCATTTGGGCACTTGTCATAGAAAAATATTCGAAAAACTACGATTTTCCGTAAATTTTGGTACATTTGGGTCTTTTTTGAGCGTTTTTGAATTTTGTCGCGTCCATCTTGCGTGTTTCTGCACATCCCGTGGCTGGTTCACCTCTGCCCGACGTCCCCGCACGTACCTGCAAAAGAAAAAACACGATTATCGACAAAAATCAAGAAAAACGCCCGACCCATCAAAATCGAGATTATTCAAAATCCACCTAAGTGAGACGAATTCTTCATACTTCATACAAAAACTGAAAATTTTTTGGTGACTTACGATCGCGTGCGATACATCAAATTAAGCGTCTCGGCACCCATTGTGCGAATAAATTATAATAGGACCCACGTTCTATACAAAAAACGTGAATTTTTGACATTTTTCGCATAATTTTATAGGGACTTAGCAAAATTTCAACAATTTTATTTTCTAAATTTTAATTTTACAAGTAAATAAATTATTTTAGTAGCCACTGGTTGCGCCCACAGTGGCAAAGTTTCGTTTTTGATAGCGAAAAGCTATTAACTTAGCGTTTTTACGCTCAAGAACGCAATTTTGTCTAAGGTGAAAACCGAAAATATTTTTCTCGACTCCAACTTTGAGTGACCATAGCCGTGCGCTACATCATTAGAAGCGGCTCGACACGCTCTATCCGTGGAGCGAGTCCATTTGGGCACTTGTCATAGAAAAATATTCGAAAAACTACGATTTTCCGTAAATTTTGGTACATTTGGGTCTTTTTTGAGCGTTTTTGAATTTTGTCGCGTCCATCTTGCGTGTTTCTGCACATCCCGTGGCTGGTTCACCTCTGCCCGACGTCCCCGCACGTACCTGCAAAAGAAAAAACACGATTATCGACAAAAATCAAGAAAAACGCCCGACCCATCAAAATCGAGATTATTCAAAATCCACCTAAGTGAGACGAATTCTTCATACTTCATACAAAAACTGAAAATTTTTTGGTGACTTACGATCGCGTGCGATACATCAAATTAAGCGTCTCGGCACCCATTGTGCGAATAAATTATAATAGGACCCACGTTCTATACAAAAAACGTGAATTTTTGACATTTTTCGCATAATTTTATAGGGACTTAGCAAAATTTCAACAATTTTATTTTCTAAATTTTAATTTTACAAGTAAATAAATTATTTTAGTAGCTTATAAATCGTAGTTCGACGCACTGGTTGCGCCCACAGTGGCAAAGTTTCGTTTTTGATAGCGAAAAGCTATTAACTTAGCGTTTTTACGCTCAAGAACGCAATTTTGTCTAAGGTGAAAACCGAAAATATTTTTCTCGACTCCAACTTTGAGTGACCATAGCCGTGCGCTACATCATTAGAAGCGGCTCGACACGCTCTATCCGTGGAGCGAGTCCATTTGGGCACTTGTCATAGAAAAATATTCGAAAAACTACGATTTTCCGTAAATTTTGGTACATTTGGGTCTTTTTTGAGCGTTTTTGAATTTTGTCGCGTCCATCTTGCGTGTTTCTGCACATCCCGTGGCTGGTTCACCTCTGCCCGACGTCCCCGCACGTACCTGCAAAAGAAAAAACACGATTATCGACAAAAATCAAGAAAAAATCGCCCTCCCACCCACCCAGATTGCAGTTACTAAGGTAAGAAAAGTCGATTCCCACAGGGGAGACCACCTTCGAACCTTAGTAACTTCTAAAGTATTGCTTTTTTTGTGACCCAGTCTTCGAAATTGACATTATATAACGATACGCTTTTTGATTTTAGTCATCGAAAAGTCTAAAATTGACCCCACTTCTTTTTGACTTTTTATTTTTGGTTTTTACCAAATTTATGCTTTATTGCCTGTTAAAAGGCAAAATTAGTAGATAAGACTGTTCTTCCAAGGAACACCAGGTTGGTTTTTGTTAGAAATAAGTTAGGAAATAAGAAATATACATTTTACTAAATTTTTTATACATTTTACTATATTTTTATTTACAACTTTTACAAATTTACTTTTAATCTTCTTTTTACAACTTATACAAATTTACTTTTATTTTATATCGACGCGTGTCCTTCAAAACCATGTTCGGTTTCCGCACCCCTGCCAAGAGCAGCAAGACATCAAACGAGTTCCCCAGGAGAACTTCAACCACACCACCAGCTGTGCATGAGAGCGACAGGCCGTCAACCTCTAGCGTCCGAAGAAGTATTGGGGAGTGGGAAGCTGGTAAAGTGGACCCACTTACCCCAACCACCCCGAAGAAGGTTGCACCGGTGGACCCCCCAAAGACGAAAAAGGTACTCTCGCAAGGAAGTAGAGTGGGGGCGAAAGTACCGATGGAGGCTGTGAAGAGCCCACCGGCGCAACCCAAATACACCAGTCGGCTAGCGGAGGCAAAGGCCTGTCTCACTAAAGCAAAGATCAATATGGGGAACTCTAGGAATATAAAGACCGAAATAAAAACCGAAGTACTAGGAGCGATTGAAAGGCTGTATCAGCTAGTCAAGGAATCGGAAAATGAAAATTACAAAGGAGTACAGAAAGTGAATGAATCGGTGAAGGAAAAAGAGCCAGAGAAGGAGGATAAGCAAGAGAAGGAGCTGAGAAAGGAAGAAATAGAGCTTGTGAAGAAACTGGAAGAGCATGCAAGGTTAATAAGCGAGAACAGTGCAAGGATGGAGAAGTTACAAGAAAAGATGGAATTACAGCAGGAGAGATTGGAAAAACAGACGTACGCGAGTGTAGTAGCGACGCACCCTGGGAGGCAGTTCCCTGAGCGTGCCGCACTATACTCGGTAGTCGTTACTTCAAAGGATGATCAAGACACAGGCGAGGAAGTAATGAAGAGGATACGGGACACGGTGAAAGCAAAGGAAGGAGGAATAGCAATAGAAAAGATCAGGAAAGCCAAGGATAGGAAAGTGATTGTAGGATGTAAAACAGAGGAGGAGAGACAGCAAGTAAAAGAAAAACTGAAGGGGGCGGAAGAGTATTTGACAGTGGAAGAGGTAAAAAACAAAAACCCACTGGTGGTCCTTAAAAATGTATTCACTTATAATACCAACCAGGACATAATGGATTCCATCTGGAACCAAAATACAATTTTGAAAGACTTAGATAAAGCAGTGAATAACACGGAAATAGTATATAGGAAAAATACTCGAAACAATCAGACACACCATGTGGTCATGAGGGTGTCCCCCGCAGTATGGCAGCATCTGGTCCGTGCTGGAACCGTGGTCATAGACCTCCAGCGAGTAAAAGTGGCTGATCAGTCACCACTTGTACAATGCTCGCTGTGTCTCGGCTATGGCCATGGACGACGGTTCTGCACGGAGACCACCGTCAAATGCAGCCACTGTGGGGGGCCCCACATGAGGACAGAGTGCGCTGATTGGCTCGCCGGTGCAACCCCTTCCTGCTGCAACTGCCTGCACGCTAAGGCTGATAAGGCAGATCACAGCGCCTTCAGCCCTGAGTGTGCAATCAGGAGGAAGTGGGACGCACTGGCAAGGTCAACAATAGCGTACTGCTAAAGACGAACCCCGATGAGCACAAAAACAAGCAGTCCAAGTAAACGGCACGGGTCATGTTGAACATGGCCCACCGCTTACCCCTGAAGTAGCTAAGAATGCTCTCGGCAACAACAATAAAAAAGTCTCGTGCGTACCAAACCAGAAACGGCCATCAGCAAATTAAAATTATAGCAATCGTAAATAATTAAACATTTAGTTATATAAGCCTTGTTGGCATTTATATATTAAGTATATATAAATACAACCAGCAGCAACTAACTATAAAATAGGTAAAAACAAATAATTGTAAACAAAATTAGACGTAAAAATAATCATTGTAAGGTAAAGAAAATCTTTTTTAAGTATATACAAAAAAATGGATCTCGATTCCAGGTGGAAAACATTAATATAACACAGGAAATTCACAGTAAAAACATTTAGTATAAAAATAGCATAGTAAATCATTAAAATAAAGAATTCTTTTCGGAAATAATTGTAGAAATAAAATAGTAAAATAATAAAAACAGCAAAAGCGTAAAACCACATAGTATAAATTAAGCAACAATGAAAAAAATTGGTAAAAATATATAAAGCCCCCTTTTTTTTTTGAAAATAACATAGCAAAACAAAATAATCAAACCGTAATAAAAAAGTCTCGGACCTCCATGTCTGAGGGACACTAGAAAAAAAAAAAAAAAAAAAAAAAAAAAAAAAAAAAAAAAAAAACCTAACCTAACCTAACCTAACCTAACCTAACCTAACCTAACCTAACCTAACCTAACCTAACCTAACCTAACCTAACCTAACCTAACCTAACCTAACCTAACCTAACCTAACCTAACCTAACCTAACCTAACCTAACCTAACCTAACCTAACCTAACCTAACCTAACCTAACCTAACCTAACCTAACCTAACCTAACCTAACCTAACCTAACCTAACCTAACCTAACCTAACCTAACCTAACCTAACCTAACCTAACCTAACCTAACCTAACCTAACCTAACCTAACCTAACCTAACCTAACCTAACCTAACCTAACCTAACCTAACCTAACCTAACCTAACCTAACCTAACCTAACCTAACCTAACCTAACCTAACCTAACCTAACCTAACCTAACCTAACCTAACCTAACCTAACCTAACCTAACCTAACCTAACCTAACCTAACCTAACCTAACCTAACCTAACCTAACCTAACCTAACCTAACCTAACCTAACCTAACCTAACCTAACCTAACCTAACCTAACCTAACCTAACCTAACCTAACCTAACCTAACCTAACCTAACCTAACCTAACCTAACCTAACCTAACCTAACCTAACCTAACCTAACCTAACCTAACCTAACCTAACCTAACCTAACCTAACCTAACCTAACCGATATATAAATCAGTCTTAAAATATCAGAGTTTAGACCCCACTGCGCCCGTGCTGCTCTTGCCACCACCTTGTAGAATGTGATGGCTTTCTTATTGATGACTTCCAGATGTTGTCGGAAATTAAGCAGTGGATCTATGGTCAACCCCAATATCCTAAGACTAGTACTGTAAGATATCTCATCACCATGCATAACCAATCTGGGTGTGTAGTACTGCATCTTTTTAGTAATTAGTAGAGCCTGCGTCTTTCCTGGTGCAAACTTGAGTCGGAGCCTCACTCCCCACTGAACTATCACAGCCAGAGCTCTATTAATTTTCTCTTCCAGTTCTTCACCGTTAGCTGCAACCGCAATCATCAAAATATCATCAGCGAAAGCCTGAACCCGCACTCCTCCGTACTGGCTCTGTTCCAACAATGGGTTCAACTGAAGGTTCCACAGTATCGGGCCACAGGTGGAGCCCTGTATGCAACCTTTGTTGGTCTCCTTCTCCACAATCTCTCCCGCATATCTTAAACTTACTCTTCTCTCTGAGAGATAGTTGACAATGAGCCGCATCAAGCTCAAGTCCACCCCACTAGCATGCAGCTGATCAATGATGGCAGGCCACCACGCATTATCAAAAGCGCCCTCTATATCAAGCGATACCATGACTACTATTTCTTTGTTTTCTAGACCTCCTCTGACCATGGCCATGGCATCAAAGAGAGCGTCTTCGGTGCTGCGCTGCGGAGTGAACCCATACTGGTACGGACTCAAGAGCCCGTTACTGCCCAACTGCCACTGCAGCCTGTTGACAAACAGCTTCTCCAGCATCTTCCCGAAGACCGGCAGCAGTCCAATAGGTCGGTACGACTTTGGATTATTGTAGTCCTCTCTAGCCGGCTTGGGGATCACCTTTATGTTGGCCGTCTTCCAGATCCTCGGGAAGCAACCCCACCGCAGACACTGCGAGAACACCCCGAGCAGCAGAGACCTATTGCAAGTGTAAGCAGTCAGGCAGATGTCCAGCGTGAGACCGTCTCCTCCTGGAGCCTTCTTAGGGCTCATGGCTCTCAAAACTGACTCAAGCTCCGTCTCCGTGAAGGCAACTATGTCCGCTGACCGCGTCTCGTCCTCGATGGTCGCTACAAGACGAGCCACTCGTGCTCTCCGATGACTCTGCTCGCTCGTGTCCTCCGCAGCGTCATCCCGGGGATAGAACGTCTCCGCCAGGAGCGACGCGGATTCACGTTCGTCCATGGTCGTTCCATTAGGTAGCCGTAACAACCTGTCCTGAACCGGAGCCGAGCAGGCCTTCATAATCCGGAAGGAGCGCTGCCACACCGTCTCAAGCTTCTCCCCCGTGCAGAAATCCATCCAACTCTTAGTCATAGCGGACTCGATGGCCGTCTTGTATTCTGCTCGAGCCTCCAAGTAATGGTCGATAACCAACTGCCTTCTTCGCGGGTTGGCCTTGGCGATCCTTCTCCTGCGACGCACCATCTCCGCCTTCAACTGGAGGAGCTCGGCCGTCCACCACCTGCACGCCCTTACGATCTTCTTGTGAGGAATCCGAGGGATGGCCTTCTCGCACACCTTGATGACGCATGCCGTGTATCGGACCGCTAGCTCGTTCACTCCCTCGCGATCTTCCACCTCAGCGAGGCTGCCCTCCAAGTTGAGCTCGTCCAACTCTCGCTCCAATTCCGAACTAAACAACAGCCAGTCCGCCTTCTTGGTATCATATATTCGCGTAGCGCTACCATCCTCAGCCTCTGACCCGTGCCGTGTTTGCAGTTGCAGGGTGAACGAGATGGGGCGGTGGTCGGACAGGGTGCCGCAGGTGTCGTCGACGCGCCAGCCGGTCGCGCCAGCCAGCAAGGCCGCGGAGCACGCCGTGACGTCGATGATGGCAGTGCAAGCCCGCCCCGAGCGATACGCTCGATAAGTGGGTTCGAGGCCCTCGTTGAGCACCTCCAGGCCGAGCTCGGCGAACGCCTCCGTGACGGCCCGGCCCCGCTCGTCCTCCGCATCGCACCCCCACCAGGGACTCCGAGCGTTAACGTCTCCGCCCACCACCATCCGGTCCGCTCCCATCGCCTGCACGATCCTCTTCACCGCTACCAAGCTGCCTCCTACATCTACCTCCCTGTCCAAATACACGCTAACGAAGCCTACCTTAATGTTACTAATATTTAAAACAACCCCTACAACATCCTCGGTAACTAGCTTCGAGTCCTCAACGTACTTCAATTCGGGATCCGTGATAACGATCGCAGACCGAACCGGCCGATCAACATTCCCGATAGCGCTCTGAATTACTCGACAACCTGAGGGAACCGCCATGCGAGCTCGCGCGCCCACGTACGGCTCCTGGAGCATCAGAACTTGGATGCCTCGGCGCGTGGCCTCCCGCAGGCACTCGTGCGTGGCGGCGCAGCCCCGACCTAAATTGTACTGGAGGACCTTTAATGTTCTAAGATGGACGGGTTGGGTGCCCTCAGCAGTACCTTACGGCCAGTCGCGCTATCCCGTCCCACCGCCTCCACTCGGGGCAGTCGGCGCTGTAGGCGGGGTGCGAGTGCGAGGCGCTCGGCCGCCTCGCGCGGCAGTTGGTGCACACGGGCGGGCGGTCCCGCGCGGCGCACGCGCGCGTGTCGTGCGCGCCCGCGCAGTGCCCGCACGCTGGCTGCGGCGCCGAGCACACGCCCGCACGGTGCCCGAACCCGAGGCAGCGGTAGCACTGGATCAGCGGCGACTGGTCCACCGCCGATATCATCTGGTATCCGACGCGCACGCGCCGCTCCCTGAGGGCATCCCACACCGCCGGACTCACCTGAACTATAACACCGTTGAGCGCGCTGCTCCGTCCCCTGACTCGTCTGATTACCTTAACCGTTCGCTCGTTTTCAGGAATGTGCCGCAGCAGCGAGGCGTTCTGGCGCAGGAGCGCCTCCTCGACCTTCGCGTCGCAGAGGTCGGCGATGACGCCGGCGAGGCGCAGGCAGGGGTCCCTCGCGCGAGGCGAGCTCACCGTGAAGCGGTCGCCGAGTCCCGAGATCGCGGAACCCATTGCGGCGCGCTCCTCCTCCGACTCGAGCGAGATCGCGACGCGAGCGTTTTTGCACTTCCGGACGCCGTTGACTCCCACTCCCATGCTGATGACGTCGACCCCGTCCTTAATCGCGCCGATGATCTGGTCGGCGGTGTGAGCGGGGTCGCTCGACTCGACGATGATCGGGTACCTACCCACCACCGCGGCGTACGAGCCGGCGCCGCGGCGGGCAGCCCCCTCCGCCGCCGCCGCCGCACCACCACCATCGGCAGCAGGAGCAGGCCCCGGCCGCTGGCACTCCTCGCGCAGAGCGCGCACCTCGTGCAGCAGCCGGTCGATGGTGTCCTGCGCGGGCGCAGCGGCGGTCGCCGGCGGACGGGCGATGAGCTCGTCCTTGAGGTCGTGTAGGAGCCGGCGAGTGGCCTCCGCCTCGTCGAGCGCCCTCGCGCCGGCCCGCCGCAGCTCCTCGAGGTTGGTCTGCACGTACGAGTTGATCGCCTCCAACTTACCGGCGTGAATCTTCTGTTGGAGGGCATTGTGTCGCTCGGCGCTGGCGCGGGCCCTCTCCTTCTCGGCAATGTGTCGGCCACGGGAGTCGGTGAGGCGCAGCACCATCTCGTAGAGGCCGCGCAGGCCCGCAAGGATCGCCTCCTTGATGTCCCGGCTCAGATTGCGGGACTTCTCGAGCTCCGCCACGGTGCTCTGCAGCAGGCGGTTCGCGAGGCGCGGCGCCTCGTGAATCGGCCCGCCCTCCCCCAGCGACATCAACGACAACTCTAAAAACTGGCACTGGCTCTCGGGGGAGCCGTCCGAGCCAACACCGACCTGTCCGGGAGGACTTGGCCCAAGTCCCGGCGACGACAGATCCTCGGCAGCAGCAGCGGGTGTCCCCTGGCCGAGCTGCATCGAGCCGGACGGCGCAGGCGGTGGTGGAGGGTTGTCGATCACCCTCGAGGACTCGAGCCGAGCCCGCAGGCTGCTCACTAGGCTCCGGACGGGGAGTTCCCCCGTCAGCGGGGTTGGTGTAGAGGTTCCCGCGTGCTCCCGGCTAGTTCCCGCCGCCGCACAGGTGTGCGGCTGCGAGAAGAAACCCGGCGGCGCGACTGAGCCGGCAGAGCGGGGCGCAGCAGCTTCTGGTGCTGTTTCCACCGCCTTGGTGGGCTTGGGGCCCCTCACCTTAGGCATGGTCATAGCTCTCGGTCGGCTTCCCATTGCAAGTAATGAGTAGGTATCTAATAATAAAATTTTCTACTAAACGCTACTTATTTATTTTCCTAGTTAGATATATGAAATAATCTTACCCAACCTGACACTCAACAATCTAAATAGCAATAGGTATGAGCCTAGTAATATCTGATTCTATGTTTACTAGAGCTAGAACTACGTAGTTAAATGGTAGGTATGTAGGTGGCAAATAAAAACACAACAACAATATATATGCAAATACACCCAAGTCTATTAGCAATACAAGAAAAGGAATCTAGATTTTTTGTCAAAAACCGTGGGTTAGGCCTGTTAATTCCAAAAAGGATGACCTGTTGCCAGTCCCCAGCAGGTAGCACTCCCTTCTATCAAAACGCACCCAGACACCAGCACGTAACTTTCTGTAATTAGTTTAGAAACGATTACCTATTGTTGTAAAAGCAAGACCCTCTGCATAGTAAATATCCAAAAAGAGCGCAAGGTATGAACCAATCGAGCCTATTCCACAAGTTGTAGGTCACTATTCTTGTTTTACCTGTAGGTACTTAGGTATAGGTATCAATACCTATGTGTTATGTTGCGTTACGTTAATAGTCGTATCACACAAGACCCCCTACTTCCTATCCTCAGCAAACAGATGCAAAGTAGCACAAGTACTATGTATGAACGTAACACCCAATGGGTACCTATAGCTGATTCAATGCACTCTTACCCAGATATTATGAGGTTATGTTTAACAACAAGTAAAAACTCAATAAGATAATAATATTCCCCCCTTATACTTGAATTCTCTTTATATATTACTATTTAATAGGCCTAAATATATTTGCTATAACCATAGGTGCAGTACCCAGGTACCTTGACTTGATTTTGTGTAAACAACAAATAATGTTTGTTTACTAAAAATTTTTTAAAAATTTTTTAAAGTATTTCCCTTTATAATGAAACTATACTAACTTGTGACCTTCCTGGACAGTTCCGGGATAACGGGAACAGTATTTTGTAAGCGAAGAACGTTTGTATTAACCAATTTTACAACACTTATATATCGGTGGTGGAGCCAACTGTCTTATATGCTGCGAGCTGCTGGGCGGAGATATCTACGAAGGTGTACGCGGAGAAGGTGCTCAATAGCCTAACACGTACCTTCGCCATTAAAATCTGTAAGGCCCACCGTACAGTCTCATTTATATCTAGTCTTCTGTTGGCGAGGTTAATGCCTCTTTCACTTAGAGCCAGAGAGCATGCTCAAATATATAAAATAAAAAGAGGGAAGCCGCTCACCTGTTTGCCTGGACGTAGCTTGGAACTCAGAAGGAGTCCGTTCTCCCTTCCTCATCCGGCTGAGAGAAAACGTGTGGAGTTTGGACTGATCAGATCGCAGGAGGATGCGGAGAACCTGGGAAGTGATGAGCCCATCCTTTATACGGATGGCAGCAAGCTGGAGGGGAAGGTCGGCGCAGCGGTGTCCTGCTGGACTGGAGGAGTGGAGGTTCAGCATGCTAGCTTTCGCCTCGAGGATTTCTGTAGCGTGTTTCAGGCTGAGCTGTCGGCGATACTTCGGGCACTGCATGTCACTGAGAAGCTGAAAGCCACAAAAGTTCACATTTTAAGTGACTCAAGATCAAGTCTGGAGGTTATCGGTGACCCTAATGCAGTTAATCCACTAGCAGTCACTATTAGGGATAAAATCTTTAATTTGCAAGAAGGAGGCAAAGAAGTTGCCCTGCACTGGGTTAAGGCACATTGTGGAGTATTGGGTAACGAGAGGGCAGATGAGCTTGCCAAGTATGCAGCACTGAATAATAGACAACAGCCTAAGTACGACTTGTTTCCCTTGTCCTTTGCAAAGCATTCCACCAGGTCTGATTCGCTAGAAGAATGGCAGCACCGTTACGATTCAGCAACTACAGGGGCCACTACCAAGCTGTTTTTCAAGAATGTTATTTTAGCGTATAAAGTATTGGCAAAATTTTCTATCAATAATTATATTACTCAAATTCTGACAGGACATGGAGGGTTCAATTATTATTTGCATAGGTTTAAGCTTAAGGAGTCTGCATTGTGCACTTGCGGAGCAGATATCCCTCAGACAGTACAACATTTGCTAGTTGAGTGCTCTAAATTTAATATGTTGAGATTTGACTGCGAGTGTGCAATGCAGACTGATATCAGGTTAGATAATTTGGATGGGATTATGCATGATAACGATTGCAGACCGTTGTTTCTTAATTTTGCGAGGACCGTTCTTCGCAAAATTGGGAAAGAGAATGGCTCCATCGTGGAGGTGGATTAGTTTAGGTTACAAATTTATTGTGGTTTACTTTTTGCAAATTTTTGATAATTTGTAGAGGGTGGCCTACAGCGTAAAATATTTTATATACCTACCATTTATCTGTGTTGAGGAGTCCAATATTGTTTTATGTTCATCATGATTGTCAAGTGTCAAGCTATATTATTTTGTATTCATCTAGTCTTTCTTCCTGTTGGGTTGTTGTTGGTTATTGTTTTGATTTTGGTCACCTACTAACACACATCCACAAACATGATTTATCAAAAGCACATCAAAACACTAACAAGCAATTGCTCAGACAGGTGCGTCGGGATCTTTTGTTGAGTTGTTTGTTGGTTATTGTTTGATTTTGGTCACTTATTTACAAATTACCTAATTAGCAGATTGCACATGAAAACAATAACAAATAAACACTCAACTTCTTCTTCTTTTATTATTGTTTGACATCCAGCTATAAATGACATTAGGTTGCCTTGACATTTGACATTTTAAAATTTTTTGATACAGATCATAAAGGGACCGGCTAGTCTACCTGTGAAATAGAATATATGGAAGGGTAAATAAAGTGAGTTATGTTCCATCTTACTCCATCTTTTGGTTAAATTATGTATGTACCTATCTATTTAATTTGCTGGTGGATTGGTCGATTTCTATTGTGTACAACTTCTAATAACCACCTAATTAATTATTGACTAAGATTGTGATTGCCTCCTCGTGGCTTATCATGTTTAAGATTAGTGGAAAATTTAAATCTGGGAAGAGTAACTTGGGTCTATAGTTTTATTTTGCGATTGTTACTTATAATGTACTTAAATTTTATGATCATTGCCTATGCTTCCGGTCAGGTCGATAGACTAAATCTTATGATTTATAATCAGTGTAGACCTGATCGGCAGTGTTGTTATTTTTTATAGATGATAATTTATTAATGTTGGTTTTATTTGTCATTTTGTAATTTTATTTTTATTTGGGTTGGATTAATTTGTAATAGGTATTTGTTAAAAATGAAATTGTGATTATAATATTAATATTAGGTTTTAGTTAAATTTTGATTTAATAAAAATTGTAATAATGAATTACTTAAATGAATTTATATTTAATTTTTGATGTATAGTTTTAACATATGATTGTTATATTGTTGTATCTGTATTTTGAGTAATTATTTTAGAATTGAAATGATTTAGTTTTTATAATATTTAGATAAAGTTATTTTTAGATTTTAATTGTTGAAATCTAAAAATTCAATCATGTTGATTATTATTGGAATATTTTATCAGGGTAAAATTATGTTTATTATAAATTTAGAATAAGTAAATGGTAAATGTAATTATATAAGGGAATTATAAAACGAATTAAATGATGTTGCAATATAACAGCAACAGAAGAGTTCCATTTATTAAAAAAAAAAAAAAAAAAAAAAAAAAAAAAAAAAAAAAAAAAAAAAAAAACCTAACCTAACCTAACCTAACCTAACCTAACCTAACCTAACCTAACCTAACCTAACCTAACCTAACCTAACCTAACCTAACCTAACCTAACCTAACCTAACCTAACCTAACCTAACCTAACCTAACCTAACCTAACCTAACCTAACCTAACCTAACCTAACCTAACCTAACCTAACCTAACCTAACCTAACCTAACCTAACCTAACCTAACCTAACCTAACCTAACCTAACCTAACCTAACCTAACCTAACCTAACCTAACCTAACCTAACCTAACCTAACCTAACCTAACCTAACCTAACCTAACCTAACCTAACCTAACCTAACCTAACCTAACCTAACCTAACCTAACCTAACCTAACCTAACCTAACCTAACCTAACCTAACCTAACCTAACCTAACCTAACCTAACCTAACCTAACCTAACCTAACCTAACCTAACCTAACCTAACCTAACCTAACCTAACCTAACCTAACCTAACCTAACCTAACCTAACCTAACCTAACCTAACCTAACCTAACCTAACCTAACCTAACCTAACCTAACCTAACCTAACCTAACCTAACCTAACCTAACCTAACCTAACCTAACCTAACCTAACCTAACCTAACCTAACCTAACCTAACCTAACCTAACCTAACCTAACCTAACCTAACCTAACCTAACCTAACCTAACCTAACCTAACCTAACCTAACCCAACCTAACCTAATAAAACCTAAATTACCCACTAAACCTAACCAAAATGGTCCCAATTTAGCTTAATAATGTTAACCTAACTTGACCCAATTTTTTTTAAAGTTGACCTAATTTTGAAATTTGACCTACTAAAAAATTCCTCGACGGCAAAGCCGTCGTCCGGGGGCCCTCCAAGGTTTCTAACTTGTAACGCGCTGTTTTTATAGCGTTTAAACCCTATGGCTTCACCGACAGATGAAGGGATAAGTACTCGTTTGCGGAATCGGCCAGGAGCTGGCCGAAAAATTTTCAAAATTTTTTTTTTCGATTTTTGTTTTTAATTATGTTCCCCCATGTCACCTACCTACCTACCTACCTACCTAACCTAACCTAACCTAAATGGGCGGTGTAAAATGCTTGTGACCTTTTCATAGAATGAATCAACATCAGCGTGCAGTTCGACCTAGGATGATTTGGAACCCGCCCATGACGACACCATCGTCCTCGCCACCAACAAATCTGTCGCGTCCTTTCGTGACTGTCACCACGGGATTAGATGATTTTGAGCAACTCTCTCCTACCATGCCCAATGTTGTCGTGGCTCCTCGACCAGTTCTACAGTGAGTGTCTTTACGTGCTATTGTGTTCAGTGATTTTTATTTTTTTAAAATAATTAACTACAAAATGTAAGTAACACATTTATTAATAAAAAACCAGTATCTTACATTGTATTACTTATTAAACGAATATGGACTGCGACTGTTGGGCTGTGACCTAGAAGGCGCCCTAATTGGTACTGCTGCTGGTCTTGAAACTGGTTTTGGCGGAGCCGGTTTCGCCGCGGGCGGCGGTTGAATGTTAATCGGGGTCGTTGTCGTCGCTGCAGATATTTCTTTATGAGTACTTTCGAATTCTTTTAATTTAGCTTCGAGTTCCTTTAATGTTTTCTCTGCCTCTGTCGTTTGTTGTTTTAATTTACCGATAGCGTTATGCTCTGTTTTATTTTGATTTATGATTTCTGTAATTTTGTTATCATTTTCTTCAATTTGTTTTTCTAATGATGAGTGATCATAATTTTCTCTAACTTCTCTTGTTGTCCTGCCTGATATTTCCATTTCTTCTGTATTTGGTTCTGGCTGTCTTTCTATTGGATTATTTGTAAGACTAGTAATTGGCTGATGTCCCAATATTATTTCTGAGAATTGATGATCACTCATTGTATAGCCCATTACTAATGGATTTGGTTGTGGATTTCTCATTGCTGTATATAATATGTTTTGTCCGTGTGACATTGCTTCAACTTCAATTCCTGTTTCTACCATAATATTTAGTATACTGTTTTCGTGGTTTCCATCAGAACTTAATAGTGGCAATATACCTATTCCAAGCGATGGTGTAAAATCCAAGTCTGGTACATTTAGTATGTTACTGTATAAGTAGTTATCTACTGTAGCTTTTTCATATTTTACTGGATCAGCTGGATTATGTGATACTGCTGTCTGTGTTCCATCTCTAAGTACTACATTATGAATTGGATTTTTTGATTTTAAGTAGTCATAGTTTAGAAATCGCCATGCATTATTTTTTATATGAAATGTTCCGTCCTTTGGAATGTGCGTTCTTTCATATATTTTTCCTACTGTATTTGTTGCGTTGAAATATGTTTTAGCACTAGCTATTAAAGCTGGTAAGTATGAATATTTTTCTACACTTGCAGTTTTAATTGTTCTTGTTGCTGTGTCGTATATTCCATTGTGATACCAATATTCCATTCTATTGTCTATGAATTTTCCTTGCGCTGCTGCACTTTGATTTTCTCCCGCTATTAATCGATATTGATTTAGTGCTTGTAGTCCTCCGATTGGAGGGCCATACAATATGCCTGGCGTAATTCCATCTCCCATTTTGATCATTCCGTGTTGTCCCATATCTTCCCATATTCCAATTGTCGTTTGCGAATTTGCATTTGCGTATGCTACATTCCCTGATGATGCTACGAATGGTGTTCTATTTCCCAAGTTATATATTTTGATGTATACAGACTTTACTTTTGCAGTATGATTAGTTTCCAAAATATCGTCGTACTCCTTGTGTGTTAGATACATGAATAGTTTGTGCCATGGTAGTGTATGTATGAATGTTTTAATCATAATTCTTCCATTACTGCTTGCTGCTGATGGCTCTTCCTTTTTAAATGTACATAAGCTACTTTTGATGTGGAAATTGAACATCTTTTTAAATTTAAATGTTTTTGTGTTCATTTCATTGTTTACTCCATTTGCTATTATTTTCGGAAGTATTTCTGCTGCCGCTGATTCCATATTTGGCGTTTTTTTTTGTTGCTGTGTTGTATGTGCTCTAAATCTTGGATATATCGTTCCTAATACCTTTTCTCCCAAGTATTTTGTTCCTATTCCTGCTAATGCTGCTGTTCTTGCTAATGAATCGTATTTGGAGTCTGGTGTGTATTCGTAGACTTTTTTTAGGAATTCTTCATCTGCTTCTTTTACTTGCTTTGTTGCCCAATTTTTAGCGTCTTCTACTGATCTTCCTAATTGAATGAATTGTTGATATTGTCTTTCAATATAACTGTATTGTTTGTCGTGTTCAAACGCTATTCTATCCAATTCGTTTGTTGGTTCCCCGAGGTCTAATGTGTTTCCCGGCCCCAAGTATTTATATCCGGGTAATGTGTAACCTGTGTTTTGTTCACTTTCACTTTCCATACTACAATTTTTTGCGTTTATATTTTCTTTTTATACTACTTTGTTGCTATGTGCTCCTGGTATCTAAAGGTCATTGGGGTTGAACGGAAACAAGCAAGTTCGTTAAACCGTTATTTTATTTATGAGGGTAATTATGTTGTTTTTTTCCTATTACTAATTAATTCTAACATGCAATTTTTTTGTTTGACTTTTACAATGTCATTTTTTTGTCTTACAATGTATGGTTATTTAAATATTTTACATCTAATGGTTATTTCTTATTAACTAATTCTTATAAATTACTCGGTGGTCATTTGATCTAATGTGTCTGTTGTTTCGTTGTCATCTGAGACTTCATGTTTGTTCCAAAATTGTTCCCAAATGTAGGCACTCAATTTGAAGTATTTCGTTGGATACGTGAACATATATTCTATTGTTCTTGTCTGTATTGCGTCTCTTGCTTCTCCCACTGACACATATGTGTCTATTGGATAATTGCTGGCCGTGTATAATATACAATTCGTGATGTCATGTCTAGTCTTGTATTTTATATCTGTTGACATGGGCTGTCTTGCCGCCAACAACTTCCACTGCTCAAACTGGTTATCGGTTAGTTTGCATTCATCCATAAAACATGCGTTTGTATGGAGAATGCTTCCGAAATTGAATGGTGAGTTTGGTGTAAGCCCTGTCAATCTGCAATAGTTATAGTGCATTTCGACTAGTGATTCCATTATCATTGTTTTTCCGGTACTCGGGGGTCCCAAGAAAAACAAATTGTTCTTTTTCTTAGTTTTTCCATAGAAATGGTTTTTCGTGTCTTGTGCGAATTTTGTCAAGTCTATTATGTTTTCAGTTAATAGTTTTTCTAAATTTTGTACTCCTTTAGTTATTGTTTCTTCGCTGTCGGCATCTGGATTTTGTTGCAATGTATACCGTTTGGCTCGTTGCAGTCTTTGTTCGCTTGACTCCTGAAATACCAGTGTCTTGGCAACCAGTAGTGCTGTTTTAAGTCGTTCATTGAAGTTTCTGTTGAACTGAACGGCAATCCCTTCAGGCGTTCCACATAATAGTCGTGTAGCTTCCCCTTCGTCGAAAGCTTTGTTTTGACAAAGGTGAAGCACAAGTTCCTGATTTTCTCGGATAAGTTGAGCACGTCTTGCTGAAGCGTTGAATCTTCCTTGTTGTGGAACGGTTGCCTGTTCACTTCGAGCGTCATTGTCTTGGATTGCACGCTGATTAGCGAATTGCTCAGCACCACCGGTGTCTTCGTGTAGGTCTTCATTGGCGAGAGTAGAGCTAAAATCCACTCCTCTGTCATTTTCTGCTCGTGTTGTGCCTTGAAATCGAAATAGATTATTTCCCCCTTGGGCGTTTCGAGGGTTGCGAATGGTTTGCTGTTGGTTAGTAATTCCCAGCGAATGAGAGACGCACTGTGCCACTTTTTTATCGTCTCTTGAGAGAATTTGTTTAAGTGTGCAACGATCATCGCCGGTAGTAATGTACTCCAACAAGCAACAAATACATGCAATTTGAGCACATTTGTATTCTTCGGCTCGAATAGCTTTGCCAAGTTTTGAATTATGGCCCCAGTTTTTGGCAGTGGAGACGTAAATGATATGGTAATGGTCTCTTCTTGTTCCTGTATGCTTACTGATGACTTTCCAAGGACTTGGTTTATTTCTTGCTGGGTTATGTTTTCTTTTGCCCATTGAGCAATCCAGTGTGTTCCAGTTGTTGACGACGACGACGTCTTCGGTTTCGCTGCTCTCTGTTGTTCCATTTGTCTTTTTTGTTGTCTGATTGTTGGTGCCTGTTTCAGTTGTAGACGTATTTTCTTGGGCGCTGATGGAGCCTCCTGGACTCCCTCCTTCGGCGAAGGAGTGCTCGAGCTGCCTTGGCTTTCGTCTTCTAGCTCTTTTTGGGGTGGTGGTGATTCCGGAGAGTATGCTTGGTGATTCGTCATCGGAATCTCCACTTCGTCCTCCAGAAATTGGACTTCTTCGTAGTTGTCTTGTTGACTCATGATGTGGCAGATACCTTTCTACGTCTATTGAGGTGATGATGTGGTAAGCGCAGTTCATGATCTAATGAATTTGTCTTGCCGTGTTCCCCTTTTATATTCCGTCTAGACGCTACATTGTATTTTGCACCTTGGTAATTGTAACGGTCGCATCCTGACATTTCACCGACATTTCACTAACCTAACCTAACCTAACCTAACCTAACCTAACCTAACCTAACCTAACCTAACCTAACCTAACCTAACCTAACCTAACCTAACCTAACCTAACCTAACCTAACCTAACCTAACCTAACCTAACCTAACCATTCGCGCTCCAACCGCCCTTGGAAGCGCCACGAAATAAGCCCTCTCTCCACGCAAAAAATCGCAAAAATAGTAAAAAGTGCTCCGATTTTATCAAGTGATACACCAAAAGAAGCGGCAAGTGACGGCGCACACGGCGGTGCAAACCGCGTCATTCTAAGTGTTGTGTGTGTGAAGATATCAGTGAAAAACCAGTGTTTGCACACAAAAAGTGAAATTGTGGGAGTTTTTCAGTGGAGACCTGAGCTTTTTATTACACCCTGGGGAAGCCCTCGTGGAGCTCTACACGTTGGCATTTTTCGGTTTTTTGTTCCGCGCATGGGCGCGGAATAAAGAGCAAAAAAACAACTACCACGTGGCCACGTGGTCATCGATCCAGAGCGCGCGGGACGATCTGACACCACCATCGGCAGCGGAGCATCGAGTGGAACTCGGAGCCGTTTTCAGATTGGAGGAAAGTTAAGTGGAAGCCTTGTTACCACGACATTTAATTTTTATGCAGTTGAACTTTTATTTTAAAAATTTATATTTCAAAATTGACAGCGACAACATATTGTTTTTAGTAGCCTAGTTTGTAGATCTCCTGTAGTAGTTTATGTAGTAAAAAATTTAGGTAGGGTTAGTTCTTAAAAATTTCGAGTTATTGAATTTACCGATTGTAGGTCAACTGCAATTGTAGAAAAAGCCTTGTATCTCCTAAACGGCTAGGATTTTAGCATTTTTAACGTCAGCTTGGGTATCTAACCAGAGGTTAGATACCTAACAAACTTGTAAATTGTCAGCCGGACACATTTCCCCCAAAAAATCATCATCATCATTTTTCGGATTTCAAAATTTTTAAAAAATATTCTAAGTCCAGTGATTTCGGAGAAACGCCTGTATCTCCGAAACGGCTGCAAATTTTGCGTTTTTAACGTCAGCTTGGGTATCTAACCAAAGGTTAGATACCTAACAACCTTGAAAATTGTTAGCCCTATATAACCCAATTAAAAAATCATAATCATCATTTTTCAAAATTTTTTCAAACTTTCAATAAATTTTCTAAGTTCAGTAGTTGCACTACGGAAGCTCCAAGTTGGACGCGAATTTTGTGTTAGTTTTAAGTAAACTAGACTAAGACTCGGTTATAGTGATTTTTAAGAGTGGCGGCCATCTTGTTCCGCCATTTTGGAAAACTGTAAAGCTCCGTATCTTCTGAACCAGTGCTCTGATTTTGACAAAATTTTTTGCAAACGGTAGAGCATCACTTCACCAGTCAGAAAAATTTTACGAACTGACTCTACGTAGAGTCAAGAAAAATTTTGGACTCAGATCTAATTTTTCTTAGATCCAACACCCTTTTTGGGCTATAAGGTTCGCTAAACCATCGTAGAAATAAGAGTTGACTCTACATAATATAGAGTCCAAAAATTTTATATATAAAAAGATACTCACCAAGACAACTTACCATCGGTAATCCACACGCGCTGGTTGGCTCGAATTGAAGACATCGGGGCTCGTAACCTGAAACAAATAAAAAACATTAAAATAGAAAATTAGTATAAATTAAGGTGACAAAATATACCGATTATTTTATTTAGGTATATACATTATTATTTACACACTTTTTACAACTTTTACAAACTTACTGACTATTTAATAATTACACTGTGTTCCCTGACCAACCCAAGATGGGTTTCGGTATCCGTACACCAGCAAAGAAGATGGGTGAATCTTCCACCCGCACGGAGAAGGCAGGACCGTCTCGAACACCTGAAACAAATAAAAACCCGGACGTGAGACGTAGCATAGGGGAGTGGGAAGCAGGGAAGGCGGAGGCGCAGGCCAAACCTAGGACCCCCCCAAAAAAGGTGCCAAGTGCTGAACCCCAAAAGCTGAAGTTGACGTTCTCACAAGAGAACAAGACAGTGGGACGAAAACTGTCAATGGAGGTAGTGGAAAGCTCGCCCATCAAATACCAGGACCGACTGACGGAGGCTAGAGCATGCGTGACTAAGGCCAAGGTGAACCTGGATAAGTCCAAAAACATCAAGACTGAAATTAAAACCGAAGTCTTACGCGCCATTGACCGACTATACCAACTAGTCAAAGAAGTAGACAGCATTAAGGGGCAAGGCAAGGCACAGAAGAATAAGCCTGAAGACGTGCAAATAGAACCACTGATTGGAAAAGAACCACAGAAGGAAACAAAGATAGAAGAAAGCAAACTGATAAGAAAGATGGAAGAACACGCAAGGCTAATAGAAGAGAATAACATAAAAATGGAAAAGCTAAAAGAGACTATCGAGAAACACCAAGAGACCCAAGAGAGACTGACCTATGCGGGTGTAGCAGCTGGCCAGCCAAAGAGACAGCCCGTCGAGCAGGCCGCACTGCACTCCCTAGTAGTCTCCTCAAAAGATGAAAATGAGACAGGAGAAGCGGTTCTCAACCAGATCAGAGAGGCAGTCAATGCGAAAGAAGGAGGAATCAAAGTAGACAGGGTAAGAAAAGCCAAGGACAGGAAGATCATTGTGGGTTGTAGGACTGAGGAGGAGAGGCAGAAGGTAAAGGAGAGACTTCGGAAAGTAGAGACGTACCTTAACGTTGAAGAGGTTAAAAACAAGGACCCTCTCCTGATTCTGAAGGACGTCTTACAGTACAACAAGGATGAAGACATTTTAAACGCCTTAAAAAGCCAGAACCAGGGCATTTTCCAAGGGCTTAATAAAGAGGATGATAGGGTAGAGATACGCTACAGGAAAAGGACTAGGAACCCACATACCTGCCATGTCATCCTCAGAGTGTCTCCCAAGATTTGGAACCGGACGATTGAAGCAGGAGAGGTGCACATAGACCTACAAAGAATAAAGGCAGCAGACCAGTCTCCTCTAGTGCAGTGTTCACTATGCCTAGGATACGGACACGGCCGAAGGTACTGCAAAGAAACATTGGAGAAGTGTAGCCACTGTGGTGGACCCCACGTAAAAGCCGAATGTGCAGATTGGTTGGCCGGGTCGACTCCTTCTTGCTGCAACTGCAGACATGCTAAACTGGATGTACAAGACCATAACGCGTTCAGCCAGGAGTGTGCAGTGAGAAGGAAATGGGACGCGTTAGCCCGGGCCACTGTGGCCTATTGTTAAGGATGACACAGGCAGCAACACAGCAACCAACAATGGCACCCCAGCCAGTCGAAAACCCTACCCAGTGATCCAAGCCAACCTACAGAGAAAAGAACTGGCGACCAACGAACTGATGGTTGAGGCCAAGGAGAGAAAGGTGGCTATTGCGCTGCTCCAGGAACCGTATGTGGGTGGGGCTAGAAGAATGAGAGATTACAAAGGAGCGAGAGTTTACCAGAGCACTAACCAAGGAGACGGAACGGTCAAAGCCGCTATAGTGGTCTTCGACAGCGACATGGATGTCAGGCAGTGCCCAAAATTGACCACTAACAACATAGTAGTGGTGCACATCCAAACTAGTGCCTGGAAAGTTACTGTAGTCTCCTTTTACTTCGAGCCAGACCAACCCTTAGAACCGTACCTGGAGCAGCTTAAGAACATAGAAGAGGAAACTGGATCAAAGAGGTGGTTAATGGGAGGCGATTCAAACGCCAAGAGTACCTGGTGGGGCAGCCAAACGGTAGACCGCAGAGGCAAAGATATGTCCGGAGCTCTTGAAGAAATGTGCTTGCAGGTACTAAACGAAGGAGATACTCCCACTTTTGATACTATCAGAGGTGGGAAGACATACACAAGTCACGTCGACATAACAGCTTGCTCTTTGGACATGCTGGACCTGGTGGAGGACTGGAAAGTAGAGGACAACATAACAAGTTCAGATCATAATGGCATAACTTTCAAAATTAGAATAAAAAAGGCAATAGGAGTGAACATTAAAAGAACAACAAGAATTTACAACACAAAAAAGGCTAATTGGGACCAATTTCATGAGAAAATGGCCCAATTACTCATAGAAAACAATTTAAACAAAACAGAAATAGATAGAATCGATAGTAAAGTAGAGATAGAGCAGACGGTAACTAAATATATAGACATGATAACACAAACATGCATACACACAATCCCAAAGAAAAACGTAAAAGAAAAACTTACCTTGCCATGGTGGTCTGAAGAACTCGCTGCAATGAAGAGAGAAGTCGTCACCAAAAAGCGAAGAGTCCGATGCGCCGCGCCAGTCCGAAGAGCAAAAGTTGTCGCCGAGTACCTGCAAGCAAAAGAGAAATATGAGAAAGAAGCAAAAAGAGCACAAACAGAGAGTTGGAAAGGGTTTTGTGGGAAACAGGATAAGGAGGGTGTCTGGGAGGGGATTTATAGAGTCATAGGAAGAACGGCCAAAAGGCATGAAGACCAGCCTTTAGTGCAGAACGGGAGGGTACTGAATCCTAAAGACTCCGCAAAGTTATTGGCAGAGACTTTCTACCCGGAGGACAAAGAGGAGAACGACAATGAGGACCACCGACAAATCAGAACAACAGCAGCCCAAGTAAACGTTTGGACTCATGATGAAAAACATGACCCAGCGTTTACACTTGAAGAACTCAGATTTGCGGTGGATAACTTCAATCCTAAAAAAGCCCCGGGGGCGGACGGCCTCACAGCCGATATATGCCAGCACGCAATAAGACAGGAACCAGAAACTTTTCTTGCGCTCGTCAATAAATGCCTGGCACTCCAATACTTTCCTAGCATATGGAAAGAGGCCACCGTGATAATTTTGAGAAAGCCAGGAAAGGACAACTACGTTACCCCGAAATCCTACCGGCCCATAGGCCTCCTGCCAGTTATGGGGAAAATATATGAGAAGATGGTAGTGGATCGCATAAAATGGCACCTTATTCCCCGGATAAGTACTCGCCAGTATGGTTTCATGCCAAAGAAGAGCACCGAAGACTCCCTCTATGACCTGATACAGTACATCCGAAGTAAGCTAGACGACAAAAAACTAACAACGGTAATATCCTTGGACATAGAGGGGGCCTTTGATAGTGCATGGTGGCCTGCTATTCGAACCAGACTGGCTGAGGAAAAGTGTCCGGTGAATCTCCGACGAGTCATCGACAGTTACCTTGAAGACAGGAGGGTGAGAGTCAGATACGCTGGAGAAGAGCACAGAAAAGACACGAACAAGGGGTGCGTCCAGGGATCGATCGGAGGCCCGATCTTATGGAATCTCCTTCTGGATCCTCTGCTAAAGGGGTTAGAACAGCGCGGAGATTATTGCCAGGCATTTGCGGACGATGTCGTGTTGGTGTTTCACGGGAACACCGCGCTGGATGTCCAACGACAGGCCAATGCCGCTCTCGCCTATGTGCAGGAGTGGGGTGTCAAAAATAAGTTAAAATTCGCGCCTCACAAAACCAATGCGATGGTCATTACGCGAAAACTTAAATACGACACACCACTTCTGCGCATGGGCGGGATCGATATTGACATGTCTCGGGAGATGAAAATTCTGGGGCTCACTATCGACGACAAGTTAACATTTAATAGTCACGCCACAAATGTTTGCAAAAAGGCGATCAGCATATATAAACAGCTTTCTAGAGCCGCTAGAGTCAGTTGGGGTCTCCACCCAGAAGTAATACGCGTCATCTACACTGCAACGGTAGAACCCGTAATTTTGTACGCTGCCAGCGCCTGGGCACCAGCTACCAAAAAACTCGGTGTAAAAAAGCAGCTGAACGTGATCCAGCGTGGATTTGCCCAAAAGCTTTGTCGAGCTTACCGTACCGTCTCCCTAAACTCGGCTCTTGTGCTGTCCGGGATACTCCCACTCGATCTCAGAATACAGGAGGCAGCTGCTCTGTATGAGATAAAGAGAGGAGTACCCCGGCCTGTACTGGGAGATAGGGAGATGGAACGACTGACACCGTACGCTGAAACCTGGCACCCAGCGGAGCACGAGCGCCTCGAGTTCAATAGCCTGATGGATCAGCAGCAAGTAAACAGCAACAACCAGCCAGCAGTCAGAATCTACACAGATGGCAGTAAGATTGAGGGCAAGGTCGGTGCAGCGTTATCCTGCTGGAATAACGATGTAGAGACCAAAGCCCTTAAACTCAAACTGTCATCTCACTGTACTGTTTACCAAGCTGAACTCCTGGCCATATCCAGAGCTACCAGAGAAATACTCAAACGCTCAGAGTCGAATTTCGGAATTTATAGTGACTCAAGGTCAGCACTGGAAACCATTGTAAATCCGAGCTCTCTTCATCCTTTAGCTGTGGAAGTCCGAAACCACCTTAGGACCAGCAAACTCCAGAACAAGGAAGTATCCTTGTTTTGGGTAAAGGCCCACGCTGGATTGCAGGGGAATGAGCGAGCCGACGAGCTGGCGAAGGAAGCGGCCCTAAACATTAAGAGGAAGCCCGACTATGACCAGTGTCCGGTTTCATTCATCAAGCGACAAATCCGATTGGACACGCTTGAGGAATGGAACCGGAGGTACAAGTCAGGGGAAACTGCCGCGGTCACAAAAATATTCTTCCCAGACGCGATAAAAGCATTCAAAACAGTTAGAAAATTCGAGGCAACCAGCGTGACCACTCAGCTGATGACGGGGCACGGTGGGTTTTCCCAATACTTGAACCGGTTCAAGTGTAGGGAGGACCCATCGTGCATCTGTGAGCCAGGTACAGAAGAAACCGTGATGCATGTCGTGTTAGAATGCCCAGTGTATGCATACAGAAGATACGAAGCTGAACAGCTACTAAATTGTAAAATGAGTGATGAAACGATAAGCAGTATAATGATAAATGGTGAACAGAGGAAGTTATTTTTAGAATATTGTACAAGTATTATAAACAAGGTAATAAAAAGAAATAAGTCGTAAAGTAAATATATGATGTTTGTATATTGTTGAATATATAAATCAGGCATATAAGTAAAGTAGAATAGCAAGATAAATAGAATAGTACAATAAACTAGAAAATAAATAGAATAAAAATATGTGTAAATAAACAATAAGGTAAAAATCAGAATATGTAACTAGTGTAAGATTATATTATGTAAACCCCGTTTAAAACCAAACAAAGCAAATGTACTAGAAATAAGAACTAGATTGAATAAGAAAGCCCATAAAGGGTAGTTTGAAACATTGTTTAGCAGATAAGTCCTTTTAAATAAATAAAAACCCTGTAGGAAACGCAAAAAGAGCACAAATAAGGTCTCTGATCCTGTCAGAGGAAAGGTAGTCTCCACTTAGTGCCATTTCGAGATGGTGGTACGGGTAGGGAAAAAAAAAAAAAAAAAAAAAAAAAAAAAAAAAAAAAAAAAAAAACCTAACCTAACCTAACCTAACCTAACCTAACCTAACCTAACCTAACCTAACCTAACCTAACCTAACCTAACCTAACCTAACCTAACCTAACCTAACCTAACCTAACCTAACCTAACCTAACCTAACCTAACCTAACCTAACCTAACCTAACCTAACCCATACAAAAACTGAAAATTTTTTGGTGACTTACGATCGCGTGCGATACATCAAATTAAGCGTCTCGGCACCCATTGTGCGAATAAATTATAATAGGACCCACGTTCTATACAAAAAACGTGAATTTTTGACATTTTTCGCATAATTTTATAGGGACTTAGCAAAATTTCAACAATTTTATTTTCTAAATTTTAATTTTACAAGTGAATAATTTATTTTAGTAGCTTATAAATCGTAGTTCGACGCACTGGTTGCGCCCACAGTGGCAAAGTTTCGTTTTTGATAGCGAAAAGCTATTAACTTAGCGTTTTTACGCTCAAAAACGCAATTTTGTCTAAGGTGAAAACCGAAAATATTTTTCTCGACTCCAACTTTGAGTGACCATAGCCGTGCGCTACATCATAAGAAGCGGCTCGACACGCTCTATCCGTGGAGCGAGTCCATTTGGGCACTTGTCGTAGAAAAATATTCGAAAAACTGCGATTTTCCGTAAATTTTGGTACATTTGGGTCTTTTTTGAGCGTTTTTGAATTTTGTCGCGTCCATCTTGCGTGTTTCTGCACATCCCGTGGCTGGTTCACCTCTGCCCGACGTCCCCGCACGTACCTGCAAAAGAAAAAACACGATTATCGACAAAAATCAAGAAAAAAATCGCCCGCCCACCCACCCAGATTGCAGTTACTAAGGTTAGAAAAGTCGATTTCCACAGGGAAATCACATTCAAACCTTCATAACTCTGGAAGTAAGCATTATTTCCAGACCCGGTTTTCAGTACTCTTATTAGATAAAAATAAGCTTTTGACTCAGTACTTAAAATTTTTCCTAAGTCCTCGTCGTTTTGACTTGACTTTTTTATTTTTATTTTTGACTAAATACGTCAGTATTTAAGTGACAGAAAGCGGTATTTTGACTACCGAGACGGTAATAGGTTTGCAGAATACTGCTCTTACCGGGACACCCAGAAGAATTGGTTTTTGTTAGTTTTAAAATAGAATTAAAAATATTATCTACTCAGTTTTTGTAAATTTTAGTTAGGTTTAAGTTAGATTATTAAAATATTATATTATACACTTTTAAAATTTTACAACTTATACAAATTTACTTTTTTACTTATTTTTTACAACTTATACAAATTTACTTTTAATTTTACCTTGACGTGTGTCCCTCTTTCGTCAATCCATAATGTTCGGTTTCCGCACCCCCGCCAAGAGCAGCAAATCTACAAACGAGTTCCCCAGAAGAACCTCGACCACACCACCAGCTGTGCACGAAAATGACAGGCCTTCAACTTCAAGCGTCCGCCGAAGTATCGGGGAGTGGGAAGCTGGTAAAGCAGACCCACTTACCCCAACCACCCCGAAGAAAGTTTTGCCGGTGGACGCCCCAAAGACAAAAAAGGTGCTTTCACAGGGAAGTAGAGTGGGTGTGAAAGCACCGATAGAGGCTGTGGGAAGCCCACCGGCGCAGCCTAAATACACCAGCCGGCTTGCGGAAGCGAAGGCCTGTCTTACGAAAGCAAAGGTTAATATGGGGAACTCGAGAAATATAAAAACTGAAATTAAGAACGAGGTACTAGTAGCAATCGAAAGGCTGTATCAGCTAGTCAAAGAGTCGGAAAGTGAAAAAGACAAAGGAGTAAGGAAGGTGAAGGAACCGGAGAAAGAAAAAGAGCTAGAGAAAGAAGAAGAGCAAGAGAAGGAGGTGAGAAAGGAAGAAAGAGACCTCATTGAGAAGCTGGAAGAGCATGCAAGGTTGATAAGCGAGAATAGTGCAAGGATGGAGAAGTTACAAGAAAGGATGGAACAACAGCAGGAAAGGATAGAAAAGCAGACGTACGCGAGTGTAGTAGCAGCGCAGCCCGGGAGGCAGTTCCCTGAGCGCGCCGCGCTATACTCGGTAGTGGTAACATCTAAGGACGATCAGGACACAGGAGATGAGGTCATGAAGAAGATACGAGACACGGTGAAGGCAAAGGAAGGAGGAATAGAAATAGAAAAGATCAGGAAAGCAAAGGACAGGAAGGTTATCGTAGGATGCAAAACAGAGGAGGAAAGACGACTAGTTCAGGAAAGATTGAAGGGTGCGGAAGAATACCTGACTGTTGAAGAGGTTAAAAACAAGGACCCCCTTGTTATCCTCAAAAATGTCTTCAGCTTCAATACCGATGAAGATATAATGAACGCCATCTGGAAACAGAACGGAAAAATTTTAAAAGATTTGGACCAAACAGCAAACAAAATTAATATAATGTACAGGAAAAAGACAAGGAATAACCACACACAGCACGTGGTCATGAGGGTGTCTCCCGCAGTTTGGCAGCGTCTGGTCCATGCAGGAACCGTTGTCATAGACCTCCAGCGAGTACAAGTGGCTGACCAGTCACCACTTGTGCAATGCTCGCTGTGTCTCGGCTATGGCCATGGGCGACGGTTCTGCACGGAGACCACCGTGAAATGCAGCCACTGTGGGGGACCCCACATGAGGACGGAGTGTGCGGATCGGCTCGCCGGTGCGACCCCTTCCTGCTGCAACTGCCTGCACGCAAAGGCTGAAAAGACAGATCACAGCGCCTTCAGCCCTGAGTGTGCAATCAGGAGGAAGTGGGACGCACTGGCTAGAGCCACTATAGCCTACCACTGCTGAGGTGGTCCCCGGCATAGTTATAGGTGCAAACAAGCGCTACCACCGAAGAGCCACAAAAGTAGCTATCCAAGTAAACGGTTTGGGTCATGTTGATCATGAGCCGCCGTTTACCCCTGAAAGGCGGAAAATATGCACTCGGTGGGGAACTTTAAAGGGCACACTAAGCAGAACCTTGGCAAACTTGGACAATAGTAAAAACATTAAAACAGGACAACAATTAAAATTTAAGTTATATAAGCCTTGTTGGCGTCTATATATTGATATATATAGGGATACAACCAGCAATAACTCCATAAATAGTAAATAATAGAAGCAGAATAATAAATAATAAATAATAGAAGCAGTTAAATAGAAAAAAGTAAAATTACGCACAAATGAAATAATAAAATCGTAAACAACAAACAAAACAGTTAAAACATAAAGATTTAGTAAAGTATTTAGTAACTTAAAGTAAATTAATAAACAGAAATAATTCGACACAGAAATTCAAAAAGAGAATAAAAATACAAAAATTAGTTTATAAATAGATTAGTTTTAGGATTCCAGGTGGAAAATATTATTTTTACATTAGGCACTTAGCAAAGTAAAGAAACAAAAAGATGTAGGAACAAATTGATAAAAACAGGGTATAAACGAGAATGGTACAAACCCGAACTTAAAATACAGACATAAAAAGTTTTGAGCACAAAGACAGCATTATTAGGCTAAATAAAAATTGTACTGATATAATAAAGCTCCTTTTCTTCTTCTTTTTTCATATAAATAGAAATGTCAAAAACTTATAAAAGCATTACAAAAGACTCGGACCTCCATGTCTGAGGGACACTAGAATAAAAAAAAAAAAAAAAAAAAAAAAAAAAAAAAAAAAAAAACCTAACCTAACCTAACCTAACCTAACCTAACCTAACCTAACCTAACCTAACCTAACCTAACCTAACCTAACCTAACCTAACCTAACCTAACCTAACCTAACCTAACCTAACCTAACCTAACCTAACCTAACCTAACCTAACCTAACCTAACCTAACCTAACCTAACCTAACCTAACCTAACCTAACCTAACCTAACCTAACCTAACCTAACCTAACCTAACCTAACCTAACCTAACCTAACCTAACCTAACCTAACCTAACCTAACCTAACCTAACCTAACCTAACCTAACCTAACCTAACCTAACCTAACCTAACCTAACCTAACCTAACCTAACCTAACCTAACCTAACCTAACCTAACCTAACCTAACCTAACCTAACCTAACCTAACCTAACCTAACCTAACCTAACCTAACCTAACCTAACCTAACCTAACCTAACCTAACCTAACCTAACCTAACCTAACCATACAAAAACTGAAAATTTTTTGGTGACTTACGATCGCGTGCGATACATCAAATTAAGCGTCTCGGCACCCACTGTGCGAATAAATTATAATAGGACCCACGTTCTATACAAAAAACGTGAATTTTTGACATTTTTCGCATAATTTTATAGGGACTTAGCAAAATTTCAACAATTTTATTTTCTAAATTTTAATTTTACAAGTAAATAAATTATTTTAGTAGCTTATAAATCGTAGTTCGACGCATTGGTTGCGCCCACAGTGGCAAAGTTTCGTTTTTGATAGCGAAAAGCTATTAACTTAGCGTTTTTACGCTCAAAAACGCAATTTTGTCTAAGGTGAAAGCCGAAAATATTTTTCTCGACTCCAACTTTGAGTGACCATAGCCGTGCGCTACATCATTAGAAGCGGCTCGACACGCTCTATCCGTGGAGCGAGTCCATTTGGGCACTTGTCGTAGAAAAATATTCGAAAAACTGCGATTTTCCAAAAATTTTGGTACATTTGGGTCTTTTTTGAGCGTTTTTGAATTTTGTCGCGTCCATCTTGCGTGTTTCTGCACATCCCGTGGCTGGTTCACCTCTGCCCGACGTCCCCGCACGTACCTGCAAAAGAAAAAACACGATTATCGACAAAAATCAAGAAAAACGCCCGACCCATCAAAATCGAGATTATTCAAAATCCACCTAAGTGAGACGAATTCCTCATACTTCATACAAAAACTGAAAATTTTTTGGTGACTTACGATCGCGTGCGATACATCAAATTAAGCGTCTCGGCACCCACTGTGCGAATAAATTATAATAGGACCCACGTTCTATACAAAAAACGTGAATTTTTGACATTTTTCGCATAATTTTATAGGGACTTAGCAAAATTTCAACAATTTTATTTTCTAAATTTTAATTTTACAAGTAAATAAATTATTTTAGTAGCTTATAAATCGTAGTTCGACGCATTGGTTGCGCCCACAGTGGCAAAGTTTCGTTTTTGATAGCGAAAAGCTATTAACTTAGCGTTTTTACGCTCAAAAACGCAATTTTGTCTAAGGTGAAAGCCGAAAATATTTTTCTCGACTCCAACTTTGAGTGACCATAGCCGTGCGCTACATCATTAGAAGCGGCTCGACACGCTCTATCCGTGGAGCGAGTCCATTTGGGCACTTGTCGTAGAAAAATATTCGAAAAACTGCGATTTTCCAAAAATTTTGGTACATTTGGGTCTTTTTTGAGCGTTTTTGAATTTTGTCGCGTCCATCTTGCGTGTTTCTGCACATCCCGTGGCTGGTTCACCTCTGCCCGACGTCCCCGCACGTACCTGCAAAAGAAAAAACACGATTATCGACAAAAATCAAGAAAAACGCCCGACCCATCAAAATCGAGATTATTCAAAATCCACCTAAGTGAGACGAATTCCTCATACTTCATACAAAAACTGAAAATTTTTTGGTGACTTACGATCGCGTGCGATACATCAAATTAAGCGTCTCGGCACCCACTGTGCGAATAAATTATAATAGGACCCACGTTCTATACAAAAAACGTGAATTTTTGACATTTTTCGCATAATTTTATAGGGACTTAGCAAAATTTCAACAATTTTATTTTCTAAATTTTAATTTTACAAGTAAATAAATTATTTTAGTAGCTTATAAATCGTAGTTCGACGCATTGGTTGCGCCCACAGTGGCAAAGTTTCGTTTTTGATAGCGAAAAGCTATTAACTTAGCGTTTTTACGCTCAAAAACGCAATTTTGTCTAAGGTGAAAGCCGAAAATATTTTTCTCGACTCCAACTTTGAGTGACCATAGCCGTGCGCTACATCATTAGAAGCGGCTCGACACGCTCTATCCGTGGAGCGAGTCCATTTGGGCACTTGTCGTAGAAAAATATTCGAAAAACTGCGATTTTCCAAAAATTTTGGTACATTTGGGTCTTTTTTGAGCGTTTTTGAATTTTGTCGCGTCCATCTTGCGTGTTTCTGCACATCCCGTGGCTGGTTCACCTCTGCCCGACGTCCCCGCACGTACCTGCAAAAGAAAAAACACGATTATCGACAAAAATCAAGAAAAACGCCCGACCCATCAAAATCGAGATTATTCAAAATCCACCTAAGTGAGACGAATTCCTCATACTTCATACAAAAACTGAAAATTTTTTGGTGACTTACGATCGCGTGCGATACATCAAATTAAGCGTCTCGGCACCCACTGTGCGAATAAATTATAATAGGACCCACGTTCTATACAAAAAACGTGAATTTTTGACATTTTTCGCATAATTTTATAGGGACTTAGCAAAATTTCAACAATTTTATTTTCTAAATTTTAATTTTACAAGTAAATAAATTATTTTAGTAGCTTATAAATCGTAGTTCGACGCATTGGTTGCGCCCACAGTGGCAAAGTTTCGTTTTTGATAGCGAAAAGCTATTAACTTAGCGTTTTTACGCTCAAAAACGCAATTTTGTCTAAGGTGAAAGCCGAAAATATTTTTCTCGACTCCAACTTTGAGTGACCATAGCCGTGCGCTACATCATTAGAAGCGGCTCGACACGCTCTATCCGTGGAGCGAGTCCATTTGGGCACTTGTCGTAGAAAAATATTCGAAAAACTGCGATTTTCCAAAAATTTTGGTACATTTGGGTCTTTTTTGAGCGTTTTTGAATTTTGTCGCGTCCATCTTGCGTGTTTCTGCACATCCCGTGGCTGGTTCACCTCTGCCCGACGTCCCCGCACGTACCTGCAAAAGAAAAAACACGATTATCGACAAAAATCAAGAAAAACGCCCGACCCATCAAAATCGAGATTATTCAAAATCCACCTAAGTGAGACGAATTCCTCATACTTCATACAAAAACTGAAAATTTTTTGGTGACTTACGATCGCGTGCGATACATCAAATTAAGCGTCTCGGCACCCACTGTGCGAATAAATTATAATAGGACCCACGTTCTATACAAAAAACGTGAATTTTTGACATTTTTCGCATAATTTTATAGGGACTTAGCAAAATTTCAACAATTTTATTTTCTAAATTTTAATTTTACAAGTAAATAAATTATTTTAGTAGCTTATAAATCGTAGTTCGACGCATTGGTTGCGCCCACAGTGGCAAAGTTTCGTTTTTGATAGCGAAAAGCTATTAACTTAGCGTTTTTACGCTCAAAAACGCAATTTTGTCTAAGGTGAAAGCCGAAAATATTTTTCTCGACTCCAACTTTGAGTGACCATAGCCGTGCGCTACATCATTAGAAGCGGCTCGACACGCTCTATCCGTGGAGCGAGTCCATTTGGGCACTTGTCGTAGAAAAATATTCGAAAAACTGCGATTTTCCAAAAATTTTGGTACATTTGGGTCTTTTTTGAGCGTTTTTGAATTTTGTCGCGTCCATCTTGCGTGTTTCTGCACATCCCGTGGCTGGTTCACCTCTGCCCGACGTCCCCGCACGTACCTGCAAAAGAAAAAACACGATTATCGACAAAAATCAAGAAAAACGCCCGACCCATCAAAATCGAGATTATTCAAAATCCACCTAAGTGAGACGAATTCCTCATACTTCATACAAAAACTGAAAATTTTTTGGTGACTTACGATCGCGTGCGATACATCAAATTAAGCGTCTCGGCACCCACTGTGCGAATAAATTATAATAGGACCCACGTTCTATACAAAAAACGTGAATTTTTGACATTTTTCGCATAATTTTATAGGGACTTAGCAAAATTTCAACAATTTTATTTTCTAAATTTTAATTTTACAAGTAAATAAATTATTTTAGTAGCTTATAAATCGTAGTTCGACGCATTGGTTGCGCCCACAGTGGCAAAGTTTCGTTTTTGATAGCGAAAAGCTATTAACTTAGCGTTTTTACGCTCAAAAACGCAATTTTGTCTAAGGTGAAAGCCGAAAATATTTTTCTCGACTCCAACTTTGAGTGACCATAGCCGTGCGCTACATCATTAGAAGCGGCTCGACACGCTCTATCCGTGGAGCGAGTCCATTTGGGCACTTGTCGTAGAAAAATATTCGAAAAACTGCGATTTTCCAAAAATTTTGGTACATTTGGGTCTTTTTTGAGCGTTTTTGAATTTTGTCGCGTCCATCTTGCGTGTTTCTGCACATCCCGTGGCTGGTTCACCTCTGCCCGACGTCCCCGCACGTACCTGCAAAAGAAAAAACACGATTATCGACAAAAATCAAGAAAAACGCCCGACCCATCAAAATCGAGATTATTCAAAATCCACCTAAGTGAGACGAATTCCTCATACTTCATACAAAAACTGAAAATTTTTTGGTGACTTACGATCGCGTGCGATACATCAAATTAAGCGTCTCGGCACCCACTGTGCGAATAAATTATAATAGGACCCACGTTCTATACAAAAAACGTGAATTTTTGACATTTTTCGCATAATTTTATAGGGACTTAGCAAAATTTCAACAATTTTATTTTCTAAATTTTAATTTTACAAGTAAATAAATTATTTTAGTAGCTTATAAATCGTAGTTCGACGCATTGGTTGCGCCCACAGTGGCAAAGTTTCGTTTTTGATAGCGAAAAGCTATTAACTTAGCGTTTTTACGCTCAAAAACGCAATTTTGTCTAAGGTGAAAGCCGAAAATATTTTTCTCGACTCCAACTTTGAGTGACCATAGCCGTGCGCTACATCATTAGAAGCGGCTCGACACGCTCTATCCGTGGAGCGAGTCCATTTGGGCACTTGTCGTAGAAAAATATTCGAAAAACTGCGATTTTCCAAAAATTTTGGTACATTTGGGTCTTTTTTGAGCGTTTTTGAATTTTGTCGCGTCCATCTTGCGTGTTTCTGCACATCCCGTGGCTGGTTCACCTCTGCCCGACGTCCCCGCACGTACCTGCAAAAGAAAAAACACGATTATCGACAAAAATCAAGAAAAACGCCCGACCCATCAAAATCGAGATTATTCAAAATCCACCTAAGTGAGACGAATTCCTCATACTTCATACAAAAACTGAAAATTTTTTGGTGACTTACGATCGCGTGCGATACATCAAATTAAGCGTCTCGGCACCCACTGTGCGAATAAATTATAATAGGACCCACGTTCTATACAAAAAACGTGAATTTTTGACATTTTTCGCATAATTTTATAGGGACTTAGCAAAATTTCAACAATTTTATTTTCTAAATTTTAATTTTACAAGTAAATAAATTATTTTAGTAGCTTATAAATCGTAGTTCGACGCATTGGTTGCGCCCACAGTGGCAAAGTTTCGTTTTTGATAGCGAAAAGCTATTAACTTAGCGTTTTTACGCTCAAAAACGCAATTTTGTCTAAGGTGAAAGCCGAAAATATTTTTCTCGACTCCAACTTTGAGTGACCATAGCCGTGCGCTACATCATTAGAAGCGGCTCGACACGCTCTATCCGTGGAGCGAGTCCATTTGGGCACTTGTCGTAGAAAAATATTCGAAAAACTGCGATTTTCCAAAAATTTTGGTACATTTGGGTCTTTTTTGAGCGTTTTTGAATTTTGTCGCGTCCATCTTGCGTGTTTCTGCACATCCCGTGGCTGGTTCACCTCTGCCCGACGTCCCCGCACGTACCTGCAAAAGAAAAAACACGATTATCGACAAAAATCAAGAAAAACGCCCGACCCATCAAAATCGAGATTATTCAAAATCCACCTAAGTGAGACGAATTCCTCATACTTCATACAAAAACTGAAAATTTTTTGGTGACTTACGATCGCGTGCGATACATCAAATTAAGCGTCTCGGCACCCACTGTGCGAATAAATTATAATAGGACCCACGTTCTATACAAAAAACGTGAATTTTTGACATTTTTCGCATAATTTTATAGGGACTTAGCAAAATTTCAACAATTTTATTTTCTAAATTTTAATTTTACAAGTAAATAAATTATTTTAGTAGCTTATAAATCGTAGTTCGACGCATTGGTTGCGCCCACAGTGGCAAAGTTTCGTTTTTGATAGCGAAAAGCTATTAACTTAGCGTTTTTACGCTCAAAAACGCAATTTTGTCTAAGGTGAAAGCCGAAAATATTTTTCTCGACTCCAACTTTGAGTGACCATAGCCGTGCGCTACATCATTAGAAGCGGCTCGACACGCTCTATCCGTGGAGCGAGTCCATTTGGGCACTTGTCGTAGAAAAATATTCGAAAAACTGCGATTTTCCAAAAATTTTGGTACATTTGGGTCTTTTTTGAGCGTTTTTGAATTTTGTCGCGTCCATCTTGCGTGTTTCTGCACATCCCGTGGCTGGTTCACCTCTGCCCGACGTCCCCGCACGTACCTGCAAAAGAAAAAACACGATTATCGACAAAAATCAAGAAAAACGCCCGACCCATCAAAATCGAGATTATTCAAAATCCACCTAAGTGAGACGAATTCCTCATACTTCATACAAAAACTGAAAATTTTTTGGTGACTTACGATCGCGTGCGATACATCAAATTAAGCGTCTCGGCACCCACTGTGCGAATAAATTATAATAGGACCCACGTTCTATACAAAAAACGTGAATTTTTGACATTTTTCGCATAATTTTATAGGGACTTAGCAAAATTTCAACAATTTTATTTTCTAAATTTTAATTTTACAAGTAAATAAATTATTTTAGTAGCTTATAAATCGTAGTTCGACGCATTGGTTGCGCCCACAGTGGCAAAGTTTCGTTTTTGATAGCGAAAAGCTATTAACTTAGCGTTTTTACGCTCAAAAACGCAATTTTGTCTAAGGTGAAAGCCGAAAATATTTTTCTCGACTCCAACTTTGAGTGACCATAGCCGTGCGCTACATCATTAGAAGCGGCTCGACACGCTCTATCCGTGGAGCGAGTCCATTTGGGCACTTGTCGTAGAAAAATATTCGAAAAACTGCGATTTTCCAAAAATTTTGGTACATTTGGGTCTTTTTTGAGCGTTTTTGAATTTTGTCGCGTCCATCTTGCGTGTTTCTGCACATCCCGTGGCTGGTTCACCTCTGCCCGACGTCCCCGCACGTACCTGCAAAAGAAAAAACACGATTATCGACAAAAATCAAGAAAAACGCCCGACCCATCAAAATCGAGATTATTCAAAATCCACCTAAGTGAGACGAATTCCTCATACTTCATACAAAAACTGAAAATTTTTTGGTGACTTACGATCGCGTGCGATACATCAAATTAAGCGTCTCGGCACCCACTGTGCGAATAAATTATAATAGGACCCACGTTCTATACAAAAAACGTGAATTTTTGACATTTTTCGCATAATTTTATAGGGACTTAGCAAAATTTCAACAATTTTATTTTCTAAATTTTAATTTTACAAGTAAATAAATTATTTTAGTAGCTTATAAATCGTAGTTCGACGCATTGGTTGCGCCCACAGTGGCAAAGTTTCGTTTTTGATAGCGAAAAGCTATTAACTTAGCGTTTTTACGCTCAAAAACGCAATTTTGTCTAAGGTGAAAGCCGAAAATATTTTTCTCGACTCCAACTTTGAGTGACCATAGCCGTGCGCTACATCATTAGAAGCGGCTCGACACGCTCTATCCGTGGAGCGAGTCCATTTGGGCACTTGTCGTAGAAAAATATTCGAAAAACTGCGATTTTCCAAAAATTTTGGTACATTTGGGTCTTTTTTGAGCGTTTTTGAATTTTGTCGCGTCCATCTTGCGTGTTTCTGCACATCCCGTGGCTGGTTCACCTCTGCCCGACGTCCCCGCACGTACCTGCAAAAGAAAAAACACGATTATCGACAAAAATCAAGAAAAACGCCCGACCCATCAAAATCGAGATTATTCAAAATCCACCTAAGTGAGACGAATTCCTCATACTTCATACAAAAACTGAAAATTTTTTGGTGACTTACGATCGCGTGCGATACATCAAATTAAGCGTCTCGGCACCCACTGTGCGAATAAATTATAATAGGACCCACGTTCTATACAAAAAACGTGAATTTTTGACATTTTTCGCATAATTTTATAGGGACTTAGCAAAATTTCAACAATTTTATTTTCTAAATTTTAATTTTACAAGTAAATAAATTATTTTAGTAGCTTATAAATCGTAGTTCGACGCATTGGTTGCGCCCACAGTGGCAAAGTTTCGTTTTTGATAGCGAAAAGCTATTAACTTAGCGTTTTTACGCTCAAAAACGCAATTTTGTCTAAGGTGAAAGCCGAAAATATTTTTCTCGACTCCAACTTTGAGTGACCATAGCCGTGCGCTACATCATTAGAAGCGGCTCGACACGCTCTATCCGTGGAGCGAGTCCATTTGGGCACTTGTCGTAGAAAAATATTCGAAAAACTGCGATTTTCCAAAAATTTTGGTACATTTGGGTCTTTTTTGAGCGTTTTTGAATTTTGTCGCGTCCATCTTGCGTGTTTCTGCACATCCCGTGGCTGGTTCACCTCTGCCCGACGTCCCCGCACGTACCTGCAAAAGAAAAAACACGATTATCGACAAAAATCAAGAAAAACGCCCGACCCATCAAAATCGAGATTATTCAAAATCCACCTAAGTGAGACGAATTCCTCATACTTCATACAAAAACTGAAAATTTTTTGGTGACTTACGATCGCGTGCGATACATCAAATTAAGCGTCTCGGCACCCACTGTGCGAATAAATTATAATAGGACCCACGTTCTATACAAAAAACGTGAATTTTTGACATTTTTCGCATAATTTTATAGGGACTTAGCAAAATTTCAACAATTTTATTTTCTAAATTTTAATTTTACAAGTAAATAAATTATTTTAGTAGCTTATAAATCGTAGTTCGACGCATTGGTTGCGCCCACAGTGGCAAAGTTTCGTTTTTGATAGCGAAAAGCTATTAACTTAGCGTTTTTACGCTCAAAAACGCAATTTTGTCTAAGGTGAAAGCCGAAAATATTTTTCTCGACTCCAACTTTGAGTGACCATAGCCGTGCGCTACATCATTAGAAGCGGCTCGACACGCTCTATCCGTGGAGCGAGTCCATTTGGGCACTTGTCGTAGAAAAATATTCGAAAAACTGCGATTTTCCAAAAATTTTGGTACATTTGGGTCTTTTTTGAGCGTTTTTGAATTTTGTCGCGTCCATCTTGCGTGTTTCTGCACATCCCGTGGCTGGTTCACCTCTGCCCGACGTCCCCGCACGTACCTGCAAAAGAAAAAACACGATTATCGACAAAAATCAAGAAAAAATCGCCCGCCCACCCACCCAGATTGCAGTTACTAAGGTAAAGAAAATCGATTCCCACAGGGTAGACCACCTTTAAACCTTAATAACTTTAAAACTACCGCTTAAAAATTGACCCGGTTTTCGAAACCTACATTCTTTAATGACGCGCTTTTTGATTTGTATTATCAAGAAGCTCTAAATTGACCCCATTACGCTTTGACATTTTTACTTTTGGTTTTTACCAAAATCATCCCTTATTTCCTGGTGTAAGGCTTTATTCTTATTACCGAGACTGTTATACAAGTACATAATACTGTTCTTTCAGGGAACTATAAATAGGTTAGTTTTTGTTAATAGTAAGTTAGGAAATAAATATATTTTATACAATTTTATTTAATTATTTTTCTTTTGACCTTATATTTACAACTTATACAAATTTACTTTTAAATCTTATTTATACAACTTATACAATTTTACTTTTAATTTTACTTATACAACTTATACAATTTTACTTTTAATTTTACCTTGACGTGTGTCCCTCTTTCGTCAACCCATAATGTTCGGTTTCCGCACCCCCGCCAAGAACAGCAAGACTTTGAACGAGTTCCCCAGAAGAACCTCAACTACACCACCAGCTGTGCACGACAGGCCTTCAACTTCAAGCGTCCGCCGAAGTATCGGGGAGTGGGAAGCTGGTAAAGCAGACCCACTTACCCCAACCACCCCGAAGAAAGTTGCGCCGGTGGACCCCCCAAAGACAAAAAAGGTGCTTTCACAGGGAAGTAGAGTGGGTGTGAAAGCACCGATAGAGGCTGTGGGAAGCCCACCGGCGCAGCCCAAGTACACCAGCCGGCTTGCGGAAGCGAAGGCCTGTCTTACGAAAGCAAAGGTTAATATGGGGAACTCGAGAAATATAAAAACTGAAATTAAGAACGAGGTACTAATAGCAATCGAAAGGCTGTATCAGCTAGTCAAAGAGTCGGAAAGTGAAAAAGATAAAGGAGTAAGGAAGGTGAAGGAACCGGAGAAAGAAAAAGAGCTAGAGAAAGAAGAAAAGCAAGAGAAGGAGGTGAGAAAGGAAGAAAGAGACCTCATTGAGAAGCTGGAAGAGCATGCAAGGTTGATACGCGAAAACAGTGCAAAGATGGAAAAGCTACAGGAGAAGATAGAAATACAACAAGAGAAAATGGAAAAGCAGACGTACGCGAGTGTAGCGGCGGCGTGCCCTGGGAGGCAGTTCCCGGAGCGCGCCGCGCTATACTCGGTAGTCGTAACATCTAGGGACGATCAGGATACTGGGGATGAGGTCATGAAGAAGATACGAGATACGGTGAAAGCAAAGGAAGGAGGAATAGAAATAGAAAAGATCAGGAAAGCAAAGGACAGGAAGGTTATCATAGGATGTAAAACAGAGGAGGAAAGACAGCAAGTAAAGGAAAGACTGAAGGGGGCGGAAGAGTATTTGACGGTGGAAGAGGTAAAGAACAAGAACCCACTAGTGATCCTCAAAAACGTTTTCGTCTTTAATACAGACCAAGACATACTTAGCTCCATCTGGAAGCAGAACGACAAAATCTTGAAAGACCTGGATCAAACTGTGAATAAAATAGAAATTGTCTATAAAAAGAACACCCGGAATAACCAGACTCAGCACGTAGTCATGAGGGTGTCTCCTGCAGTATGGCAGCATCTGGTCCGTGCTGGAACCGTCGTCATAGACCTCCAGCGAGTAAAAGTGGCTGATCAGTCACCACTCGTGCAATGCTCGCTGTGTCTCGGCTATGGCCATGGGCGACGGTTCTGCACGGAGACCATCATTAAATGCAGTCACTGTGGGGGGCCTCACATGAAGACGGAGTGTCCTGGCTGGCTCGCCGGTGCGACCCCTTCCTGCTGCAACTGCGTGCACGCAAAGGCTGAAAAAGCAGATCACAGCGCCTTCAGTCCTGAGTGTGCAATCAGGAGGAAGTGGGACGCACTGGCTAGGGCTACTATAGCCTACGACTGTTAAGGTGGCCCCAGACGAACGCCGACGAGCACAAAATGAGCTGTCCAAGTAAACGACTGGGCCATGTTGAACATGGTCCATCGCTTACCCCTGAGATGCGAAAAAACATGCAGTCGGTGGCAAATAATAAAAACGTCTCATGTGTGCCCAGTTAGTTACTGAAATAAGCCATATAACAATCTTTTTAAATTTTAGGTAGATAAGACTTGTTGGAATTTATATCATAAGTATATAAATACAACTAGCAAACACTCAAAAATAGTAAAAATAAGCAAGGAACAGAAAATTTGGTAATCACTTCAGTCGAAATAAAACAGTTTAGGATTCCAGGTGGAAAATATTATTATTTACATTAGGCACATAACATAGTAAAGAAGCAATAATAAAAGTAGGAACACAATGATAAAAAACAAGATATAAACAAAACTAAATCAACCCGAAATAAATATGTAGACTAAAAGATTTCAGCACAAATACGCGTATTAGGCTAAAATAAAAACGGATGAATATAATAAAGCTCTTTTTTAATAATACAAACAGAAAATGTCAAAAAACTTATGAAAAGCATTAAAAAAGTCTCGGACCTCCATGTCTGAGGGACACTAGGAAAAAAAAAAAAAAAAAAAAAAAAAAAAAAAAAAAAAAAAACCTAACCTAACCTAACCTAACCTAACCTAACCTAACCTAACCTAACCTAACCTAACCTAACCTAACCTAACCTAACCTAACCTAACCTAACCTAACCTAACCTAACCTAACCTAACCTAACCAAAAAGAGCCAGAGAAGGAGGATAAGCAAGAGAAGGAGCTGAGAAAGGAAGAAATAGAGCTTGTGAAGAAACTGGAAGAGCATGCAAGGTTAATAAGCGAGAACAGTGCAAGGATGGAGAAGTTACAAGAAAAGATGGAATTACAGCAGGAGAGATTGGAAAAACAGACGTACGCGAGTGTAGTAGCGACGCACCCTGGGAGGCAGTTCCCTGAGCGTGCCGCACTATACTCGGTAGTCGTTACTTCAAAGGATGATCAAGACACAGGCGAGGAAGTAATGAAGAGGATACGGGACACGGTGAAAGCAAAGGAAGGAGGAATAGCAATAGAAAAGATCAGGAAAGCCAAGGATAGGAAAGTGATTGTAGGATGTAAAACAGAGGAGGAGAGACAGCAAGTAAAAGAAAAACTGAAGGGGGCGGAAGAGTATTTGACAGTGGAAGAGGTAAAAAACAAAAACCCACTGGTGGTCCTTAAAAATGTATTCACTTATAATACCAACCAGGACATAATGGATTCCATCTGGAACCAAAATACAATTTTGAAAGACTTAGATAAAGCAGTGAATAACACGGAAATAGTATATAGGAAAAATACTCGAAACAATCAGACGCACCATGTGGTCATGAGGGTGTCCCCCGCAGTATGGCAGCATCTGGTCCGTGCTGGAACCGTGGTCATAGACCTCCAGCGAGTAAAAGTGGCTGATCAGTCACCACTTGTACAATGCTCGCTGTGTCTCGGCTATGGCCATGGACGACGGTTCTGCACGGAGACCACCGTCAAATGCAGCCACTGTGGGGGGCCCCACATGAGGACAGAGTGCGCTGATTGGCTCGCCGGTGCAACCCCTTCCTGCTGCAACTGCCTGCACGCTAAGGCTGATAAGGCAGATCACAGCGCCTTCAGCCCTGAGTGTGCAATCAGGAGGAAGTGGGACGCACTGGCAAGGTCAACAATAGCGTACTGCTAAAGACGAACCCCGATGAGCACAAAAACAAGCAGTCCAAGTAAACGGCACGGGTCATGTTGAACATGGCCCACCGCTTACCCCTGAAGTAGCTAAGAATGCTCTCGGCAATAACAATAAAAAAGTCTCGTGCGTACCAAACCAGAAACGGCCATCAGCAAATTAAAATTATAGCAATCGTAAATAATTAAACATTTAGTTATATAAGCCTTGTTGGCATTTATATATTAAGTATATATAAATACAACCAGCAGCAACTAACTATAAAATAGGTAAAAACAAATAATTGTAAACAAAATTAGACGTAAAAATAATCATTGTAAGGTAAAGAAAATCTTTTTTAAGTATATACAAAAAAATGGATCTCGATTCCAGGTGGAAAACATTAATATAACACAGGAAATTCACAGTAAAAACATTTAGTATAAAAATAGCATAGTAAATCATTAAAATAAAGAATTCTTTTCGGAAATAATTGTAGAAATAAAATAGTAAAATAATAAAAACAGCAAAAGCGTAAAACCACATAGTATAAATTAAGCAACAATGAAAAAATTGGTAAAAATATATAAAGCCCCTTTTTTTTTTGAAAATAACATAGCAAAACAAAATAATCAAACCGTAATAAAAAAGTCTCGGACCTCCATGTCTGAGGGACACTAGGAAAAAAAAAAAAAAAAAAAAAAAAAAAAAAAAACCTAACCTAACCTAACCTAACCTAACCTAACCTAACCTAACCTAACCTAACCTAACCTAACCTAACCTAACCTAACCTAACCTAACCTAACCTAACCTAACCTAACCTAACCTAACCTAACCTAACCTAACCTAACAACCACACCACCAGCTGTGCACGAAAACGACAGGCCTTCAACTTCAAGCGTTCGCCGAAGTATCGGGGAGTGGGAAGCTGGTAAAGCGGACCCACTCACCCCAACCACCCCGAAGAAGGTTGTGCCGGTGGACCCCCCAAGGACAAAAAAGGTGCTTTCACAGGGAAGTAGAGTGGCTGTGAAAGTACCGATTGAGGCTGTGGGAAGCCCACCGGCGCAGCCCAAGTACACCAGCCGGCTTGCGGAAGCGAAGGCCTGTCTTACGAAAGCAAAGGTTAATATGGGGAACTCGAGAAATATTAAGACGGAAATTAAGAACGAGGTACTAGTAGCAATTGAAAGGCTCTATCAACTAGTTAAAGAGTCGGAAAGTGAAAATGACAAAGGAGTGAGGAAAGTGAAGGAACCGGAGAAAGGAAAAGAGCTACATAAAGAAGAAAAGCAAGAGAAGAAGGTGAGAAAGGAAGAAAGAGACTTCATTCAGAAGCTGGAAGAGCATGCAAGGTTGTTACGCCAAAACAGTGAAAAGATGGAAAAGCTACAGGAGAAGATAGAAATACAGCAAGAGAAAATGGAAAAGCAGACGTACGCGAGTGTAGCGGCGGCGTGCCCTGGGAGGCAGTTCCCGGAGCGCGCCGCGCTATACTCGGTAGTCGTAACATCTAGGGACGATCAGGATACCGGGGATGAGGTCATGAAGAAGATACGAGATACGGTGAAAGCAAAGGAAGGAGGAATAGAAATAGAAAAGATCAGGAAAGCAAAGGACAGGAAGGTTATCATAGGATGTAAAACAGAGGAGGAAAGACAGCAAGTAAAGGAAAGACTGAAGGGGGCGGAAGAGTATTTGACGGTGGAAGAGGTAAAGAACAAGAACCCACTAGTGATCCTCAAAAACGTTTTCGCCTTTAATACAGACCAAGATATACTTAGCTCCATCTGGAAGCAGAACGACAAAATCTTGAAAGACCTGGATCAAACTGTAAATAAAATAGAAATCGCTTATAAAAAGAACACCCGAAATAACCAGACTCAGCACGTAGTCATGAGGGTGTCCCCTGCAGTATGGCAGCATCTGGTCCGTGCTGGAACCGTCGTCATAGACCTCCAGCGAGTAAAAGTGGCTGATCAGTCACCACTTGTGCAATGCTCGCTGTGTCTCGGCTATGGCCATGGGCGACGGTTCTGCACGGAGACCATTGTTAAATGCAGCCACTGTGGGGGGCCCCACATGAAGACGGAGTGTCCTGGCTGGCTCGCCGGTGCGACCCCTTCCTGCTGCAACTGCCTGCACGCAAAGGCTGACAAGGCAGATCACAGCGCCTTCAGTCCTGAGTGTGCAATCAGGAGGAAGTGGGACGCACTGGCTAGAGCCACTATAGCCTACCATTGTTGAAGTGGTCCCTGGCAGAGCTACAGGCGCAAACAAGCGCTACCACCGGAGAGCCACAAAAACAGCTATCCAAGTAAACGGTTTGGGCCATGTTGACCATGGCCCGCCGTTTACCCCTGAAAGGCAGAAAAATATGCTTTCGGTGGGAAGCAATAAGGAAACACTAAGCGGAACTTTGGCCTCTAACTGGGCTATAGTAAAAAACATTCAACAAAGTAAGCAATTAAAACTTAAGGTACATAAGACTTGTTGGCATCTATATATTGATATATATAGATACAATCAGCAATAACCTCATAAATAAGTAAATAATAGATATAAACAGTTTATATAAGAAAAGTAAAGAATTAGTAAAGTATTTAGTAACTTAAAGTAAATTAAAAAACAGAAATAAATAGACACAGAAATTCGAAAAGAGAATAAAAACACAAAAATATGTTTATAAATAGATTAGTTTTAGGATTCCAGGTGGAAAATATTATTATTTACATTAGGCACTTAGCAAAGTAAAGAAACAAAAAGATGTAGAAAGAAATTGATAAAAACAAGAATGGTACATACCCGAAATTAAAATACAGATATAAAAAGTTTTGAGCACAAAGACAGCATTATTAGGCTAAAATAAAAATTGTATTTGATATAAAAAAGCTCCTTTTCTTCTTCTTTTTTTCATATAAATAGAAATGTCAAAAACTTATAAAAGCATTAAAAAGGACTCGGACCTCCATGTCTGAGGGACACTAGAAAAAAAAAAAAAAAAAAAAAAAAAAAAAAAAAAAAAAAAGTCTAACCTAACCTAACCTAACCTAACCTAACCTAACCTAACCTAACCTAACCTAACCTAACCTAACCTAACCTAACCTAACCAAACCTAACCTAACCTAACCCAAGCGTCTCGGCACCCATTGTGCGAATAAATTATAATAGGACCCACGTTCTATACAAAAAACGTGAATTTTTGACATTTTTCGCATAATTTTATAGGGACTTAGCAAAATTTCAACAATTTTATTTTCTAAATTTTAATTTTACCAGTAAATAAATTATTTTAGTAGCTTATAAATCGTAGTTCGACGCACTGGTTGCGCCCACAGTGGCAAAGTTTCGTTTTTGATAGCGAAAAGCTATTAACTTAGCGTTTTTACGCTCAAAAACGCAATTTTGTCTAAGGTGAAAACCGAAAATATTTTTTCTCGACTCCAACTTTCAGTGACCATAGCCGTGCGCTACATCATTAGAAGCGGCTCGACACGCTCTATCCGTGGAGCGAGTCCATTTGGGCACTTGTCGTAGAAAAATATTCGAAAAACTGCGATTTTCCGTAAATTTTGGTACATTTGGGTCTTTTTTGAGCGTTTTTGAATTTTGTCGCGTCCATCTTGCGTGTTTCTGCACATCCCGTGGCTGGTTCACCTCTGCCCGACGTCCCCGCACGTACCTGCAAAAGAAAAAACACGATTATCGACAAAAATCAAGAAAAACGCCCGACCCATCAAAATTGAGATTATTCAAAATCCACCTAAGTGAGACGAATTCTTCATACTTCATACAAAAACTAAAAATTTTTTGGTGACTTACGATCGCGTGCGATACATCAAATTAAGCGTCTCGGCACCCATTGTGCGAATAAATTATAATAGGACCCACGTTCTATACAAAAAACGTGAATTTTTGACATTTTTCGCATAATTTTATAGGGACTTAGCAAAATTTCAACAATTTTATTTTCTAAATTTTAATTTTACCAGTAAATAAATTATTTTAGTAGCTTATAAATCGTAGTTCGACGCACTGGTTGCGCCCACAGTGGCAAAGTTTCGTTTTTGATAGCGAAAAGCTATTAACTTAGCGTTTTTACGCTCAAAAACGCAATTTTGTCTAAGGTGAAAACCGAAAATATTTTTTCTCGACTCCAACTTTCAGTGACCATAGCCGTGCGCTACATCATTAGAAGCGGCTCGACACGCTCTATCCGTGGAGCGAGTCCATTTGGGCACTTGTCGTAGAAAAATATTCGAAAAACTGCGATTTTCCGTAAATTTTGGTACATTTGGGTCTTTTTTGAGCGTTTTTGAATTTTGTCGCGTCCATCTTGCGTGTTTCTGCACATCCCGTGGCTGGTTCACCTCTGCCCGACGTCCCCGCACGTACCTGCAAAAGAAAAAACACGATTATCGACAAAAATCAAGAAAAACGCCCGACCCATCAAAATTGAGATTATTCAAAATCCACCTAAGTGAGACGAATTCTTCATACTTCATACAAAAACTAAAAATTTTTTGGTGACTTACGATCGCGTGCGATACATCAAATTAAGCGTCTCGGCACCCATTGTGCGAATAAATTATAATAGGACCCACGTTCTATACAAAAAACGTGAATTTTTGACATTTTTCGCATAATTTTATAGGGACTTAGCAAAATTTCAACAATTTTATTTTCTAAATTTTAATTTTACCAGTAAATAAATTATTTTAGTAGCTTATAAATCGTAGTTCGACGCACTGGTTGCGCCCACAGTGGCAAAGTTTCGTTTTTGATAGCGAAAAGCTATTAACTTAGCGTTTTTACGCTCAAAAACGCAATTTTGTCTAAGGTGAAAACCGAAAATATTTTTTCTCGACTCCAACTTTCAGTGACCATAGCCGTGCGCTACATCATTAGAAGCGGCTCGACACGCTCTATCCGTGGAGCGAGTCCATTTGGGCACTTGTCGTAGAAAAATATTCGAAAAACTGCGATTTTCCGTAAATTTTGGTACATTTGGGTCTTTTTTGAGCGTTTTTGAATTTTGTCGCGTCCATCTTGCGTGTTTCTGCACATCCCGTGGCTGGTTCACCTCTGCCCGACGTCCCCGCACGTACCTGCAAAAGAAAAAACACGATTATCGACAAAAATCAAGAAAAACGCCCGACCCATCAAAATTGAGATTATTCAAAATCCACCTAAGTGAGACGAATTCTTCATACTTCATACAAAAACTAAAAATTTTTTGGTGACTTACGATCGCGTGCGATACATCAAATTAAGCGTCTCGGCACCCATTGTGCGAATAAATTATAATAGGACCCACGTTCTATACAAAAAACGTGAATTTTTGACATTTTTCGCATAATTTTATAGGGACTTAGCAAAATTTCAACAATTTTATTTTCTAAATTTTAATTTTACCAGTAAATAAATTATTTTAGTAGCTTATAAATCGTAGTTCGACGCACTGGTTGCGCCCACAGTGGCAAAGTTTCGTTTTTGATAGCGAAAAGCTATTAACTTAGCGTTTTTACGCTCAAAAACGCAATTTTGTCTAAGGTGAAAACCGAAAATATTTTTTCTCGACTCCAACTTTCAGTGACCATAGCCGTGCGCTACATCATTAGAAGCGGCTCGACACGCTCTATCCGTGGAGCGAGTCCATTTGGGCACTTGTCGTAGAAAAATATTCGAAAAACTGCGATTTTCCGTAAATTTTGGTACATTTGGGTCTTTTTTGAGCGTTTTTGAATTTTGTCGCGTCCATCTTGCGTGTTTCTGCACATCCCGTGGCTGGTTCACCTCTGCCCGACGTCCCCGCACGTACCTGCAAAAGAAAAAACACGATTATCGACAAAAATCAAGAAAAACGCCCGACCCATCAAAATTGAGATTATTCAAAATCCACCTAAGTGAGACGAATTCTTCATACTTCATACAAAAACTAAAAATTTTTTGGTGACTTACGATCGCGTGCGATACATCAAATTAAGCGTCTCGGCACCCATTGTGCGAATAAATTATAATAGGACCCACGTTCTATACAAAAAACGTGAATTTTTGACATTTTTCGCATAATTTTATAGGGACTTAGCAAAATTTCAACAATTTTATTTTCTAAATTTTAATTTTACAAGTGAATAATTTATTTTAGTAGCTTATAAATCGTAGTTCGACGCACTGGTTGCGCCCACAGTGGCAAAGTTTCGTTTTTGATAGCGAAAAGCTATTAACTTAGCGTTTTTACGCTCAAAAACGCAATTTTGTCTAAGGTGAAAACCGAAAATATTTTTCTCGACTCCAACTTTTAGTGACCATAGCCGTGCGCTACATCATAAGAAGCGGCTCGACACGCTCTATCCGTGGAGCGAGTCCATTTGGGCACTTGTCGTAGAAAAATATTCGAAAAACTGCGATTTTCCGTAAATTTTGGTACATTTGGGTCTTTTTTGAGCGTTTTTGAATTTTGTCGCGTCCATCTTGCGTGTTTCTGCACATCCCGTGGCTGGTTCACCTCTGCCCGACGTCCCCGCACGTACCTGCAAAAGAAAAAACACGATTATCGACAAAAATCAAGAAAAACGCCCGACCCATCAAAATTGAGATTATTCAAAATCCACCTAAGTGAGACGAATTCTTCATACTTCATACAAAAACTAAAAATTTTTTGGTGACTTACGATCGCGTGCGATACATCAAATTAAGCGTCTCGGCACCCATTGTGCGAATAAATTATAATAGGACCCACGTTCTATACAAAAAACGTGAATTTTTGACATTTTTCGCATAATTTTATAGGGACTTAGCAAAATTTCAACAATTTTATTTTCTAAATTTTAATTTTACCAGTAAATAAATTATTTTAGTAGCTTATAAATCGTAGTTCGACGCACTGGTTGCGCCCACAGTGGCAAAGTTTCGTTTTTGATAGCGAAAAGCTATTAACTTAGCGGTTTTACGCTCAAAAACGCAATTTTGTCTAAGGTGAAAACCGAAAATATTTTTTCTCGACTCCAACTTTCAGTGACCATAGCCGTGCGCTACATCATTAGAAGCGGCTCGACACGCTCTATCCGTGGAGCGAGTCCATTTGGGCACTTGTCGTAGAAAAATATTCGAAAAACTGCGATTTTCCGTAAATTTTGGTACATTTGGGTCTTTTTTGAGCGTTTTTGAATTTTGTCGCGTCCATCTTGCGTGTTTCTGCACATCCCGTGGCTGGTTCACCTCTGCCCGACGTCCCCGCACGTACCTGCAAAAGAAAAAACACGATTATCGACAAAAATCAAGAAAAACGCCCGACCCATCAAAATTGAGATTATTCAAAATCCACCTAAGTGAGACGAATTCTTCATACTTCATACAAAAACTAAAAATTTTTTGGTGACTTACGATCGCGTGCGATACATCAAATTAAGCGTCTCGGCACCCATTGTGCGAATAAATTATAATAGGACCCACGTTCTATACAAAAAACGTGAATTTTTGACATTTTTCGCATAATTTTATAGGGACTTAGCAAAATTTCAACAATTTTATTTTCTAAATTTTAATTTTACAAGTGAATAATTTATTTTAGTAGCTTATAAATCGTAGTTCGACGCACTGGTTGCGCCCACAGTGGCAAAGTTTCGTTTTTGATAGCGAAAAGCTATTAACTTAGCGTTTTTACGCTCAAAAACGCAATTTTGTCTAAGGTGAAAACCGAAAATATTTTTCTCGACTCCAACTTTGAGTGACCATAGCCGTGCGCTACATCATAAGAAGCGGCTCGACACGCTCTATCCGTGGAGCGAGTCCATTTGGGCACTTGTCGTAGAAAAATATTCGAAAAACTGCGATTTTCCGTAAATTTTGGTACATTTGGGTCTTTTTTGAGCGTTTTTGAATTTTGTCGCGTCCATCTTGCGTGTTTCTGCACATCCCGTGGCTGGTTCACCTCTGCCCGACGTCCCCGCACGTACCTGCAAAAGAAAAAACACGATTATCGACAAAAATCAAGAAAAACGCCCGACCCATCAAAATTGAGATTATTCAAAATCCACCTAAGTGAGACGAATTCTTCATACTTCATACAAAAACTAAAAATTTTTTGGTGACTTACGATCGCGTGCGATACATCAAATTAAGCGTCTCGGCACCCATTGTGCGAATAAATTATAATAGGACCCACGTTCTATACAAAAAACGTGAATTTTTGACATTTTTCGCATAATTTTATAGGGACTTAGCAAAATTTCAACAATTTTATTTTCTAAATTTTAATTTTACAAGTGAATAATTTATTTTAGTAGCTTATAAATCGTAGTTCGACGCACTGGTTGCGCCCACAGTGGCAAAGTTTCGTTTTTGATAGCGAAAAGCTATTAACTTAGCGTTTTTACGCTCAAAAACGCAATTTTGTCTAAGGTGAAAACCGAAAATATTTTTCTCGACTCCAACTTTGAGTGACCATAGCCGTGCGCTACATCATAAGAAGCGGCTCGACACGCTCTATCCGTGGAGCGAGTCCATTTGGGCACTTGTCGTAGAAAAATATTCGAAAAACTGCGATTTTCCGTAAATTTTGGTACATTTGGGTCTTTTTTGAGCGTTTTTGAATTTTGTCGCGTCCATCTTGCGTGTTTCTGCACATCCCGTGGCTGGTTCACCTCTGCCCGACGTCCCCGCACGTACCTGCAAAAGAAAAAACACGATTATCGACAAAAATCAAGAAAAACGCCCGACCCATCAAAATTGAGATTATTCAAAATCCACCTAAGTGAGACGAATTCTTCATACTTCATACAAAAACTAAAAATTTTTTGGTGACTTACGATCGCGTGCGATACATCAAATTAAGCGTCTCGGCACCCATTGTGCGAATAAATTATAATAGGACCCACGTTCTATACAAAAAACGTGAATTTTTGACATTTTTCGCATAATTTTATAGGGACTTAGCAAAATTTCAACAATTTTATTTTCTAAATTTTAATTTTACAAGTGAATAATTTATTTTAGTAGCTTATAAATCGTAGTTCGACGCACTGGTTGCGCCCACAGTGGCAAAGTTTCGTTTTTGATAGCGAAAAGCTATTAACTTAGCGTTTTTACGCTCAAAAACGCAATTTTGTCTAAGGTGAAAACCGAAAATATTTTTCTCGACTCCAACTTTGAGTGACCATAGCCGTGCGCTACATCATAAGAAGCGGCTCGACACGCTCTATCCGTGGAGCGAGTCCATTTGGGCACTTGTCGTAGAAAAATATTCGAAAAACTGCGATTTTCCGTAAATTTTGGTACATTTGGGTCTTTTTTGAGCGTTTTTGAATTTTGTCGCGTCCATCTTGCGTGTTTCTGCACATCCCGTGGCTGGTTCACCTCTGCCCGACGTCCCCGCACGTACCTGCAAAAGAAAAAACACGATTATCGACAAAAATCAAGAAAAACGCCCGACCCATCAAAATTGAGATTATTCAAAATCCACCTAAGTGAGACGAATTCTTCATACTTCATACAAAAACTAAAAATTTTTTGGTGACTTACGATCGCGTGCGATACATCAAATTAAGCGTCTCGGCACCCATTGTGCGAATAAATTATAATAGGACCCACGTTCTATACAAAAAACGTGAATTTTTGACATTTTTCGCATAATTTTATAGGGACTTAGCAAAATTTCAACAATTTTATTTTCTAAATTTTAATTTTACCAGTGAATAAATTATTTTAGTAGCTTATAAATCGTAGTTCGACGCACTGGTTGCGCCCACAGTGGCAAAGTTTCGTTTTTGATAGCGAAAAGCTATTAACTTAGCGTTTTTACGCTCAAAAACGCAATTTTGTCTAAGGTGAAAACCGAAAATATTTTTTCTCGACTCCAACTTTCAGTGACCATAGCCGTGCGCTACATCATTAGAAGCGGCTCGACACGCTCTATCCGTGGAGCGAGTCCATTTGGGCACTTGTCGTAGAAAAATATTCGAAAAACTGCGATTTTCCGTAAATTTTGGTACATTTGGGTCTTTTTTGAGCGTTTTTGAATTTTGTCGCGTCCATCTTGCGTGTTTCTGCACATCCCGTGGCTGGTTCACCTCTGCCCGACGTCCCCGCACGTACCTGCAAAAGAAAAAACACGATTATCGACAAAAATCAAGAAAAACGCCCGACCCATCAAAATTGAGATTATTCAAAATCCACCTAAGTGAGACGAATTCTTCATACTTCATACAAAAACTAAAAATTTTTTGGTGACTTACGATCGCGTGCGATACATCAAATTAAGCGTCTCGGCACCCATTGTGCGAATAAATTATAATAGGACCCACGTTCTATACAAAAAACGTGAATTTTTGACATTTTTCGCATAATTTTATAGGGACTTAGCAAAATTTCAACAATTTTATTTTCTAAATTTTAATTTTACAAGTGAATAATTTATTTTAGTAGCTTATAAATCGTAGTTCGACGCACTGGTTGCGCCCACAGTGGCAAAGTTTCGTTTTTGATAGCGAAAAGCTATTAACTTAGCGTTTTTACGCTCAAAAACGCAATTTTGTCTAAGGTGAAAACCGAAAATATTTTTCTCGACTCCAACTTTGAGTGACCATAGCCGTGCGCTACATCATAAGAAGCGGCTCGACACGCTCTATCCGTGGAGCGAGTCCATTTGGGCACTTGTCGTAGAAAAATATTCGAAAAACTGCGATTTTCCGTAAATTTTGGTACATTTGGGTCTTTTTTGAGCGTTTTTGAATTTTGTCGCGTCCATCTTGCGTGTTTCTGCACATCCCGTGGCTGGTTCACCTCTGCCCGACGTCCCCGCACGTACCTGCAAAAGAAAAAACACGATTATCGACAAAAATCAAGAAAAACGCCCGACCCATCAAAATTGAGATTATTCAAAATCCACCTAAGTGAGACGAATTCTTCATACTTCATACAAAAACTAAAAATTTTTTGGTGACTTACGATCGCGTGCGATACATCAAATTAAGCGTCTCGGCACCCATTGTGCGAATAAATTATAATAGGACCCACGTTCTATACAAAAAACGTGAATTTTTGACATTTTTCGCATAATTTTATAGGGACTTAGCAAAATTTCAACAATTTTATTTTCTAAATTTTAATTTTACCAGTGAATAAATTATTTTAGTAGCTTATAAATCGTAGTTCGACGCACTGGTTGCGCCCACAGTGGCAAAGTTTCGTTTTTGATAGCGAAAAGCTATTAACTTAGCGTTTTTACGCTCAAAAACGCAATTTTGTCTAAGGTGAAAACCGAAAATATTTTTTCTCGACTCCAACTTTCAGTGACCATAGCCGTGCGCTACATCATTAGAAGCGGCTCGACACGCTCTATCCGTGGAGCGAGTCCATTTGGGCACTTGTCGTAGAAAAATATTCGAAAAACTGCGATTTTCCGTAAATTTTGGTACATTTGGGTCTTTTTTGAGCGTTTTTGAATTTTGTCGCGTCCATCTTGCGTGTTTCTGCACATCCCGTGGCTGGTTCACCTCTGCCCGACGTCCCCGCACGTACCTGCAAAAGAAAAAACACGATTATCGACAAAAATCAAGAAAAACGCCCGACCCATCAAAATTGAGATTATTCAAAATCCACCTAAGTGAGACGAATTCTTCATACTTCATACAAAAACTAAAAATTTTTTGGTGACTTACGATCGCGTGCGATACATCAAATTAAGCGTCTCGGCACCCATTGTGCGAATAAATTATAATAGGACCCACGTTCTATACAAAAAACGTGAATTTTTGACATTTTTCGCATAATTTTATAGGGACTTAGCAAAATTTCAACAATTTTATTTTCTAAATTTTAATTTTACAAGTGAATAATTTATTTTAGTAGCTTATAAATCGTAGTTCGACGCACTGGTTGCGCCCACAGTGGCAAAGTTTCGTTTTTGATAGCGAAAAGCTATTAACTTAGCGTTTTTACGCTCAAAAACGCAATTTTGTCTAAGGTGAAAACCGAAAATATTTTTCTCGACTCCAACTTTGAGTGACCATAGCCGTGCGCTACATCATAAGAAGCGGCTCGACACGCTCTATCCGTGGAGCGAGTCCATTTGGGCACTTGTCGTAGAAAAATATTCGAAAAACTGCGATTTTCCGTAAATTTTGGTACATTTGGGTCTTTTTTGAGCGTTTTTGAATTTTGTCGCGTCCATCTTGCGTGTTTCTGCACATCCCGTGGCTGGTTCACCTCTGCCCGACGTCCCCGCACGTACCTGCAAAAGAAAAAACACGATTATCGACAAAAATCAAGAAAAACGCCCGACCCATCAAAATTGAGATTATTCAAAATCCACCTAAGTGAGACGAATTCTTCATACTTCATACAAAAACTAAAAATTTTTTGGTGACTTACGATCGCGTGCGATACATCAAATTAAGCGTCTCGGCACCCATTGTGCGAATAAATTATAATAGGACCCACGTTCTATACAAAAAACGTGAATTTTTGACATTTTTCGCATAATTTTATAGGGACTTAGCAAAATTTCAACAATTTTATTTTCTAAATTTTAATTTTACAAGTGAATAATTTATTTTAGTAGCTTATAAATCGTAGTTCGACGCACTGGTTGCGCCCACAGTGGCAAAGTTTCGTTTTTGATAGCGAAAAGCTATTAACTTAGCGTTTTTACGCTCAAAAACGCAATTTTGTCTAAGGTGAAAACCGAAAATATTTTTCTCGACTCCAACTTTGAGTGACCATAGCCGTGCGCTACATCATAAGAAGCGGCTCGACACGCTCTATCCGTGGAGCGAGTCCATTTGGGCACTTGTCGTAGAAAAATATTCGAAAAACTGCGATTTTCCGTAAATTTTGGTACATTTGGGTCTTTTTTGAGCGTTTTTGAATTTTGTCGCGTCCATCTTGCGTGTTTCTGCACATCCCGTGGCTGGTTCACCTCTGCCCGACGTCCCCGCACGTACCTGCAAAAGAAAAAACACGATTATCGACAAAAATCAAGAAAAACGCCCGACCCATCAAAATTGAGATTATTCAAAATCCACCTAAGTGAGACGAATTCTTCATACTTCATACAAAAACTAAAAATTTTTTGGTGACTTACGATCGCGTGCGATACATCAAATTAAGCGTCTCGGCACCCATTGTGCGAATAAATTATAATAGGACCCACGTTCTATACAAAAAACGTGAATTTTTGACATTTTTCGCATAATTTTATAGGGACTTAGCAAAATTTCAACAATTTTATTTTCTAAATTTTAATTTTACAAGTGAATAATTTATTTTAGTAGCTTATAAATCGTAGTTCGACGCACTGGTTGCGCCCACAGTGGCAAAGTTTCGTTTTTGATAGCGAAAAGCTATTAACTTAGCGTTTTTACGCTCAAAAACGCAATTTTGTCTAAGGTGAAAACCGAAAATATTTTTCTCGACTCCAACTTTGAGTGACCATAGCCGTGCGCTACATCATAAGAAGCGGCTCGACACGCTCTATCCGTGGAGCGAGTCCATTTGGGCACTTGTCGTAGAAAAATATTCGAAAAACTGCGATTTTCCGTAAATTTTGGTACATTTGGGTCTTTTTTGAGCGTTTTTGAATTTTGTCGCGTCCATCTTGCGTGTTTCTGCACATCCCGTGGCTGGTTCACCTCTGCCCGACGTCCCCGCACGTACCTGCAAAAGAAAAAACACGATTATCGACAAAAATCAAGAAAAACGCCCGACCCATCAAAATTGAGATTATTCAAAATCCACCTAAGTGAGACGAATTCTTCATACTTCATACAAAAACTAAAAATTTTTTGGTGACTTACGATCGCGTGCGATACATCAAATTAAGCGTCTCGGCACCCATTGTGCGAATAAATTATAATAGGACCCACGTTCTATACAAAAAACGTGAATTTTTGACATTTTTCGCATAATTTTATAGGGACTTAGCAAAATTTCAACAATTTTATTTTCTAAATTTTAATTTTACAAGTGAATAATTTATTTTAGTAGCTTATAAATCGTAGTTCGACGCACTGGTTGCGCCCACAGTGGCAAAGTTTCGTTTTTGATAGCGAAAAGCTATTAACTTAGCGTTTTTACGCTCAAAAACGCAATTTTGTCTAAGGTGAAAACCGAAAATATTTTTCTCGACTCCAACTTTGAGTGACCATAGCCGTGCGCTACATCATAAGAAGCGGCTCGACACGCTCTATCCGTGGAGCGAGTCCATTTGGGCACTTGTCGTAGAAAAATATTCGAAAAACTGCGATTTTCCGTAAATTTTGGTACATTTGGGTCTTTTTTGAGCGTTTTTGAATTTTGTCGCGTCCATCTTGCGTGTTTCTGCACATCCCGTGGCTGGTTCACCTCTGCCCGACGTCCCCGCACGTACCTGCAAAAGAAAAAACACGATTATCGACAAAAATCAAGAAAAACGCCCGACCCATCAAAATTGAGATTATTCAAAATCCACCTAAGTGAGACGAATTCTTCATACTTCATACAAAAACTAAAAATTTTTTGGTGACTTACGATCGCGTGCGATACATCAAATTAAGCGTCTCGGCACCCATTGTGCGAATAAATTATAATAGGACCCACGTTCTATACAAAAAACGTGAATTTTTGACATTTTTCGCATAATTTTATAGGGACTTAGCAAAATTTCAACAATTTTATTTTCTAAATTTTAATTTTACAAGTGAATAATTTATTTTAGTAGCTTATAAATCGTAGTTCGACGCACTGGTTGCGCCCACAGTGGCAAAGTTTCGTTTTTGATAGCGAAAAGCTATTAACTTAGCGTTTTTACGCTCAAAAACGCAATTTTGTCTAAGGTGAAAACCGAAAATATTTTTCTCGACTCCAACTTTGAGTGACCATAGCCGTGCGCTACATCATAAGAAGCGGCTCGACACGCTCTATCCGTGGAGCGAGTCCATTTGGGCACTTGTCGTAGAAAAATATTCGAAAAACTGCGATTTTCCGTAAATTTTGGTACATTTGGGTCTTTTTTGAGCGTTTTTGAATTTTGTCGCGTCCATCTTGCGTGTTTCTGCACATCCCGTGGCTGGTTCACCTCTGCCCGACGTCCCCGCACGTACCTGCAAAAGAAAAAACACGATTATCGACAAAAATCAAGAAAAACGCCCGACCCATCAAAATTGAGATTATTCAAAATCCACCTAAGTGAGACGAATTCTTCATACTTCATACAAAAACTAAAAATTTTTTGGTGACTTACGATCGCGTGCGATACATCAAATTAAGCGTCTCGGCACCCATTGTGCGAATAAATTATAATAGGACCCACGTTCTATACAAAAAACGTGAATTTTTGACATTTTTCGCATAATTTTATAGGGACTTAGCAAAATTTCAACAATTTTATTTTCTAAATTTTAATTTTACAAGTGAATAATTTATTTTAGTAGCTTATAAATCGTAGTTCGACGCACTGGTTGCGCCCACAGTGGCAAAGTTTCGTTTTTGATAGCGAAAAGCTATTAACTTAGCGTTTTTACGCTCAAAAACGCAATTTTGTCTAAGGTGAAAACCGAAAATATTTTTCTCGACTCCAACTTTGAGTGACCATAGCCGTGCGCTACATCATAAGAAGCGGCTCGACACGCTCTATCCGTGGAGCGAGTCCATTTGGGCACTTGTCGTAGAAAAATATTCGAAAAACTGCGATTTTCCGTAAATTTTGGTACATTTGGGTCTTTTTTGAGCGTTTTTGAATTTTGTCGCGTCCATCTTGCGTGTTTCTGCACATCCCGTGGCTGGTTCACCTCTGCCCGACGTCCCCGCACGTACCTGCAAAAGAAAAAACACGATTATCGACAAAAATCAAGAAAAACGCCCGACCCATCAAAATTGAGATTATTCAAAATCCACCTAAGTGAGACGAATTCTTCATACTTCATACAAAAACTAAAAATTTTTTGGTGACTTACGATCGCGTGCGATACATCAAATTAAGCGTCTCGGCACCCATTGTGCGAATAAATTATAATAGGACCCACGTTCTATACAAAAAACGTGAATTTTTGACATTTTTCGCATAATTTTATAGGGACTTAGCAAAATTTCAACAATTTTATTTTCTAAATTTTAATTTTACCAGTAAATAAATTATTTTAGTAGCTTATAAATCGTAGTTCGACGCACTGGTTGCGCCCACAGTGGCAAAGTTTCGTTTTTGATAGCGAAAAGCTATTAACTTAGCGTTTTTACGCTCAAAAACGCAATTTTGTCTAAGGTGAAAACCGAAAATATTTTTTCTCGACTCCAACTTTCAGTGACCATAGCCGTGCGCTACATCATTAGAAGCGGCTCGACACGCTCTATCCGTGGAGCGAGTCCATTTGGGCACTTGTCGTAGAAAAATATTCGAAAAACTGCGATTTTCCGTAAATTTTGGTACATTTGGGTCTTTTTTGAGCGTTTTTGAATTTTGTCGCGTCCATCTTGCGTGTTTCTGCACATCCCGTGGCTGGTTCACCTCTGCCCGACGTCCCCGCACGTACCTGCAAAAGAAAAAACACGATTATCGACAAAAATCAAGAAAAACGCCCGACCCATCAAAATTGAGATTATTCAAAATCCACCTAAGTGAGACGAATTCTTCATACTTCATACAAAAACTAAAAATTTTTTGGTGACTTACGATCGCGTGCGATACATCAAATTAAGCGTCTCGGCACCCATTGTGCGAATAAATTATAATAGGACCCACGTTCTATACAAAAAACGTGAATTTTTGACATTTTTCGCATAATTTTATAGGGACTTAGCAAAATTTCAACAATTTTATTTTCTAAATTTTAATTTTACAAGTGAATAATTTATTTTAGTAGCTTATAAATCGTAGTTCGACGCACTGGTTGCGCCCACAGTGGCAAAGTTTCGTTTTTGATAGCGAAAAGCTATTAACTTAGCGTTTTTACGCTCAAAAACGCAATTTTGTCTAAGGTGAAAACCGAAAATATTTTTCTCGACTCCAACTTTGAGTGACCATAGCCGTGCGCTACATCATAAGAAGCGGCTCGACACGCTCTATCCGTGGAGCGAGTCCATTTGGGCACTTGTCGTAGAAAAATATTCGAAAAACTGCGATTTTCCGTAAATTTTGGTACATTTGGGTCTTTTTTGAGCGTTTTTGAATTTTGTCGCGTCCATCTTGCGTGTTTCTGCACATCCCGTGGCTGGTTCACCTCTGCCCGACGTCCCCGCACGTACCTGCAAAAGAAAAAACACGATTATCGACAAAAATCAAGAAAAACGCCCGACCCATCAAAATTGAGATTATTCAAAATCCACCTAAGTGAGACGAATTCTTCATACTTCATACAAAAACTAAAAATTTTTTGGTGACTTACGATCGCGTGCGATACATCAAATTAAGCGTCTCGGCACCCATTGTGCGAATAAATTATAATAGGACCCACGTTCTATACAAAAAACGTGAATTTTTGACATTTTTCGCATAATTTTATAGGGACTTAGCAAAATTTCAACAATTTTATTTTCTAAATTTTAATTTTACAAGTGAATAATTTATTTTAGTAGCTTATAAATCGTAGTTCGACGCACTGGTTGCGCCCACAGTGGCAAAGTTTCGTTTTTGATAGCGAAAAGCTATTAACTTAGCGTTTTTACGCTCAAAAACGCAATTTTGTCTAAGGTGAAAACCGAAAATATTTTTCTCGACTCCAACTTTGAGTGACCATAGCCGTGCGCTACATCATAAGAAGCGGCTCGACACGCTCTATCCGTGGAGCGAGTCCATTTGGGCACTTGTCGTAGAAAAATATTCGAAAAACTGCGATTTTCCGTAAATTTTGGTACATTTGGGTCTTTTTTGAGCGTTTTTGAATTTTGTCGCGTCCATCTTGCGTGTTTCTGCACATCCCGTGGCTGGTTCACCTCTGCCCGACGTCCCCGCACGTACCTGCAAAAGAAAAAACACGATTATCGACAAAAATCAAGAAAAACGCCCGACCCATCAAAATTGAGATTATTCAAAATCCACCTAAGTGAGACGAATTCTTCATACTTCATACAAAAACTAAAAATTTTTTGGTGACTTACGATCGCGTGCGATACATCAAATTAAGCGTCTCGGCACCCATTGTGCGAATAAATTATAATAGGACCCACGTTCTATACAAAAAACGTGAATTTTTGACATTTTTCGCATAATTTTATAGGGACTTAGCAAAATTTCAACAATTTTATTTTCTAAATTTTAATTTTACAAGTGAATAATTTATTTTAGTAGCTTATAAATCGTAGTTCGACGCACTGGTTGCGCCCACAGTGGCAAAGTTTCGTTTTTGATAGCGAAAAGCTATTAACTTAGCGTTTTTACGCTCAAAAACGCAATTTTGTCTAAGGTGAAAACCGAAAATATTTTTCTCGACTCCAACTTTGAGTGACCATAGCCGTGCGCTACATCATAAGAAGCGGCTCGACACGCTCTATCCGTGGAGCGAGTCCATTTGGGCACTTGTCGTAGAAAAATATTCGAAAAACTGCGATTTTCCGTAAATTTTGGTACATTTGGGTCTTTTTTGAGCGTTTTTGAATTTTGTCGCGTCCATCTTGCGTGTTTCTGCACATCCCGTGGCTGGTTCACCTCTGCCCGACGTCCCCGCACGTACCTGCAAAAGAAAAAACACGATTATCGACAAAAATCAAGAAAAACGCCCGACCCATCAAAATTGAGATTATTCAAAATCCACCTAAGTGAGACGAATTCTTCATACTTCATACAAAAACTAAAAATTTTTTGGTGACTTACGATCGCGTGCGATACATCAAATTAAGCGTCTCGGCACCCATTGTGCGAATAAATTATAATAGGACCCACGTTCTATACAAAAAACGTGAATTTTTGACATTTTTCGCATAATTTTATAGGGACTTAGCAAAATTTCAACAATTTTATTTTCTAAATTTTAATTTTACAAGTGAATAATTTATTTTAGTAGCTTATAAATCGTAGTTCGACGCACTGGTTGCGCCCACAGTGGCAAAGTTTCGTTTTTGATAGCGAAAAGCTATTAACTTAGCGTTTTTACGCTCAAAAACGCAATTTTGTCTAAGGTGAAAACCGAAAATATTTTTCTCGACTCCAACTTTGAGTGACCATAGCCGTGCGCTACATCATAAGAAGCGGCTCGACACGCTCTATCCGTGGAGCGAGTCCATTTGGGCACTTGTCGTAGAAAAATATTCGAAAAACTGCGATTTTCCGTAAATTTTGGTACATTTGGGTCTTTTTTGAGCGTTTTTGAATTTTGTCGCGTCCATCTTGCGTGTTTCTGCACATCCCGTGGCTGGTTCACCTCTGCCCGACGTCCCCGCACGTACCTGCAAAAGAAAAAACACGATTATCGACAAAAATCAAGAAAAACGCCCGACCCATCAAAATTGAGATTATTCAAAATCCACCTAAGTGAGACGAATTCTTCATACTTCATACAAAAACTAAAAATTTTTTGGTGACTTACGATCGCGTGCGATACATCAAATTAAGCGTCTCGGCACCCATTGTGCGAATAAATTATAATAGGACCCACGTTCTATACAAAAAACGTGAATTTTTGACATTTTTCGCATAATTTTATAGGGACTTAGCAAAATTTCAACAATTTTATTTTCTAAATTTTAATTTTACAAGTGAATAATTTATTTTAGTAGCTTATAAATCGTAGTTCGACGCACTGGTTGCGCCCACAGTGGCAAAGTTTCGTTTTTGATAGCGAAAAGCTATTAACTTAGCGTTTTTACGCTCAAAAACGCAATTTTGTCTAAGGTGAAAACCGAAAATATTTTTCTCGACTCCAACTTTGAGTGACCATAGCCGTGCGCTACATCATAAGAAGCGGCTCGACACGCTCTATCCGTGGAGCGAGTCCATTTGGGCACTTGTCGTAGAAAAATATTCGAAAAACTGCGATTTTCCGTAAATTTTGGTACATTTGGGTCTTTTTTGAGCGTTTTTGAATTTTGTCGCGTCCATCTTGCGTGTTTCTGCACATCCCGTGGCTGGTTCACCTCTGCCCGACGTCCCCGCACGTACCTGCAAAAGAAAAAACACGATTATCGACAAAAATCAAGAAAAACGCCCGACCCATCAAAATTGAGATTATTCAAAATCCACCTAAGTGAGACGAATTCTTCATACTTCATACAAAAACTAAAAATTTTTTGGTGACTTACGATCGCGTGCGATACATCAAATTAAGCGTCTCGGCACCCATTGTGCGAATAAATTATAATAGGACCCACGTTCTATACAAAAAACGTGAATTTTTGACATTTTTCGCATAATTTTATAGGGACTTAGCAAAATTTCAACAATTTTATTTTCTAAATTTTAATTTTACAAGTGAATAATTTATTTTAGTAGCTTATAAATCGTAGTTCGACGCACTGGTTGCGCCCACAGTGGCAAAGTTTCGTTTTTGATAGCGAAAAGCTATTAACTTAGCGTTTTTACGCTCAAAAACGCAATTTTGTCTAAGGTGAAAACCGAAAATATTTTTCTCGACTCCAACTTTGAGTGACCATAGCCGTGCGCTACATCATAAGAAGCGGCTCGACACGCTCTATCCGTGGAGCGAGTCCATTTGGGCACTTGTCGTAGAAAAATATTCGAAAAACTGCGATTTTCCGTAAATTTTGGTACATTTGGGTCTTTTTTGAGCGTTTTTGAATTTTGTCGCGTCCATCTTGCGTGTTTCTGCACATCCCGTGGCTGGTTCACCTCTGCCCGACGTCCCCGCACGTACCTGCAAAAGAAAAAACACGATTATCGACAAAAATCAAGAAAAACGCCCGACCCATCAAAATTGAGATTATTCAAAATCCACCTAAGTGAGACGAATTCTTCATACTTCATACAAAAACTAAAAATTTTTTGGTGACTTACGATCGCGTGCGATACATCAAATTAAGCGTCTCGGCACCCATTGTGCGAATAAATTATAATAGGACCCACGTTCTATACAAAAAACGTGAATTTTTGACATTTTTCGCATAATTTTATAGGGACTTAGCAAAATTTCAACAATTTTATTTTCTAAATTTTAATTTTACAAGTGAATAATTTATTTTAGTAGCTTATAAATCGTAGTTCGACGCACTGGTTGCGCCCACAGTGGCAAAGTTTCGTTTTTGATAGCGAAAAGCTATTAACTTAGCGTTTTTACGCTCAAAAACGCAATTTTGTCTAAGGTGAAAACCGAAAATATTTTTCTCGACTCCAACTTTGAGTGACCATAGCCGTGCGCTACATCATAAGAAGCGGCTCGACACGCTCTATCCGTGGAGCGAGTCCATTTGGGCACTTGTCGTAGAAAAATATTCGAAAAACTGCGATTTTCCGTAAATTTTGGTACATTTGGGTCTTTTTTGAGCGTTTTTGAATTTTGTCGCGTCCATCTTGCGTGTTTCTGCACATCCCGTGGCTGGTTCACCTCTGCCCGACGTCCCCGCACGTACCTGCAAAAGAAAAAACACGATTATCGACAAAAATCAAGAAAAACGCCCGACCCATCAAAATTGAGATTATTCAAAATCCACCTAAGTGAGACGAATTCTTCATACTTCATACAAAAACTAAAAATTTTTTGGTGACTTACGATCGCGTGCGATACATCAAATTAAGCGTCTCGGCACCCATTGTGCGAATAAATTATAATAGGACCCACGTTCTATACAAAAAACGTGAATTTTTGACATTTTTCGCATAATTTTATAGGGACTTAGCAAAATTTCAACAATTTTATTTTCTAAATTTTAATTTTACAAGTGAATAATTTATTTTAGTAGCTTATAAATCGTAGTTCGACGCACTGGTTGCGCCCACAGTGGCAAAGTTTCGTTTTTGATAGCGAAAAGCTATTAACTTAGCGTTTTTACGCTCAAAAACGCAATTTTGTCTAAGGTGAAAACCGAAAATATTTTTCTCGACTCCAACTTTGAGTGACCATAGCCGTGCGCTACATCATAAGAAGCGGCTCGACACGCTCTATCCGTGGAGCGAGTCCATTTGGGCACTTGTCGTAGAAAAATATTCGAAAAACTGCGATTTTCCGTAAATTTTGGTACATTTGGGTCTTTTTTGAGCGTTTTTGAATTTTGTCGCGTCCATCTTGCGTGTTTCTGCACATCCCGTGGCTGGTTCACCTCTGCCCGACGTCCCCGCACGTACCTGCAAAAGAAAAAACACGATTATCGACAAAAATCAAGAAAAACGCCCGACCCATCAAAATTGAGATTATTCAAAATCCACCTAAGTGAGACGAATTCTTCATACTTCATACAAAAACTAAAAATTTTTTGGTGACTTACGATCGCGTGCGATACATCAAATTAAGCGTCTCGGCACCCATTGTGCGAATAAATTATAATAGGACCCACGTTCTATACAAAAAACGTGAATTTTTGACATTTTTCGCATAATTTTATAGGGACTTAGCAAAATTTCAACAATTTTATTTTCTAAATTTTAATTTTACAAGTGAATAATTTATTTTAGTAGCTTATAAATCGTAGTTCGACGCACTGGTTGCGCCCACAGTGGCAAAGTTTCGTTTTTGATAGCGAAAAGCTATTAACTTAGCGTTTTTACGCTCAAAAACGCAATTTTGTCTAAGGTGAAAACCGAAAATATTTTTCTCGACTCCAACTTTGAGTGACCATAGCCGTGCGCTACATCATAAGAAGCGGCTCGACACGCTCTATCCGTGGAGCGAGTCCATTTGGGCACTTGTCGTAGAAAAATATTCGAAAAACTGCGATTTTCCGTAAATTTTGGTACATTTGGGTCTTTTTTGAGCGTTTTTGAATTTTGTCGCGTCCATCTTGCGTGTTTCTGCACATCCCGTGGCTGGTTCACCTCTGCCCGACGTCCCCGCACGTACCTGCAAAAGAAAAAACACGATTATCGACAAAAATCAAGAAAAACGCCCGACCCATCAAAATTGAGATTATTCAAAATCCACCTAAGTGAGACGAATTCTTCATACTTCATACAAAAACTAAAAATTTTTTGGTGACTTACGATCGCGTGCGATACATCAAATTAAGCGTCTCAGCACCCATTGTGCGAATAAATTATAATAGGACCCACGTTCTATACAAAAAACGTGAATTTTTGACATTTTTCGCATAATTTTATAGGGACTTAGCAAAATTTCAACAATTTTATTTTCTAAATTTTAATTTTACCAGTAAATAAATTATTTTAGTAGCTTATAAATCGTAGTTCGACGCACTGGTTGCGCCCACAGTGGCAAAGTTTCGTTTTTGATAGCGAAAAGCTATTAACTTAGCGTTTTTACGCTCAAAAACGCAATTTTGTCTAAGGTGAAAACCGAAAATATTTTTTCTCGACTCCAACTTTCAGTGACCATAGCCGTGCGCTACATCATTAGAAGCGGCTCGACACGCTCTATCCGTGGAGCGAGTCCATTTGGGCACTTGTCGTAGAAAAATATTCGAAAAACTGCGATTTTCCGTAAATTTTGGTACATTTGGGTCTTTTTTGAGCGTTTTTGAATTTTGTCGCGTCCATCTTGCGTGTTTCTGCACATCCCGTGGCTGGTTCACCTCTGCCCGACGTCCCCGCACGTACCTGCAAAAGAAAAAACACGATTATCGACAAAAATCAAGAAAAACGCCCGACCCATCAAAATTGAGATTATTCAAAATCCACCTAAGTGAGACGAATTCTTCATACTTCATACAAAAACTAAAAATTTTTTGGTGACTTACGATCGCGTGCGATACATCAAATTAAGCGTCTCGGCACCCATTGTGCGAATAAATTATAATAGGACCCACGTTCTATACAAAAAACGTGAATTTTTGACATTTTTCGCATAATTTTATAGGGACTTAGCAAAATTTCAACAATTTTATTTTCTAAATTTTAATTTTACAAGTGAATAATTTATTTTAGTAGCTTATAAATCGTAGTTCGACGCACTGGTTGCGCCCACAGTGGCAAAGTTTCGTTTTTGATAGCGAAAAGCTATTAACTTAGCGTTTTTACGCTCAAAAACGCAATTTTGTCTAAGGTGAAAACCGAAAATATTTTTCTCGACTCCAACTTTGAGTGACCATAGCCGTGCGCTACATCATAAGAAGCGGCTCGACACGCTCTATCCGTGGAGCGAGTCCATTTGGGCACTTGTCGTAGAAAAATATTCGAAAAACTGCGATTTTCCGTAAATTTTGGTACATTTGGGTCTTTTTTGAGCGTTTTTGAATTTTGTCGCGTCCATCTTGCGTGTTTCTGCACATCCCGTGGCTGGTTCACCTCTGCCCGACGTCCCCGCACGTACCTGCAAAAGAAAAAACACGATTATCGACAAAAATCAAGAAAAACGCCCGACCCATCAAAATTGAGATTATTCAAAATCCACCTAAGTGAGACGAATTCTTCATACTTCATACAAAAACTAAAAATTTTTTGGTGACTTACGATCGCGTGCGATACATCAAATTAAGCGTCTCGGCACCCATTGTGCGAATAAATTATAATAGGACCCACGTTCTATACAAAAAACGTGAATTTTTGACATTTTTCGCATAATTTTATAGGGACTTAGCAAAATTTCAACAATTTTATTTTCTAAATTTTAATTTTACAAGTGAATAATTTATTTTAGTAGCTTATAAATCGTAGTTCGACGCACTGGTTGCGCCCACAGTGGCAAAGTTTCGTTTTTGATAGCGAAAAGCTATTAACTTAGCGTTTTTACGCTCAAAAACGCAATTTTGTCTAAGGTGAAAACCGAAAATATTTTTCTCGACTCCAACTTTGAGTGACCATAGCCGTGCGCTACATCATAAGAAGCGGCTCGACACGCTCTATCCGTGGAGCGAGTCCATTTGGGCACTTGTCGTAGAAAAATATTCGAAAAACTGCGATTTTCCGTAAATTTTGGTACATTTGGGTCTTTTTTGAGCGTTTTTGAATTTTGTCGCGTCCATCTTGCGTGTTTCTGCACATCCCGTGGCTGGTTCACCTCTGCCCGACGTCCCCGCACGTACCTGCAAAAGAAAAAACACGATTATCGACAAAAATCAAGAAAAACGCCCGACCCATCAAAATTGAGATTATTCAAAATCCACCTAAGTGAGACGAATTCTTCATACTTCATACAAAAACTAAAAATTTTTTGGTGACTTACGATCGCGTGCGATACATCAAATTAAGCGTCTCGGCACCCATTGTGCGAATAAATTATAATAGGACCCACGTTCTATACAAAAAACGTGAATTTTTGACATTTTTCGCATAATTTTATAGGGACTTAGCAAAATTTCAACAATTTTATTTTCTAAATTTTAATTTTACAAGTGAATAATTTATTTTAGTAGCTTATAAATCGTAGTTCGACGCACTGGTTGCGCCCACAGTGGCAAAGTTTCGTTTTTGATAGCGAAAAGCTATTAACTTAGCGTTTTTACGCTCAAAAACGCAATTTTGTCTAAGGTGAAAACCGAAAATATTTTTCTCGACTCCAACTTTGAGTGACCATAGCCGTGCGCTACATCATAAGAAGCGGCTCGACACGCTCTATCCGTGGAGCGAGTCCATTTGGGCACTTGTCGTAGAAAAATATTCGAAAAACTGCGATTTTCCGTAAATTTTGGTACATTTGGGTCTTTTTTGAGCGTTTTTGAATTTTGTCGCGTCCATCTTGCGTGTTTCTGCACATCCCGTGGCTGGTTCACCTCTGCCCGACGTCCCCGCACGTACCTGCAAAAGAAAAAACACGATTATCGACAAAAATCAAGAAAAACGCCCGACCCATCAAAATTGAGATTATTCAAAATCCACCTAAGTGAGACGAATTCTTCATACTTCATACAAAAACTAAAAATTTTTTGGTGACTTACGATCGCGTGCGATACATCAAATTAAGCGTCTCGGCACCCATTGTGCGAATAAATTATAATAGGACCCACGTTCTATACAAAAAACGTGAATTTTTGACATTTTTCGCATAATTTTATAGGGACTTAGCAAAATTTCAACAATTTTATTTTCTAAATTTTAATTTTACAAGTGAATAATTTATTTTAGTAGCTTATAAATCGTAGTTCGACGCACTGGTTGCGCCCACAGTGGCAAAGTTTCGTTTTTGATAGCGAAAAGCTATTAACTTAGCGTTTTTACGCTCAAAAACGCAATTTTGTCTAAGGTGAAAACCGAAAATATTTTTCTCGACTCCAACTTTGAGTGACCATAGCCGTGCGCTACATCATAAGAAGCGGCTCGACACGCTCTATCCGTGGAGCGAGTCCATTTGGGCACTTGTCGTAGAAAAATATTCGAAAAACTGCGATTTTCCGTAAATTTTGGTACATTTGGGTCTTTTTTGAGCGTTTTTGAATTTTGTCGCGTCCATCTTGCGTGTTTCTGCACATCCCGTGGCTGGTTCACCTCTGCCCGACGTCCCCGCACGTACCTGCAAAAGAAAAAACACGATTATCGACAAAAATCAAGAAAAACGCCCGACCCATCAAAATTGAGATTATTCAAAATCCACCTAAGTGAGACGAATTCTTCATACTTCATACAAAAACTAAAAATTTTTTGGTGACTTACGATCGCGTGCGATACATCAAATTAAGCGTCTCGGCACCCATTGTGCGAATAAATTATAATAGGACCCACGTTCTATACAAAAAACGTGAATTTTTGACATTTTTCGCATAATTTTATAGGGACTTAGCAAAATTTCAACAATTTTATTTTCTAAATTTTAATTTTACAAGTGAATAATTTATTTTAGTAGCTTATAAATCGTAGTTCGACGCACTGGTTGCGCCCACAGTGGCAAAGTTTCGTTTTTGATAGCGAAAAGCTATTAACTTAGCGTTTTTACGCTCAAAAACGCAATTTTGTCTAAGGTGAAAACCGAAAATATTTTTCTCGACTCCAACTTTGAGTGACCATAGCCGTGCGCTACATCATAAGAAGCGGCTCGACACGCTCTATCCGTGGAGCGAGTCCATTTGGGCACTTGTCGTAGAAAAATATTCGAAAAACTGCGATTTTCCGTAAATTTTGGTACATTTGGGTCTTTTTTGAGCGTTTTTGAATTTTGTCGCGTCCATCTTGCGTGTTTCTGCACATCCCGTGGCTGGTTCACCTCTGCCCGACGTCCCCGCACGTACCTGCAAAAGAAAAAACACGATTATCGACAAAAATCAAGAAAAACGCCCGACCCATCAAAATTGAGATTATTCAAAATCCACCTAAGTGAGACGAATTCTTCATACTTCATACAAAAACTAAAAATTTTTTGGTGACTTACGATCGCGTGCGATACATCAAATTAAGCGTCTCGGCACCCATTGTGCGAATAAATTATAATAGGACCCACGTTCTATACAAAAAACGTGAATTTTTGACATTTTTCGCATAATTTTATAGGGACTTAGCAAAATTTCAACAATTTTATTTTCTAAATTTTAATTTTACAAGTGAATAATTTATTTTAGTAGCTTATAAATCGTAGTTCGACGCACTGGTTGCGCCCACAGTGGCAAAGTTTCGTTTTTGATAGCGAAAAGCTATTAACTTAGCGTTTTTACGCTCAAAAACGCAATTTTGTCTAAGGTGAAAACCGAAAATATTTTTCTCGACTCCAACTTTGAGTGACCATAGCCGTGCGCTACATCATAAGAAGCGGCTCGACACGCTCTATCCGTGGAGCGAGTCCATTTGGGCACTTGTCGTAGAAAAATATTCGAAAAACTGCGATTTTCCGTAAATTTTGGTACATTTGGGTCTTTTTTGAGCGTTTTTGAATTTTGTCGCGTCCATCTTGCGTGTTTCTGCACATCCCGTGGCTGGTTCACCTCTGCCCGACGTCCCCGCACGTACCTGCAAAAGAAAAAACACGATTATCGACAAAAATCAAGAAAAACGCCCGACCCATCAAAATTGAGATTATTCAAAATCCACCTAAGTGAGACGAATTCTTCATACTTCATACAAAAACTAAAAATTTTTTGGTGACTTACGATCGCGTGCGATACATCAAATTAAGCGTCTCGGCACCCATTGTGCGAATAAATTATAATAGGACCCACGTTCTATACAAAAAACGTGAATTTTTGACATTTTTCGCATAATTTTATAGGGACTTAGCAAAATTTCAACAATTTTATTTTCTAAATTTTAATTTTACAAGTGAATAATTTATTTTAGTAGCTTATAAATCGTAGTTCGACGCACTGGTTGCGCCCACAGTGGCAAAGTTTCGTTTTTGATAGCGAAAAGCTATTAACTTAGCGTTTTTACGCTCAAAAACGCAATTTTGTCTAAGGTGAAAACCGAAAATATTTTTCTCGACTCCAACTTTGAGTGACCATAGCCGTGCGCTACATCATAAGAAGCGGCTCGACACGCTCTATCCGTGGAGCGAGTCCATTTGGGCACTTGTCGTAGAAAAATATTCGAAAAACTGCGATTTTCCGTAAATTTTGGTACATTTGGGTCTTTTTTGAGCGTTTTTGAATTTTGTCGCGTCCATCTTGCGTGTTTCTGCACATCCCGTGGCTGGTTCACCTCTGCCCGACGTCCCCGCACGTACCTGCAAAAGAAAAAACACGATTATCGACAAAAATCAAGAAAAACGCCCGACCCATCAAAATTGAGATTATTCAAAATCCACCTAAGTGAGACGAATTCTTCATACTTCATACAAAAACTAAAAATTTTTTGGTGACTTACGATCGCGTGCGATACATCAAATTAAGCGTCTCGGCACCCATTGTGCGAATAAATTATAATAGGACCCACGTTCTATACAAAAAACGTGAATTTTTGACATTTTTCGCATAATTTTATAGGGACTTAGCAAAATTTCAACAATTTTATTTTCTAAATTTTAATTTTACAAGTGAATAATTTATTTTAGTAGCTTATAAATCGTAGTTCGACGCACTGGTTGCGCCCACAGTGGCAAAGTTTCGTTTTTGATAGCGAAAAGCTATTAACTTAGCGTTTTTACGCTCAAAAACGCAATTTTGTCTAAGGTGAAAACCGAAAATATTTTTCTCGACTCCAACTTTGAGTGACCATAGCCGTGCGCTACATCATAAGAAGCGGCTCGACACGCTCTATCCGTGGAGCGAGTCCATTTGGGCACTTGTCGTAGAAAAATATTCGAAAAACTGCGATTTTCCGTAAATTTTGGTACATTTGGGTCTTTTTTGAGCGTTTTTGAATTTTGTCGCGTCCATCTTGCGTGTTTCTGCACATCCCGTGGCTGGTTCACCTCTGCCCGACGTCCCCGCACGTACCTGCAAAAGAAAAAACACGATTATCGACAAAAATCAAGAAAAACGCCCGACCCATCAAAATTGAGATTATTCAAAATCCACCTAAGTGAGACGAATTCTTCATACTTCATACAAAAACTAAAAATTTTTTGGTGACTTACGATCGCGTGCGATACATCAAATTAAGCGTCTCGGCACCCATTGTGCGAATAAATTATAATAGGACCCACGTTCTATACAAAAAACGTGAATTTTTGACATTTTTCGCATAATTTTATAGGGACTTAGCAAAATTTCAACAATTTTATTTTCTAAATTTTAATTTTACAAGTGAATAATTTATTTTAGTAGCTTATAAATCGTAGTTCGACGCACTGGTTGCGCCCACAGTGGCAAAGTTTCGTTTTTGATAGCGAAAAGCTATTAACTTAGCGTTTTTACGCTCAAAAACGCAATTTTGTCTAAGGTGAAAACCGAAAATATTTTTCTCGACTCCAACTTTGAGTGACCATAGCCGTGCGCTACATCATAAGAAGCGGCTCGACACGCTCTATCCGTGGAGCGAGTCCATTTGGGCACTTGTCGTAGAAAAATATTCGAAAAACTGCGATTTTCCGTAAATTTTGGTACATTTGGGTCTTTTTTGAGCGTTTTTGAATTTTGTCGCGTCCATCTTGCGTGTTTCTGCACATCCCGTGGCTGGTTCACCTCTGCCCGACGTCCCCGCACGTACCTGCAAAAGAAAAAACACGATTATCGACAAAAATCAAGAAAAACGCCCGACCCATCAAAATTGAGATTATTCAAAATCCACCTAAGTGAGACGAATTCTTCATACTTCATACAAAAACTAAAAATTTTTTGGTGACTTACGATCGCGTGCGATACATCAAATTAAGCGTCTCGGCACCCATTGTGCGAATAAATTATAATAGGACCCACGTTCTATACAAAAAACGTGAATTTTTGACATTTTTCGCATAATTTTATAGGGACTTAGCAAAATTTCAACAATTTTATTTTCTAAATTTTAATTTTACAAGTGAATAATTTATTTTAGTAGCTTATAAATCGTAGTTCGACGCACTGGTTGCGCCCACAGTGGCAAAGTTTCGTTTTTGATAGCGAAAAGCTATTAACTTAGCGTTTTTACGCTCAAAAACGCAATTTTGTCTAAGGTGAAAACCGAAAATATTTTTCTCGACTCCAACTTTGAGTGACCATAGCCGTGCGCTACATCATAAGAAGCGGCTCGACACGCTCTATCCGTGGAGCGAGTCCATTTGGGCACTTGTCGTAGAAAAATATTCGAAAAACTGCGATTTTCCGTAAATTTTGGTACATTTGGGTCTTTTTTGAGCGTTTTTGAATTTTGTCGCGTCCATCTTGCGTGTTTCTGCACATCCCGTGGCTGGTTCACCTCTGCCCGACGTCCCCGCACGTACCTGCAAAAGAAAAAACACGATTATCGACAAAAATCAAGAAAAACGCCCGACCCATCAAAATTGAGATTATTCAAAATCCACCTAAGTGAGACGAATTCTTCATACTTCATACAAAAACTAAAAATTTTTTGGTGACTTACGATCGCGTGCGATACATCAAATTAAGCGTCTCGGCACCCATTGTGCGAATAAATTATAATAGGACCCACGTTCTATACAAAAAACGTGAATTTTTGACATTTTTCGCATAATTTTATAGGGACTTAGCAAAATTTCAACAATTTTATTTTCTAAATTTTAATTTTACAAGTGAATAATTTATTTTAGTAGCTTATAAATCGTAGTTCGACGCACTGGTTGCGCCCACAGTGGCAAAGTTTCGTTTTTGATAGCGAAAAGCTATTAACTTAGCGTTTTTACGCTCAAAAACGCAATTTTGTCTAAGGTGAAAACCGAAAATATTTTTCTCGACTCCAACTTTGAGTGACCATAGCCGTGCGCTACATCATAAGAAGCGGCTCGACACGCTCTATCCGTGGAGCGAGTCCATTTGGGCACTTGTCGTAGAAAAATATTCGAAAAACTGCGATTTTCCGTAAATTTTGGTACATTTGGGTCTTTTTTGAGCGTTTTTGAATTTTGTCGCGTCCATCTTGCGTGTTTCTGCACATCCCGTGGCTGGTTCACCTCTGCCCGACGTCCCCGCACGTACCTGCAAAAGAAAAAACACGATTATCGACAAAAATCAAGAAAAACGCCCGACCCATCAAAATTGAGATTATTCAAAATCCACCTAAGTGAGACGAATTCTTCATACTTCATACAAAAACTAAAAATTTTTTGGTGACTTACGATCGCGTGCGATACATCAAATTAAGCGTCTCGGCACCCATTGTGCGAATAAATTATAATAGGACCCACGTTCTATACAAAAAACGTGAATTTTTGACATTTTTCGCATAATTTTATAGGGACTTAGCAAAATTTCAACAATTTTATTTTCTAAATTTTAATTTTACCAGTAAATAAATTATTTTAGTAGCTTATAAATCGTAGTTCGACGCACTGGTTGCGCCCACAGTGGCAAAGTTTCGTTTTTGATAGCGAAAAGCTATTAACTTAGCGTTTTTACGCTCAAAAACGCAATTTTGTCTAAGGTGAAAACCGAAAATATTTTTTCTCGACTCCAACTTTCAGTGACCATAGCCGTGCGCTACATCATTAGAAGCGGCTCGACACGCTCTATCCGTGGAGCGAGTCCATTTGGGCACTTGTCGTAGAAAAATATTCGAAAAACTGCGATTTTCCGTAAATTTTGGTACATTTGGGTCTTTTTTGAGCGTTTTTGAATTTTGTCGCGTCCATCTTGCGTGTTTCTGCACATCCCGTGGCTGGTTCACCTCTGCCCGACGTCCCCGCACGTACCTGCAAAAGAAAAAACACGATTATCGACAAAAATCAAGAAAAACGCCCGACCCATCAAAATTGAGATTATTCAAAATCCACCTAAGTGAGACGAATTCTTCATACTTCATACAAAAACTAAAAATTTTTTGGTGACTTACGATCGCGTGCGATACATCAAATTAAGCGTCTCGGCACCCATTGTGCGAATAAATTATAATAGGACCCACGTTCTATACAAAAAACGTGAATTTTTGACATTTTTCGCATAATTTTATAGGGACTTAGCAAAATTTCAACAATTTTATTTTCTAAATTTTAATTTTACAAGTGAATAATTTATTTTAGTAGCTTATAAATCGTAGTTCGACGCACTGGTTGCGCCCACAGTGGCAAAGTTTCGTTTTTGATAGCGAAAAGCTATTAACTTAGCGTTTTTACGCTCAAAAACGCAATTTTGTCTAAGGTGAAAACCGAAAATATTTTTCTCGACTCCAACTTTGAGTGACCATAGCCGTGCGCTACATCATAAGAAGCGGCTCGACACGCTCTATCCGTGGAGCGAGTCCATTTGGGCACTTGTCGTAGAAAAATATTCGAAAAACTGCGATTTTCCGTAAATTTTGGTACATTTGGGTCTTTTTTGAGCGTTTTTGAATTTTGTCGCGTCCATCTTGCGTGTTTCTGCACATCCCGTGGCTGGTTCACCTCTGCCCGACGTCCCCGCACGTACCTGCAAAAGAAAAAACACGATTATCGACAAAAATCAAGAAAAAATCGCCCGCCCACCCACCCAGATTGCAGTTACTAAGGTTAGAAAAGTCGATTTCCACAGGGAAATCACATTCAAACCTTCATAACTCTGGAAGTAAGCATTATTTCCAGACCCGGTTTTCAGTACTCTTATTAGATAAAAATAAGCTTTTGACTCAGTACTTAAAATTTTTCCTAAGTCCTCGTCGTTTTGACTTGACTTTTTTATTTTTATTTTTGACTAAATACGTCAGTATTTAAGTGACAGAAAGCGGTATTTTGACTACCGAGACGGTTTGCAGAATACTGCTCTTACCGGGACACCCAGAAGAATTGGTTTTTGTTAGTTTTAAAATAGAATTAAAAATATTATCTACTCAGTTTTTGTAAATTTTAGTTAGGTTTAAGTTAGATTATTAAAATATTATATTATACACTTTTAAAATTTTACAACTTATACAAATTTACTTTTTTACTTATTTTTTACAACTTATACAAATTTACTTTTAATTTTACCTTGACGTGTGTCCCTCTTTCGTCAATCCATAATGTTCGGTTTCCGCACCCCCGCCAAGAGCAGCAAATCTACAAACGAGTTCCCCAGAAGAACCTCGACCACACCACCAGCTGTGCACGAAAATGACAGGCCTTCAACTTCAAGCGTCCGCAGAAGTATCGGGGAGTGGGAAGCTGGTAAAGCAGACCCACTTACCCCAACCACCCCGAAGAAAGTTGCGCCGGTGGACGCCCCAAAGACAAAAAAGGTGCTTTCACAGGGAAGTAGAGTGGGTGTGAAAGCACCGATAGAGGCTGTGGGAAGCCCACCGGCGCAGCCTAAATACACCAGCCGGCTTGCGGAAGCGAAGGCCTGTCTTACGAAAGCAAAGGTTAATATGGGGAACTCGAGATATATAAAAACTGAAATTAAGAACGAGGTACTAGTAGCAATCGAAAGGCTGTATCAGCTAGTCAAAGAGTCGGAAAGTGAAAAAGACAAAGGAGTAAGGAAGGTGAAGGAACCGGAGAAAGAAAAAGAGCTAGAGAAAGAAGAAGAGCAAGAGAAGGAGGTGAGAAAGGAAGAAAGAGACCTCATTGAGAAGCTGGAAGAGCATGCAAGGTTGATAAGCGAGAATAGTGCAAGGATGGAGAAGTTACAAGAAAGGATGGAACAACAGCAGGAAAGGATAGAAAAGCAGACGTACGCGAGTGTAGTAGCGGCGCAGCCCGGGAGGCAGTTCCCTGAGCGCGCCGCGCTATACTCGGTAGTGGTAACATCTAAGGACGATCAGGACACGGGAGATGAGGTCATGAAGAAGATACGAGACACGGTGAAGGCAAAGGAAGGAGGAATAGAAATAGAAAAGATCAGGAAAGCAAAGGACAGGAAGGTTATCGTAGGATGCAAAACAGAGGAGGAAAGACGACTAGTTCAGGAAAGATTGAAGGGTGCGGAAGGATACCTGACTGTTGAGGAGGTCAAAAACAAGGACCCCCTTGTTATCCTCAAAAATGTTTTCAGCTTCAATACCGATGAAGATATCATGAACGCCATCTGGAAACAGAACGGAAAAATTTTAAAAGATTTGGACCAAACAGCAAACAAAATTAATATAATGTACAGGAAAAAGACAAGGAATAACCACACACAGCACGTGGTCATGAGGGTGTCTCCCGCAGTTTGGCAGCGTCTGGTCCATGCAGGAACCGTTGTCATAGACCTCCAGCGAGTACAAGTGGCTGACCAGTCACCACTTGTGCAATGCTCGCTGTGTCTCGGCTATGGCCATGGGCGACGGTTTTGCACGGAGACCACCGTGAAATGCAGCCACTGTGGGGGACCCCACATGAGGACGGAGTGTGCGGATCGGCTCGCCGGTGCGACCCCTTCCTGCTGCAACTGCCTGCACGCAAAGGCTGAAAAGACAGATCACAGCGCCTTCAGCCCTGAGTGTGCAATCAGGAGGAAGTGGGACGCACTGGCTAGAGCCACTATAGCCTACCACTGCTGAGGTGGTCCCCGGCATAGTTATAGGTGCAAACAAGCGCTACCACCGAAGAGCCACAAAAGTAGCTATCCAAGTAAACGGTTTGGGTCATGTTGATCATGAGCCGCCGTTTACCCCTGAAAGGCGGAAAATATGCACTCGGTGGGGAACTTTAAAGGGCACACTAAGCAGAACCTTGGCAAACTTGGACAATAGTAAAAACATTAAAACAGGACAACAATTAAAATTTAAGTTATATAAGCCTTGTTGGCGTCTATATATTGATATATATAGGGATACAACCAGCAATAACTCCATAAATAGTAAATAATAGAAGCAGAATAATAAATAATAAATAATAGAAGCAGTTAAATAGAAAAAAGTAAAATTACGCACAAATGAAATAATAAAATCGTAAACAACAAACAAAACAGTTAAAACATAAAGATTTAGTAAAGTATTTAGTAACTTAAAGTAAATTAATAAACAGAAATAATTCGACACAGAAATTCAAAAAGAGAATAAAAATACAAAAATTAGTTTATAAATAGATTAGTTTTAGGATTCCAGGTGGAAAATATTATTTTTACATTAGGCACTTAGCAAAGTAAAGAAACAAAAAGATGTAGGAACAAATTGATAAAAACAGGGTATAAACGAGAATGGTACAAACCCGAACTTAAAATACAGACATAAAAAGTTTTGAGCACAAAGACAGCATTATTAGGCTAAAATAAAAATTGTACTGATATAATAAAGCTCCTTTGCTTCTTCTTTTTTCATATAAATAGAAATGTCAAAAACTTATAAAAGCATTACAAAAGACTCGGACCTCCATGTCTGAGGGACACTAGAAAAAAAAAAAAAAAAAAAAAAAAAAAAAAAAAAAAAAAAACCTAACCTAACCTAACCTAACCTTTTTTTTTTGCGCTGGGAAAATGCATGACGCATCCCCCCTCCACTAGAGAGTGACAAGGGGGGTATGTGGGACTCCCCGGCCTCGGCCCCAAGGCCGGTATACCCACTAAAAACCCAGCGGCGCTCCTGCGTCGTCTTAGTGGGGGGGACTGGGAAACCGGCAGAGCCTTTACATCCAGTCCCTCCCCGACGAAGCCCGCCATTACAGCGGGGCCCGCACGCCCCTCCCCTGCAGGGTGGGGCCTGGGAACGGCAAGCGACTCGGCCGTTCCCGTCCGCCCGCAAAGGTGGCGAATGTGTGCAATGCGGGGCCGGGGCTCCATGTCGGCCCCGCCATTCGCCACCATGCGTCAGAGCGGCGCGGGACAGTTCCGCGTCGTCCCGCGCCCTCTTCCCCGCTCGGGGGCCCAAGGCCCCCCCACGAAGCGGCGCAGGAGTGTTCCGCGTCCTCCCGCGCGCGCTTCGCCGCCTTCTATGGGACCGCTCGTCCCCCACGAAGCGGCGCAGGAGAGTTCCGCGTCCCCCCGCGCGCGCTTCGCCGCCCCCTTCTGGGACCAGGTCCCAGAAGGTCGTCCGGGCCACCAAACAAGGGGGCCCGGACCCACCTGGGTAGACCGAAGTCTACCCTGCCTCATCACACTGTGCCCTCTGCTACTCAGAGGGACACGCGGAGAGGCCCACCGTGTCGAGTTATTGGCCACCGCTAACAAGATCCCACGAGTGAGAAGTTATTAGCGGTGTTTACCAGGGTGCACCAATCCGCGACTGCTACCGTTCCCCCAGGACGAATCCCAGGGGACAAGTAACAGCGCAGACCTCTTGGAGGTTACCCGACCTATTTTTTTTTTTTTTTTTTTTTTTTTTTTTTTTATTTTTTGTTTTTTTTCAGGGGGGGAAAATGCCCTCGCACTTCCCTTCCGCCACGGGGGTGACGGAAGGGGGTATGTGGGACTCGAACCCACTAAAAACCCCCCCGTGTGCCGTCCACCGCTGAGGCAGGGCGAGCCAGGGTCTAGTTTTAATTCACTGTCTCGTCTTAGCGGTAAGCCCGGATTTGCCTTGACCGGGCCTCTTCGCCTATTAAGGGGTGACAATGCACACCAATGCCACTCCTAGACCTGTAGAGTCATACCAGTCAGTAGAAGGTCCCCCGACCATCCACTGCGACTCCACTATAGAGGGAGAAGGCGGGCGAACCGCCTCCTCCTTTCTCCTGTCCGTCTACGTCGGAGCAAGTCAGCTTGGGCGTCGTCCTCTCTGACTCGCTCCGCAGCCTCCTTCCGAGACATAACTTCTTCGCAGAAGGAGACAACCGCCTGCCACGATCTCTCATCCTCAAGCATGGCGTTTACCACATTCGGTAGAGAGAGATCTCGGCCTATTACGCTTGTGAGATTGTGTCGCTGCGGGCCCCAGGCGGGACACATCTCCAGTGTATGGAGCGCCGTATCTTCCAACGCCCCACATTCATGACAGGCTGGGGTAGCCTCACGTCTTGCAATTTGGTGCAGATACTTTCCGAAACATCCATGTCCGGAAAGCACCTGCACCAGTCGGAATGTCAGTGACCCAAACGGCCGACTGACCCAATCTCGGAGGACTGGGCGGATGGCTTCCACCGTCCACTGCCCAGGGACCGGAGGAGCTAAATCCTCCGTCCATCGCCGCATCAAAGCAGCCCGAGCCTGTAGCCGTAGACTGGCTACCTCATCCCACGCTGGGGGGTCTCCTTCGGATCTCCTCGCTACTATAAAGTGATACACTTCAGCGAGGATCTCCGCTTGAAGCTCCCAGGGAGGATCACCGGCCAATACGCACCCTGCCGTCCAGGACACCGTTCTGTAACCGCGTATAGCCCTCGTCGTGATAACCCGCTGTGGGCGTCGCAGCAGGGTCTTATTACTACGGTTGAGGGCATCCACCCATACCGGAGCACCGTATAGGGCCATACTTCGGATCACTCCGGAGTATAGCCGGCGGCAGTTGGCACTCGGGCCACTCACATTAGGCAGCAACCTCCCCAAGGCAGCCGCGGCTCCAACGAGTCGTGGGGCCAAACTTTCAAAGTGAGCCCCGAAAGCCCATCTGCCATCCAGGATGAGACCCAGATATTTCATCCGAGTCCCAACAGTTATTTGGACCCCATCTAACACGACTCGCGTTCCTGGAGGTGGCCCTCCTCGAGGACCATGGAACAACAGGGCCTCGGTCTTGGATATGGCCACCTCCAGTCCCAGGGCGCGCACTCTGTCCACAACGAGGGTTGTACCCACCGTTGCCAACCGTACCACCTCTTCAAGGTTTCCTCCTCTGGCTACGACAAGAGTGTCATCCGCGTAGCACGCAACACGTATACTTGTCGGGAGCGTGCAACGGAGCACCCAGTCGTAGCCTATGTTCCACAGGAGTGGTCCTAAGACGGAACCCTGCGGAACCCCACAGGAGACACGACGGTGCCTCAGACCGTCACGACCCTCAACAAGGACCTCGCGGTCCTGGAGGTAGTCAGCCAACAGTCTCCGCAGATACAATGGGACCCCGTGATAGCGGAGTGCCTCTCGTATCGTTCCATGTGGGAGGCTGTTGAAGGCGTTAGCAATATCGAGCGAGACTGCTAACGCCTTTTGGCCCTCACTAACCGCATCCTGCGTCCACCTTTTCAGCCAAAGCAGGGCGTCTATTGTGGACCTCGTAGCTCTGAAACCATACTGAGCTTCCGAGAGCCCAGGTCCAGGCTCCTCCAAGTGCCAGAGGATACGGGTGGCTACTATTCTCTCTAGCAGTTTACCCGTATCATCCAACAAGACTATGGGCCTGTATCCAGAAGGCGAGTCGGCAGCTCGGCCCTCCTTTCGTAAGAGGCATAATCGACCGTCCTTCCACAGTTTTGGAAACCGCCCCGACGTGAGACAGGTGTCAAACAGTTCCCGAAGCCGGTCACTCATCTTCTTCAGAGCTATCCTTAGGACACGCCCCGGGATCCCATCCGGACCTGGTGCAGTCTTTTTGCCTCGCAGGCGGTCAACTGCAACTTCCATTTCCACCTCTGAGATAGGCGGGATGGGGGCCGAGTCCAACTCCTCGAGAGAGGACGGTGCCATCGTCGGAGGAGTGAAGTGAAGGCTACTGTCAGGGAATAGCCCCTCCAACACTCTGTCGAGAAGCTCTGGCTCTAGAGACTCCGCCACCGGGGGCGTCTGCCCACGAAACTTTTTCCGAGCGGCCTTGTATGGACGCCCCCAGGGATCCCTGTCAAGGCTCTCTAGAGCCTCGCCCCAAGCTTGGGACTTAGCCCGGCTGATGGCCAGTTGCAGCTCCCGTTTTGCTTCGCGGTACTCGCTGTGCAGCTGGCTTTCGGCTGCCAACTCGTCAGTCGACAGCTCATCATCTGTTCGACCGTTACGCCGCCTCCTGCAGCGGGTGTAAGACCGCCGCTTTCCGGAGCATATGGTTCGAAGGTCCGCTATCTCCGCGCTCCACCAATACACCTCACGGCGGTCCGGGCGGCATCGGGACCGTGGCATGGCCGCGTCGCACACGGCCGTCACCGCTTTGCGAAAGTGGCTCGCTGCTACGTCCACTTCCGGGACCTAGCACCCCAACCTGTTTTTTTTTTGTTTTTTTTTGCGCTGGGAAAATGCAAATGACGCATCCCCCCTCCACTGGAGAGTGACAAGGGGGGTATGTGGGACTCCCCGGCCTCCCCAAGGCCGGTATACCCACTAAAAACCCAGCGGCGCTCCTGCGTCGTCTTAGTGGGGGGGACTGGGAAACCGGCAGAGCCTTTACATCCAGTCCCTCCCCGACGAAGCCCGCCATTACAGCGGGGCCCGCACGCCCCTCCCCTGCAGGGTGGGGCCTGGGAACGGCAAGCGACTCGGCCGTTCCCGTCCGCCCGCAAAGGTGGCGAATGTGTGCAATGCGGGGCCGGGGCTCCATGTCGGCCCCGCCATTCGCCACCATGCGTCAGAGCGGCGCGGGACAGTTCCGCGTCGTCCCGCGCCCTCTTCCCCGCTCGGGGGCCCAAGGCCCCCCCACGAAGCGGCGCAGGAGTGTTCCGCGTCCTCCCGCGCGCGCTTCGCCGCCTTCTATGGGACCGCTCGTCCCCCACGAAGCGGCGCAGGAGAGTTCCGCGTCCCCCCGCGCGCGCTTCGCCGCCCCCTTCTGGGACCAGGTCCCAGAAGGTCGTCCGGGCCACCAAACAAGGGGGCCCGGACCCACCTGGGTAGACCGAAGTCTACCCTGCCTCATCACACTGTGCCCTCTGCTACTCAGAGGGACACGCGGAGAGGCCCACCGTGTCGAGTTATTGGCCACCGCTAACAAGATCCCACGAGTGAGAAGTTATTAGCGGTGTTTACCAGGGTGCACCAATCCGCGACTGCTACCGTTCCCCCAGGACGAATCCCAGGGGACAAGTAACAGCGCAGACCTCTTGGAGGTTACCCGACCTAGCACCCCAACCTTTTTTTTTTTTTTTTTTTTTTTTTTTTTTTTGCGCTGGGAAAATGCAAATGACGCATCCCCCCTCCACTGGAGAGTGACAAGGGGGGTATGTGGGACTCCCCGGCCTCCCCAAGGCCGGTATACCCACTAAAAACCCAGCGGCGCTCCTGCGTCGTCTTAGTGGGGGGGACTGGGAAACCGGCAGAGCCTTTACATCCAGTCCCTCCCCGACGAAGCCCGCCATTACAGCGGGGCCCGCACGCCCCTCCCCTGCAGGGTGGGGCCTGGGAACGGCAAGCGACTCGGCCGTTCCCGTCCGCCCGCAAAGGTGGCGAATGTGTGCAATGCGGGGCCGGGGCTCCATGTCGGCCCCGCCATTCGCCACCATGCGTCAGAGCGGCGCGGGACAGTTCCGCGTCGTCCCGCGCCCTCTTCCCCGCTCGGGGGCCCAAGGCCCCCCCACGAAGCGGCGCAGGAGTGTTCCGCGTCCTCCCGCGCGCGCTTCGCCGCCTTCTATGGGACCGCTCGTCCCCCACGAAGCGGCGCAGGAGAGTTCCGCGTCCCCCCGCGCGCGCTTCGCCGCCCCCTTCTGGGACCAGGTCCCAGAAGGTCGTCCGGGCCACCAAACAAGGGTGCCCGGACCCACCTGGGTAGACCGAAGTCTACCCTGCCTCATCACACTGTGCCCTCTGCTACTCAGAGGGACACGCGGAGAGGCCCACCGTGTCGAGTTATTGGCCACCGCTAACAAGATCCCACGAGTGAGAAGTTATTAGCGGTGTTTACCAGGGTGCACCAATCCGCGACTGCTACCGTTCCCCCAGGACGAATCCCAGGGGACAAGTAACAGCGCAGACCTCTTGGAGGTTACCCGACCTAGCACCCCAACCTTTTTTTTTTTTTTTTTTTTTTTTTTTTTTTTTAAGGGGGGAAAATGCCCTCGCATTTCCCTTCCGCCACGGGGGTGACGGAAGGGGGTATGTGGGACTCGAACCCACTAAAAACCCCCCCGTGTGCCGTCCTCCGCTGAGGCAGGACGAGACAGGGTCTAGTTATAATTCACTGTCTCGTCCTAGCGGTAGGCCCGGATTTGCCTTGACCGGGCCACTTCGTCTATGAAAAAGTCCCCCGACCTTTCACCATGACTCCACTACAAAGGGGAGAGCAGGCGGGCGAACCGCCTCCTTCTTTCCCCTGTTCTTCTACGTCGGAGCACATCAGCTTGGGCATCATCCTCCCTGATTCGCTCCGCAGCCTCTTTCCGGGACATTACATCTTCACAGAAAGAGACGACCGCCTGCCATGACCTCTCATCATCGAGCATGGCATTTACCACCCTCAGTAGAGAGAGGTCTCGGCCTATTACGCTTGTGAGATTGTGTCGCTGCGGGCTCCAAGCGGGACATATCTCCAGCGTATGGAGCGCCGTGTCCTCCGACGCCCCACATTCATGGCAGGCTGGGGTTGCCTCACGTCTAGCGATTTGGTGCAGATACTTTCCGAAACATCCGTGTCCAGAAAGCACCTGCACCAATCGGAATGTCAGTGACCCAAACGGTCGACTGACCCACTCCTTGAGGACCGGGCGGATGGCGTCCACTGTCCACTGCCCAGGGACCGGAGGAGCTAAGTCCTCCGTCCATCGCCGCATCAGAGCAGCCCGAGCCTGTAGCCGTAGACTGGCTACCTCATCCCACGCTGGAGGGTCTCCTTCGGATCTCCTCGCCGCTACGAAATGGTAGACTTCAGCGAGGATCTCCGCTTGGAGCTCCCAAGGGGGATCACCGGCCAAAACACATCCTGCTGTCCAGGACACCGTTCGGTAACCTCGTATTGCCCTCGTCGTAATGACCCTCTGCGGACGTCGTAGCAGGGTCTTATTACCACGATTGAGGGCATCCACCCAGACCGGGGCGCCGTAGAGAGCCATGCTACGGATTACTCCGGAGTATAGTCGGCGACAGTTGGAACTCGGGCCACCGATATTAGGCAGCAACCTCCCCAAAGCGGCCGCAGCTCCCACAACTCTTGGGGTTAACTTTTCAAAGTGGGCCCCAAAAGCCCATCTCCCATCTAGGATGAGACCCAGGTATTTCATCTGGGTTCCGACCGGGATAACAACCCCGTCCAGCACCAGCCGCGTTCCTGGAGGTGGTCCTCCTCGAGGACCATGGAACAACAGAGCCTCGGTTTTGGAGATGGCCACTTCCAGTCCCAGGGCGCGTATTCTGTCCACAACGAGGGTTGCACCCACCGTTGCTGACCGTACCGCCTCCCCGAGATTTCCTCCTCTGGCTACGACAAGAGTATCGTCTGCGTAGCACGCAACACGAACACTTGTAGGAAGCGTACAACGGAGCACCCAGTCATAGCCTATGTTCCACAGGAGTGGTCCTAAGACCGAACCCTGTGGGACGCCACAGGAAACACGGCGGTGTCTCAGACCGTCACGTCCCTCGACAAGGACCTCGCGGTCCTGGAGGTAGTCAGCCAACAGCCTCCGCAGATACAATGGGACTCCATGGTAACGGAGTGCTTCTCTTATCGTTCCGTGTGGGAGGCTGTTGAAGGCGTTAGCGATATCGAGCGAGACTGCTAACGCCTTTTGGCCTTCACCAACCGCATCCTGAGTCCACCTTTTAAGCCACAGCAGAGCGTCTATTGTAGACCTAGTAGCCCTGAACCCATATTGAGCATCAGAGAGCCCAGGTCCAGGCCCCTCCAAATGCCAGATGACACGGGTGGCTACTATTCTCTCTAGCAGCTTACCCGTATCATCCAACAAGACTATAGGCCTATACCCGGAAGGTGAGTCGGCAGCTCGACCTTCCTTCCGTAGCAGGCATAGTCGGCCGTCCTTCCATAGTTTCGGAAACCGCCCCGACGCAAGACAGGCATCAAACAGTTCCCGAAGCTGACCACTCATCTTCTTCAGGGCAATCCTGAGGACTCGCCCCGGAATCCCGTCTGGACCTGGTGCAGTCTTTTTGCCTCGTAGGCGGTCGACTACTACTTCCATTTCAACCTCTGAAATGGGTGGAATGGAGGCCGGATCCAGCTCCTCGAGAGAGGACGGAGCCATCGTCGGAGGGATAAAGTGAGAGCTATTGTCGGGGAATAGCCCCTCCAAGACCCTGTCTAGGAGCTCTGGCTCTAGAGACTCCGCAACCGGGGCCGTCTGCCCACGGAACTTTTTCCGAGCGGCCTTGTACGGACGCCCCCAGGGATCCCTGTCAAGGCTCTCCAGAGCCTCGCCCCAAGCTTGAGACTTAGCCCGGCTGATGGCCAGTTGCAGCTCCCGCTTTGCTTCGCGGTACTCGCTATGCAGCTGTCCTTCAGCTGTTAACTCGTCAGTCGACAGCTCATCGTCCGTCCGGCCATTGCGCCGCCTCCTGCAGCGGGTGTAAGACCGCCGCTTTCCGGAGCATATGGTTCGGAGGTCCGATATCTCCGCGCTCCACCAATACACCTCACGGCGGTCCGGACGGCATCGGGACCGCGGCATGGCCGCATCGCACACAGCCGTCACTGCTTTGCGAAAGTGGCTCGCTGCTGCGTCCACTTCCGGGTGCGCGGGTGCAGCCAACCACGACTGAACTAGCACCGCCTCCTTTGCCAGTTCAACGTCGAGACGGCTAATCGCCCAGCGTGGGAAGGCCGCTCGTGCCGCGCGCCGAGTTGCTCTTTGGTTATGAGAGGTGGGAATCACGAACCTTATATATTTATGGTCCGAGAGAGTTTCCTCCTCCGACACCCTCCAGGAACAGACATGCGCCGCTACAGCCGGGGTGGCGAAAGATAAATCCACCACGGACCCCCCGTTATGTCGGACGCATGTGTGGACCGATCCTCTGTTCAGCAGGATTAGTCCTGTGGCAGTCGCCCACTCCCTGACAATCTCCCCGCGAGAGTCAGTGGAGGGGTTGCCCCAATCCCGAGCTTTGGCATTCAAGTCCCCCATGAGAAGGACCTGACGCGGTGCCTGCCTTCTTACCACTGCGGCCAAGAGGTCCATGAAGGCCTCTAACTCCGCAGCGGTTTTGTTGGGAGAAAAGTAAACGCCGACAACTGCGTACTCTCCCCACTTAGCCACCACATAACCTGAGCCCCTCTCTACAACTGAGAGGACGGGGGCATCACCCGATCGTCCTATAATAGCAACGGCGCCGTCCATGTCCCCAGCCCAGCAGGGATGAGGGGGAACATAATACGGCTCCGCAACTACTGCCACATCTATTTTCCACTGCACCAGGGTCTGCATAAGCAGGTCTTGAGCCCCAGCACAGTGGTTTAAATTCGTCTGGAGGAAGTTGTGATGTCGGACTTGATCCATCAATCCGACATTACAACCTCCTCACTCGCCGTTTGGCGTTCACCTCCGGGGGCAGCCTGCTGTGACGCTGTAGGGGTGGCCTGGGTCCTTGCGGCCTTTCCCTTCTTCTTTGGAGGGGTACATTTTCGACCCCCCATTACGTGCCCAGAAGGCCTACCCAGCTCCGCGCAGATTGCGCATCGGAGGTCGACCTTCTCGCAGTTAGCCGCCCGGTGGCCAGTGCCTCCACAGCGGAAACACACGTCTCCTCTATCAGCCGACGACTCGGGACACTGGGGGCGCGTGTGCCCTAGTCCCATGCACCTGTAACAACGCATAGGAAGCGCGTCTAGGGCTACCACTCTTACCGAACTCCACCCTACCAAGAGCCTGCCTTTGGCCAGCACAGCTTTGGCTGCCGAAACTGGGCAGGAGACAAGGATGGAGCCGGCACCGCCCGATTGACGGCGGATCTCCCCAGTCTTTATGTGCGCCACGTCGCAGCCACCCGCTTTGGCAACTGCCACCACCACTTTCTCCTTAGTGGCCGCATCGTCCAAGCCTATGATTCTTAAATCAACCGATTTAATAGGCCTGGCGATAGTGGCTACCTCCGACAGAACCCCGTGGAGCCTCTCCGCGAGTCTATCCGCCTTCTCACCATTTTGAGACCCTGGGATCTCAAACAGCCTAGCTCCTGTGGCCGTTTGGCGGAATCGGAGCTGGTCAATCCCCAGTTCCTGGATGTTGACCTTCTCCTGTGCCTCTTGGATCACGTCATGGTATGTGACCCCTTTCTCCACGGCTTCAGGCTTCAGCGCCAGCACGACAGCTGCGGACTTTGGGGGCCTCATCGTCGCCGACTTGGCTGCCGACTTGCGCTTAGGTTCCGACTTAGCGCTGGAAGCACGAGCTCCAGTGGGGGGTGCAGGAGCTGCAGGAGACTTTCCTTTACCCTTTCCCTTGTCCTTCTTTTTGCCTTTCCCCACCACTGTAGTCCATTCGGCATCCGACCGAGGGACAGCGGAGGGGGTAGCCTCGTTGGTGTTTTGGGTCCCTGTGGGGGGGCCCGCGGCTGGTGCCACTGGAGTTGCAGTGGTAGTCTTTGCGGCCTGCTTGTTAGCCTGCTTGCCTGCTTTAGGGGCGGCGGGCCTAGAAGCCATCTCTGGCTCCGGCTTGCGTGGAGCGGCAGTTTCTGCCGCCCTCTTGGCGTCCGCTCTGAGAGGCGGACGGACCGTCTGGGCAGGTAGGAGCCGGTCTTCAATCCCCGCAAAACGAGCATCCATCATTTGGCCAAGCGTACTGGTTAAGGAGCGCTTCAGCTCCTCTACCAAATCGACCGCTCCCAGCACGGTGGGAAAGGTCTGCGTCTCAGTGGCAGCAGCAGTGGCGGCCGTTGTGGCGGCAGCTGCTTGCGTCTTGGCCTCGGTGAAACCACGACGCAGTGCCTTCATTTCTGCCTTACAGGCCTCAACTTCCAGAAGCAGGCGGCTGTTTTCTGCTCTGAGCCGCCTCGTCTCTTCCGCCTCGCTCCTGTTTGCCAAGAGCTCGACCATTTCTCTTAGAGTCGAGGCAGAGTTCTTTAGCCTGCCGACAAATTCTCCTTTAAGGTTGCCAGACCTCTTGGCAACCTCTAAGATGCAGTTGAGCTTCTCGCCCGCCTGCACCTTTAACTCCTGAGCGTTAAGCCTACTGAGGTCATCTGTATCGTTGGAGACACTGGACCCAGTTTCAATTTCGGCATGGCTGGCGGCAGCAGCAGCCGGCCCCTTCTTATACTGCCTGCTTTCCAGGACATCCTCCAACAGAACCACGGCTGGCTTCAAGTAGTCCTGTCTAGAAGGGCCAGCCTTCACGGTCCCTCCCTTGTTTTTCCTGACCCGGATAGCAGCCACCTTAGCAGCCGCAGTCCCCTCAGCTTCCGTGTCGTCTGAGTCCACAGACCCAGGCACTACAAGCAAAGAAGACGGTCGTTTCCGACGACTGCTGGTCCTGCCTCTAGTCTCCATGTCGCTAGTCCCCTCTTGCTCTGAGCAGGAGACCACATCTACGGAAGCGCGGTTTGCTCTCCGGATGTTCCCGTCACTTTCCTGGAAATAGCCCTGAGAAGGGCTTTTAACAAACTTTCCAGTAGCGTCTCGCGGCGATTTAGCCTTCGCTACCGCGACACGTCCTTCTTCCAACACAGGACTTCTGTCCCGCACCTTCTCGGCGCCCTCACGCACAGATGCGCACATCTCCTCCTCTCCACGGCTGAAACAGCCCACGTCATTTAGGTTTTTTATTGTAGTGTCCATATTAGTTCCCACGAGTAGTGAGGAAAGTGGTCGCCCCGGGTAGAGCCTCTTACACCGGGGAAGGTATATACTGCGGAGGTCCCAGGTATCCGCAGGTTTTTACGTGTTTTCTCACGGGTTTTGTATCGAGATTTTCCTTTCTCAGACCGGCCAATGAAGGCAAGCCCTCGTCGGGCCCACACAATAACGACGTACCCTCTTAACGCCCGGAAGAGGGTCTTTGAAGTTAAAGTGTGGACCCGGTTGGAGAGTGACGTAGCTCCCCGGCGACCCTGAGTGATACGGTAAAACCGTACCCCTCAGTCCGCCAAAACCTCCACACGAGCACGTGCCCGTAAGCCCATGCCGGGCTCCACAAAATGCGCTGCACAAAACCCTCCCCTCAAGCCTTTCCGTATGGGTATTCCTGCGGTATAGCCTTGAGGATCATTGGGATGTGTGCGCCCACCGCCGCCTACACCGCGGCGTGTGTCGGGTTATTGGCCACCGCTAACAAGATCCCACGAGTGAGAAGTTATTAGCGGTGTTTACCAGGGTGCACCAATCCACCGTCCGCCCGCAAAGGTGGCGAATGTGTGCAATGCGGGGCCGGGGCTCCATGTCGGCCCCGCCATTCGCCACCATGCGTCAGAGCGGCGCGGGACAGTTCCGCGTCGTCCCGCGCCCTCTTCCCCGCTCGGGGGCCCAAGGCCCCCCCACGAAGCGGCGCAGGAGTGTTCCGCGTCCTCCCGCGCGCGCTTCGCCGCCTTCTATGGGACCGCTCGTCCCCCACGAAGCGGCGCAGGAGAGTTCCGCGTCCCCCCGCGCGCGCTTCGCCGCCCCCTTCTGGGACCAGGTCCCAGAAGGTCGTCCGGGCCACCAAACAAGGGGGCCCGGACCCACCTGGGTAGACCGAAGTCTACCCTGCCTCATCACACTGTGCCCTCTGCTACTCAGAGGGACACGCGGAGAGGCCCACCGTGTCGAGTTATTGGCCACCGCTAACAAGATCCCACGAGTGAGAAGTTATTAGCGGTGTTTACCAGGGTGCACCAATCCGCGACTGCTACCGTTCCCCCAGGACGAATCCCAGGGGACAAGTAACAGCGCAGACCTCTTGGAGGTTACCCGACCTAGCACCCCACCCCAACCTTTTTTTTTTTTTTTTTTTTTTTAAGGGGGGAAAATGCCCTCGCATTTCCCTTCCGCCACGGGGGTGACGGAAGGGGGTATGTGGGACTCGAACCCACTAAAAACCCCCCCGTGTGCCGTCCTCCGCTGAGGCAGGGCGAGACAGGGTCTAGTTATAATTCACTGTCTCGTCCTAGCGGTAGGCCCTGATTTGCCTTGACCGGGCCACTTCATCTATGAAAAAGTCCCCCGACCTTTCATCATGACTCCACTACAAAGGGGAGAGCAGGCGGGCGAACCGCCTCCTTCTTTCCCCTGTTCTTCTACGTCGGAGCACATCAGCTTGGGCATCGTCCTCCCTGATTCGCTCCGCAGCCTCTTTCCGGGACATTACATCTTCACAGAAAGAGACGACCGCCTGCCATGACCTCTCATCATCGAGCATGGCATTTACCACCCTCAGTAGAGAGAGGTCTTGGCCTATTACGCTTGTGAGATTGTGTCGCTGCGGGCTCCAAGCGGGACATATCTCCAGCGTATGGAGCGCCGTGTCCTCCGACGCCCCACATTCATGGCAGGCTGGGGTTGCCTCACGTCTAGCGATTTGGTGCAGATACTTTCCGAAACATCCGTGTCCAGAAAGCACCTGCACCAATCGGAATGTCAGTGACCCAAACGGTCGACTGACCCACTCCTTGAGGACCGGGCGGATGGCGTCCACTGTCCACTGCCCAGGGACCGGAGGAGCTAAGTCCTCCGTCCATCGCTGCATCAGAGCAGCCCGAGCCTGTAGCCGTAGACTGGCTACCTCATCCCACGCTGGAGGGTCTCCTTCGGATCTCCTCGCCGCTACGAAATGGTAGACTTCAGCGAGGATCTCCGCTTGGAGCTCCCAAGGGGGATCACCGGCCAAAACACATCCTGCTGTCCAGGACACCGTTCGGTAACCTCGTATTGCCCTCGTCGTAATGACCCTCTGCGGACGTCGTAGCAGGGTCTTATTACCACGATTGAGGGCATCCACCCAGACCGGGGCGCCGTAGAGAGCCATGCTACGGATTACTCCGGAGTATAGTCGGCGACAGTTGGAACTCGGGCCACCGATATTAGGCAGCAACCTCCCCAAAGCGGCCGCGGCTCCCACAACTCTTGGGGTTAACTTTTCAAAGTGGGCCCCAAAAGCCCATCTCCCATCTAAGATGAGACCCAGGTATTTCATCTGGGTTCCGACCGGGATCAAACCCCACCCCAACCTTTTTTTTTTTTTTTTTTTTTTTTTTTTTTTTTTTTTTTTTTTTTTTTTTTTTTTTGCGCTGGGAAAATGCAAATGACGCATCCCCCCTCCACTGGAGAGTGACAAGGGGGGTATGTGGGACTCCCCGGCCTCCCCAAGGCCGGTATACCCACTAAAAACCCAGCGGCGCTCCTGCGTCGTCTTAGTGGGGGGGACTGGGAAACCGGCAGAGCCTTTACATCCAGTCCCTCCCCGACGAAGCCCGCCATTACAGCGGGGCCCGCACGCCCCTCCCCTGCAGGGTGGGGCCTGGGAACGGCAAGCGACTCGGCCGTTCCCGTCCGCCCGCAAAGGTGGCGAATGTGTGCAATGCGGGGCCGGGGCTCCATGTCGGCCCCGCCATTCGCCACCATGCGTCAGAGCGGCGCGGGACAGTTCCGCGTCGTCCCGCGCCCTCTTCCCCGCTCGGGGGCCCAAGGCCCCCCCACGAAGCGGCGCAGGAGTGTTCCGCGTCCTCCCGCGCGCGCTTCGCCGCCTTCTATGGGACCGCTCGTCCCCCACGAAGCGGCGCAGGAGAGTTCCGCGTCCCCCCGCGCGCGCTTCGCCGCCCCCTTCTGGGACCAGGTCCCAGAAGGTCGTCCGGGCCACCAAACAAGGGGGCCCGGACCCACCTGGGTAGACCGAAGTCTACCCTGCCTCATCACACTGTGCCCTCTGCTACTCAGAGGGACACGCGGAGAGGCCCACCGTGTCGAGTTATTGGCCACCGCTAACAAGATCCCACGAGTGAGAAGTTATTAGCGGTGTTTACCAGGGTGCACCAATCCGCGACTGCTACCGTTCCCCCAGGACGAATCCCAGGGGACAAGTAACAGCGCAGACCTCTTGGAGGTTACCCGACCTAGCACCCCACCCCAACCTTTTTTTTTTTTTTTTTTTTTTTAAGGGGGGAAAATGCCCTCGCATTTCCCTTCCGCCACGGGGGTGACGGAAGGGGGTATGTGGGACTCGAACCCACTAAAAACCCCCCCGTGTGCCGTCCTCCGCTGAGGCAGGGCGAGACAGGGTCTAGTTATAATTCACTGTCTCGTCCTAGCGGTAGGCCCTGATTTGCCTTGACCGGGCCACTTCATCTATGAAAAAGTCCCCCGACCTTTCATCATGACTCCACTACAAAGGGGAGAGCAGGCGGGCGAACCGCCTCCTTCTTTCCCCTGTTCTTCTACGTCGGAGCACATCAGCTTGGGCATCGTCCTCCCTGATTCGCTCCGCAGCCTCTTTCCGGGACATTACATCTTCACAGAAAGAGACGACCGCCTGCCATGACCTCTCATCATCGAGCATGGCATTTACCACCCTCAGTAGAGAGAGGTCTTGGCCTATTACGCTTGTGAGATTGTGTCGCTGCGGGCTCCAAGCGGGACATATCTCCAGCGTATGGAGCGCCGTGTCCTCCGACGCCCCACATTCATGGCAGGCTGGGGTTGCCTCACGTCTAGCGATTTGGTGCAGATACTTTCCGAAACATCCGTGTCCAGAAAGCACCTGCACCAATCGGAATGTCAGTGACCCAAACGGTCGACTGACCCACTCCTTGAGGACCGGGCGGATGGCGTCCACTGTCCACTGCCCAGGGACCGGAGGAGCTAAGTCCTCCGTCCATCGCTGCATCAGAGCAGCCCGAGCCTGTAGCCGTAGACTGGCTACCTCATCCCACGCTGGAGGGTCTCCTTCGGATCTCCTCGCCGCTACGAAATGGTAGACTTCAGCGAGGATCTCCGCTTGGAGCTCCCAAGGGGGATCACCGGCCAAAACACATCCTGCTGTCCAGGACACCGTTCGGTAACCTCGTATTGCCCTCGTCGTAATGACCCTCTGCGGACGTCGTAGCAGGGTCTTATTACCACGATTGAGGGCATCCACCCAGACCGGGGCGCCGTAGAGAGCCATGCTACGGATTACTCCGGAGTATAGTCGGCGACAGTTGGAACTCGGGCCACCGATATTAGGCAGCAACCTCCCCAAAGCGGCCGCGGCTCCCACAACTCTTGGGGTTAACTTTTCAAAGTGGGCCCCAAAAGCCCATCTCCCATCTAAGATGAGACCCAGGTATTTCATCTGGGTTCCGACCGGGATCAAACCCCACCCCAACCTAACCTAACCTAACCTAACCTAACCTAACCTGGAAGGTAGCCCACGTTATTATTCTCAGGAAACCGGGTAAAGAAGACTACACTCAACCCAAATCCTACAGACCGATAGGATTATTGTCTATTCTTGGAAAAATCGTCGAGAAACTCAAAGTGTGCAGACTTCAATGGCACATCCAACCCACTCTCAGCAAAAGACAATACGGCTTCACGCCGCAGCGTAGCACCGAGGACGCTCTCTATGACCTCATAAAATACGTGAAATCCAACCTAGAAGACAAAAAGATAGTGTTGATGATCTCGTTAGATATAGAGGGTGCTTTCGACAACGCATGGTGGCCGGCGCTCAAACAACAACTGGTTGAGAGAAAATGTCCCAAAAACCTCTACGCAATGGTATGCTCATACCTTCAAGACCGCAAGATCATAGTCAACTATGCCAGAGCAACAAGTCAAAGGGAAACCACGAAGGGCTGTGTTCAAGGTTCAATCGGAGGACCGACCTTCTGGAATACCATCCTAGACCCACTTCTACACAAACTGGAGGATGAAGGAGCATACTGTCAAGCGTTTGCAGATGATGTGGTGCTGGTGTTCACCGGTCATACGATTAGCTGGATAGAAGAGACAGCCAACTCGACACTCGACACAGTGGTAGAATGGGGCGTACAAAACAAGCTAAACTTTGCAGCACATAAAACCAGTGCAATGGTGTTAACCAAAAAGCTTAAGTACGATTCACCACAGCTCACCATGTCGGGAAGTAGGCTCAATCTCGTAACAGAGATGAAACTTCTAGGTCTGATCATTGATCGAAATCTCACCTTCAAAACGCATGTAATCGCAAACTGCAAAAAAGCGGCGGACATTTACAAACAACTAGCCTGTGCGGCCAAGGTGACGTGGGGTCTGAACAGCGAGATAACCCGCACCATATACGTCGCGGTCATCGAGCCGATCATCATGTACGCCGCTAGTGCGTGGTCCCATGCGACAGAGTTCCAAATGATCCGAGATCAGCTGGACTCACTGCAACGAGGCTTTGCACAAAAGATCTGCAAGGCGTACCGCACGGTCTCCCTCACGTCAGCGCTAATCCTTTCAGGCCTTCTGCCATTAGATCTAAGAATAAAAGAAGCAGCCAGTCTATACTCTCTCAAGAAAGGCATCTCCACAGACTACATTCCACCGGGCAGACGACTGGAGCAAAAGTTGAGTGCTGCAAGCCAGCCACACCCTTCCCAACTCATAACAACAGAGTATGAACTCCTGGAAAACATGAGCCCCGAAACTCTAGAATCCCACAAAATAACCGGACCACAAATCTACACGGATGGTAGTAAAATAGAGGGCAAAGTCGGAGCAGCCCTCACGTGGTGGGAAGAAGGACAGGAGCTCAACTACTCAACATTCAGTCTTCATTCAGCGTGTACTGTGTTTCAATCCGAACTGTATGCACTCCATAGGGCGGTTGACCTGGTAAAGGACAGCAACAAAAAGTTAGTCAATATTCTCAGCGACTCACGATCATCGCTCGAGCTACTGAATCTCTCTCTCTCTTCCCTCCGATCTGCATCAAGAAAATCAGATCGGAGGGAAGAGAAGCACGGCTGTTCTGGCTCAGAGCGCATGTGGGAACTACCGGAAATGAGAGAGCAGATGAACTTGCAAAAAAAGCAGCCTTAGAGTCAGCGTGTAGCCCAGACTACGGTGAAGTCCCAGTGTCCTATGCGAAGAAAAAGATCAGAGAGGAAACGGTACGTGTATGGCAAGACCGTTACACTTCCTCCAGCACAGGGTCAGTCACGAAAATTTTCTTCCCAGATGCGGCCGAAGCGTACCGCACAGTGAGGAAAACAAAACTGACACCCCGACATGTGCAAGCCTTCACAGGACACGGCGGCATGGCGGAGTACTTGCACCGGTTCAGGCTTAAAATTAGTCCCGAGTGCGAGTGCGACCCCGACACCAGTGAGTCAACCTGGCACATAATACTAGAGTGCCCTCGTTTTGCGGCAGCCCGAATGGAACTGGAATTTCAGCTCAACACCGCGCTGGAAAAGTCTGTTCTAAGTAGGGTAGTTTCAAATGACGGCATGAGACCGCATTTCTTAAAGTTCGTGGAGAACTGCATTCGGATAGCAGCCAAAAGGAACACAACGCTCACCACAAACATAGAATCAGTCCCAACAACCCAAACACAACCAACACAATCCTCCTTAGCCCCAACGCAAACACAAAGCCAAACCACCCCGATGCAATATCACCTGCTCGAAAACGGAGAAATTATTATAAAAAAAAAAAAAATAGTTTTTTAACAAATCTGTATAAAAATAAGCATGTACTAAAAAAAAAAAAAAAAAAAAGTAATAATATCGCATGTTTAGAATAAGATAGACAAGTTAAGTAAGCAATATTAGGTATAAAACATTTAAGAACTAATTGTAATTATAGTAAGCTTTCATAATATTTGTAACAAAATTTGAGTACTCCGAAACGGAGCAATAGACGTGATAATTTATATTATTTAATTAACAAAAATTATGTAAACCTAAAAAAGGGTATGGGCGCTTAAGCCTATAGAAAAATGTAAAAGATTTAATAAAAAAAAAAAAAAAAAAACCTAACCTAACCTAACAAAAACTAAAAACCCTTTGCAACCTAACATGAAAAAAAACTCCTGTGCAACCTAACCTAAAATATTAAAAAGATATTTTGCAACTTAATCTAAATATAAAATAATAACTAACGTAAAGAATATCACTACACTAGTCGTGTCGTTCCTTTCATTTCTAATAGATGTCAGTGTCATGTCAGGGACTCCCAAACTGTCAATAATTTATAAGAAGTAAAAGTTAGGTTATGTAATTTCATAAAAACATGGAACAATAGTTTCGTAGATAAATAAAAGGAAAAATATAAACTAAGCTAGAAGTAAAGGCTTTAAATGTTGTTTTTTGTTATTTCAGGTAAGTTACTCTGTTTTGAATGGGTAATTGTGCTAAAACTATGTGTTTGTGTTGAGAATAAAAGATATTTTGTTATTTCAGAAAACGCAATTTCGTCTTTATTTCACGGAACATACTCAATACTATTATATAAAAAAAAAAAAAATAGTTTTTTAACAAATCTGTATAAAAATAAGCATGTACTAACAAAAAAAAAAAAAAAAAGTAATAATATCGCATGTTTAGAATAAGATAGACAAGTTAAGTAAGCAATATTAGGTATAAAACATTTAAGAACTAATTGTAATTATAGTAAGCTTTCATAATATTTGTAACAAAATTTGAGTACTCCGAAACGGAGCAATAGACGTGATAATTTATATTATTTAATTAACAAAAATTATGTAAACCTAAAAAAGGGTATGGGCGCTTAAGCCTATAGAAAAATGTAAAAGATTTAATAAAAAAAAAAAAAAAAAAACCTAACCTAACCTAACAAAAACTAAAAACCCTTTGCAACCTAACATGAAAAAAAACTCCTGTGCAACCTAACCTAAAATATTAAAAAGATATTTTGCAACTTAATCTAAATATAAAATAATAACTTAACAAACAGGAATTAAACCTTAGCAAACCACAACCAAACCGAGTTTGATTAAAAAGAGATTACAAAAAAAAAAATCGTAACCTAACTTAAAAAAAGGAATCAAACCATAGAAAACAATAATTTTAACAAAAAAACCTTTGAAAACCTAACAACAAAAACAAAAATACTTTGCAACAAATCTAATAAATAACCTTAAACCTAAGTTTACAAAAAAAGACGTTAAATGTATCTTTAGTTAGGTTAAATGTTATTTTCTTGCAAACAAATTAAATAATATGATTTTATTGAAACAATCTACCTTTATTAAAAATATAACATAAACCTAACTAAAACTGAAATTCTACCTTAGCAAACCACTACATAAAAACAAAAACATTGTGCGTGGAGTTCCTCCGCGTGGAAGAAGTGAAACTACGAGTGCCACGAGTTCACTCTCGCTCTGTCTCTTTCTATTCCCCCGACCCCCCCGGGAGCGGTAAACGTTTAACGAAACCTTGTTGGAAGTCGCATTAGAACTTTCACTTCAATAATAAAATAACAAAAATATGCAACCTAACCCAAAACAAAAAACTCCTTTGCAACATTCAAGTTATAAATCCAAAGGTCGTCTCGCCCCGGCCTTGCATTCTAATCTAACCAAATACTTTGCAACCTAATAAAAAAACTACATTGCGACCAACCCTAACAAAAAACCTAACCGAGAAAATAACCAAATCTAAATAAAAAGCTTTTGCAACCAAACCTAAAAACAAACTCTTTAGACACCAAATTAAAAAAAAATCCTTTGCGACCTAACATTAACAAACCTAACCCGAAAAAAACCTTTGCGATCAAATCAACAAAACAATCTTTCGCAACATAACCTAAAACCAAACTCCTTTGCAACAAAATCTAAAAAAAAATCCTTTAGGACCTAACGTAACAAACAAGAAAAAACTTAATAAAAATTAAGAAGGCTCCGGGAATAGACGGCTTCACTGCTGACATATGTAGCCATGCGATAGGTAGCGATCCAGAGGCTTTCCTCACACTGGCCAACAGATGCCTGGCTCTCTCACACTTTCCGACCATCTGGAAAGAGGCCACAGTCGTGGTCTTGAGGAAGCCAGGCAAGGACGACTATGCAAACCCGAAGTCATATAGGCCTATAGGGCTGTTGCCGGTCCTAGGGAAAGTCCTGGAAAAAATGTTAGTAGGACGAATGAAGTGGCACCTCATCCCAAGAATGAGCACTCGCCAATATGGCTTTATGCCCAAAAGGAGCACCGAAGACTCCCTCTATGTCCTAATCCACCATATTCAAAGTAAACTCGACGAGAAAAAGCTAGTTACCATGATCTCGTTGGACATAGAGGGAGCCTTCGACAGCGCGTGGTGGCCCGCAATAAAAGTCAGGTTGGCCGAGGAAGAGTGCCCAATCAACGTCAGAAGACTGATTGATAGTTACCTGCAGGATAGGCGAGTTAGGGTGAGGTATGCTGGAGAGGAACACGCGAAAGATACCAGCAAAGGATGTGTACAAGGGTCGATAGGGGGTCCAATTATGTGGAATCTCCTGCTAGATCCACTCCTAAAGGGACTTGAACAGCGGGGTGACTACGTACAGGCCTTTGCGGACGATGTGGTTCTGGTGTTTGACGGGGAGACAGCTCTGGAAGTCCAGCGACGGGCGAATGCCGCCCTCGATTATGTTAGGGAGTGGGGTATCAAGAATAAGCTCCGATTCGCGCCACATAAGACCAACGCGATGGTCATTACCCGCAAGCTTAAACATGATACACCACTCCTGCGCATGGGCGGGGTCGACATTGGCATGTCACAGGAATTCAAGATCCTGGGGCTCACAGTGGACAACAAGCTAACATTTAATGCTCATGCTGCAAATGTTTGCAAAAAAGCATTAAATATTTACAAGCAGTTGTCCAGAGCCGCCAGGATCAGCTGGGGCCTCAGTCCAGAAGTCATCAGGACCATATACACGGCCACAGTAGAACCGGTCATCATGTATGCCGCGAGCGCATGGGCACCCGCAACTAGGAAAATAGGGATCCAAAAACAGTTAAACGCGGTTCAAAGAGGATTTGCCCAAAAGCTTACCAGAGCGTACCGGACTGTCTCCCTTAACTCGGGACTGGTACTGGCGGGGATACTCCCTCTTGACCTCAGGATACAAGAGGCAGCCGCCCTGTACGAGGCAAAGAGAGGAGTGTCCCGGCCGGAGTTGAGGGACAGGGAGATAGAACGGCCAACACCCTACGCTCTGACCAGGCATCCGGCGGATTACACGTCCTTGAAGTTCGAAAGCCTGATAGACCAAGAACAAGTGGATGCTCACAACGTTCAAGCAGTACAAATTTACACCGATGGCAGCAAGATTGAGGGTGAGGTCGGAGCGGCACTATCTCTTTGGAGTGGTGAGGCCGAGATCAAAGCCTTCAAGCTTAAACTGCCATCGTACTGCACGGTGTATCAGGCGGAACTTCTAGCGATATGCAGAGCCACGCGGGAAATCCTCAAGCGCTCCGAGGGAAGCTTCGGGATTTACAGCGACTCCCGATCAGCACTACAATCCGTAGTCAACAACGGGTCTCTCCATCCTTTAGCCGTGGAGGCTCGGGAAAACCTCAGTACCAGCAGACTCCAGAATAAAGAAACCTCTTTATTCTGGATCAAAGCCCACGCAGGATTGGAGAGGAATGAGAGAGCGGATCAGCTGGCGAAGGAGGCTGCTGCAAACAAGAAAAGAAGGCCCGACTATGACTACTGTCCGGTTTCATTCGTCAAGCGACAGATACGTCTGCAAACGCTTGAGGAATGGAACCGGCGGTACAAGCAGAGCACGACAGCCAGCGTCACTAAACTGTTTTTCCCAGATGCGGTGCAGGCCTATCGAACCGTCCGCAAATTTGAACCGACCAGCGTAATGACCCAAGTCCTTACAGGGCACGGTGGGTTCTCCGAATACTTGAACCGGTTCAAGTGTAAGGAGAACCCATCGTGCATATGTGAGCCCGGTGTAGACGAAACGGTGGTGCATGTACTGCTAGAATGTCCCGTATTTTCCTTAAAAAGACATGAAGCTGAACAAGTTCTCGACACAAAGCTATCCACAGAAAACTTAAACCAAATAATGACCAGAAAAGAAACAAGAAACCAATTCATTAAATATTGTACAGAAATAGTAAGAAAAGTTATCGAAAGAAATAAGTCGTAAGGAAAACTATGTTAAGTATATATTTTGAATAATATGTAAATTAGCATAGAAATAAGATAGCGTATAAATAATTATGTAAATGTACAATATATAAAAGTAGTAAATAATTAGTTTAGGAAACATCATTAAAATCATAGCGTAGATCCTAAGTTAAAATCTATTATTATTTAAGTTACCAGTTAAAATTTAAAAATGTAGTAAATTTAGTCGTAAGTAAATTCTTAAAATAAGAACCTCTTAGACCCACTTTGGGTACGATAAGCATGTTACCCCACCCGTAGATAGAAATAAACGAAAAAAGACTTTGATTCATTACACGTCAAAGGAACGAGAAAAAAAAGAAAAAAAAAAAAACATGAAAAAAAACTCCTGTGCAACCTAACCTAAAATATTAAAAAGATATTTTGCAACTTAATCTAAATATAAAATAATAACTTAACAAACAGGAATTAAACCTTAGCAAACCACAACCAAACCGAGTTTGATAAAAAAGAGATTACAAAAAAAAAATCGTAACCTAACTTAAAAAAAGGAATCAAACCATAGAAAACAATAATTTTAACAAAAAAACCTTTGAAAACCTAACAACAAAAACAAAAATACTTTGCAACAAATCTAATAAATAACCTTAAACCTAAGTTTACAAAAAAAGACGTTAAATGTATCTTTAGTTAGGTTAAATGTTATTTTCTTGCAAACAAATTAAATAATATGATTTTATTGAAACAATCTACCTTTATTAAAAATATAACATAAACCTAACTAAAACTGAAATTCTACCTTAGCAAACCACTACATAAAAACAAAAACATTGTGCGTGGAGTTCCTCCGCGTGGAAGAAGTGAAACTACGAGTGCCACGAGTTCACTCTCGCTCTGTCTCTTTCTATTCCCCCGACCCCCCCGGGAGCGGTAAACGTTTAACGAAACCTTGTTGGAAGTCGCATTAGAACTTTCACTTCAATAATAAAATAACAAAAATATGCAACCTAACCCAAAACAAAAAACTCCTTTGCAACATTCAAGTTATAAATCCAAAGGTCGTCTCGCCCCGGCCTTGCATTCTAATCTAACCAAATACTTTGCAACCTAATAAAAAAACTACATTGCGACCAACCCTAACAAAAAACCTAACCGAGAAAATAACCAAATCTAAATAAAAAGCTTTTGCAACCAAACCTAAAAACAAACTCTTTAGACACCAAATTAAAAAAAAATCCTTTGCGACCTAACATTAACAAACCTAACCCGAAAAAAACCTTTGCGATCAAATCAACAAAACAATCTTTCGCAACATAACCTAAAACCAAACTCCTTTGCAACAAAATCTAAAAAAAAATCCTTTAGGACCTAACGTAACAAACAAGCAAAAACTTAATCTAAAAAAAAACCTTTACGACCTAACATAACAAACAAACTTAAAAGTAAATAAACCTTTGCGAACTAATCTAAAAAAAGCTTTATAGTGACTAAATCTTAAAAAAAAAAATCCTTTGTGACCTAACCAAACAAAAAACATTTGCAACCGATTCTAAAACAAAAATCTTTTGCCATCTAACGTAACAAGAAAAAACCTAATCCACAAAAATACCTTTGCAACTAAACAAAAAAAAAACCTTTGCGACCTATCATAGCAACTCGAAATGTAAGTAAGATTTGAAATAGAATGTAAAAAAAAGACTTATGCGACCTAACGTAACAAATAAAAAAAAACTAACCTCACATAAGGAAACCACTGCACTGTTAGGTTAGGTTAGGTTAGGTTTTTTTTTTTTTTTTTTCTCGTTCCTTTGATGTGTAATGAATTAAAGTCTAGTCTGAATTTGGTTAGGTTAGGTTAGTTTTTTTTTTTTTTTCCTAAGGTTCCCCTCAGACATGGTGGTCCGAGACGTTTGTATTTCGTATGTTTTAAGTTTTAAACAATTCTTTTGATATTGTGTGAAAAAAAAGAGATCTATGTAATTTATATCTATTTTTAAATTTTCAGCCCAATAGTGCCAGTTATTTGTGCTCAAAAATCTTTTTAATATTTTAGGTTAGGTTGCACAGGAGTTTTTTTTTATGTTAGGTTGCAAAAGGTTTTTTGTTTTTGTTAGGTTACATTACAAAGGATTTTTTTTGTTAGGTTATCTAAGTTGTTTTTTGTAGTTTGCTAACCTTGGATTTTTTTTATTAAGTTAGGATACTTCTTTGAGGTAAATTACGAAGGGCTTTTTTTTATCAAATTTTGTTATTTCTGTGATATGGTTGATGACCTACTTAGAAATTTTGACCATCTGATGTATACGCGTTTAAATAACTTACCTTAATGCTTAACATAGTGTCAATATTTGCTGACACGTGTCGAATATTCCTGGAAAATGTGGGCTAAATTGGTGTACCTATCTATGTAGGTAAAAGAAAGACAACAGATATATTTGAGCGCGTCGCTACCGACGCGACCAGCAGGTGTCAGGTCGCGTCGACGGCACGCGCCCCTTTATTTAGTCGCCGCCTCGCGCCTCAACCTGTACATACAACGACTACATACAATTTATACATCTACCCGCACCCTTCATCTGCTACTGTACTGACATTTGAGTTACAATGCACGGCCGCTTAGTGCGTCGTGAGTTAGTTCAAGAACATTTGCCACGTTACCGCGCGCAGTGTAACCCTTTCGTTTAGTAGATAGTCACAACGCTCACACAACGATTCATTAGGAAAACTTTATTTAATTTTATTGTAATGTAAAGGAACCGCGGAAACCGGGACCGAGTGCGGAATGTCTGTATTATTTGGAATAGAAAATTATTAGATAAAGATAAGTATAAGTAAATGTTGAGTATCAAAAAATAATAATACATTCGGTCCCGAATTCGCGCGCAGTCATTTGCGAGCGTGAACTTACTACCTAAGTATAATTATGGACTAAATGTACAACTTCAAGTACGTACTCGCAGGTACCTAGTTAAAAAAACACCACGCTTGTTTCGTGGCCGTACTCACAAACGCCGTGATTTCGAATCTGTGTCTCTGAAGCTGGCTTGCCCTGAGTTGTTTGAGAATACAGCCCGAAAAACACATAATAATAATTAAATAAGTAGATACATAGTTAAATCGCACATCGTTAATTTAGTGAGTATTGTAAATGAGCGGTTTAGTTTGTTCCTACCGGACGCCGCGCGCCGCGCGCGCCGACTTGCGATACTCAACATGCGACACTCGATAGGTAGCAGCGTTAGTTGAAGCAAAACCATTCCCCAAGGCTTAGCTAGCTAGCATTACGTTATTTTCAACTTCAACTCCCTGTGCAACTTGTTGACATACCTACGTACATTATTTTATTCCATATAATAGGAAGGTAGGTACCTAAATGCTCACGTTCATGTGAGCATGTCATTTACTTTGCCAGACATTAAAAAAAGTGGATCTAGGTGATGTAGCCCAGTCGAATTAGCTCAAAAAAAGGGCAAACCCGGAAAAAATGTAAACTACCAGTACTTTCCTTCGGAATTCGTTGGGGTGGGTCACTAGCAGTCTCAATTTTGTTTTGCATGATACTCTATCCGCCATTTTGAAATTAAGGATGAATTTTTGTTTATTGAATAACTCATTTATTTTCCAGTTTACAGGAAAAATGGCTATAATCATTTTATAATATTAGCCATTTTGTGATAAGTCACAAAAGTTGTTTAGTTAAATTTCCTACAATTTTGGTTCTCATAAATTTTTCCAAGAGTACAACGCAAAACCAAATGTAGACTGCTAATGATCCCCCCGACGAATTCCGAAGGAAAATTACTACATAACATGTTTAGTGTCTGATGAACAGTGAAGAAGCAAACCGTCGAGTCGGCGTCGGCGGCGCGCGCCCTAACAAGGTTCTTATTAACCTAACACGTACCTTACTTAAATATATTTGTTCAAGGCAGAATTATTCTCATTCATGATGACACTGCTCTTTTAAGACTTTATGTTTCAAAATTGAAATAGATACTTAGTTAAATTTTTATAAAAATACGTACCTACATAGGTAACCTACTAAGTAGGTAAGGTACTACCTCAATTAAGAATTTGTTCAATGAATGAGGGGTGATCTCTCCGATATTATTAAACGAATATAAAACAAGTAAAAGGAGATTCACGATAAAGAGAGCATCGTTACTCGTTTATGTGTTGCGCGCGAGAACTCATTTAGCGTCGATTACATTTTGCGCTATTTTGTACTTTAAATACATAAACAATTACATTTGATTTTAGTTACTTATACTTAACATCTATTCGAGAGTTTTGTATAATAAACATTATTTTGATTTTATTATAATTTTCATAGTCGACCCGCCGCGGTAACACGTCAGCGGCCGGTGGACGACTCGGGACCTTGTACATTCTTGGGGCACGTGCCCTCATATTCGTACATTTGAGGACACGTGCCTCCTTGCCTTCTCCTCGGATAGAAGGAATCTGTGGCACGAGCCCGGCATAGGCGGCTAACGTGTTCAAACGGGATATAAACAATATAATACGCCACTCTGATTAAAATATTTCCAAGGCGAGTCCAACCCGATGGGAAGTCGCGAACCAATTCAAGAATTTAAGCACGATTATCAGACCGGACGACGACACATCGGTTGCGAATCGCAAAATAATCTCACCGGATTAATCGCTGATGCTCGGGACAAGACGGGCACTCGACGGGTCACGATTTACAAAAATATTTCGATAAAAAAATATTGATAAAAAGTAACGGCACGTAAATTCGATACAAAAAGAGTTCCGGCGGCGGCTAGGTGCCGCACTTGGTGCGGTTGTCGAGCAGCTTGCGCCAGAAGTCGAACTGCTCGTGCCAGCGCACCATGTGCACCGCCACGCCGCGCTGCAGCGCGCACGGGTGCCCCGACACCTTGCGGTTGTAGAACTCGGCGGCGTGCCGGCGCGCGATGCCGAGCTGCTGCGCCAGCACGCCCGTCACGAACACGTCCTCCAGCCGCAGGTACCGAGCGCGCAGCGCCGCCGCCACCAGCGACTCCACGCAGTCCATCGTCAGCAGGTACGCCGGCCCCGTCGCGAAGTCGGGGAACACGCGCCCCGGAAACTGCTCCACGGGCACGTAGTACTTGGACTTGGTGGTGCGCTTCGGCAGCGACTTGCGCACCACGCGGCCCCAGATGGTGCGCGTCGCGTCGCGTCGCGCCGGCGCCTCCGCGAAGCGCAGCAGCCGCGGCACGTTCACGAACATGTCGTCGTCCGTCTTCAGCAGGCGTGGCGCGCGCGGGCAGAACGTGCTCGCCCACTCGAGCATCGACACCGTCTTCAGGGTGAGGTTCGAGTAGGAGTCGACGAACTGGCCGACGATCAGGTCGCCGTACAGCGCGTCCTCCGCGGCGAGCGCCGCCTCGAGCGCGGCGGGCGGCGCGCCGAGCACGAACCCGAGCGCGACGTCCGAGCGCGAGGCGTAGTGTCCCCACGTGAGGCGCACCGCGTCGCGCGCTGTCGCGTGCGCCGGCGCTGACGTCACGAGGATCAGCAGCCGCAGCCTTGCGCCCAGCGCCGGGCACAGCGCCGCGTGCGGGGAGCGGTACCCCGCCACGTACAGCGCGCCCAGCAGCGCCGCGCGCGGCCCGGGGGCGGGGGAGGGGGAGGGGGCGGGGGCGGTCGTGTTGTCTCGGTGCGCGGCGCGTGCCTGTGCCTGCGGCTGCGCCTGTAGTTGCGGCTGTGCGCGGGGTCTGGGCGGGCGGGGCGCGGGCGGCGGGGCGGGGAGGCGCGCGAGCAGCAGGAGGAGGAGCGCCGCGAGGGCGAGGAGCGCGGCGGCGTGCGCCCCCCGCGCCCCCCGCGCCCCCCACGCCCCCCGCGCGCGCCGCACCGCGCCCATGCCGCCGAGCTCACCCACCGCGACCCAACCCACCGCTCCTGCGCAACCGCCTCTGTAACACAACCACGTTGCAACCGTTACCAGCTGAATGAATACCCATCCCTCCACCCCTAACCCTCCCAACAACTCCCCGACTCCCGTTACGAACAAGTATTCGACGTGATTTTGACCTTATTAAAATTAAATCTCTGCCGAAGCAACCATCAGGCCCATCACGTAGGAAACCTCATCGAGTTTCCGACGTTACTTTGATGTCATCCCTCCTACAGTTAAACCTCTGCCAAAGTAGGCGTAAGGTTCCCGCCCGAGTCTTGCATAATCATAATATCATTCCTCGACTTTTAACAAGATCATACCTTGAGAAAAATATATTTTCTTCTAAAAATAAATGTATTGTTAGGTGAATAATGTGATGCGCCGAGCTTGGCAATGTGGCCGCGCCGTGACGACACATCTGTATCGAACCAAAATAAACACATTCAACCTGCATGCACACTGCATAACTGTATAAACCTATAAACTTTCTAAAACTAACATATTTTTAACAAATGATATCCGCGTCATACCTACTATGCTTGTCACAGTGAATCTCACTCATTGAGATGGGAACACATCCTACCGTTTACCTACCAATATTAAATGAGTTTGTGCTGTATGCATTGGTGTGATAATGATAAGTGGTCGCGAGACAGTTCGCAATCGACCTGCCACGATCGTGAATTATTGATGTGCAGTAGTTAGTTAGGTACATTACATACCACGCGATACCAAATTCACACGACGAGCAAGATGTTGCGAAAACAACACACGTGCGATGCACATTTACTTAGCTATACTTAGCGTACCTACTACACATACCTACCTAGTTACTTTTGAATGTTATTGTCGTTTTCAAAGAGATCCTGTTGTCTTATGCTCCCTTCGGCAGAGATTTTACTCTAATAGGAATGACGGCAGACGTCAAGGACCTCAATGACGAACAAGATAATGACGTCATTCATTCCTATTAGAGTAAAATTTCTGCCGAACAGATCATAAGGTCCCTGAACAGTTTAATTAAATTAATTAAAAAAAAACCATTGCCTCATTTGGTATCAATTCGGGAAATACCTACGTAACACATGTAATTATGTGAGTCGGAACTCAGTGGGGTTACATGTTACATCTCCCAACATGTTGTATGTATGGGATTCCTCAATAAAACAGAAAAGCGTGATGAATCGATTGAAGAGGCTGCACGCGCACGCGTCGCCAGAACCTTTGGAACCGGAACAGTGTTACGTGACTCCATCGAAAGGTCTCTAATCACATTCATATTTATGAAAGTGGCAATATAGTTGTCAGCGTTTGCATAACTAGGTACCTACCTACTGAACCAAATGTTCAGATGAGACTGAGCGAGCAACTCACACATTGAGCGACTCAGCCCTAGCATGGACTAGTCTATGGTCCTAGTAATTAACGTCACGCTTTGTTAAATGAAGTGCATTCTAATATTTGATTAGCAACCGCTGTGTAATGACTCTGTCAATAAGTAAACGTCCTTACATGCCTTCACCAATGTGTTTACTTAATTTATTTGCAGCCGCAAGGTCTTAATAAATTTCACAAAATAGGTAACGTCTAACTATACGCATTAGGTACATACTCATAGCTACATACGTAGGTAGGTACCTACTACACGACACGCTGACATTATGTTGAAGCATAGTCACGAACACTACGAATAGTGTATACAAGTGAGAGAAGACCTTTAGATCTCGCGATAATTGGTCATCGGCGACTTTCGTTGCGCAAAGCACATCATGAGGAACCAGCACGCGCCTCTGTCTATCCGACCGACCGACCGACCGACCGACCGACCGACCGACTGACCGACCGACCGACGAGACAGTACTGTAGGTACATGTACGAGCCTAAAATTAAAATATAACATTTTACCTATTTAATATATTAAAAAGCTTCGTTCCTGTCATTATTGGAACCGGTTCAAAGCTCGTTTTTACCAGATGACTGATTACGAGTTGGCTCTACCTACTTATTGTTATCAAACTAATGCCCATTAAAGGTGCTATCAATGTAACAATCCAAGTAGGTAAATTTATACACTTTATTACCAGTTGCCGCTATTATTGGCCGATAATTTTACTGCTATAGCTATCTCGTTTATGTTTTTTTTTATAATTATTTTCATTAGGTAGATACCTACTGCATTGAATTATTATAATAATCTCAAAAAGCTATGGTATCTCGCTTGAAGGTTTTATTACAGCTTTGAGACCAACAAGTGAACTAGTTTGGTGTGCTTGTGAGCCGCACACACACACACACACACACACACACACCCTAATATAAGCCGCACTCGTATATGTATATCTACCGTACATACGTAACTAGTAGAAACCACAATAAAGCATACCTCTGTCTCATCTTAAGTTTCACGTCATTGGAGAGTTTTATGGCTTTTGAACTCAATGAACAAATAAAATATAAACACACAGAATTTATTGTGAACACAAAATCTATTTTAACTCGCAAAGCCCTAGCAGAAACGTGTCATAGTTACAATAAAATATAGTTTAATATACACTCAGCGGCACGGAATCTTGGCCAAGCTCTTATCTCGCAATAACAAAAAATTAAAGTGTTTCTAATGAATGTAGCTTATGAAGGTGGGTCAAAAAATGTTTATTTTTAGTTCGTGAGGGTAATTCATTACGTTTAAGTGCACTTTGACTCCACTTAAAGAGATTCAGTCGAAAAGGGCCATTCATGGTACTAGGACGAACTTTAATCTTTGGGTGTTTTGTAAAGTTTAGCTTAAGGTGAACTCATTTTTGACGTTTTGTGATTGTTCCTGTGTGTACAAACGTGTATTTTAAAGAAAAAAAATGCCATTAACCGCAGAACAGGTCGCGCAAGCCGTTGCATTGATCGACCAAGGACTGACGCAGCGAGAAGTGGCTATTGTGTTAAACGTACCGCGTTCGTCTATGCAATATGAATTGAAACGGTACCAGGAGACTGGTAACTACACTCGGAGACCAGAAAGTGGAGGTTTACGATGCACATCAGCTCGAGACGACCGGTTTATTGTCTTAGAGATATTGAGAAACCGCTTCCTTACAGCAGTTGAGATACGACAGCGGCTCCAAAACGTCAGAGGCATAAATGTAAGCGAGAGTACCGTTAGAAGACGAATGGAAGAAGTAAATTTAAAGGCTCGTAGGCCAGCCCGCGGTCCAGAACTTCTCAGACAGCACCGAGTAGCTCGTCTTCAATTCGCCCAAGAACATTCCAACTGGACACTCGAGCATTGGGCTAGAGTCCTCTTTACATATGAGTGCCGAATTGCTTTGCGAGCTCCAGACGGTCGAGAAAGGGTGTGGAGAAGAAGAGGAGAGCGGTACTTACCCATTACCACTACACAGACAGTGAGTTTTAGCGGCGGTTCAATAATGGTTTGGGGAGGAATAAGTTCGGATGCCCGTACGGAGTTAGTACTCGTTAACAATCGATTGAATAGCAATCGATACATTGACGAGATTCTCCAGGACCATGTTATACCGTATTTGGGGTATATTGGATACGACATTGGGGTTTTAATGCATGATAACGCACGTCCCCACGTCGCACGGTGCGTGGAAGAGTACATTCAACAGGTCGGAATTCAGAAGTTGCAGTGGCCAGCTCGTAGCCCCGACTTGAACCCAATAGAACACATCTGGGACATGCTTAAAAAAAAAAAAAGTCCGGACCCAATCCACCACAAACTCTCAATGAGCTCCGAAGTGCAGCGCTGGACGCGTGGGAAGCCATACCGCAAGCCGCAGTCAGAAACATAATTCAGAGCATGCCTGACCGAATGCAGGCAGTCATCAGGGCTAGAGGAGGATGCACTCGTTATTAAAACGTGCAGAGGATTAAAAAAAATTAAAATGTTCATTTTTTCTGGACACTTGTAATGGATGTATAAATTTTAAAATATTGTAAATTTTGTTAAAAAAAATATAGTGAGTGCTGTAATTGTTTAAAATCCACCGAAAGTCCCCAAAACATAAAAGAAGACTAATCTTCATCCTACCTACCTTTTATTATTCAAATAAATCATGAAAACACAAGTTATCGCAAAATTCTTAAGTGGCCAAGTTTCCGTGCCGCTGAGTGTATATATACATCGTTAAGACAGTGCCGCCGCCGCGCCGGTACAGTACAAGCAATCACATTCAATCCATTCAGGGTGTTTGTTCAAGACCTAATGTGTAGGTATACTTTATACAGTCAAAATAGCTCAAATACCTACATAATATTATGTAGCAGCAACTTGTTGCAAAACAATAGTTCGCTTAAACTGGTAGGTAGAACCATTTGACGGACGGAATGTTCGTGCGTCGTCGTTCGGCGTCGATCGCATCCGCATGCGCCTCTATGAACGTACGTACGTTAGTTGAATCATCATGTACCTATTATATGGCAGGTAGGTAGGTACTTGATACCTATGTAGATGGTAGTTTGAATATTTAAATCACATTGAACAGGATGATCCAGTTGGCAGATGTAACACGCGATGAATAAGTATCTGGTAGGTATATTACACTAAATGTAATGCAATGCACATTGCACAGCCAAGCAGAACCAGTGCGTAATCAGTGGAGTCACCCGACTCTTGTTGTGTTGTGATGTGATATGACCCACACACAATATGGTGCCCCCGTGACGTGACCACGCGACTCTTGAAGTGTTAAATATTCCCGTTACAAGGTAGCGTGCGATTGCAGTGCAATGCAAAGTCCCTATCATTTCATAATTCAGAGTTTTCCTGTTCAATATTAAGTAAAATTACCTTATTACGGGCATGGAAGGTACCTAATGTACCTACCTATATACCAACCTAAATAAATAAGACTTGCTGACGTTTCGGAGAAAATATTTTGGGACAAAATGGTCACTTTTGATTTTAATATTTTTGTTACTGACGTTTCGGACAAAATCAAATAGAAGCTGTTGAGTACAGTCAGGTAAACAATTTTTAAGCCAAATATGATATAGCTATTTAAATTGCTTTGCGAGCGTGTGGTGACATTAAGGTGGTTCGATTTCCATACTAATTTATTTTACCAATTTGGGGGAAATTATATTATTATACCTAACAAGCAAATTTTATTTCTTTCTTGAATCATAGAACTTATAATCAAGATCTAATTTTTTTGATGACAGCTGTCAAACTTCAAACGCCCATATCTCGGAAACTACTCACGCTAGAGTTCTCGTTCCAAAACCAAATATAAATAAGTATCCTCAAACTGTATTGAATTAGTATAAGTATTACTAATTCGATCCTAGGTAAATTACTAAATCGAACCTACCATCTACTGTAAATGTTTCAGAATACGTTTTAGAGTCCACCCTGGAGTCCGGTATCGGTGGCCGGTGGTTATTTATTTTATTCTTTGTCCATTCCGGAGGGGGTAGGTAGGTAGTGAAAGTCCTGCCCAGCCAGTGATGAGACGGACCCTATCGCCCTGTGATTATGTAGAGTAGAGGTGCGTGTGCGCGGGGTCCTTGACCTCAGGCATCGCAGCAAGGCTACCGCCTAGTCGCCGGCGACTTCGACAGCCGACCAACACACAGTCGGATTAGATATACTTAGATAACGTCCTGCTACATCAACGTCAAAGGGACCCGACATTTCCAGATCTTCCTTGAAGTTTGTCGTTTTCGATGAAATCTAATGAGGTATCATAAATTATGATAGCTATTAAATTATCATTATGAAGGTGCTAAGTTTCTTTGAGAAATTAGATCCTTCTGATTGACTTTAAGTACCTACCTAAACTCTGAACTCATGTGATTACAAAACCTACAACAAAAATACAGTGATATTTTTTCCCATAATATGTACCTACCTAGGTACCTAATGTGTTCGATATCGGGTTGAGGCAAGACAATTGAAAAAAATTAAATTAGGTAGGTTAAATTAGGTACCTTAAAAACTGAGTATGATTGAACTTTGGTCAAAAAACCAGAATTATGCATAATATAGGATGACTCACCGAAGTCAGTATTTCCGTAGCTGCGTAACATAGGTAAGTGTACCTACACTTTAATATTCCACTCTCATAGGTTTGACACCAAGTATCTTCTGATAAGCTAGTAGTAGACAAATGGTGTTGATGATGACCTTGGACGGAGGCTGATTGGCGCGGGATCATCGTCCTTGAGGAGGACGCGACGGGTTCAGCACTCGACATCATGACATGACTCAAGCCTCGCCGAGCGCGCGCCGCCGCCGCATTCTCTCGCACATAATAATATGCCGTCAATTCAGTGCACCACTCATTACTATAATATACCTCTACCTACTTCCTACATATTGAACCACCTCCAAGCTGAGTATGTCTGTCTGTCTGGGGACGGACTGGTCTCATAAAGTTGAGTTCAAAACTCAACTTTACGAGACAGTCCATCCCCAGCTAGCTAGATAAGTTTTTGTCAAAATTTTGGTTGCACCTCCCTTTGTACACTGACTATTATTCTTAGTACGCACTCCCCTCATGTTTATGACACCAGCATTAGTGAACTCTACACTGGCAAAATTGTGACAACAAAAGCCACAAGCCAAGAAATTGAAGTTATTATAACTATGATCCAAAAATGGTCAAAGCATGACTTGATCTAATCAATTTATGACTAACAGATGTAAATAATACTAACTTTGAAAACAAGTTACAAAATAACTTATTGAAAATGTGATGTGAACGTAACATGAATCACCTTGTATGAAGGTTAGGTAGGTAGGTACGTACTCATACGGTAACAGCTCAGTTCAATAATACTCGTAATGGTTGAGTGGTGTCTGAGAGCTTGCGATGCGACCTCCCTCCATCCACCAGCCACTGACGAGTCTGACGACTGTCACAATGACGACAAGGGCACAAGTTTTAAAGTGATCCATGTCATTTACTACGTTACGTATTACCTAAAAATACGTACCTTAGGACTGAATTTGCATGGAGTAGAAAAAAGCTACTGTGATAGATAAGTAATGGCCATGAATTTGTGTAAAATTTGAAGCACAGCAGTTAGGTACCTACCTACCTAGCAGCCAGCCATCGCGTGGTACGAGCTTCCTATTTCATGGAATGTTATCTCACAAAGCTGACGTGTCACAGTTCCATTATCCGCTAGTTTTGGCAAAAGAATTCAATAAAGCGATGGATCTTACTGCAATAGCGAAACCATTGTAAAAAATCTAAATAGATTACTCATGCCATAGATCAACACATTACAATTTGAGCACAGATGGATCATGATTATTCTTAAATAAATGATTTTACTTAGTAAAACACGCTTTCAAGATTACCGCACTGTTTGCTTCTTGTATCGTACTAATCAATGCAAGTCAATAATCCCACCGTGCAATGCAGTGCCACAGTGTAGAGTTACTCTCCAAGTGCATTGGTGTTTCCGCTCTCATCAGTCAGTCAGAGCCTCAGCCTCGCTCTTGACGTTACATAACTCGCTATTAGCAGCCACATTAACATAGTTGATACGCGCAGTTGAGTGAGTGGTACAGTACAGTTACGGAGACAGACCGCGAGGAGGTCGCAGCAGGAACGTGGAACCGGAATCAAAGGTTACACGATCCTTTGAGACGAGTTTACGGTAAAAGTCGTCTTGCAATTACAGCCTACAGCTGCATCCTTGACAAACTTGTCGCGGAATACGCAAACATCACTTTGTCGTTGTTAGTTGAGATTAAGTTACGTAGTCAGTGACGGTTGGTTGGCCTTGTCAGCAATGGTTCAGCGAAAACAGGAACTTTGATAAAGGACTTGGCTAAAGGACTTGGCTCGACAGGAAATACATTATTTTCGTGCAAATTTTCGACTTCTTTATTAAAGAGTCGTAGCTTCGTGACATCCCTAATGTTTGACACACACAGCAGACGCGCACGATCCTTGAGCTGCCTCATCTGCCACACACAGCACACGGCAGCGGGGCGCACTCATCCTGTACTGTATTTTAATACGCAATTGTTTATGCATCAATTAATGCGGCAAGCTATTTCCCGGAGCACCGCAATAAACGTTTTATGCACGACGCTAATAGGAACCCGAGAGAGAGACGGTTTTACGTTTCCAATCATGGCAGTTAAAGGATTCCTATCCAATGGGATGGAGAAGCTTGTATTTTTATGACGAAAAGTGATAGAACAAGCAGATAGTTGACCTGATGGTACCCTCAATGAATATTTGTATTGACTGTCAAAGTGTTTGCAGCTGAGTCTAGTGGTTACGACTACGACGATGATGAAGCTTGTAGCATTTACCATTTTCTTAGACTTTAAATATATTTTGGTCCACCTAATTAGTAGGTACCTTAATATTTTGAATAAGTGTTTTATCGTCATCAACCCAAAGCAGCTAAAAATGCAGACTTTAGATTAAAGTCCGCCTGAAACTTGGAAGCTATCAAAGGAATGTGTGTGTCTATCTGGGTGTTTACTAACTATTTATAGTTTTGTATATATTAATAGAAGTAGGTGCAGCCAGCACAGCTCGGCGAGTTCCCACGGTGTCAAGTTCTATATGCAACAGGTAAAGAGCAGACAAAGCAACAGGTCTGCAACCGGCAACGGGACCTTCTCATGATGAACAGTGTGGCAGACGAATCGGTTGGCGTCCAGTAGCTACGCAAATTGATAACCGAACGCGGCACGAAACGAAAGCGCTAGACAATCTGGAATATATTTCAGACCAATACTATTGAATATATCAGAGGCACAGTTTAGCAAAAAAGATCGAAACATTATTTTGGTAACTTGGTGAAAGAGATGCATAAGTACATTGTATACCTACTTAGTAAGTAAGGGTAGGTACCATGATGGATGACACGTCGACGTGAGTGATGCTAACAAGTCGCGGGCGCGGGGTCATCGGTGACCCACATGGCCGATAACGTGTTAAATAGTACTTTGCAATGTTTATACATACAATTAAACACTATTGCATTTTTGTGTTGTAATTTCATGGGTATTTGCACTCAGCTGACGTAAAGATGTCTTGCACTAACAGTAAAGTATGTACCTGGCTACCTACCTACTTTATTTTACAGCCATTTTATAGTAGTTTTACAGCTGTGTTAACATTTTCACCCAAATGTCAAGCTATATTGTTTGTAAATTGATGTTTTCTTACGTTGTTCTAGGAAACTGATTATGTAAATTATGTATTTTGTATCTTCAGTTGTGTGTAATCACAGATTTTTAGGTAGGTATTTAATGGACTTAGTGACGATTCGGACAAAATATTTTGGGACAAATTCTCCCAATCGTCACTTTTGATTTTAATAATTTTTGTTGTGACGATTCGGAGAACATTAAATTAAGGAAGCCGTTGAGTACAGTCAGGTAAAAAAATGTTAAGCAAAATATGATTTAGCTATTTAAATTGCTTTGCGAGCGTGTGGTTACATTAAGGTGGTTCGATTTCCATACTAATTTATTTAACCAATTTGGGGGAAATTATATTATTATACCTAACAAGCAATTTTTATTTCTTTCTTGAATCATAGAACTTAAAATCAAGATCTATTTTTTTGATGACAGCTGTCAAACTTCAAACGCCCATATCTCGGAAACTACTCACCCTAGAGTTCTCGTTCCAAAACCAAATGAAAGGTGTGATCAAGATCTATTTTTTTGATGACAGCTGTCAAACTTCAAACGGCTATATCTCGGAAACTACTCACCCTAGAGATCTCGTTCCAAAACCAAATGAAAGGTGTGATCAAGATCTATTTTTTTGATGACAGCTGTCAAACTTCAAACGCCCATATCTCGGAAACTACTCACCCTAGAGATCTCGTTCCAAAACCAAATGAAAGGTGTGATCAAGATCTATTTTTTTGATGACAGCTGTCAAACTTCAAACGCCCATATCTCGGAAACTACTCACCCTAGAGTTCTCGTTCCAAAACCAAATGAAAGGTGTGATCAAGATCTATTTTTTTGATGACAGCTGTCAAACTTCAAACGGCTATATCTCGGAAACTACTCACCTTAGAGATCTCGTTCCAAAACCAAATGAAAGGTGTGATCAAGATCTATTTTTTTGATGACAGCTGTCAAACTTCAAACGCTTATATCTCGGAAACTCCTCACCCTAGAGATCTCGTTCCAAAACCAAATGAAAGGTGTGATCAAGATCAATTTTTTTGATGACAGCTGTCAAACTTCAAACGCCCATATCTCGGAAACTACTCACCCTAGAGTTCGCGTTAGATTTTCTTATATCTTAAAACTTTTTACTTTTTTCGAAAGTATTTTTGTTGGTTTGTTTTTCACGTAAAAATAAAAAACAATAATTTTCTCTAGGAGAACTCTAGGGTGAGTAGTTTCCGAGATATAGCCGTTTGAAGTTTGACAGCTGTCATCAAAAAAATAGGTCTTGATCACACCTTTCATTTAGTTTTGGAACGAGAACTCTAGGGTGAGTAGTTTCCGAGATATAGCCGTTTGAAGTTTGACAGCTGCCATCAAAAAAATAGATCTTGATCACACCTTTCATTTGGTTTTGGAACGAGATCTCTAGGGTGAGTAGTTTCCGAGATATAGCCTTTTGAAGTTTGACAACTGTCATCAAAAAAATAGGTCTTGATCACACCTTTCATTTAGTTCTGAAACGAGAACTCTAGGGTGAGTAGTTTCCAAGATATAGCCGTTTGAAGTTTGACAGCTGTCATCAAAAAAATAGGTCTTGATCACACCTTTCATTTAGTTTTGGAACGAGAACTCTAGGGTGAGTAGTTTCCGAGATATAGCCGTTTGAAGTTTGACAGCTGCCATCAAAAAAATAGATCTTGATCACACCTTTCATTTGGTTTTGGAACGAGATCTCTAGGGTGAGTAGTTTCCGAGATATAGCCGTTTGAAGTTTGACAACTGTCATCAAAAAAATAGGTCTTGATCACACCTTTCATTTAGTTCTGAAACGAGAACTCTAGGGTGAGTAGTTTCCAAGATATAGCAGTTTGAAGTTTGACAACTGTCATCAAAAAAATAGGTCTTGATCACACCTTTCATTTAGTTTTGGAACGAGAACTCTAGGGTGAGTAGTTTCCGAGATATAGCCGTTTGAAGTTTGACAGCTGCCATCAAAAAAATAGATCTTGATCACACCTTTCATTTGATTTTAGAACGAGAACTCTAGGGTGAGTAGTTTCCGAGATATAGCCGTTTGAAGTTTGACAGCTGTCTTCAAACATTTAGATCTTGATCACACCTTTCATTTGGTTTTGGAACGAGAACTCTAGGGTGAGTAGTTTCCGAGATATGGGCGTTTGAAGTTTGACAGCTGTCATCAAAAAAATAGATCTTGATTTTAAGTTCTATGATTCAAGAAATAAATAAAAATTGCTTGTTAGGTATAATAATATAATTTTCCCCAAATTGGTAAAATAAATTAATATGGAAATCGAACCACCTTAATAGCTATATCACATTTTGCTTAAAAATTGTTTACCTGACTGTACAATGCAGCTATTTTTAAAGTTGTCCAAATCGTCACAACAAAAATTATTAAAATCAAAAGTGACGATTGGGAGAATTTGTCCCAAAATATTTGGTCCGAATCGTCACTAAGTCATTTAATGTAGGTATAAAACATTTAAAAAACTAGAGTGTTCTATGAAACAACCATTAAAATAACCTATACCTACCGAAAATATTCATTTTTAGTGTTTCGATCTAATGTCTGTCCGTCTGTCTGTCACTACAACTGAACTGTAGAAGCTAGAAAATTGAAATGAGGTCATAGTAAAAGTTTCTCACAATCCATTAAGTGTTGTAGGTACGAGTATATGAAGACAATATTCTGAAAATATACGAACCGGGATATGAAAATAAATAAAAATTTACTATAACAGTACTCAGATAATACTCAATTTTTTACTAATAAAACTTTAAAAAAAATTATATAGTGTGAGATATTTAATTCCAGCCAGATTTCTCCTACCTACCCGATACATTGTAATGACTGTTATCATCTATCCATGTACCCTGCTATGTTTGCAAATTAATACTGAACTGTGTTATCATCTATCCATGTACCCTGCTATGTTTGCAAATTAATACTGAACTGTGTTATCATCTATCCATGTACCCTGCTATGTTTGCAAATTAATACTGAACTGTGTTATCATCTATCCATGTACCCTGCTATGTTTGCAAATTAATACTGAACTGTGTTATCATCTATCCATGTACCCTGCTATGTTTGCAAATTAATACTGAACTGTGTTATCATCTATCCATGTACCCTGCTATGTTTGCAAATTAATACTGAACTGTGTTATCATCTATCCATGTACCCTGCTATGTTTGCAAATTAATACTGAACTGTGTTATCATCTATCCATGTACCCTGCTATGTTTGCAAATTAATACTGAACTGTGTTATCATCTATCCATGTACCCTGCTATGTTTGCAAATTAATACTGAATTCTTTTATTGTTGACACCAAAATATTTTTTTACCTAGAATAAAATTAAGTATGTTGAGTCAGAATGAGAAATAGGCAAGCTCATCTTGGTTAGTATTGAAATGGATCTTTGTCTCTCTCTCGTGCCCTCCAAGTCAGGCATGGTAACAGGCACATGAATACATTAGTTAGTACCAATACCAACCACAACATTTGAGATAAGCTTAACTGAACCAAACCTGGAGATTACCAGTTTTAAACTTATTTCCATATATTATTTACAGTATGAAATATGTTATTTTATTATGAATAAATTGAAATTGAAAGTTACTTATTTGTATTGTTACACCGCACTTATGTTATGCAATTCCTACCTACAATATACCTATTCCATACGGCTACTTGTTTCCTGTGTCGAAGAGAACCTAAGAGTCCAACCAAGTCTATTTCTAAGCAAAATGTAGATATTTGTGTCATTTTGTGTGGGTAGGTACCTAGACATTCTCAAAACGAGTATTTAAATGTGTGACGAAAAGTTGCGCCGACTTCAGGTTTCGCTGAAAATAATTTTACCTATCTATGTTCATGTCACACAAAGATTTGTGTAAATTAAAGCTTAGACCAAGGAGTTGAGAACTAAAAACAGGCAATAAGGTAACAGTAGGACGTATTGAACTCACCATAGCCAGCGCGAGTGAAGGTAATTCGTTAGCGTCCCGGGAGCTTTGAGCTCGGGCGCTTCGCCAGAGGACACAGAACTTGAGGCCCGAGCCGAATGTTGCTGGCTTCCGCTCAACCCGCCTCCAAGTCCCTTACTGTACAGTAGAAGCGACACACACGACTTGGCTGTATCAATCTCACTGAGCTAGCTGGTTTCGATGACTCCGAATTTATAAGTAAACACGTAGGTATCAAAACATCCGATGCACTGAACACATCACAAGCCTATCTGACTGAATGAATGAAACTGAAAGAAAATTGATATTGCGAAAAGATGAGGTGGATGGAGTGCGGAACGGGGGGGGGGGGATTTTTTGACATGACAGCTGATCTGACATTGACGTAAAGAGCACAGATCAAGTATGTCCAGGCAATCCGCATGTAGGTAACTTAAAGTACAATACCTATCATCGTTTACCGTAAAAAGAGAATCCAAAAGAAACCCTCGCCTCGGGGCATATACCCGAGCAAGACGGATAGTATAAACAGTAAATTCTTTTGGTAAATACATGAATTTGTATTTGAGGTAGGTACATACATTTATCAAGTAGATAAGTAGGTACATACAAATTTTGGGTTGCCACATCATACAACTTTTTTACCCAAAACTAAGCATTTTTTGTACATAGGCACTTAGGTAATCATAAAAGTATTTTTTTAATCTTATTTTTAATTCCTTATTTCAGACAACAGCGGTCCATACAAGATTAAAATTAAACTATAGTTGTATCATGTCACCACTAATAATAAGAATTGGACAACTATCTAAAGTAGGTATTGATTAAAAGAAGTGGCCCATCTGTATCCAATAAAACTGATGAAGCAGAAAATTGCATGAGGGTGCGAGCACACGCGCCACCGCTCGCTGATTGAAAGTGAATTGGATCTGTTATCAGGCCGCGACACTCCAGATGGGACCTAAGCTATCCTACATTCTGCCAGAACCTCTCGAGGAGGGAACACGCCCTCAATATGCAGCAGCAAGGCTCTCTAAGTTGGCTCATCGCGTTTGCTCTGATTTATCTAACATTTTTTTTGGATAACGTTCTACTGACCGTTCTTGGTAAGTAAAAAGGCACCTACTACCTACATATTTCAAACATTGAACTATTCTTATAATGTTCACCATAATATCTATGTTTAGTGCCAATCATTCCGGACTGGGTGCGGGGGTCATCGTTGGCAGAGTGGGGTGCTCACGGTGCCGCTCATGGGGCGCCGCTGGCTCGCGTGCTCAATGCTACCGTTCATCAAACTCAAACAGGTAGGTTGGAACTAGTTTGAACCTACTTTTCTCGATGTCAGTGCTCGATGTGAATAAACAAATTGACATATGCATGCCTGCTAAGAGGTACGTATGTATGACTGTGATCTTCTCTGGGTACCTACCCACTCTTACATATGTAAAGTAACGTAATGGGCACCATAAGTTTCTTGCTAGTGGTTGGTAGGACATTATTGTAGAGGGCCAAAGTCCATTTAGCTTATACATACTCGTACCTACGTATAGGCATTGAATGCTCAAGAAGAAATGATGAACAGGTGTGGGAGGGTCGCAGGCGCTGGTGGGGTTGGTGCTGAGCGCGAAGGCGGCGGCGCAGCTGGCGGTGGCGGGCCCGGCGGCCGGCCTCGTGTGCCGGCGCGGGCCTGCTGTGCCACTGCGACTCGGAACCGCACTGCTGCTGCTCGCAGCATTCGGTACGTGGTGTGCGGCTGTGGACCCTGACTAACTACCTATCTTTCGAATAACCTTTGCAACATCAGAGCCGCAGATAATCGGCTCGTTAGTACTAACTAGAATGCCCGCATTCCGGCGCTGTAACTGAATGAAAACGAAGTCGTATAAATGTGCTGTTCGGAGAGGAGGAGGTGGAGGTGGATGTAGGTGTAGGTTGTAGTGTTGTGTTGTCAGTATTCGCGTGGTGCAGCATGTCGGAGAGCGGCTGGACGGCATGCGTCGCGGCAGGCGTGGGTCGGACGGTGCAAGGCGCAGGCGCGGCGCTGTGCGGGGTGTCGGGGCTGACCCTGGCCGCGCGCGCCGCGCCCGCCGCGACCCGCGCGCGCGCCATCGCCGCGCTTCTCGGCGCCGTCGCTCTCGGTCAGTGCTACTGACGAACCATCCATTCAAAACTGTTACTACCGTCCTGCTTGTCGCATTTACAGCCAATCCAAATGAAAAGGTCATTTGAATTAAAAAGTAAAATAAAATCACCGTATCAAAATAATCAAGGACAACTAACCTAACTTTTATAGAAGACTTTTAAATAGCGGAATAGTGATGCACAGTAGGCCGCCGCCGCCGCGCCGCGGTGCCGCCACCGTTGGGTTGAATGACACTTATGTCCAGAAAAACATTCGCGGGCGAGCACTACGCTTACTTCGCCCAGTGTTAGGTTCTAGAGGTCAAAGTCAACATTTTACATAGGTCAGCTGAGTTCAAAGATCAAAAAGATAGGAGTTATGACCAACTTTATTCAGATTCATCGGAGAAAGCTCATTGTAGCTTTGAGATTAGGGTCCCGAAAAGTCAGTGACCTAATTTTTACAAAAGAAACGTTAAATTTTCCTTACTGCCACCTTTATTTCATAATGTGGAATACTTATTTTTCAGGAGTTTTGGTTGGGTACCCGTTCGGTGGAGCAACCTACGCTTTCTGGAGCCCACAGACGCCATTTCTCATTATCGCAGCCGCGATCTTAGCCACATTAAGTAGGTACCTGTCTAAAACTTAGCATAGATCAAATGTTCCATTCAAGCGAATAAAACTAACTACTGCTTTGATTTAGTTTTGCAATACCAGTTTTTATGGAAGGAAGAATTCAATCAAGTAAGTAGGTATGTGAAATATGTGTGCTGGAGTTCCTGCGTAAAGAGACAAGTTTAGTGAATTGGTTATGTTTAGCCGTCATTGTGGAGCGGCGGCAGTGGCACTGGCGGCGCGCTGAGCGCGCTGGCGGCGGGACACACGGCCCCTTGCGGCGCGTGCGCGGGCGCAGTCTTACTCACTACCTCCGTCATGGCAGCGCTGGAGCCCTGTCTACCGCTCTGGATCATGCAGCGCTTCCATCCACAGGTACGATTCCCCTAACGTGGACCATTTATAACCACTTACAATACCTTTTAATAAATACTTCAGAAAACCATTATATTCCTGCCTCATATTTTTCTTTGATTAAAATAAAAATTTTACTGTGTATTTTCTAAAAACCTAAGTAGATTAGTTCGGATGAGTATAACGTAGTATGTATGTTACAGAAGTGGGTGAGCGGGATGGTGTTTGTCCCTGACAGCGCAGCGTATGCTCTATCGGCCAGCACGCTGGAGGGCGTGGCGCGAGCCGTCGGAGCCGAGAGTCTCGCACTCGCCGGCCAGCTTGCCGTCGCTATCGCCGCGCTCGTGCTGCCTCATGCCACTTCGGTCAGCCTAGGCATAGAGTAGCACGCCACTCCCACCGGCCACGCCGGGCTCTGACTTCATTTTTGTATCTATGATTCCACATCTGCACTCGCGACAATTACTAAATTATAGTCATTCGGGAACACAGACGCCGGCAACGAGTTCCACTCTTTGGCTGTCCGCATAATAAATACAGATGCAAAACGTTTAGGGCGGATAGGTGCCATATCAACCATGAACGGGTGTCTCGTTTCTGTACGTCTAGTGGTCCAATGATGGAATGGGGAAGGAGGAACTAGCTCAAACAGCGTTGTGTGAAATGTCTATTAATATAAATAAATGAATGTTGTGGCGCTTCATAGATGAGAGGTGGTGTTGGTGTGTACGTGTGCAGGTGGGCGGGCTGTGCGGGCCGCACGTGGTGCTGGGGCTGGGGCTGGGCGCGACGGACGCGGCGCTGGTGCCGGCGCTGCTCGCGCGCGCGCGCCTCGCGCCGCACCGCGCCGCGCTCTTCCACGCCGCCGCCAGCGCCGCCTATGCACTCGGTCAGAAACATTACGCACCACACACCACACACTATACTATACAATACTCATTTTACTAAATACATTTTTATTATAATTTTTTTGCATGCCCTTTATTTTTGCACGTATCGTAAAGCGCGATGTGTTCAATGTTTTTAGAAACTACGCCGTGAATGATTTTTGTACACCATGTACACCATATTTAGACAAGGTTTATGCGTATGTTTCAATTTGTGAACCTATCAATAAAAAAAACAATAACAAGCTAGCGGCTGGATGTTAAATGGCTATTCAATAATCAACCCTAAGCTTTTATCGAGTGTTGCAGTTGCACACAAGTTAATTGGTCCTTCGATCCAATGTCGAACTGTAGATAAACTTGAGATTTTCAAAAACTTGAGAGTTTAAATATGCACTAGATAAAAACCGTTTGAAATCCCCTCAAAACGTATTCCTTGTTTGTTAGGTCCGATTCTCGGCGGACTGGTGTCGTGGAGTTTCGGCTTCGAGACTATGATGCGTGCACTGGGTGTGCTCAACTTTCTCTACGCAGCTTTTCTTTATCGCGCGCTTAAAGCCAATCCCCTCTCCAAACAGGTAAAACGTCATTCACTATCATTACATTACATTTGATTAAGAACTAAAATAAAACTTTCATTAGGTTGTGGACAAACATATGACCAGCCCTCTTCGGGCTGACATCATGATATTGATTTACAAAAGAGCGCGGCGCGAGACGCCTATCTTGACTGACTCGTATAAAAGTTTACCCTAATTTATTGGAAAAGTTTTATCAGTGCAACACTGCAAAACGGAGAGCCCCAGTGAATTGGAAAGTTTTGAATTATGTAGGTAGGTACATACATACTCGATTTAACAATTACCACCATTCCGAAATTCCTATTATTTTATTTTAATAAAAATGTATTATTTCAGTGGGGAGCTGACATCTCTGACGACGATGATGACGAAGAGGAACAACCCAGCGAAGTCGCGGAACTGGCGCCGCTGAACCACCACCATTATAAAACCACTATCACTAAATAAATTTAACGTTATTATTAATTAAACAAATAAATATATTCACGGACACTTAACACAACGCCTTCTAGTCCCAAACTAAGCAAAGCACCCAGACAGAACAAACATCTATGTTTACAACACACAAATGTTTGTTCTCGGTGGGGATCGAACCCACGACCCACAGCACGGAAGTATGATTATGTACAATATGTACATGCATAATATTATGTTGTAGGTACTCTGTTCTACTGTACCTATGTAGGTATTATCATGCAGCCAACCTTTTTCAACTTCAGCTTCTTTGTACCCCCTACCTAGGTACCCAAGGATTTGACATTAAAAACTTTCGTTTGTTTGTAAACTCGAGTCGTCCTGGCCGAGACGTTACGTCATGTCAAAATTATAGTTATTTTTATTTATTTCTAAATTATTGTCCTAATTCATAAAATTTCAGTGTTTTTAGTATAAAAATCGTCGTATTTATTCACAATGTCTAAGAAACCGTTAGGTAAGTTATTCAAATGAAACCACTAGGTAGTGCTTAGGGTTGCGTAACCTACCGGAGGTTATGGATGGGAACCAGTGGGTTAGGTAGGTACTTCCTGCTTTTTAGTAAGGTAGGTATCTCTTAGTTTCAGCAGTGGGCCGATGATAGTTCGATGAATTCGATGTAGGTAAGCTGCTTCATGTTACGAGAGAATGTGACAGTGGCCCACTTGAGGTCTTAAACTATTGAATTTCTTGACAAAACATGTGCACTAGGAATGAGCCATAAACAATGCGTCGTCTTCACTCACTTCACACTCAGACCCTGGCAGAAATAGGAGCGCTGGGTAGCATGCAGGTGACTATAGGTAGGTAGTTTCGCGAAGAGCCCTATTACGATGTTTGGGTGGCAGCATCCTGATTGGGTATTGGTTTCAGGTCCGGGGCCGGGCGCCTACGTGCTGCCGACAACAGTAGGCTTCCCCTCACACGACCCGTCTCGACACCGCAACCCAATGTATTCGTTCGGCACGAACGCCGGGACCCGCATCAAGGGCATCGGCCCCGGTCCGGCTTACAGGATCGATCGGGTCACGCGAGATGGAAATGTCACGTCGCCGGCCTGGAGCTTTGGAGCCAAGTAACTACCACCGTTTACAACTACTGCACATCTTGTGATCTCTGCCATTGTGATTTTAATAACCAGGATAGTGAAGACGGTTCCATCAGATTGACTTCCGACGAACGAAAATTAAAAATCCTAGAATAAGCATCATCCTAAGTAGGAACCTACAGCACAAATTTTCGAAGCATGTTAGGTGTCCGTGTAGAAAATGCTCCCATATCTGGGATCTGCCGCTGAGCTGTCTATGTTGGTGTGCAAGAGCGCGTAACTCGTTTTTGATAGCTATAGTGATGTAACATTGTGTTAGTTATAGGTATAGTGATGTAACGTTGTGTTAGTTTCCCTCAGCGCGCGACGCTGCGCACGCCGGGGCCGGGTGCGCATGCGCCGGAGCGGTGCCCGCCGATGCGCGAGCCGCGCGCTCCCGTCTACTCGATGGGCGCGCGACTCGGCTTCGCGCTCAAACGACCCGGACCCGCCGCCAATGCATACGCTATCCGTGAGTTAACAACACGTTACTATTACAAACTAGCGGTCTGTCCCCACTTCGCACTGCTATTTCATAATAATTTCATGTTAGGTCATTTTTTTATACCTTGGGTTATATTATTGCAGTTTTAGTAAGGATCCCTAATTTTTTTGAAAATATAATAATAGCCTATGCCACCCGGGGATAGTGTACCTTCCCAACGGTGAAAGAATTTTTCAAATCGGTCCAGTAGTTTCGGAGCCTATTCAAACAAACAATCAAATCTTTCCTCTTTATAATATTAGTATAGAAGTATAGATATAAAAAAAATGTGAAGCAAGTGTTACCAACGTAATAAGCGTTATAAGTAAGGTTGACTCAGCGGCAATGTGTTACGTGTGTCAGGGTTCGGTCCGGGTTCGCCGGCGTACACGATGGGCGCTCGCGTCGGGTTCAACCTGAAGGCCAAGTCTCCCGGACCCGCCGTCTACTTCCAACGAGACACGAACGTCTACAAGTGCAAGTCAGTGTACCTACCTTACCATACCCTGCCTTGCATTACAACACCAATCATATTACCATCGAATTCAACTGCCGATGGTGATGAGCAACCTTCATTCTCATATCGGTCGGAAAAAGTCTAATAGTATCCGGGTAAAAACACCCCCCTAGAGTTAATTTTGAGTTTACATTTCCTTGGTCTTTATTGAACCAGCCGCCTCTTGAGAACGTTTATTCACTAGCTGTTGAAATCCGTATATATAGTCTATGGTAGAATTGGTAGATAAAGAAGAAGAAGATAAAAATACAATAAAAATAAAGTGAAGATGGTGGATGGATTGAGCTTATTTTGTAAAAATCCTATATTTCATCCTTTCTATAAAGCAAAATGATAGCTAAAAACTCAACAGACAAAATTACTAGCAGTTTTAATTTCTCTCGAATAGCTCCGTTCTGGCCACTGACTGGCAATTCAAGTTACTTATATGCAGGTATTGCGACTGATTGCGAATGTTCGTTTAGATATCGCAGTGGAGAGATGATTGTGAATGTATTGTTTGTTGGTTTGTGTAATGTAACAGACAGCCGGTGTACTCTCTGGGCGCTCGACTGGAAGGCGCGGGTAAGGCGACCAAGACGCCCGGTCCCGCCACATACCCGCCCAATCTATACAACGTCAAGAAGGTAACAATACTCTTCAACATACATAATGTATTAGTAATTTTCATATCTATTGCATAAAAGTTGCATTTAAAATTGAAGGTTGAGTCCACCTGTAATTATTGGTGTGTATGCCAGCTCTAGACCTCTCGGACAATATTAGTGAATGTTCAGTATACTGCACTGTTGGTGTTCCTTTATTATAATAAATAAATAAGCATACTCGCGCAGGTATACTATACTAACAATAGGTAGAGCTCGTCTGGGGATCCAATACCGCCTACCGCCGTAGGTAGTAGGTACCTATTTCTAACATGAAGCAGTGATGCGTGCATTGCCGTGTTTCAGTTTGAAGAGTATATTTTGTAAGATGTCAGATGCATTAGTATCCGTCATAAATATTGTTCATTGTTAACCTACTGCCTGTACCTACCTATGTTATTAATATCGTAATGTGATGTATCTTGCAGAATCCATATTCGTACTCGTTCGGAACGCACCATGGCCTATACGCGCCGCCCATGATCATCAAAGAAGACACCATGGACTGCTTGTAGGCGGCTGAACCTATTACCATTGACTTGTAATGAAGGTGACAGAAAGGCTAATTACCGCGCGGTCATAATGAACTTAGCCTTCAACTGAGGAAACCTGGGACCTTAAAAATATCGTAACAAATAAAACAGTAGGTAGGTACCTCGCTCAAAGTGTCACTTATTACTGCATTAAACCAAAAATAATATTTTGGAGGGGATTAATGAAGCAAGTATATACTTGCCTAGGTCGTAGGTATGTAATGTGAACTAAATGAATAGTGTTGTTTTGTCAATAAATTGTAACCTTTTGATAATGTTTTTAACATTTTTGATTAAATAAAAATGTTTTGACTTTTTGTTTTAACTGTATTTATATTTAGGTATAACTATCTATGATTATAGCAACACTTATTATAAAATATATTTTATCCTAGACACCACTTTATGTAGCAGCAGTGAAATCGTACTCAAGCTTACTATTGCAACTATATGGCAGTTGTATTGCATATTGTCTGTTAGGTAGTCTACTTACAGATTCTAACTGCTATTTTGTAATACTTAAGAGCTTAGAATAAGCGACAATGGAGCTTTTTCTAACTGTTGTATGCCTTGATGCCTTTATGCATCACAAACTTAAAGTAGTGGAGTCACCGTGATTTTTCCCTAATTCCAGATTGTTATAGTGTCACTCACTGTATACATAGCACTATCCCTCACAGCCTGCAGCTCTAGAACCTTTTCATAGACTTGAGCTTGTTGTTCCGCCTGATGGCAGCCGTCCTCACTCGCAGCCAGTACTGCTTGCCTTCAGGGTCCAGGGTCTCCAGCGACGGGGCTCCACCGAGCCGCAGCTCCCACAGCCAGGGGGGGTACTCACTGTCGGGCTTCACCTGGAACGACAGATATTCAATATATTATTTTTTATTCACGCTAAAACTGATGGTTTTAGGAAAATTTCTTTCACCATTGAGAAGCTACACTATCCTCGGATCACATAGGCTATATTATACTTTAAAAAAATTAGGGATCCTTACTAAAACTTTAATAATGTAACCAAGGTGTAAAAAGTACCTAACAAATTCCTTACCCAAGAAAATTTTGTTAAATACATGAGCGAACTTACCTGCACATCCTCTCCAGTGAGGTATATATTGGAGCCGCAGACGCGCTCCACAAGCTTCTGAGGGTCGCTTTCCACCGGCATCTCCTTCTTTTCCATGGCACTGAGCTTGCCACCCTTCTTCTTGCCCTTGCCGAGGCCCATCACACCTGGAAACACAAGCAGGGCTTGTTTGGGACTTGTTGTGAGTAATTATCTAGATAAATAATTATCTGTAGGTACGTATTTACTTATTTTAAAATATCTGATTATTTAAAAAATAAACCAGTTTGGGACGAACTAGCTCCAATACATTTAATAAAAATAAATATATTCTTATTACGTAAAAATAATCATAAGTACATAAATCAATCATACAAAACTTTATGATGACTGTGGATGGCGTACCTATGTCTAAATGGATACACAAGGTACCTACTTATACCTCTAAAAGGCACTTATATACTTCATACATACAGCACAGGATAGGTCAACCATGTACCATGCCAGAATAATGTCAATCAGATGTATCATTGCTACTGTTAGGCGGAGCCCTGGTAGCTAGTGATAATGATAACCAAGACAAAAAACTAATATACGCAGCTGAATAATGTCAGTCACAATATCGACAGGCAGGGCTGAGAAAGGCATTTGTTGTGGTGACCAACAGTCAAAGTTGACAGAGGCTTTTGTTGGCTTATTCCAGTCTATGTCTATGTCTTATTCCCAGCTGAAATCTTACTCCAAAGGTGCTCCAAAACCAGACGAACAGATTTTTTAAGAAGTGTACAATACAGTCAATACATAGTAGTAGGTACTTAGTTGAGTTGCATACCACCAGCAGCAGAAGTAGTCTTCTTGGCGGCGAACGACACGGCAGATCCGTGAACCCCCACTGTCTGCGCTGTAAACGCGCGCTGCAGCCGCAATAAGCTTCTGCACAATGAACTCGAATACATTTTTATTTACCTACAATAATATCTACAAGGCTACAAACTCTTCCACAAATCCTGAATGAAAAATATTTTGCTTATCGACTTGAGTCACAGCAGCACACAATGTTCCAAGGATTAATAAAATAGTTCTCTGGAAACCTGAATGAATGCGAAAAAGGTGAGGCAAGGAAACTTATTTAAACCTGAGGTTAGTTAGGTTAGGAATTTGAGTTTTGTTTGGGTTGCCACTGTTGCCAGCTGGAATTGCAAAATCAGCTGATTTTTAGTTTTTGTTTTCGTTCAAAAACACGGAACCTGCCAATAATGGCATGTTACTTGTGCTGCCAAGTATGTACATGTATGTACACATACGTATTTTATACGTTATCTTACTAAAGTCTATCTATTGAAAGTAGATACTGTAACAAATATATTGTCTGTACGAGGTTCTCACGGAATACTATTATTTATCTTTTTGTGGACCTAGAGTCCTTTTCATGAAAGAAGACCCGCGGAAATTTCCGGAACTAAACTTTAAAACTAAATTTTAAATTAGTTGTCAGGTGCTGTTCATGTGTTCGGACGCTAGTGCGTTTTTATTTGGTTTCTGTGATCAAAGTCTTGTTTTCAATGCCTAAAGTTGTTAAAAGTGCTGCCCGAGAAATAATACTTAAGGTCGACTACAGCGCCGCGTCTGCGGGACTTCTTTCATGGAAAGGATTCTACTATTTAATTTGTCTACGTGTATGTATGTTCATGTTCAGACTACGTTCAGACAGAAGCGGTGCGTGTGGTACATACCTGTAGGTACCTACACAATTTTGTCTGTGTGCTGAATGTTCTGTTATCTGATGAGCATGATCATGATTGATTTCATAAATTATGTATGTAGGTATACACTTTTAATACATTTCGGAACGAATATATAAATGTCATTGTCATTTTAGTGTAGTGATGTGAAAAAGAAACTATCGACAGATTCAAGTTGTTGGAAAAACACAAATTACAAAAATAGATAGTAATAGTCAATTTTAAGGACAGATATTAGGTATAATCACCTCGTATAGGTACCTAGTTTGTATATAAGATAACTCAACATCATCATCATTTCAGCCCGTTTGCACCCACTGCTAAGTCCTCCTCTTTATTGCACCATTATTTTCGGTCCCTTGCAAGTCTTGTGATTCCCAGCTAGTTCTATGATGTTATTTGACCATATATCATCAATCATCATCGATATACCTTTAGAAACTGACTGATAATCAACGCACAGCCTAAACCAAGAGTCCTAGAGGTATAAAATTTGGAAGATAGTGGTATCGATTCGGTTGTTGCCTTTTTCTAAACTAACCTAATTTGACAGCACTAAAAATGTTGCCGTCCCTTTCTCATAAACTGAAACGACAAGGACGGCTATAATTTTAGTGCTGTCAAATTAGGTTAGTTTAGAAAAAGGCAACAACCGAATCGATACCAGTATCCTTCTAAGTAGTTTATGGGTGCACTAAGAAAGTAATTTTGAAAAGTCGCACTCTAAAGGTTAGACCGCACTAGGGCGGAACTGCACTGCAGCGGAGCGACGCGACAGTTAGCTTCAATATTCTTTCCAAGTAAATGTACTAGCCATACCGCACTACGCGGCAACGGAACTGCACTGCAGCGGAGCGTCGCGACAGAGTTGGGTAACTAGGCAAAGTTGACGCGCTCGCGTCGCGTAGTTCCGCTGCCACTTAGTGCGTTATAGTAAGCGGCGCGTCCGCGACACTTGCGAGGCATCCATCTATATTATACTAGCTGTAGCGCCCGCGGCTTTGCCCGCGTGGTAGGTACTCAGTAATAAAGCAACACATAAACTATGCTTCCCGTTGACTTTATAGCGAGATCTTAAGTAGGTACCTACTACCTACTTACCTACCTACCCACTTAGCTACTTCTTTAAATGTGGCTTCAGAGGCTGGTATTTTTTACCTAGGTACGCTATCTCCCTTCCTACCTACACCTTTCGTAGGTATTTTATTTTTTTGTAAGGACATGCTAGGTACCTACCTAAGCTTGAAACAAACCAATTTTTCCATACAAACTTTAACAACTAATAGCACAGAGAATTAGTGTTGAGCTAGTATTTTATATACAGTTCTTATTTATTTAGTTTGATGAATATATGTACATGCCAATTTTGGTATTTATAACTTCAAGGAATACGATTTTGCATACTAACGTTTAGGTCCAGTTTGACCCAGTCAGGGGTTAAATTTGTTAAAATCCCGTCTTAGCGGGTGCCTATGCCATGTAAAGAAAGTACATTAAAAATGTAATTAGTCACATCTCATCGGACCACCTTGGTCAACTTATTAAAATAGAAGCTCAAACTAGAAATAATGAAACAAGAAAAATTACTTTTGTCCCATTGACCATGCATCGCCTGGATAAGCTGAAGCTGGACCTTAACTCCAAGCTTTCCACATTAACTTACAGTAACTGTAATTCAAATAACTTGTATGAAACTTTTTTCTATAAATTCAATAACATCTTCAATTCTATTTTTACATCCAAGTCGATTATGGTCTATGGCAGTTCTAAATTCAGTGAGTGGGCAACAGCGGGTATTCATAAAAGCAGGCAAACATTGTACGATCTTTATAGTGAAAAACAATATAACTTCAGTGAAGAGTTCAAAGAAAAAGTTAGAAAATACTCGAAAATTTTCAAAAAAGTCTGTCGTATTGCTAAATCCCAATATATAAGCTCAAAAATCAAAATTAGTCAAGACAAAATCAAAGCAACTTGGAAAGTAATTAATAGTGAGACCGGAAGAGTCAAAACACATAACAATGTATTCAATCTAAATGTTAACGACACAATCATTAACCAAGATGATGATGTGGCCAAAGCATTTGAAACATTTTTTACCGACATTCCAGTCTCTACTACAAAGTCTTTGAACTCTTCGCACATAATCGCAGAGTCACTACTTAAAGAAAATGTACCTGAATTCAAAACATTGTTTAATTTCGATTATGTGCAACCAAATGACATTGTCAAAGCTTTTAAAATGATAAATGTAAAAAAAACCACGGACCTCTGGGGCATTTCTGTTGCCGTTGTAAAATCCGTAATTGATCTTATCGCACCAGATCTAGCTTTTATATTCAACCAATGCATTGACTGTGGTGAGTTCCCTGACTTAATGAAACATAGTAAAATAACACCTTTATTTAAATCAGGTAGTCATTCTGACCCTACTAACTTTCGACCGATATCAGTGCTACCTACATTCAGTAAAATCTTTGAAAAACTTATGCTTAATCAACTGCAAAGACATTTTGAACTAAACAACTTACTAGACAATAAACAATTCGGTTTTACAAAAGGTCGCTCAACCACCGACGCGGGTGTTGAGTTAATATCACATATTTTTGAAAATTGGGAACAGTCACATGACGCCTTAGGCATTTTTTGTGACCTATCTAAGGCGTTTGATTGTGTGCACCATGAAACGTTAGTCAGGAAACTAAACCACTATGGTGTGAAAGGGATTGCTCTTGAACTTCTTAATTCTTACTTAAGTAACAGAATTCAAAGAGTTGATGTTAATGGAAAACGTTCTCCGGGGTCAGTGGTAAAAATGGGTGTACCACAAGGATCAATACTAGGACCGTTCTTGTTTTTAATTTACATTAACGATCTACCACGAGTGGTTAGAAACGATCATGAGATTGTACTGTTTGCAGATGACACTTCACTTGTATTTAAAGTGAAACGACGACAAACTAATTATGACGATGTAAATAATGCAATCTCTAAGGTTGTAAACTGGTTTAATGTAAACAATTTATTACTAAACGAAAAGAAAACTAAATGTATTCGGTTTATTCTACCAAACGTCAAACAAATAAATGCCAATGTAAAAATCAAAGAAGATAATATAGATCTCGTGGACACCACAGTATTTTTAGGCATAACTCTAGATAATAAACTTCAATGGGGCCCACACATAGATAAATTGTCGAAGAGACTTAGTTCTGCAGCATATGCAGTCAAGAAGATCCGCTTCCTTACAGATGTGGAAACCGCAAGACTAGTCTATTTCAGCTACTTTCATAGCATTATGTCGTACGGCATTTTGTTGTGGGGGAGTGCTGCAGACATAAACACCATATTTGTGTTGCAGAAGAGGGCTATTCGTGCAATTTATAACATGGGTCCCAGAGAATCACTAAGAAATAAGTTTAAGGAAATAAATATAATGACAGTACCTTGCCAGTACATCTATGAAAACTTATTGTATGTTCAAAAAAATATCAATCTATTCAACAAAAAAAGTGATAATCATAATGTTAACACTAGAAATAAAGACAAACTCGCTGTTCCCACCACTAGGCTCACAAAAATTAGTAAATCTTTCAAAGGGCAATGTGTACGCTTCTTTAACAAAATCCCAAGTGATGTGTCTCAGTTGTCGATTGGCAAGTTCAAAAACGTAATAAAACAGAGACTTCTTTTAAAAGCATACTATAAAATATCTGATTATTTAGAAGACAAACAAGCTTGGGACGAACTAGCTCCAACTCATCCAATAAAAAAAATATGTAATCATACCTAATCATACAAAACGTAATGACGATTCAAAGTGATCAGTGAGATTTTATTGAATAAAAGATTTTTGACTTTGACTTTGACTTTGACATTCCAAATTTTAGACCTAGCTTTAGCGGAATGTGATAGGTAAGTCAGGTCCCTCTTCTTTTATATATATATACCGTTCACACCAATTTCATCCATCGCGTTCAGTGGTTGCCAACCGACTGAGAGATAAAATGCCGCGCTGCTGCAGTTCTAGTGCGTTATACCGAACTACATTGAAAACGACGCGCCGCTCCGCTGCAGTGCAGTTCCGCCCTTGTGCGGTCTAACCTTAAAGGGTCTAGAACGCGAGCAACGCCGCGGGCGACGGCTAGTAACTCATAAAATAATTAAATAAAATAATCAATAGGTATAGGTATGTAATGTATGTACCTACCTACCAAATTTAGAAAATGTTGGGGGTGATTAGAGGGTTAGAAGGGGTGAGTGAGGGAAAAATGTCGCCTGACTGCACTCATTTGTTTCATTGTGGTCGGATTTTTTTTGGGAAGATCGTACGCATCGACATCGATAGCTGATACCTTTTATCGATATAATCTATACCAGTACCAGCCGTGCTTGTGCACGTCACTATTTTTTATATTTTTTATCCTGTCTGTGTGTGTTTTTACCAACCAACACAACACAACAGTAGAGTAGGTAGGTCCCCGTGATTTCAAGGTATGTATTATTTTTGTTTTGAATCTAAAATATCTCTGTGTTTTATCGAACGCTCGCTCGCTACCCGCAAGTCGCAACCCACGCTTTAACCCACGTTCATCTAGTCTTATCTAGAACAGTGGGCGGGAAGCTGGATCGGTCGGTCGTCCGTCTCGTTTTAAACTCGTTTGCAAACGTACGGAAAACCCTGATCCTACGATATAACTGATGACTAATAAACTATTTAGTTTCACAATACCTACCTTGTGTGTGTGTTGTGTATCGCACAGGGTCCGCGCGCGGTCGCTACCACTCGACGCGTTGTTGCTCGCGCGCGTCAGACTGATAGCGCGTTCAAGTGTGTACCTTACTACTAAGAATTAACTTGTTGCTATGATTTCACGCCACTCCTCCGGCCTCGACTACGATTATAAGGTTGGTGATGGTTTTGTGCAAATATTATACCTAATCTTCCTGCTATTGCATCTTCCTTTTCTACACTCATTATATCCACCCCACACCACCCAACCCAACCATCATAACTTTATTATGGGGAATCCCCATTTAGCATTGTGAGCAATTTCAGCATTTGGTCATCCAAGATAAAAACACATGTGTGTGCATAATTCAGAGCATGTTTGTAAGCTTGCTTGTGTCTATTAGTAAAAATTACAAACATGTTGTGAACGAGTCAAGGGAAACACAGACCTAATTACTATCACCATTCCTAGTACTTACCTATTTCTGCCGCTGAGCAGTGATGCTTACATTGTGTTCTGGTCTGAAATGCCACCAACACCCTTTAGGCAAAGTGAAATATTGGTGAAATAAGCCACATTACCTGGAGAGTGAGTGAGGCAGTGCATTGCCTCACAGCACATCATCAACATATTATTTCTATAGGCAGAGGATAAATAAATAAAACTATCCGTCTCCCGCGGCGTTGCTCGCATTAGAGTGTGACTTCTCAAAATTCCTTTCTTAGTGCACCCCTACACTAGGATACTACCCTCCAAATGTCATACCTCTATGACTTATAGTTTAGGCTGTGCGTTGATTGTATGTCAGCTTCAAAAGAGTTTTATATTATATTGATAAAACAGCTATGTTAAATAGTAATGTACAGTTTTTTTGACAGGACCACTATAGCAGTACAGATAATTGGGACTCAGAGCCTATCATGGAGATAGTTATCACAATAGTGTGTGTGGTGGGCATCGTCATAGTGCTGGCCATGTGCTGCAAGTGTTGCTGCAGCAACAAGTACAAGGGCAGAGTGCTACAACGTGAGTCTAACAATACTTACTAGTTTAAACACAGCTCCCGACACGGTTTAATAGCTCTTACTTTGAATGGAGAGGAAGTAAGAGGGTTATTTGCGTAGCTAAAGAAATGAGAAGATTACTTCTGCTCATTCAAGGTGAGAGCTATTAAACCGTGTCGGGAGCTATACCCGTCACATCTATGAATTATGTAGATTCATGGTCAGTCATTCAACGAATAGATGTCTGTCTGTTGTTATATTCAATAGAAATTTGATTATTCTGTTGAGTTGAATCAGAAGAATAATTTAGAATTATCTACTACAATCATGTTTATTTGTCAAAAAAATGTTACCTCTATCTGTGGCCATTGCTTAGTTGTATGTGTTACTAATTTACTAACCACTAATGACACCTACAGACCTAAAGGTAGGTATGCTACCGGTGTATTCTCTTTGTATCCATCGACCGCGTCCCACCAATAGTCCTCTTAAATCCTCCAGTTTTATTTTTATAACGATTCCACTAAAAGAGTTATCTGATGGTTAGTAATGGTAGGAACGCCAGCCGCATTGCCTCTGCACACGTTTCTTATGCATACGCGAGGGCGATTGTGGGCTCGAATCCCATTATATTTAGCAAGTGTTAATAACAGTTGGTTTAGAGTTAGGTACTTGCTGCATGCAGTGTGTAGTGTGTAATAGGGTGTGTGAGGGTGTGTGTGTGTGTGGGTGGTAGTATAACGCGGTGTGTGTGGTTGCAGCGCCCCCCACGGCGGCGGGTGCAGGCGCGCCGGCGCCCTATCCGCAGCAGCAGTACCACACTGTCACCAGTAACTATCCGCATCTACTTTAGTACATTATTGTATTGTTACACTAGCTGCACACTAGCTACACTCTTTACTCTACCATGTCACTGGGGGTAACTCCCATTTGTTCTATAGGACTGTTTTAAAACTTTTTTATCTCTGTAGTTCCATGGTAGGACTATTGAAACTAGCCCATTACGGCTAGTTTTTGTTTCAATAGTCCTACCCAAATGGAAGTTACCAGATATTAGGGATAAAATAAGTTGTATAGAACAAATGGGAGTTACCCGTCACTGGCTGTTAGAATTTAGCATGCCTAGTATTGGCTAGCTGCCTGTAACAGTCTCACAATCTCCTGTTAGAATTTAGCATTTTTGTTAATACATACATTAATACATTTTTGTAACATTTTATTTGTAGCACAATCTAGCTGCTAGGCTAGAGTGTAGTAACAATCACTAACTGTTACTTTTTAGTGTTACTGTTATTAGTGTTTTTTGTTGAATCACTGTCTTCACTGACATGTTTTGGTGTGTATAATGAGTGAAGCATGAAGCATTGTGCATGCATGATGCACCAACACATCCATAATGAGGCTGTGTGCACAGTAGGCAAACTGTGAGTGGCCGACTGAGCGAGCCGCAAATTTGTGGCGAACTGAAAATTGAGTTATCTGCAAACTCAGATCAATTTTCGTGCGTCGCAAGTAAACTGTTATGAGTTAGCCGCTTACTGAGACAGTCGGCGCACGTAACGCTGCAAACTGCGTAAAGTGAGCACAAAACATCAAACTGTGGACACTCCGTTTCAAATATATGGAAGGGCGTACTAAACCGATACGCCGCAAACTCAGTAAGCCGCTAACAGTTTGCCTACTGTGGACACAGCCTTAAGTTTTGAAGTTACATAATGGAAAAGATAGAAAATTAGTAATATATATTTAGAACTTAAAAGAGAGTCATCTAAGTTCTACAATATTACTGATTTTTTGAGTTCCTTGTGGAGCATTTTGAGACTAACCCGTTTATTAAGATGTTTAAAATGTCCAAGAATATTTTGATTGGCATTACACGGGAAGAGTAGTTTATTTACTTAGATAATACTTCGTGCACCAACAACTTGTACAATACAAAATGGTAGATACGCACAAGCAGCTAGTTAGTAGTTGCTTGAGTGGAGTATGCTCTCCAAATACCAAAATAAAGAATCAAAACATCTTCCAGTTCCGACAGCAGTCGTCCCAGCACACGTGAACGTAACGACTACGTACCCGACTGGTAACACGGCGTACCCCCCCGCTGTGTACCCGAGTGGGGCTCCGTATCCAGGCGGGGCTCCGTACCCCGGTGGGGCTCCATATCCCGGTGGGGCTCCGTACCCGGCCGTGGCGCCCTATCCGACCAGCTCGCCATACCCGCCGGCTGGAGCCGTAGCCGGCATGCCGCAACCAGCAGCGCCCAGCGCTCCACACGAACAAGGTCAGTGAATCATTAACAATAACAATAATGTATTGCATAACTGTGTACATAAAGATGTTACAAATAACTTATAATAGAGGCAACCGTTTATCCGTTTCGGACGTACACCATTATATTATTAAATTTTTACTTAGACTAATTAACTAAACAAATCGGTTTGACAGAATTTACTTATCTGACACGCTTTAGTCACTAAGAGACACCCAAGAAGTTACCTACTTAATGAGATCAAAATATTCACTTAAGTTATAATATACTTACATTCAACTAAACTATACCCGTGTACCTATGTACCTATATATCTATGTTCTGTTCTGTTTTCACTGATAATAAAACTGATACTGATGATTGATGTTTATCAATATTTTAGTGATGTGGTCAGACGCTTTGGAATTCTTAGCAGTAATGTGCATAACATATAACATGTCATTTTGCTGGTGTACTTTACTGTACTGTATTGTACCGTACTGTACACTGTACCGCTAGTCCGCTACCAACTTAACGCAGGCACTTACAGTACACGTTATTGTTCATTCTGTTTTGTTATCTTTGCAAACGAATGCATGTTTGTTTATATTTGTAATATGGCCGGTCGTAGATATCAGCGGGAACCTAATCATAGAAGCGATTACACCTTCACAGCTTCTATTGTTGTGACATCCATACATTGTAATTTCACCAAGTACTAAATGTATAGGTACATAACGATATAATTGTTATTACAATACAGTTACTGGAACCTCGGTCTGTCTGCTTTCCTGTTGCAATATCTCTGAGCAAGGTTCATGTGTGATACCTACCTAGTACTTACGTACATGTAGATACCTATAACAAATAGATTGTACCAATGTATTGAGTGGGTATTTAATATTCTCTTATTTAGAAAACTAATTAGCTGGTTGTCCCGACGACGACGCTTTTAATGTAGATAAATAGTCATTTTACTTCTTGCCAATAAAAGTTTGTTGTTGAAATGCATTCGACTACTAATGTACGGTCGTAAGTGGTATCGATGAGCGCTCGTTAGTTAGAAGTGTGTCGGTCGGTGTCGGCAAACGACACTAATGGGTTAGTCTGCGTCACGTGACACGACATGATAACAAACAGTAATGTGTTGTGTATCATTACATTACTGTACAATACGCAACTTGACGATTGCGTAGACGCCACGCCGCGCCGCACTGTAGGTACAGCAGCGTGACCGACCACACTGCAATGGAATCTGCTTTCGCAAACAAATGTTATTTACGTTAACGGGAATACCATAAAGGAAAATATCCTTACGATACTTTCTTTACTGGCTGACAGAAGCCATAATTTATAATTAAATATTATTTTATTAATAACAAAATGTCATTGTACCTACAACAATACTTGTTTAAATTGTTGACTCATCGCGGTGTTCGTTATCATCAGATTAGCCAATGATTCCAAATCATTCAGCGATATACACTCGAGAGCAATGATTCCGGGTCACTTAAAGAATGTTAAAAATCTCGGAAACTAAAAATGATAGGTTAATGCAATAAATTGTATTTAATAGACAATGTAATACTCCTTAAATGAAAGTAAAAAAATATGAGTCACCATACATTTTATTAACACAAAATTACATAAAGAAAAAAACTGCTGATCTCTCCTTAAAACAAAAATAGGAAACATGAAATTTTTGAACTTTATTACGATTTGACTTGAATTTTAATAATTCGTATTGCCTCCTCGTGCTTCCATTACTGCGTTTACGCGGTTTGGCATGCTGTACACCAAGTTCCTTATACGATTTTGGGGAATATTCTCCCATTCCTCTGTGAGAGCAATTTTGAGCTCACGAAGCGTGATTGGGGGAGGGTTTCGTTGTTTTACGCATCTGCCTAGCTCGTCCCAAGCATGCTCGATCGGGTTGATATCCGGGCTGCGCGCTGGCCACTCCATACGAGTAATGTTCATCTCTTGAAGGTAGTCATTCACAATCTTACCTGTATGAGGTCGGGCATTGTCATGCATAAATATAGCATCCTCACCTAAATTGACCATAAATGGACCAACATGATCATTGAGGATTTCTTCCACATATCTTACGCTAGTTAAAGAGCCGTTTTCTATGATCACCAGCTCTGTGCGACTTTCAGAAGAAATTCCGGCCCACACAAGTACAGACCCACCACCGTAGGCTACTTTTTCTTCGATGCATGCTTGCTTGAATCTTTCCCCTGGTCTTCGATACACTCTGTGTCTTCCATCGTGCTTGTAGAGCATAAATTTTGATTCGTCGGAGAACATAACTTTTGACCAATCTTCAATACTCCAATTTACGTGGCTCTGGGCATATCTTAGTCTTGAAATACGATGCCCACGCTCCAGTTTAGGGCCGTTTGCAGGTCTAAGGGGTTTTAAGTTAGATTCAGCAAGCCGACGTCTTACTGTCCATGCACTTGGGTTACTTCCTCCGAGGCGTCGAAACTGATTTGTGAGTTCAGTTCCTGTGAGAAAGCGATTTCGAAGCATGGTGTTCACCAAGTATCGGTCTTCTCGTGCTGTGGTACACCTGGTTCTGCCCGTTCCTGGTCTGCGTAGGTTAGAACCAGTTTCTTCGTAACGTCGGAGAACTCTTTGTACTGTTGACAGCGACACACCGACAGTCCTGGCTGTATCGCGCTGACTCCGGCCGGTTTCCAGCATTGTAAGTATTCTGGTGCATTCTTCAGGCGTAAGCGACATAATTTCAGCTTGAATAATGAATATAGAGCACTATCAACATGGTTTATATACCCACATAAATGACAGATTACAAACAAAAGCAAAACCAAATGCTGTAATTTCGTAGTTCCATCTTCGAAAGTGGCCCTTTTTCAAATTAGATTTTTTTAAGATATAACTTTACAATAACTAAGAAGTTTTAATACCTTCATTTAAGGAGTATTACATTGTCTATTAAATACAATTTATTGCATTAACCTATCATTTTTAGTTTCCGAGATTTTTAACATTCTTTAAGTGACCCGGAATCATTGCTCTCGCGTGTATATATGTTAGTTACACAAGCTGAGGCCCGTATGCTGAACTGCACAAGCACTGATCCGGACTCGAGCATACATTTTTGTATGAAAATCTCTCCTCAAATCTATGCTTGAGTAACTACATCAGTAAATGTTATATGCAAATAATTTGTCTGACGTCATTATTAGATAAAAACTTGTTATGGAAATACCTACGTTTAATCTAAATGATCTTTAATTCGTAGTTTTCCTCGAGGAAATACCATGGAATGCAATACATTATTTGAGTTTACGAATATAACGCTTGATATGGCTCATTGTACGTTCGGTTTCCGAGGCAATGAGTCATTCAGTTTTCAACCCACTTCAAAAAAGGAGGAGGTTCTCAATTCGGTTGTATATTTTTTTATGTTTGTTACCTCAGAACTCCGTCATTTATGAACCGATTTGAAAAATTCTTTTTTTATCTGAATAGGCCCTAGTAGCAATTTTAGTTGGTAAATTGTTGGGCCATCGTCCACGTCTTGGTTGGCCAACAGTTAGGTTTGTCATCCCTAAAAATAGTAGGTCCAACGGTATTATGACCGTTGGCCCGCGTTGTCGGGCCAGATAATGTTAGCCAACAAAAGGCCAACCAAAGATCATCTGTAGGTATCAATCCACGTGGCTCTACGTTGGGCCTTTCTGTCGGGCCAACTGTTTTTAGGGATGACAAACCTAACCACTGACCAACTATGACGAAGGCCCAACCAACAGCCAACCCTAAATACACTACTGGGGGGCTTACTCCACGAAGGCCCTACAAAAGAATAAATACTAAAATGTCAAAGTCGGTTATGCGTAGAGATGTCTCACGGAGGCCCTACTAAAGTATGAATACTACCTACATTGGATTTCCTAACGTAGGCCCTACCTTAGTATAAATACTATCTACCTACGTTGGGTTTCCTAACGGGGCCCTACCTAAGTATAAATACTATCTGCCTACATTGGATTTCCTAACGTAGGCCCTACCTTAGTATAAATACTATCTACCTACGTTGGATTTCCTAACGTAGGCCCTACCTAAGTGTAAATACTATCTAACTACGTTGGGTTTCCTAACGGAGGCCCTACCTAAGTATAAATACTATATTATAGTATATAAACTTAGGTAGGGCCTCCTAAGAAAAGCCAACGTAGGTATATATACCTACGTTGGCTTTTCTTGGTGTGGTACACCAATCGATCGATCGTCGATCGACGGATTGAATCCTGAAACAACACTAAAATAACATACAAAGTTATTCATTTTTATACTTTATTAATCAATTATTAATTAGTGTAATTAATGATACCTACTACAAGGTATCATACATCAATCACACACTACATTTATAAATGATAGAAAATACCCTGTACGTGTATATACATACATTGAATGTTATTTATCTATTACCTATAGATAATAATATTGGTAATATAAAAATAGCATATAAGGGGATAGTCTTGTGTCCAGTGGCGCCCTCATCGATTTTAAGATTAAAATAAGATGAAAATAAAATATCTACTCAGCGCTATTGGAAAAAGTGGCCAATTTTAGCAAAACTAAAAAACTTGAAGAAACTAAAAAGTACAAAGCAAAACATAGTAGGTAGTTAAAAAAATACTTCAGCTATTGATTTAAAATATGCACTGAGTTACATTTTTAATTTTCATTTTATTTTTCCATAAATAACTAAAATAAAGGAGGGCGCCACTGGACAGAAGATCTCAGCCTTAATGTATACGTACGTTTATCTGTATCTAAATACAGGTACCAAATAATTTACCTGTATTTAGATACAGATAAAGGTTTAAGTAGGCGAGTACCTACTAAAGCTAGGTGACAAAATATTCTATAAAATAAGAGGTCTTAGTGTGGACTGATTAACAAAACATTCACCTTAATTGTGCAATGTCATGCTGACAAAGGGTATACATACAAAGGAACCAACATTATCAGCAGGTAAAAGCAAGCATTTTTTGTTAATATGCGATAGCCTAATATTTATTCTTTTTGTGCCACTGACTTTATATATACCTAATTTGCTACTTTTGATAGGTTCTGTATAAAAATCAGTTTTATTTAAAAAACAATTACACTTTAGAATATAAGAATTACTTCCAGATTTTGAATATCTTTCTATTGCTTTAACCACAACAATATCACCACTGTGTGTCACAAAGCATGAATCACATGAATTAGTACTTAATGTACAATCACTATTAAAGGGAATTGTTTTTATGATGCCCCCTTTCTTTTTAACCGTTATGGTTTTCCGAGGCACAGTATAAATGTTTGATTTTTCACCGAGTCTTTTGGCAACTTGTTCCAAAGGCATACTATGTGATCGAACAAGCCGCTTTATTTTTGACATAAAATTTTCAAAAGGAAATGCTGAAAATGAATCAAGCGATCCGAAATTGTAAACATCGCCGGCTAGATGCAAAAGATTATGAACATTATATACTAGAAATTCTTCACTATAGAAGACTGACACATTTTGCACAAAACAATGCAATAGGTTATGAGCATACACTCTCCATATACTATCTTGACATAGTATGTATATTGCACAATGCAATATCAAAAAATGTTTGTACAAGCCGTTGTTTGGCAACATGTTCTTTAAAACAACGGGTCCTATATATAGAATAAAGGCTCTAAACTCAGTCGCTTTCCAATATTTGAATAACTTAATTGGCCTGGGACGTCTGGAAAATTCAACTGGGTAATGATTACGACAGACTTTTATGAGACTAGAAATTTCATCTATTTTACGAGCACTTAGTTTGCATTTTTTTGGTCCACTTTCAACCCAGCACCGAATCATTTTTTTTACAACACCTAAACACACTAAATGCATAAAATCAAGCGGAACTTGAGTGACGAGTCCTAAGTCAAGTTCTGTAAGAATACTTTTTGTTATTTGATGGTCTTCATATACTTGATTTACAAATCCAATATCAGTTCTTAGAGTTAGCTCAGATGAATATGGCCATATAGTTCTACCCCTGTAAGTACCTTCTTGCTGACATTTTTCACATGCATGCAGGGAATTGTGGGACTTGATACACTTTAGAAATGATCTAGCTGGTGCATCAGCAATGATGCAACTTACTCGAAAATCAAATTTCACACCATCTATGTATAAGCCATTCTGCTCTAAACGTAAACATTCGTCAACGAAAGGACGCAAATAATCCCCCGCATTATTCGGTTTGGATTCTCCATAGTATAGCCCCACAATAAACGGGCGTTTGTCAAGAGATTGATCTAAAATACATAATATGGGCCAAAAAGAATTTGTCGTACTAGAATGTATTGGCAAACCATCAATGTTGAGTGTTACAGACAAAAAGAAACTGGATTCTATTTGCGTAATTTTTCTGTGTACTAAAGGATAATTTTTTGTTGTTGTACCCTTGGAAGCTCTTTCTACTATTTGTGTCTCAAGGCCAAAATATACATAGGAGCCCCCAGCACAGCTGACCACGTGAATACAATGCGGTGTCTCTAATAATGTTCTTGCATCCTGCGGCAAAGTAGGATGGTATGATTTTAACGTTTTTAACAAATCATTAAGAGCAGAATGACTTATATAATGTTTTTTTGCCCATGATATGAGAGAGGAAGAAATATTCACCGAATCAGAGGTTACATTGTCTGAGCTAGAGAGTTCTCTGGTGTGTATAAAAAAGTTGTCCACTGAATCAGGTGCCAAACAAACATCACTAGCGGGTTCGTTGATGCAGTCGGGACTAGAAACATTCCCATCTATACTAGAGATAACTGTACCCTGATATTGCCCACCATATACATTTCTAGCACCTAACTCATTCTTGATTTGATCTGTTCTTCTCGCCAGGGATCGTTTTTTCGATTGTCTGCTTAACTCTGCGGGCTTCCCTTCCTCCATTGCGGTCTTTAGTAAATCTGAACCAGTTGGATATCACCTCATGTATTTCAGAATCTGTTGCTTTTTCTACAATTTTGTTTTGTCGTACCGCATCTATAAAAAAAGACTAATGTTACAAAATAATCCTTTGCTTAATTTCTTCCAGATAGGTAAAATCCACGCAATTATTTTTATATGAAAATGAATATGAAACCTTTGAACCAGCGACTGCTGCTTGTTATAAATAAAAAAATAAATAATAGAAAACTTACCTCTTATAACTTTCATTAGTTTTAAATCCTTCAATGGTTGCTTGTGGTTTTTCCCTGTCCAATTGTATTTTAAAGCCAGTCTGTTTGTAAAAAGTTTCTCTAAAATCCTTCTTATGATGACAGCTAACTTGTTTCCGCCCACAAAACTAAGATAATTTACCTGTAAATACAATAAATCAATAAATAAAATAGCCAAAATACAAGTAAAACATATGTCTAAGTACTGTTCCAAGTGAAATTACTAGTGTGGTGTAGGGCTAAAATATGCAATGCATCACCCACTACTGAACATAAAAGAGAGAGAAAATAAATAGTAGTTACCAAATGTATGCCATTTTCATCATCCATTGACATCCATGACTCTATTTGAATCAGTGTTTCTTCATCATCACAAGGTAATGTCATACCCTCTGGAAGAGAGAGTTTTGTACCTGATAGAGGTGTACTAGAAGTTCTTACTCTTAGTAATATTTCCTGCTGTGTAATTTTTAGTTCCTTTATGTCATTTTCAATGTGCGCCAAGTGTTTTGCAATCACATCTAAAATTTAAAGATATAAATATTACTTATACAGAATAAAGTGAGTTGAAGTGGCAATGAGATGGCCATTATTCATTAACAAATTTATCTTACAAATCGTGTCTGGATCTTAACCTAGCTAAAAGTATAAAATAAAAAAATTTGTATAAAAGCTTTTACCTAAAGCATGTGAGTCAGGGTCAGCCAATTCACTTTGTGTCAGTGTCAAATCCAGTATGCCTTAAAATTAAATTGGCTTTTAATTAATTGATCGAGCAAGCAAATAAATATCCCTGTAAAACTGAACAAATTATGTTAATGAATTAAGTAAAATCTATACAAAGAAATAAAACTGAACCTTCTGATTTAGGTAGGTACTCATTGATTATAAGATAAGTCATGTCTTAAAACAGCCCTCACAGCTCAGTTAGTTGTAGCTCTGCCTTCTGTGCTGAGGTCATTGTTTAGTAACTCCAAACATATTATTACATATTTGCTTACTCAGGTTAGGCAGTGTTATTTCAGCATCGGCAGCAACAAACAGGGGATCAGGTCTTTTGACACTACATTCATCTATGGATGATTCAAAACTGGTGCAATCTGAGGCTGAGGATTTTTCAGCAGTCTTCGCCTGAGGCAAGCCTGTATCATAAAAAAGTAGGTATTTAAATAATTATCAATTCAATTACAGTAGGTAGGCATCTTGTTGGCTTATTGTACCTAAGTTGGCATCCTAACTGAATAATAACTAATAACAGGACTAGGTATAAAGGAGTGTCTGGACTTACTATGTTTTAATTGTGTTTTGTTGAATCCAATTTTGGTTTCAGGTGTTTTTGGGTACTGCAAAACATTCTCTTCATCAGAGTCCCAATCACCGCTGGTATCGCTATCATATATTTTTTTTATTTTTTTGCGTTTTCCATCATTAACGGAGTCACTATTAACTTCAGAATCAAATTCGGCTTGTTTTGCTTTAGATCGAGCTTTAGCCAAATTATCTGAAATGAGACAGGGTATCATTAAGCAGTACCTACCAATCAAAATATAGTAATCCCCTAATAGTGCATTCAATGCTGGGTCATTAACTGAGTACCTACCAAGTAGCAGTTTATCTACCCAGTAACTGAAGTAGCCTGAATCCAACCAATCAGAAACAACGGGCAGCATGGTATTGGTGCTGCCGCGGATGCGACTCATCAGCGACGCGGTTCTGTTGCGCTTGATCGCGTGAAAGTCGTCGACTTTAGAGTGCGTCCGCGAACCGCGGCAGCCCCAACACAACATAAACCGTTGTTGTACTGGACCCGTAGAGCGCTGAAGGCTATGTAGTAAGCCCAAATCAATAAATATAATTGATACACATAGACAGACATTTATTTGCTACTTCAGCACACATTTACATCCAATAGTTAGAGGTTATTAGGTTACATAAAAAGGTTAGTAGACTTAGGTATAGCAGAACAATTTACCTGTTTTATAAAAAACACGCTTAATTTGGTACAACTCCCACGTTTCATCAGGCACCATGGAACCATTAATGCACTTGTTAAATTTGGAAGAAAGTGTTTTTGGAGGCCACTTGCAGTGTTGTTTCTTTGGAGTCAACCATTCTTTTCTAACAACGCTTAGACCCCCACCTGCCTCTTCTGTGAACTCAACCACACTGTACATTATGTATTGCACTTGGTTGGATTGGGAATAATAATTACTTAATGGTATCAGTATGTATTCGCTGCGTGTAAAAAGAAGAAATATAAAATGGCGGACGGCGGCTTGGAGTGGACTGAGTGTGACTGAGTGGAGCGCTCACACGACTAGTGTTGCCGTGGAAAAAATGCTAAAAAAGTGCTAGATCCGTATTCGTTTGTCATTCGTATAACGTTCCCGAAGATATATTATAAGATTATAGGGGATAGAGAGTCACTTGTGACGCCGCGCCAATGACTATTGATTCTGAAGATGGCCCATCACCACAACACCATAGATGTGTGGCACATAACTGAATACTGCAGTAGGGCCATTGTTGGCTAATCATAGTTGTATTTACCGTTTAAAAAACGACCGAGAAATCATGTAGGGCCATTGTTGTGTTAATATAAACGTCAGTTGGCTATTTGTTGGCACGCTCCCAACCGTTGGACACACAAATTGCTACTAGGGACACAAGACGCACACAAGACTAAGCCGATTGATGGTCCACAAATACTTCTTTGCTTTTCTTTTTTTTTTGCTTTGCTTTCATTTGTCATTTAATTTTTATATAGACAAGACTTGGCAGTTGGCATTTTTTAAGCCCTCACAGCTCGGTTAGTAGTAGCTCCGTCACCTGCTCTGTTGTAGCCGTGGCCGTGGGTTCGATCCCCACCGAGAACAACAACAAACTTTTGCACAGAATGAATATCTTACCAAGGTGTGAATAATTTGTCAATCCATAGAAAGAGTTGCCTGCCATCACTAGTACGTGAAATTCTAAAAATGCTTATGTAACGATAGCAATATCATGCCAAAGGTAAAAAAAAAAGGCAAATTTTAGCATTAAAAATGCCCAAACGGCAACACTGCTCCTGTGTGACGCGACACGGCGCGGTAGGATCGTCCTTGCGAGGAAAGATTTGATCCGACTCCGGGGAGCGCAAGCGATACTATGCATTATTATATTGAATATAAAGTTTAAAATTATATACGCTGAAACTGTTGGCCGCTTCGCTGCCGCCGTCCAGTGTGTCGTGAATTTGTGTGAATTACTATGTAGGTAGGTATACCTAGAGCACTGGTGGTCTAGTGGTAGTAGCCCCGCCTTCCGATCCTAAGGTCGCGGGTTCGAATCCAGTCGTGTACCTATTGATTTTTCCATTCGAAAAAATTATGTACACAATGCTAGTGCTCTCAAACGGTGAAGAAAAACAACGTGAGGAAACCCGCGGCTTAGTCAGCTCTGCACGTATTGACCATGTCTTTCCTGTAGATTAGGTTAACTAAGCTGAGAGGATGGTATAGGTGCTGGGCAAGCCTATTTCATCTAAAATCCTGTCCCAGGCACTACAGCGTCCCGTAAATAGGGGCATGAGGGAACAGTAGCCCCTGACGCTGTATAAATATCTACTTTAGATGCAAAGGCCTGTTTACTTTACTTTTTACTTAGGTATATAGGTACCTATATTATGCAAATACCTAAAAGTACCTATCTATATTTATTAATAAAAAACAAATAACTAGACATTACGTAGTACACAACGTAGTAGGTACCTACCTACCTTCCTATTATATAATCCAAGTAGGTACCTACCTACTTATACTTACCTACCTACCTAATAGTAGGTAGACGTAGTTAACGTAGGTATCATCGTCGTCAAAAAAGATGAGGGGCATGGACGTAATATTATTATCATGAGGGAGGGGTCAAAGAAGGAATACCTATTTTTTGCAGTAGGTAGTTAGGTACAGTCGGCTGCACTAGAATGTATACAATTCGTAACTTTCAAAGTAGGTAGGTAGTGTCACAGCATTGCAAGTTCCAACGCATACCTACAGGGTGTAACATAATGTCTATGCAAGCCTGAAAGAGGGGTGTTCTACACGTCATGGCGAACAACGTTTGTTCTACGACTTTTGAAATAACGATGTGTTTCATTCATGAAATGGCTTCTGAACTTTCCTCCAAAATGTACTAGACACAAAATAAAGTAGCCCTATCTTAATTTTTTACAGCTGTATTTTGTACCTTTAGGTGTGAACACTCGAGAAATAACAGAACTGACACCAAACCATTAAACACGTTCAAGTAGGTACCTATCTAAGTGTTTAGTGTTACTTATTTAAAAAAAATACTTCGTAATTTATAAATTCGTGTATCGTACTTGTTCGAAATGACGTGTAGAATACCCCCCTTTCGGGCTTGCATAGACATTATGTTACACGTTGTATAAAAACAGGGCAAAAACTCAAAAAACTTGAAATCAGTTGACAGGTTCACCTATTTTTTGAGCACCTATTTGCCCTGTAAATGTCTACTGCAAAGCTGCGACACCAACTTGAAGTTTACGAATTACCAGATGTTAACATGACTGTGTCGGAAAATTATAGTTGGGCCTATGTTGGATAATTGTATATAGATCTTCTGTTGGGACCCCAACTGAATACTGTAGTAGGACATTTGTTGTAAACTTGTTTTAAGTTTTCGGTTGGGAGTGTAGCTGATAAGCATAGTTGGGCCTATGTTGGATAGTTGTATAGGTACCTATATATATATTTTTCGTATGTAAAAGATAGACAAACGGGCTTACGGCCCACCTGATGGTAAGCGGTCACCGTTGCCCATAGACACTGGCAACACCGGAGGCGTCGCCACTGCGTTGCCTACCCTGAAGGATTTTTTTACTTTTTTCTTGAACCCAGTCATGTTAAAGCTGAGCGGGAAAACCTCAGATGGTAGCTCATTCCACTGCCTGTGTGTATGGGGGAGAAGTGATCTTGAAAATCGGGCTTCTGTTGAGACCTTAACTGAATACTGCAGTAGGGCATTTGTTGAGAACTTGTTTCAGTGTTCAGTTAGGAGTGAAGCTGAAAATTATAGTTGGGCCTATGTTGGATAATTGTCTATATCTTCTGTTGGGACCCCAACTGAATACTGCAGTAGGGCATTTGTTGGGAACTTGTTTGAGTTTTCAGTTGGGAGTGTAGCTGAAAAGTATAGTTGGGCCTATGTTGGATAGTTGTATTTATCTTCTGTTGAGACCTTAACTGAATACTGCAGTAGGGCATTTGTTGGGAACTTGTTTGAGTTTTCAGTTGGGAGTGAAGCTGAAAAGTATAGTTGGGCCTATGTTGGATAGTTGTATTTATCTTCTGTTGAGACCTTAACTGAATACTGCAGTAGGGCATTTGTTGGGAACTTGTTTGAGTTTTCAGTTGGGAGTGAAGCTGAAAAGTATAGTTGGGCCTATGTTGGATAGTTGTATTTATCTTCTGTTGAGACCTTAACTGAATACTGCAGTAGGGCATTTGTTGGGAACTTGTTTGAGTTTTCAGTTGGGAGTGAAGCTGAAAAGTATAGTTGGGCCTATGTTGGATAGTTGTATTTATCTTCTGTTGAGACCTTAACTGAATACTGCAGTAGGGCATTTGTTGGGAACTTGTTTGAGTTTTCAGTTGGGAGTGAAGCTGAAAATTATAGTTGGGCCTATGTTGGATAGTTGTAAAGATATTCTGTTGAGACCTTAACTGAATACTGCAGCAGGGCATTTGTTGGGTACTTGTTTGAGTATTCAGTTGGGAGTCAAGCTGAAAATTATAGTTGGGCCTATGTTGGACAATTGTCTATATTTTCTGTTGGGGCCCCAACTGAATACTGCAGTAGGGCATTTGTTGGGAACTTGTTTGAGTTTTCGCTTGGGAGTGAAGCTCAAAATTATAGTTGGGCCTTTGTTCGATAATTGTATAGATCTTCTGTTGGGACCCTAACTGAATACTGCAGTAGGGCATTTGTTGGGAACTTGTTTGAGTTTTCAGTTGGGAGTGAAGCTGAAAATTATAGTTGGGCCTATGTTGGACAATTGTATAGATTTTCTGTTGGGATCCTAACTGAATACTGCAGTAGGGCATTTGTTGGGAACTTGTTTGAGTTTTCAGTTGGGAGTGAAGCTGAAAATTATAGTTGGGCCTATGTTGGACAATTGTATAGATTTTCTGTTGGGGCCCCAACTGAATACTGCAGTAGGGCATTTGTTGGGAACTTGTTTGAGTTTTCAGTTGGGAGTGAAGCTGAAAATTATAGTTGGGCCTATGTTGGACAATTGTATAGATTTTCTGTTGGGATCCTAACTGAATACTGCAGTAGGGCCATTGTTGGCTAATCATCTGTATTTACCGTTTAAAAAACGACCGACAAATCATGTAGGGCCATTGTTGGGGATTTGTGTAAATATAATCGTAATAATTTATCAGTTGGCTATTTGTTGGCACGCTGTAGAAAATATCACTACTATCTCCCAACGTGCTCCCAACCGTTGGACACCGTTGGCCAACACATATTGCTACTAGGGGGTATGCTTCCAGATTGGTCCCATAATTTTTTTATCAAAATCAGTTCAGTAGTTTGGCAGTTAAATAAGAATAACTCGAACAAAACACGTCATTCACTTACACGACACTGCGTATTTGCTTTCCTGTGACGTTTCTGTGGTGCTTACGATCAATAAAATAGTCCCAATGAACTTCTATCATCATCATCATCATCATCATCATCATTATTTAATGATAAATGCGTATCAAATTGAAGTAGTTTTTTCCAGTTTTTTAAACTTATAAATTATAATCGTCATTGTGGTGTTCTGGTTCTAACACTCTTGTATATGTAACAGGATAAATACTCTACTCATGTGTTGTATTATTTATTATATTCGTAGTGTACTGTAAGAGAAATGCTTAACATTAAAGTTAAGGAATCTAATCTAGTACGTAGCTATGTTTACTTCCTTAGCTCCCTGAACTTTCTGAAGGAAGTAGATTAAGGCGTATGTAGAAGGCAGACAACCCTCTCGCTCGCACATTTCAACATTTTTGAAGATATAATATAACTAAATGTAATTATGTCAAATTGCAGAGCTTCAGGGTCGAGAGAATAACAATGCAAAGGTTCAGTAAAAATATCACATCGATCCAAACAAGTTTTCTAAACCAAAAATTTTGCACTTTAATTTATTGCATTGGTATAAGTTTTTTGGTCGGAAAACTTGTTTGGATCAATGTTATATTTTAGGATAAACCTTTGCATTGTTATTCTCTCGACCCTGAAGCTCTGCAATTTGACATAATTACATTTAGTTATATTATATCTTCAAAAATGTTGAAATGTGCGAGCGAGAAGGTTGTCTGCCTTATACATACGCCTTAAGTCTGTTCACGAATCACGAAGCTTACGCACTCTACAACATTATTGGCTTGACTAGACTTATTAGTCTCAGTATAATATTTATAATAATATTATGTTATTAATATATTATTCCTACTAACGCGCTGATTTCCTTATAAATAGTGTTCATAGGAATGCCGCCGGCCGGATGGCATCCACAAGGTAACTAGGTAGCGCTTGCTATCTATAGTAGGTGCCAAATAACACCGCAATACAGGTCATTCACTCACCTTCACCACGATGTCGCAAAATTCAATTTATGTATGGTAAACAAACAGTACTACGAGATTCGAGCGATACCGTCTTAAAGTAAGCGTCCACAGGCCCGCATTCCACGTATCGGACGCATCGCACGTAACGGATTTTAGTTTGCCTTGTCCAAAACCTCGTCCGTACGGTGCGGATCAGTGGACGCTGTTGTATGAGTTTTTATACAAGGCAAACTAAAATACGTTACGTGCGATGCGTCCGATACGTGCGATGGGGGCCTGTGGACGCTTACCTTTAGCGCTGTCGCTAAAGGTAAGCGTCCACAGGCTAAGGTAAGCGTTTGTATGGAAAGCGACAGAATTAGCCATTTATAAATTGAATTTTGCGACATCGTGGTGAAAGTGGACGAATGACCTGTATTGCGGTGTTATTTGGCACCTACTATATACAAGTATTTCAACCAAACATTACTAAAAACCATCGCAGATCAACCAACTTTCTTACAAAAAAACCACATCCAAACTAAAGCTCTACTTTTGAAGCTACGACATTCAAGCAGACACACAACGCCGTCAAACTTATAACACTTCTTACATTATCGGTGGTGGCTTTGTAAGATGGTGGTATACTTGAACTGTTACACGCACGTGTAATGATAGTAGAGTAGTTATCGTTCCTGACCCACTGGTTAACAAGTTATTTCATTAACTAATTAACCTTTACGGTCTAGCTGCGAGTAGCCAGTAGGCAGGTACTAACGACGACGTTCACACAAATTGTTATATATCACGTGGTGCAACGTGCAACAGATATTTTACAACACATACGAAAAGTATTCTAAGTTCTCTAGAATTTATTTTATGAATATAAATATGATGAGGCTTTCGACAGTGTCGAGCACTGGGCCGTGTTTCAATCTCTCCATCGTTGTAACATTGACAAGCGATATGTGGATATCCTCCGGAAGTTATATAAAAATGCTACTCTTCAGGTTCGGTTACACAAGCTTTCTGACCACGTGTGCATCCAACGAGGCGTGCGGCAAGGAGACACTATCTCACCCAAATTATTTACCAACGTGCTCGAAGATATAATAAAAACTCTCGACTGGAGTGAGATAGGCCTTAACATCGATGGTCGCAATATATCGCACCTACGTTTTGCCGACGACTTAGTCCTCATTGCTGAGACCGTGGATGCCTTGCAAGGAATGCTCGAAGATCTGCATCAAGCTTCAATGAAGGTGGGCCTTAGAATGAACATGTCCAAAACCAAGGTTATGACCAACCTTTCAGGCCCAACACCCAACATAACCATAGGTAACTGCCGAATAGAGGCAGTGGATGATTACATTTACCTTGGACATTGTTTATCCTTTGGCCCACTTTCTCAGTTAACAGAGATCTCCAGAAGAACACATTTGGGATGGGCCGCCTTCAGTAAGCTGGAAGACGTCTTAAAGTCACATATCCCTCAATGCTTGAAGACCAAAGTGTTCAACCAATGTGTTCTGCCCATTCTCACATACGGATCCGAGACATGGCCGCTCACAAAGGAACACATGCATAAAATCCGAGTTACACAACGAGCAATGGAGCGGGCCATGCTCGGAATATCACTTCTAGACCACATACCCAATACCGAGATTCGACGTCGCACAAAGGTTGTGGACGTGGGTACGCGAATCGCGAAGCTGAAGTGGAGATGGGCGGGACACCTGGCAAGAAGGGAAGACGGAAGATGGACGAAGGCGGTCACGGAATGGTGGCCAAGGGATGCCCGTAGACCAAGAGGCAGACCACCCGCCCGATGGTCAAATGACATCGTAGAACTGGCTGGGAATCACTGGACAAGAATCGCAAGGGACCGGAAAGAATGGCGTAATAGAGAGGAGGCCTATACTCAGCAGTGGGTGCAAACGGGCTGAAATGATGATGATGATGAAATATGAACCTGCTTACTTATAATCGCTAAATAACTTTATTCAGCTGTTTAAATTGTTATTAATACCACATGAGTTATACAGCATGTATCTACAATGGCGACATTAAATTGACACGAATTACACACATTGTAAGCGACGCGTGAACTTAGTTATAGTTTTTTGTATTTTGTTATTATTTTTAACTTTTGATTTGTTTGTTTTAATAAATGCCGGGTCGACGAAAGACACGGGAGACGCAAGCACCGGGGTGGTACCTACCTAGTGGCATTTTGAGCCAAGTACTTTTAGTGATCTTGACGTATTGACACCGCGCGGACGTGTTTGCCTCTCCCAACCTTTGCACCCTTAACGTAAACTGTTGTTCTCACTATACACATCCGCTACACACATTTTAGTGCAGCTGACTGTACTTTAATTATTTTTTTATGAATACTAATAAGTAGCTCTACCCATGTGTCAATTTAATGTCGCCATTGTAGATACACACTGTATATGTAACCGTTACTAATGTTGAACTTGTTAATTTGCAGCGTTACCGCCGACCTACGACCAAGTGATGAGTTCCGAAGGCGCCAAACACCCATACAACCCATACGCACCGCACTAACTACACCCATACATACACCCTGTGCCTCACGCACACACACACAGGGCTCTGCTCAGCGTTGTTGTTATACAAACACTCCTCCAGTCACCTGTACTAAGGATACTACATGTGTAAGAACACCTCATGTGTAAGTATAGCCTGTAAGAATATCACTTGTGTAAGAACATCTCATATGTAAGATATTCATTGTGTAAGCGTACCTGTGTTAACACATCTTCTGTAAGGATTCTACTGGTGTAAGAGTTCTACTTGTGTAAGAATTCTACTTGTGTAAGGATACTTGTTACGTAAGATATTCAGGGGCTTACTTGTAATGACTTGTCAACTTGTCAAAGGAATAGTGCCATCTCATTTTGTTGTAGATTGTGACAAATAGTGACAGAGAGAATTGTAACAAGTGTTTAAACAGTGTTGAGAGACGATTATAAGCAAGATTGTTATTGTGTAAACTTACCTTTTGTTAGGATACTATTTGTGTAAGAATACCTTATAGAAGAAGCCCTCTAGTGTAAATGTACTCGTTGTTCTTACAGACTGAGTGACCTTACCAAGAGGTACACAAGAAGTATTCTTATAACACTCATTTATTTTGGCGCTAATGTGTGCCATACTGTACTTACTAGATATATTCACATTTTTATATTTTTAATTATTTAAAGGAAATAATATTAAGTAAACCCACAACGTACCGCTAATACGAGCTGTAATAGCTAAATATATATGGTCCAAAGGACTATTATACACGGTGTAACATAATTACCCTATAAATCCGAATTGCATAAACACTTAGGGTTGTCGCAATTTTCCAAAATAATAAAAGTTGTACTTTTGTAATTTGATAATTTCAGTTACGATTTATTGACGATGTTCTGTGTCTGGGTGTTTCTATGCATTATAAGTATGTATTTACAAAAAAAATGTATGTATGTATTCTATCAGCCATCTAGTTCCCATCGTACAAGCTTTGCTTAGTCTGGGACTAGAAGGCGTTGTGTTAAATGTCCGTGAATATTTATTATTTATTTATTTATTTATTTATTGACCCTTTGCACACGTCCAAGCACTCGGGTGGTCGGTCTGATTACGCCTTCGGGCTTATAGGGTAATTAGGTTACACCTTGTATATTTAGGACGCTTCGTTATGCTACTAACAGATGTTCGTAGTAGGTACATAGGAAGGGAGCTCGTATGAGCTAGTGGCCAGCTCTGGTGACGGAGTTTTTAGGCCGCCTTAAGGCCTCCGTCATGGCTTAACGACTGCTAGAGCCGGGACAGTTTAACGCGCCCTCCGAAGCACGGAAGCGCTCAGATGTAAATGCCACTAACGGTCACCCATCCAAATAGTGACCGCACAGAACAGTGCTTAACTTAGATAATCGGTGAAGATTGACTAAGCAAGCCTAGACACGAGCGGTTCAAGTAGGTACATAAAAACAGGCATAAATGAGATCCATTATGATAATATTATCTCTGATGTAAATAGAGTTCAGTTATATGATAATGCTAGTAAAGTGTTTTATAGGATAAAAACATGATAAGAGCTAACAGTAGGTAGGTAACTACACAACAAAGTCTCATTCAAAGAAATTCTTAATAAATGATATATAAGTACGTTGTATGTCTGAGTGTAGCTACCTACTTACTTTGGTAGTTGGACATTAGGGCTCGTCCATATACCTACAATAACTTGTGGAAATAGTCGAAAGGAATTGTTATGAGTTTTTATAAGCACGTACTTAATTAATTTACATTTAAATCTAACTTAACTATATCCCAGTATTTTTGCATTTAATAACAACTAATACAGTGTACAATGTGTACCTACCCACTTGTACCACATCGGTCTTGTAACTCCCATTTGTTCTTTTAAAACTGTTTTTATCCCTGTAGTTCCATGGTAGGACTATTGAAACTAGCCCGTTACGGCTAGTTTTCGTTTCAATAGTCCTACCCAAATGGAAGTTACCAGATATTAGGGATATAAAAAAGTTTCAACAGTTCTAGAAGTAACAGTTGTATAGAACAAATGGGAGTTACCCGATCGGTCGCGCGTGCTATCGGCTGATTTTATAATACCATCGAATAATCAATAATCATTTATTACACGTCAGAATAATCCGAGTGTAATTGCAAGTGACAATGTACCGGTCCGAAGAAGCCAAGAGGTATGGTAAGACGATTTACCGGTATTCCGGTAAATCGTCATTTGTGATTGTAATTTGTTAAAACACTCAAGGTATCGGACATTAGACAATCAGGGGGCAGAGCTTAGTCAAAGTCAAAATGATTTATTCAATAAAATCTCACTGATCAGTTTGAATCGTCATTACGTTTTGTATGATTATGTATGATAACATATTATTATTGTTTGAGTCAATACGAATATGTAGGCAGTGCGCTTCACAACAACACATTATCGGATCAAATCTACGTAGTACACGTAGGACAGAGCATTACAAACATTTAGTTAACACAATCTAATCTGACATCTGATATCCCGCTCAGATTACCTACGTACTTGTTTAGTCGATACGTCTTATATTGTTTGATAGTAGAATAGAATAGAATAATAATTGTTATTGCCAAAACAGAACACAGGTTATTGGGTAAACAACAGTAACTGATTTAACAGAATTAATAGATAAGCACTCACTCTCGGACCGAGTACGTTACACTATCAAGTTGAAAGCAATGATTTAGTAAAGTGACGCCATCACCAGCCTCACTCCACTCGTATCATATATATTCTAATGAAGCAACTCATAATAATGATGGAACTTCACTGAGAAGTTCGTTTGATCATAACAATAATATATAAATCCAAAGTATTCTGAAGTAACTACGTCACACACAAAATAACATAAACACTGATGTTTCATTTCAATAGAATATTCACAACTTAAACTTATAACATTGGTTCCTTGCAAAACGTAAAATTTTGAACAATTTAAATTTTCGTTGCTTTCTAATGCCGGCTACCCACGCTAGGTTTTGCATGATGGTTGCAAACCCTAGCGTGTATGGCCGAAAACTGTACAGTCATGCGTGCATGTACATGCAACAAAGCAAATACCAAAATTGGTATTTTTGCCGCTCGGTTATGCATGCGCATGCATAACCAAGCGTGTGTGGCGTCCGTAGCTCCAACTCTCGGTTAATAATAAACTCTCGGTAATGCATGTAAGGTTATAGCCATCATGCACAGCCTAGCGTGTGTGTCCGGCTTTAGAACGGCTCACCTGATAGTTAACGGTGATACCGTAGCCCATGCATGCCTGCAACGAACTCCAGCGATGGCACGCGCCTGTTTGTTCACATATAAGCGGTACTTGCTTATTCAGCCCTGAACATCATCATCATACTAGCCGGTATAAGTCTAATGCTGGACGCGACGAGCCCTAATGCAATTAAAATAATGTCTTAATATTTTTATTTATATAAAAAACTCTACTTAGAATTTTGGACCCATTTCTATGATATGTTCATTTAGTTTTGTTATTGGATCTGTTTACAAACTACAGGGTGTTAATATTGTTATAGCTACAGGGTGCATTGCGGATGGTTTGAGCATGTACCGAGTTGTTGCGTCGCGCGTCGCTTCCACGTAATATTAAGTTTACCCGAATTTATTATTAATCATTAAGATTTTGATTATTGAGTCACAAGAACTCTAAAACAGAAACTTTCCTTTTGTTTGTGGAGTTTCTGAAAGCGAGACCAAAAAAAGATTAGTGTAGAAACCTTGTTATTAGGTGCTTTCTTTCTATACATACGTAAGAACATTTTAGTTATTGACATGGAGTACATGGCTTATTTTATTTGGTGCTTATTTGTTTTTTATTATATAGTACCTAATTAAGTTATTCTATCAAGCACTATTCTTACTGCCTACTAATCGAAATATTAAATATAAAATATCTGTGACATTTTTGATAAAAATGCGTTTTAAAGATATTTTGTTATTATCAAAAACCCATATTACGTATTGTTTAAACCCGGTATACGTAACGCACTTATATGATCTATGATTATCTGTAAGTAGGTATGTGATTGATAAACTGACAGATGGCAGATAAAATAATACTAGACCTCGAACACCACCTACTACCTAGTTAACTACGTAACTTGTGTTGTTTCAAATGCTCACTTTTGAATAGGGATTCCCTGACTCAACTCAACTCGTAACTTTTGTAAAAATGTAGAATTATTAAACTGTTCTTCCTTTATATAAATATACGATTTTTCTGAGAATATTTAAGGATCTGTAGACAATGTAGGTAGCCATAAAACTTATTATTGAATGTTACATATTATGCTAGTTAAATTATACAGGGTGCTTCATACATCACTCTCAGATAAATAAATCAACCTCTTGTACAGGGGGTAATGCAGAATTGTGCAAAGTTGATTTTTACGTGACTATATGGATCAGCCTGTATAAATTCATTAGTTAAATGAATGTTATACTAAATACATTATAAATATCGATGCTACAATTTTTACAATTCCATCTATTTTAAATAATACCTTGGTACTTTAGGTTTAAAGAGGTATGTAACGTATGAGTACCTAATGTGATACATTATTAGCAAGTAGCTAAATGTAGTTAAAGTATAGTTTTACTAAAATTATAATTAGGAATACTTATTGAAATTATAATATTTAAGTTCGTTCTTACCTAGGCTAATAATAATAATAATGGTGCGTTATTATAATGAAGGAAATAATAATATTCAACAATGTTATTCGAAAAAATTAAAAATTCCAAATTGACCCAAGAGTTTTATTGAAAGTTGTGAAAGTAGTTTTTTCGTAGCGAATCCGCGGCAAGTGCTACGGCATAGCATATCTACGTACGTGCTACGCGCTACGTTACGTTTTCTACTACTGCGTTTTGTGCTACGCCGCCCTCGTATACCGCACTAATTATACCCACTAGTATTAAATCGCCGAAATCTAGTGTCATGTTGTACGTCGCTTATATATGCAATGACCTAAGTGTATAGCACTAAATCGAAATGAAAAGATGTCTGAAGTCCAACGAGAGGATAGTGTCAGAGGTCAACGACCGGTCTGATATCTCCCATACATATCGTAGGTAGGTGTCATGGTGCCGCTATGGTGAGGGTGTGTGTGTGTGTGTGTGTGTTAGTGCGCATGCGCGGGCAGCATCCTCAGGCGCCGCTCCGTCGCGACATCCTTGTACCAGGGCTGGTACCTGATACTGCCGGCCTTACAATTAAATGAATTATATTCGTGATGAAAGGACAACTATTGATCATGTCAATAAGATTGACTGACTTTAACAGTGCAAAATATAAGGAAACCATCTTGTAGTGATCTCTAACCCATCGGAATATCAAATCTGAACTGAAGCAGACAAGCCACTAGTGGAAGGGCTCTTGTTGAAGGAGCTCGTCCGAGGCAGTACTACTTCCTAGGTATCTATCTATATCTGCCATCAAGCTATGATGCTCACATTGCTGTTTTCCAGTTTCTGGTTCGAATGGTATGGGTCCCGGTGTAATTACACTTGTCTCAGCTGGTCACAGGACACGTCCTGTATGGACTTGCTGTGCGAGGTAATGCATTATTAGGTATAGGTAGTAGTGACCGCTTAACATGACGTGGGCCATCAGCGTGCTCTATCCGTTTTCTGATAAAAAAAGGCAATAAGCTTGAACCATCCCTACAACTGAGATCCTTGTGGCGCCAGAGTGTCGGCAAACTTGTTGCCGCGTCTGTGCCTCGCCCTCCTTCCCTCCTCAGTGAGGTCTCAGGATTAGTGTGTTCCAGCACTTACAACCTCACGCACCAAAGTGTAGAAAGTTCGCTAAAATAATACATTTTTCGTTCGTTGGGTTGATCTCCAGGGGCGCACCTAGAACGCTTAAAGGGGCTAGTAGTTTTATTTGTGCATTATGATACCTTGGACCCTTAGTTTTTGATAGGTTTTATTTAATTTATAGTTGGTGATAAAATAGAAAGAAAAAAGAGTTTACTTTGAGTTTTATTATGAAATCAAAAGTTAGTATCAAAAGTTCGTGGTGATTTGGAGGGGCAAACTTGTTGACAGGTTTTCTGTCTCAGTAGATAATGTGTTGAGTTTATTGACGAGCCGAGACAGAACGCCGCTGAGTCGGGATGAGTCACATCAGATCTCCAGACCGTGATCACAGTGTAATCATGTCTCGCCATGGATGTGCGTCCTTTGTCGCGAATTAACACATATAATGTTTTCAACTTTTATAACCTACTTACAAAGGTTTTCTAAATCTAAAATATCATTCATAGTTTAGGTGTCGGATGATTTGACTAATGGTGCGTCCACATTAACGCACATATCCTACTGGAAGAATCAATATCTAGTCAAGTAAGTAAATAAGGATATTATTATTTTTTATTTGGCTTATGTTTTATTAATATTTTTAAAGTTGTCATTTGTTAAATTCAATTAAAATTACCTATATAAAGTACCTATTAAAATGTACTTATGTGCATTTGCAAACATTTTGTACCTACTTGTTCGGACGTATCTTGACAATGCGGAGGTACTTTTTGACATACCCGAAGAGATTGAGTAGAGCAAGTGAGCTGAAGGCATGTTTCCGTGTGCTTTCAGAATGGGAGCGAGTAAAGTGGTGCCGAGCGAGCGCTCCAAGAGCCACTATTCGTACTACGTGGCGATGGCGGTCATCATGGGCCTGCTGGTCGTACTGTGCTGCTACGCATGCTACTTCTTCATCAACAAGTTCAGAGGTATGAATGCTCTTTCTTCTTTTATAAAACAAAACTTATCTAGCAACAGACTAGATGATATGTTCTTTTGTTACATTATACCGTTTCGTAATTACTTACGTGATTTTTATTAACAAATATATTTGTTTATTTCCAGAGCTATCGTCGAACGATTCACCGTCGACGGCACCCTCCACTTCCTGCACTAAAAAAGAGCCTGTCTCCTATCCAGTACAACCAGGTACTGTCTCTCACACTATCTCTATTATTAATTGTATGCTGTCATCAGTCTACCAGTTCGTTCAGTCTCAGCCACTAGCTGTTAATATCTAGACTGTTGAAGTTGTTGATGTTGAATAACATTGTATTAAGCTGGACAGAAGTCTTCAATTAATTGTCCGTTCCGAAGCACGAAAGGAAAATAAAGCTTCTGTTGCAATACTTACAGTTAATCAGGATACAGTTTTACTAGTAGTTTGATTGTAAATCTTTGTAATCGTTCCTATTTTTAGATGAAAATTAAAATTTCTAAAACCGTAGTAGGTAGGTGCCAAATAATAAATAAATAAATATTCACGGACACTTAACACAACGCCTTCTAGTCCCAAATTAAGCAAAGCTTGTACGATGGGAACTAGATAACTGATAGAATACATACATAATTTTTTTTTTTTGTAAATACATACTTATAATAGGTACATAGAAACACCCAGACACAGAACAAACATCTATGTTTGCCACACACAAATGTTTGTTCTCGGTGGGGATCGAACCCACGACCCACAGCACGGAAGGCAGAGCTACTACCGACTGAGCCATGACGCCTGTCGAAATAACACTGCAATACAGGTCATTCACCCACCTTCACCACGATGTCGCAAAATTCAATTTATGAATGACTAATTCTGTCGCTAAGACGGTAATCGCTCGAATCTCGTAGTACTGTTTGTTTACCATTCATAAATTTAATTCTGCGACATCGTGGTGAAGGTGGGTAAATGACCTGTATTGCGGTGTTATTTGGCACCTGCTATAGCTACATAAATATGCCATCTGGTACCTACCTATACCTCAACAAATTGCTGTGCCCTAACAGGGTTTACGTTTGCTACACTACTTCTTGTACAACGCCTCTAGAACAACATAAAGTGCAACAAACGATTGAAATTCAAATTGTTATGTAGTGGTACGCGACAGTGCCACGGCGATGGCAGCTCTGTGCCGGCAGCTGCCCGCTGCGGCGGCGGCGGGGGCGGGGGCGGGGGCGGGGGGGGACCAGGTGTTCCCCGCCCCGCGCTCGCCTCACCCCCGCCCCGCGCACGCGGCGCCCTACAAGATACATGCTGTCGCAGCCGTGGTGCCTTGTCTTACATTAGAAGCTGCGGAGTAAATGTACCTAGGTTGACCGTTGAGTGAGTTTGTAGTACAGTGAACATGTTTCTTACATTGTGTAACTTCTTGTTTCGAGGATATTTTTACTTCTAAATGATAATTTGTATTGTGTGGGTGCGAAATGGTTAAACGTTCCTATTCAGTAACTTTTTAGGAATGAAAACCTCGAGAGGCTGCTTTGAAGAGGTACCGTAGTACCTAAGTATGTGTCATATTTGTTGTAAAATGACATAAGTAGCTTGATATTATTGTACTAGGCGAGTATTGTGATTGTGTACGTAACCGTCCAGCGTCAGCTGTGGCTTATTTACTACTGCAGTATACATCATACTTCTGTTTTAATATACTTAGATTAGATTAAGAAATATCGTTGTTGAAAATGTATGGACCTACTAGGATAAGATTTATATTGAAAAATGTTATAATGTAACTATACTGTAGGTACGTACTTACTGTTTATTCTAGTCATATATCGCTTGGAGCATATATTCATATATCTGCGATGTTAACATAGTCATACCTAATAGCTTATTAGCTTTACAGTTTTTAGAGAACTTTATAGATAAACATACCTACTTAGGCATTCCATCACCGGACCACTAGGCGTACGGAAACGAGACACCCGTTCATGGTTGATATGCCACCAATCCGCACTAAACGCTTTGCGTCTACATTTATTATGCGGACAGCCAAAGAGTGGAACTCGTTGCCGGCGTCTGTGTTCCCGAATGACTATAATTTGGAAGTTTTCAAGAGTAGAGTGAATAGGTATCTTCTAGGTAACCGTGCTACATCGTAGACCACATCATTGCTTAACATCAGGTGAGATTGTGGTCAAACGGTTGCCTATATTGTATAAAAAAAAAAAAAAAAAAAAAAATTTAAAAAAAACGGTTTTATTTTTTTTAAAAACGCTTCTTTTTTGAAATAAAATGCTGCACTTTAAAACATTAATTTATTTAATTTAACTTTGACTAGACTTTAGAAATACATTTTGTAAAGAAAAGCATCTCAGCTTAGATACTACAACATTTGCTTGGCAACAATACAATCTCCGTAACTACAACATTCTGTTAAACTTATTTGGAGTCAAACTTTTATTAGTTAGTTATCTCTAAAATCTTAATTGACCTTATCTAATTACTTTTATAAAAAAAGGTATAACACTAAAAAAATTGAAAAAAACGAGAAATACGATGGTAGGTTACATTACAGGAACATAATCATCATCAAACATAATGCTTAAATTATAGCTTAAATAAAACAAGTCGGTAGGTAAGTATCTAATCTCTGACCTCTGCATATTACCACCAGGCTAACTTTGACAGTCATATAAAAACAAATAATTCTGTTGGAACAGTACAACACGCAAAGCGTTTTTAAATGGCTGTCTCCTTTCGTTCCGGAGAGGCGTAGAGTTTCAGCTCCTCGTACGCTGGTGGGCGTTCCTCTGTGCCGTCCAACTCCAGGTCCAAGTCACTCTCTGAAACAGGTTCACTATTTACATCAAATCGTAATTTAATTTTTGCCAGGACAGGTCTTAAAAATGCTCATGTAAAATGATCTCAGTAAGATCAGGAAGAAATGGCTGATCAATACTTAAAACATGACGGTTCTAAAACTAAAATTTCCTGGTGACCCGACTGTTTGCAGTTAAAACAGAAGCCGAACAAAAAGGTTCTGAAAACATCACCAAGGGGAAAAATTCAGGGTTATTAACTTCGTCTCGAGGATTCGGGGAAAGCTTGGGTTACTCTAACTTCACAAGGGGATACACTGTTACCTGAAAAGGCCCCAGACTCGGGTCTAAGCGGGGGCGCTAAGATATCTCCGTCGCTAGCGTGGCGCGCCCGCATGCCGCCCGCAGCCGCGCCCGCACCCGCACCCGGCACGCGAGCACGGCCCGCGCCTCCTGCTTCCGACAACCGCCACTCGTAGCCAGCCGGCTCTGTCACACATGCCACCACACAACATGCAAAAGCTCATGATATAGATAAAAAGGCTGCATAAATAAGAAAACAGAAAGCAGCAAAGGAATTATCACCATATTGAGTTGTAGGTCACAATATTGTTATTATATGTCCACTCGGTCGCATTGCGAGAGCATGCAATATCATGGCACAACCATAGCTTACGATTACGAGTTCATTTTCGCAGCTGGCTAGATCAGTTAGAAATGGAATAGATCAACTCTGTCTAGCGTGAAACACGATGGGTGTGAGAACCCCGGTCATGTTTCAATAGGTCCATAACAAACTCGTGCTATAAATGCATTTGTCACAGAACAATATATATTGACCAAAATAAAGAAGCCACTAACCAACAGAAGGCGGAGGATACACTGGCTTAGAGAGGCTGATCCTTGACTCGATGGAGTGGTGTGTTGCTCCGGAGCGGTCCAGAGTCTCGAGCTGGTCGATGACGTCATCCAGACTGAAGCCGAACATCCGTGGCTGATGCTCTACCAACGGCACCAGCGTTTGCCGCGGTCGCTCCTTGCACCTGATCGACTCGTTGAAGCACTGCTTCGCTTCTTTCGCTTTATAGATCGACTTGGTTAGCAGGTCATCTCTCTTGGGCGAACTGTTCGCGCTAGCGTCATTATCGCCGATGAAAAAGGTGGATACTTCAGTGGCATCACAGTCCTTATCCTCTTCGATCTGCTTTTCCTTTCTACCTTTGGACGATTTTATGTTTGTGTAGTGCTTCTTGCACGTTCTACCGACGATTTGTTCATCGGTTTTATGTTCATCACTTGATGAAGACTCGGGTTCTGCATGCGGTGCTCGTTCTAGACTGTCGCTTGAGATGGAATGGGTATCGAGTGTTTCCGGTTTGAGTGGGATGTACAACTCCTTGGTGGATCTATCCCAGTCCCTCCTGTGGATGACTTCGTCGATGACGCTGGGTGCAGAGTGGTAGCGAGTGGACTCTTCTGTAGTGAGCTCGTGATGTGACTTCCGACGTCCTATCTCTTCGTGACTCCGGTGCGCTGATAATGGTTCTTTATTGCGACCTGAAAGGGGACCAAACACGTTCCAGTATGTAGGTACCTACAATAAAGATTGTCACTTGTTTTCGTAAGAGCTAACCCCAATATGACTACCTAATTCTGCATTTAATGGCTTTCGTTCATTTGGCACGTTTCCAAAACCGTGTTGATAGTGTAGGTCAAGGTGTAGGTACATTTTTTATCCACAATTTTACAGCCTGATGGTGGAACTTACTATAAAGGTCTACTCAACGGTCGCAACTACTAAAGTAACGTTTCAATCATCGTTTTGTCTGTAAATTCCACAGAAATCAACCGGTCACACATGGAATCACCTTAGTTTTTTGTTATCCGTCAAAAGCTCAAATCTAAAGTCAAAGGGTGTAAGAGGGAACGTAACGTACCCGAGGTGCTTGGCAGGTGTAGAGAGGCAGCGCTGCTGCCGGCGCGGTTGCCGAAAAAATGACTCGAAAGACGCGAGGCCGATTCTGAAAATTAAACAATACTTTTGAATAGGTATTTTTATAATATTTTTAATTATATTTTTAATTTTAACAATACTTTTATTTTTATTTTTAACAATATTTTTAATTTGTTCAATAATTGTTATTCGTTCTGATAGGTATTGATTCAAATAAATAATTGAAAGCAACCACTTATAACTTTTAAAATGTAATTCACCACCACAAAGCTCCTACTAACCGTGTCTTAAAGTTGAACGCCGACTTTGATGCCTTTCTGAACTGGTATCTGAAAATAAATAATAAGGATTTATTAAAATTATCTCCATATTTATACCCCTAAACTAATTACATATTTGAATCAATTCTGTCATTACGTACACTACAGCAATAACTACTCGAGCAATTTTTTTTCTTTGCCCCTGTCCTACTTCTGAATTCGGCCCTGGCGGATGCTACATTTCTCTGCATATTTTCAAATAATAATAATGACGTAAGTTTCTACTCCGGTTTCCTATTATTCCTACCAAGTTTTGTCCCACTAGTGGGGAGGACAGGAACTATTTCCTTCTTTTCAAAGTCGCGCGCCTGATATTTGGTGAGTAAAACCGGCGGCGGCGGCGTAGCGCGACATATCGAAGTAGGTAGGTAGTAGGTAAGGTTACAACTGGTACCTGATTTAGATTCTGCAGGCCAGCAGCACAGGTAGTATATCATAAGCACTGGTGCGAGCCACGAGGCAGCGACCGAGCGAGACCCAGCATCACGCACTCCCATAGCGTCTGCAACTCACACTAAGTATTCAATTCAATTCATTTATTTGCATAAAAATATGGTAATATAAGTACAAAGATGTAAAAGTATAAATAAGTGCCGCATATTTTTACCAAAGTGATTGGCGTGCAAAAGTTTTAGGTCATCAACTAACTACTAGGTTGGATAAAACAACACACTAAAAGTCACTGTAACAACAGTTGGTACCTATAGGTATCTGGTACAAGGTCAAACAAAGTCAAAACGCTTTTATTCAATAAAATCTCACTGATCACTTTGAATCGTCAATAGGTTCAATATCTTAGGGGCCGTATATAAGTCTCCATATCTTTTAGAAGGGGGGAAAGTTGACAGGAATGAAGCTTTTCCTTCAAAAACTTTTTTATAAAGGATTGTTGGAGAAGCCACATCACGCGTCCACTAAGAATGTGGTCCTATGCAAGCCACACAAGATGAAAAAGCTTCTGACATCCGCGTTATTACTCTGTAGCCTACACAGACAGACAGGCTGGTAGCTTTCGAAGCACAGAATCACTGACAGGACTATTATTACCTTACAGTTACAGGTGGTAACCGTAGCGTTCAGCACAGTCGCATCCTCTATCACTATTCTCTCATCGAAACTGTTCAATCATCAGAACTTCAGAAGCTATTCAATAAAAACACATAGGTAAGTAGGTACGTATTATTTCAAAAACTTACCACTTTATTAGATGTTGACCACTGAAATGGCCAATAGTAATTCCCTTTTTGCTTTATTATATTTTCCTCTAAAACTTGCTCATTTTCATATATTATTTCCCACCAAACTATTTTCCGGGCACTTTCCAATCGGTACGTTGCGTTGGGAGATCGGAAAGTTGTTGTGAACGCACGGAGCAGCGGCGACTGGAAGATTTGCCAAAACTCTCGCCCAAACGAGAGTAAAGCATGGGCTGAGACACACTGGGACCGTCCACCGAGTGTCCATCTCATCTGACATACCTACCGGGTATTTAGTTTAACATTTGGTTGAGCTCACCTCACCCATGAGATCAGGTTTACTACGTGACAAGTTTGCTAGCTCTTCAAGAATTATACAACTGCCACTGCAACCATTTCTGGCATTAAACAGTGATGCTCGCATCGTTGTTTTTCGTTTCGAAGGGTCCATGGATGGATGCTGGTGTAATTAGTTAGGTACAAGGCCCATAAGACCCAACATCTTTACACGTCACCACTCTTTGTAAAAACTTAACATCAGGTAGGCCATCGCACTCCTCAGTGTCTTGAAATATTAATCAAAATTTTCTTACACATTTAAATGGCATTAGGTAGGTTGGTAGGTACCTAGAATGGGACTGCGTAAAAGAGCGCAATACTTAGAAATACACCTACCTACTACTAAGTGAGTTGAGTACCTAAGTACAACTTATTTAAAGTTTGAGATTGTTCTCAGTGTGTCGGCCGCCTAGCCGCCAGCAGGCGCCGGAGTGTCGCGGCGACATCGATCCTGCGCCTCCCGTAGATCTACCATCCACAGTATTCCACAGCCATAGCAAAGCCATGGAATGTACCTTGAACAATGCGTCAGTAAATGGGTTAATATACTTAGAGGACATTGGGAATTCAGGGAACTATAAGTAAAAAAAGCCAGGAGTCGTCGTCGTAGCCTCGTAGACGTCGCGTAGCAGAAGCCTACGCTTCTGCTACGCGACTGTAGAGCTTTTGCTACACTCATTATGTAGTTTAAAGCAGTATTATAGGTACTTTGCATTATTTTAAAATCCTAACTGTACTTACAATATAATACAAATACTGGTACCTAACTGTGCGTAGTATAATAACATACCTAATACCTACCTAAGTATACAGCGTTGCTTGGAACTACCTAGGACATTTTTTTTTTACACAAAATGCTGTTTAATCCAGTATACTTTCATTTTGATTTGTCTTAGCTACAACACCTTTATTATTGTGGGCCGGCCGGTGGGCTCGATGTGAATAAGCCGTCACAAACTATACCTAATGTACTAAATAGCGTGCCTTTACAATTAGATATTGGATGGAGTGGTAGAGTAGTTTGATTTATGAATTAGAGAAAATGTTAGTGCACAGGTCGGTAGGGCTTGCTTGGATCTAGGTTAGGTAGGTACCATAGGTAACGGCCCGCCGATGAATAAGTAGGTAAACAAAACTTGTCTATTTTAGCGCGGCTGCCACAAGGCATGCGCGGGACGGGACGCCGCACCCCTCACCTAGCTAAAGTATCGAATTCGTGCGAGGGTCCGTGCTCCTCGCTCGGTCGCCATCAAATATTACAACATTTCCAATCAAATTACAATTTTACAACATAAAATCCAAGTTAGCCGGTGTTTTTGAGTAATGATCATGTAAGCTGTGTTAATTCACCGAAAAGTGTCGATTTGCTAGCGATACTGGGGGGATCCATTGATCGGAAGTCTTTGATTCGAATCTCCGTAGAGCTCTTCACGGATTTCGGTAAGCATTGTGTTTTGAAATTAGTATGTTTTGTCAACTAGATAACAATGCAGAGTCATAAATAGACCAACGTTTTGTATAAGTAAGGAGATGGGATGAAGCTGGATTTTATTTGTAAGTCACGGCAGGAAAATCGATATTGCACTGCGTCATAATGGCTGACACTGCATTTTACAAAGTGATTCAGCGGTTTTAGATTTAACAGACTAATGAAGTTATACATAAGTAGGTAGATGGACGCAAATCGAGCAAGTTCTCAGTGTGTTTGCTCCGAGACTGTGAGGCACACCATTGCTATAGGTGGAGGTAACTGCTAAACAGAGTTACTAACTTCCATACAAAAACTCCATGCCAGTTCAAAAGGGGAACAGTTTTAGCGGCATTCTAGCAACCACTTGCAGACATGGTTGCAGCGAGCCTGCCTCCGTGGCTGACGCCGTGGTCGTCCAGCCAGCTGCACTCGGACCGGCTCTACAGGCCGACCGAGCGACTGCGCGACCGACATCGCCCACGACTCACCATCTTAACGTACGGAAATGGCAGAAGTCCGCCGATACTCAGGTATACCTATCTACTTTTTGCTCACATTTGCTCATTGACATCTTTTCACGGTACCCTTTACGTAAAGGAAGCAGTCGGTGGTGTTTTAGTCGTTAGGTACCCCGTAAGCAAACGGTAGCAAGCAAATATCAAGTTTTTCACCAGGTTTTAAGGTCATGAGTTCGGAGCCAGTTGTTATAGTTAGTATATTTTAGCGATTTTTTTTTCATGCAATTTTACACCGTTTTCTACGAGAAAAATAATTACGTGATATTTGCCAAGACCTCCCCTCACCCCTAAAGTGAGATTTGGAAAGATTTAGTTCGATCCCCTCCCCCCATAGAACACCTCACGTAATTTATGGACGCCCCCTAATACATGTGTTGAACATTCAGCAGCTGGTCTGAGGGCAGTGGAGCCCCCTAATACATGTGTTGAACATTCAGCAGCTGGTCTGAGGGCAGTGGAGGTGGCACTGCGTCCCCTGGCGGCATGCGCTGGGAGCGCGTGCCGCTGGACCGCCCGCCGTGGCACGCGGAGATACCGGTGCCGCTGGCGCCCAGGGAGCTGCCGGCGCCGTATGACGTCACCATTGTAAGTCACATTCACAGGGTGACAGGTGACCCGTGATCTGTTGGAGTTCAAAAATCAATCGCAGTGCCTCTGTTCATTGCGTCTATTCCCGTTTGACCCCATTTGAAAGTGACCCCAGTAGGTAGTTTTATTTCATTTTATTGATTTCAACTTTTGTGATTTTGGCCATCCTATTTATAAGATCTAGGCCAGCGTATCAGCATTGCTATTCAGCGCGGCAATGCAGCCAGTGTCTTGGGCACGCTTCCGATTGCTACTGATTTGGACCAGTTGAGCTATCTATAAATCGTTTGCAACGGTTTGTAGATAACTCAACTGTTTCATAATGTATTTTGTAAATATTGTGAATATTGTAAATACTGTATTAGTTGTAATTTTCTTTGTGAATAAATTTACAATTTATAAGTATCTATCAGTTCATTCCATAGCCATTAAAAATAATGAGGGCTTGTAGCTGGAGTTACGATACGACCGTTTGGGTCGTAAAAAAATAGTAGAAGGTTACACTTTTTATACAATAGTGTCGTGCCTAAATCGGACATGATACGTTTGCGTTAATTGTCCAGCACACGGACGATCGCGATGAGGACGTGTTGAGCTCTGGTCTAGCGGGTCGCGAGGACGCGAGTCGCGAGGCGGCGCTGAGCGCGTACGGCGGCGTGATGCGCGGCTGGGCCGTCGGCGCCGTGCTGCTCGCGCTGCTCATTGTACTCGTAAGGATCGGGGAACGATACCTCGACTGGAAGATTCTTCTGCGTAACTATATCCTTACTTAATATTATAAATGCGAAAGTAAGACCGGGTTCTCACTACGCCGGACCGACAAAAAAGCCGGAACCGGGATAATGTGAATAGCTCTATTATAAATTGTACAGCCACTAGCCCTTCCGGCACTTTTACCGGCGTAGTGGGAACCCGGCCTAACTCTGTCTGTCTGTCTCGCTTTCGCGCCAAAACTACTGAACCAATTTGAATGAAATTTGGTACACAGATAGTCTAGAGCTTGAGAAAGGACATAGGCTACTTTTTAATGCGAAAAAAGGATTGTAAGGGGTTGAAAGGGGAGGGAAGAAAATGTATGTAGGTATCGTCATTTTAAGAGCTAGAAGCTTGAAACTTATTTTGAAGCTGTCGATTCGATATAAAATCAAGGTTTGTAAAAGCTATGCTACCCAAAGACTATTCCACGTGGACGAAGTCGCAGGTACACCTAGTTTATCTATAATTCTACGACACTTCTATAGTAACTGATTTATAATGAAGCCATAAGGTATATACATTGTATTCGGTTTTCATAGTTTTTAAACTTAGGTACCTATTTTGTCTCAACAGGCAGGCGCCGTCTTCACCGAGAACGGCAAAGGGCAAACATTCGCACAAACGGTAACTTGTTTTTCCTTTTGTATTTTCCTTAAATATTATGTATTTTAAACAAATACAAAAATGCTTAAAAAACCCATACCTACATAGATCATAATTAATACCCCAGACCGTTCCTTTCTAATATACCTACTCATAGAATCCCTTCAAAACCCGCTCGGTTGTTAGATTACTATAATTGTAATTGTTGTTAAGGTGCCTTCCGGTAAGATCGGCGAAGTAGTAAGTCCGGATAAATCACGTAACTAAGCAATTCGGCGATATTTTTAAACGATGGCCATCATTTAAAAATATCCCCGAATTGCTTAGTATCCGGACTTACTACTTCACCGATCTTACCAGAAGGCACTATACCTACTTATAACAATGTGTGTTGGTCAGGACGGAATCCATCTGGTGGCAGACTTCCTCCGCCATACTCCGTGCGTATCCCAGCCGCCTGCACAGAGCTTAAAGCACGCGACGAATCCCCGCCACCATACACTCTGGTCCACGGCGCTAATAAACCAGGAGTTGACAATGTAGCCCCGCCACACCGCATTAACCGTTTATTGCAAGCTTGTGGAATCGATATGGCTAGGGAGGTTCTTCCACCAGCCGGAGTGGATGACGATACCTTCGGAGCAATAACCTACTACGCCCCGCCGCCTATCAATTATATCCAGGAACCTTTAATCACCCCAGACTGCGATCTTGACCCTCCTCCGATATATTCGTCTGCTGAGCATATCGATGAGCCAACTGATACAGAGCCGACCGATGTCGACACCGAGAACGATGATGCTCTCGATAATGCTGATCCGAATTACGATGATCTAGCATTGAACGATGCCGATGCCGATCCAACCGGCTCTGATGAAGCTCCAAAGAGTGGATCCGTTGCGGTTTAAGTCGAAATTCCAGAAGTCAAGAACCGCTGAAAGTATTCTTGGGAAATATTTACGAAATCCAAATACGCAATGGATGGATGGAATCAAAGGATTAGAACATGTGCCAGAACTCTTGGTTGTAGAATTCATGATTGTAGCGTACTTTTTAACGATCTAAATGTGACACAAATATAAAATTAGGTTAGTATTCGTAGATCACCATCTCGGTTAGCTTATTTAGTTTACAATAAGAGAGCTTCGTAACATTTTGTTTATTTTGAATATTAACTCATAGTTACATCCGCCGTTTTGAATATAAATAATTGAAGTCCACGTGACTTCCGTCACGTAGTTGCACAACGTTAGGTACTAGTTCTGATTGTCTCTTGAGTAGGTAATAACATCAAGTTGTGTCTCTGCTTCACAAATAGTACGTTCATATCGACGCATTCATAGTTTATTTGTACCTACTTACTGTTTCACTTCACGGATAAAATCTGAAGTGCTTTATGTTTTAATGTTACTTATTATTATTATATGCAGTGTTTTTTACTTTGCTGTTTTACATTAGAGTAGTTTTAAGGAGCGTATGTATGAGCGTATGAATTTTTAGTGATAAATAACCAACTGTATAAACGTTTTACTATTCTCAATAAAAGTTATATTAACATTGTACGCGTTTTCAATGAAAATACCTTTCAATAGTTTTATTTAAGTGCTTTAATATACAATCATTTTATTTAATGTAAATATTAAACTATTTAAATGCAAACTGAGCACGGTAGACAACAATGGATGCACCGAGTGGTACCTAGGTGTCTTTCTAATAAAAACAAACAAACCAAAACTAAATCTAATAAATACTTACACGCAATAATCAAAAGAGATCCGTTTGATCAAATACAATTTTGGTATATTATTGTAATACCCTAGATATGTGCTTACTTACATAGGGTAAACTACACTAATCTTGGCACCCCCACCAATTGTGGGAACTTCTCTGATTTATCCTATTTACTAAGAAAAAGCCAGACCTCACGATGTTTATTATTATGTTAAGTTGTTGTTTATATAACAACATCGTGTGGTCTGGCTTTTTCTTAGTAAATAGGATAAATCAGAAAAGTGCCCACAATTGGTGGGGGTGCCAAGATTAGGGTAGTTTACCCTACTTATATTTATCTATCTTTATCATTAATAAATACAGTCTCAGAGTCACAACTTTAAAACTAAACCTAATTTAGCACCAAATCATTTACCTTATGTCAAGTAAACATGAATATAGCATGATTATCAGCCTTGATAACTATTTTTAAACAATTTTGGAACAAGTTTTAAGCTATTCCGAAACACAAAGATAAATATAATTTTCTCAAACATGCTTGGAAATTAAAGCATTATTTTGACAACCTTTTTCGAGATAAATCGAAAATGCAGTACTGGACAAACACATGCGAGCAGCGGCCGGCAATAAATGTATGAAAATCCATTATATACCGGCGTGTTTAGCGTCCATATAAATTACATACAAAACTCATTACTGTCGTGTTATTTAAAAATGTAACGGATCTTTTACTCCATAACATGGCAATCAAGGTTTTATTCAAATTTCGAACAGGCTTTCAAACAGCGAGCTTATTATTGAAAAAAAAAAACAACTGAACACTGTAACTTCGTTGTTCGTTATTGGTTTTGAAAAGTAATTGTATTTTCAACTAAAAAGTTTTGCCTAGTTACCTACTTAGTTTTAATTTCCGCGCATTATTTGAGAAAAGTAGGTACTATACAAGCCTTGGCCACAACTAGGCAATGAGGGACTCACGTATGTGTGCCTCGTGTTCGACTCGGCCCACATTTACACGTTCTTCCCCCATTGCCTCTGTTGCGGGCCGCTGTAGTAATGTACTATTTGTAGCATGTCCGAAGCCAATTTCATCCATTCATAGTAGGTACAGAATCCCAATAGACTTTACTGCTTTCTAATTCCCCCCTTGAACATGTTTCCAAATCATCTTTATTGGACCCACAGCGTCATTTTTCCAACCGTAAAATGTGAAGTGCTTTAAATGCACGATTCACAATAACCCTACAGTTCGTTGTTCTGTCGACGTCGCACGTAGCGCGCGAAGTAGTCCGGCCGCCAACACTTGCACGAGCCGGGTACCAGGAACCAGTCGTAGTACAGGCGCACCTGGAACATTACGTATATCATCGTCTTGGCCTTTTAGGGGGCGTCCATAAATTACGTGAGGTGTTCTAGGGGGGAAAGGATTGAGCTAAATCTTTCCAAATCTCACTTTAGGGGTGAGGGGAGGTCTTGGCAAATATCACGTAATTATTTTTCTCGTAGAAAACGGTGTAAAATTGCATGAAAAAATAGAATTAGAATAAATCTTTCTTATTTTTTTTATGCCCTAGCTTGTAGACGAGCAGGCGGGCCCCCTGATGGAAAGTGGTCACCACCGCCCATGGACACTTGCAAATCAAGAGTGACCACTGGAACCAACATATCCAAGTGTTATTTAATTTTATGATTGTGATTTTAAATTACGGTAATATTCACAAATACTAGTGTTTGCTAGTCTTCGATAAAACTAATAGAACAGGTTTTGTTTTTTGTTTTTTTTTTTCAATAATCCAACACGTTTACAGCCAAAATAGAAGTCTTGAAGAATCTCGCGTGAGATTAGGGGAGGGGGGAGGAAGTTGAGGATAATGCCTATATAGATGCCCCCTTATCTTACGCTAAGATTGCCAGCTGTTAGGTTAGATTCAGTAAAATGACAAAGAAAAGGAGATCGTGTTCTGATGTAGGTATGTGTGTACAGTAGATGTGTCAGGTGGTGCATGTTACCTGGAAGCAGCCGAGGTCGTCGTGTCCGTCGCAGTGCGCGGCCTTCTCCGTGGTGGGCGCCTCCGCCGCCGCCGCCGCCGCGCCGTACTGCTGGAACTCCTACACATGCGCAATCATGCAGTTTTCTCAGACTAGCAGGCCTAGGATGCGCACGCGAGATATCTATTTGTGTCATGTCGTTCTGTCAAAAAGTAAGCATTTTGCACCAGTTTTTGAACTTTTCCATTATCTGTGGTATTGCTGTCGACAAAACGCGCCTTTAAGGCCCGTATTCCGTAGCCTTACTCAAGCACTGATCCGTACTCAAGCATAGATTTTTGTATGAAAATCTCTACTCAAATCTATGCTTGAGTAACGATTTCTGTCTCGGAATACGGGCCTATATCTTCAACTTGACATTTCTGCGTGACTACTCGTCCTCAGAGAGGTACGACGAGTAACAAGTGTCAAATGTGTACAATAAGAAGGCGCGTTTTGTCGACAACATTACCACAGATAATGCAATAGTTCGTGAACTGGTGCAAAATGCTTACATTTCGACAGAACGACATGACAAATATCTCGCGTGCGCATCCTAGGCCCGCTGGTTTATAAATCTTAGGTATATGGGTATATCTAGACGCTAGAAAGCCATAAATAATGTAATAACTTTGCACAATGCGTAATACATGGTAATACGCACGATAGTATACTTTTTTTTAAAGTTAGAAGTACTAGTTAGTAGGTACCTATATTAATATAAGCTACCACCTAGGTACCCATATTGTACGTTATGTATTTTTATGTAGGTAAGTAATTGCTTTATTCTGTTTCTAAAAAAACAATTTTTTAGCATTTTTAACACTAATAAAAGTCATACGCATTTATTTGATAACTGTATCAGACTGTCATAATAATATTATCTGGTATTGCCTTTTTTTTGGTACAACCCTTGTTTTTGTTATCAAACACTAGATGGCGCGACTAAAACGGACAAAATCCTAGAACGCGCTATCGTTGCGTTTCGTCGTATCAGTGTGGTGCAGACCAACTCTCCACATGTCAGAGTAACAAACATCCAAACGCGGTGATAACCGCGTGCTGTTTTTGAAGCGCTCTACTGACGCGCTACTTTATTGTGAGAATTGAGTTATTATGATAATTTTATTAAGGGCTGTAAGATCAAAAGTGGTTTAAACCACGAAATAGAGTTTAACCTCCAGTCGCCGATTATTTCATAAGATCAATGGTAGTTAATCGACCATCGATAGCTTAAACTGACAGAGATAACAGTAGATTAATCCATCGATCAAATGTAATCGTAGTTCACGAAACCCATTGTCTACACTGCTTTTTATCTACGGCCCTAAGAGATGAGATTTATCTAGGTACCTTAGGCTGGAATACTCAAAAGACATTCAAATTTGAGCACCACTTAAAATTGCTCTGCCTCTGTTTGACATTACTCATTTCTAAGAGATGGCAATAATGTAAGCGTGACTTAAATTGAGTGGGTTTTGAGTGGCGTTTGAGTATTCGACTGTTAGCAACCTATTTTATATATTTTTTCTGTCCCATACAGTTAGGTGGGTACTAATTAATTATTCTTTGATAATATAATTTACTATCCTTTATCATGATAACAAAAACTTATAAACTATATTCCGCATTATATACTACCTGAATAAACCAATAATATATTTGTCGTACCACTTGCTCAAAAAAGTGACATTCTATGCCACAAAAAGCGAACATAACAATAGTCATTTTTAATCTGTTAAAAACAGGGAGAGAAAATTGTACTGGATTTCTTTCATCCTCTAGGGGGAGAAAGTGATTTAAATTTGGAATACAATTTATACTGAACTACATCTGTGTTTACACCATGGAGTTTGTATACAAAGCATTATACATCTTTTTGAAAAAGGAATACGCATTTATTATGCAGGCCGTATGAGCTTGATGCCTTTGCTTTTCCGACAAAAAAATATTAGTCTAGGAAAATGCCGCGTTTTTGTTTTATTCAAATACATAAACGTTAAGTTTATTTTAATTTATTTTTATAAATAAGTTAATGTTCTAAAATGCTATCTCATATTATTATTGTGTTAATTTTTTCGCAAATGTTACGAAAAGTAGAGTATTTTCCTCGGTGATAAAGCTGTCTTAGTCTTGGGTGAACTTAAATCCCTCGCTACTCTCAGGACTCATCTTAAAAACTTAAATCACGAGCGAAGCGAGGGATTTAAGTTTTTAACACCCTCGCTACGCTCGGGAGTAAACTTCGAGTCCTTCGTTACGCTCGCGATTTAAATCGTCACCCGCGACAGAAGACACTGCTTTATCCCCTTGTATAATAATCTACTATTTCGTACCACTTGCTCAAAAAAGTGACATTCTATGCCACAAAAAGCGAACATAACAATAGTCATTTTTAATCTGTTAAAAACAGGGAGAGAAAATTGTACTGGATTTCTTTCATCCTCTAGGGGGAGAAAGTGATTTAAATTTGGAATACAATTTATACTGAACTACATCTGTGTTTACACCATGGAGTTTGTGTACAAAGCATTATACATCTTTTTGAAAAAGGAATACGCATTTATTATGCAGGCCGTATGAGCTTGATGCCTTTGCTTTTCCGACAAAAATTAGTCTAGGAAAATGCCGCGTTTTTGTTTTTAGTTTATTTTAATTTATTTTTATAAATAAGTTAATGTTCTAAAATGCTATCTCATATTATTATTGTGTTAATTTTTTCGCAAATGTTACGAAAAGTAGAGTATTTTCCTCGGTGATAAAGCTGTCTTAGTCTTGGGTGAACTTAAATCCCTCGCTACTCTCAGGACTCATCTTAAAAACTTAAATCCCTCGCTTCGCTCGTGATTTAAGTTTTTAACACCCTCGCTACGCTCGGGAGTAAACTTCGAGTCCTTCGTTACGCTCGCGATTTAAATCGTCACCCGCGACAGAAGACACTGCTTTATCCCCTTGTATAATAATCTACTATAACATTTTAATTAATTTTCACACGGGTAGAGACGATCATTAGTAATGATTTGATTATTTAAAAACCATTAGTAATGATTCGTTATCTACTAATGGTTTAAGAATAGTCTAATTTCAAAAACATCAAACTAGATTTTTCTGTTTTCTAGTTGTTGCATATTTTGTTAGTAAGTATTATTTGTTTAATTAGGTACATAATGACCTTGACACAGTTGTCATTAGAAATAGCTGCATGCCGCATGCCGTGTTTACTATATTAGACATTACACCGAAAATGATTAAATTAAAAAATATGTTTTAAGTTAGTGTATATTTCAAGTTGTAAACCAAATAAAAAAAAAAGATTAGTGTGTTTGTTACCTGCAGGTTAGGTTGCGCCTGTGCCTGTGCCTGTGCCGGTTGCGCGGGCGTGGGGTAGTGCAGCTCCGCCACCAGCAGCGACACCCAGCGCGGCGAGCTCAGGCACCCGCCCTCCAGGTAGTGGCACCGGGATTGCATGCATCTTATTGTTTATCAAATAATTATTTACCTTACATTTCCTACTTCTATTTGTTGGATGTCTTTAATAATAAAATATTTCAAAACCTAGGTAACATACCCCCAATTATTCCAAGACACCGTACCGAGTGTTGGAAAGTACCTAGTAATTATAATACCCTATAGTTTAGATAGACTACGAGTACTTTGTTGGACCAAAACCAAATGAGGTGAAACGAGAAAACCGGTGTTCTGTGTGTTAAAACCTCACCTGGTGACCTCGACAGTCTGCGTGAAGTAACCTTCGTAGGGTATCTGCACCACGTAGCGCCACACACCTTGGTAGTTCCGCGCGAATACAGGAGTCGCATATTCTACGCGAGCTGGGCAAGGAGTGGGTGGTCCCTAAAAAAAACATGACGGTCACCGTAAGGTTAACTTTTCTGAGTAGATTACGTAGGTAGGTAGGTACCCTTGTAGGTGCCAACACAGACCTAGAGTCCTTTCCATGAAAGAAGTCCCGCAGACGCGGCGCTGTAGTCGAGTATAGTATTATTTCAGTTAAGTATTATTTCTCGGGCAGCACTTTTAACAACTTTAGGCATTGAAAACAAGACTTTGATCACAGAAACCAAATAAAAACGCACTAGCATCCGAACCCATTATCAGCACCTGACAACTAATTTAAAATTTAGTTTTAAAAGTTTATTTCCGGAAATTTCCGCGTGACTTCTGTCATGAAAAGGACTCTACTCATGGCAAGGGACCAATCGTTCGTTCGATTACTCACTTCATATCGGTGTTGGGGTGGCACATGAGGATGGCCGGGGTCTTCCCGCCTCTCTACGTTTGGTGCTGGTTCACTGTTACCATTGAATGCGCGGTACAACATGCAGAAACTGTGAACAAAGTTCGTATATACCTATATTGTATGTAGTAAATAAATTTATTACTAGTTTATGCAGTAGAAAACTAGAATTCAACGGTCACCCACCACCTGCAACCTGTTGCCTACGCAGTATTACCTTTGCCTGCGATTGCCAGAAAATAAAAAGCATTTGATAGATCTTTGACTTTGACAATAGACATTGACTGATAATTTTTGACATTGACGTTTCAGTTCAGTTCAATATTTATTTTGAGGTTAGAAAAGTTCGGCTGATTTGTGTTTTTGCAAATAAAATAAATGATTTCCATTCGAATTATTGAATTAAAATGTCTGCTGCATTAGTGAGACAAGCGCTTGAGTTCGTGGATCCTGAAGGTATATTTTTTCGCAGAATAGTACGTAGAAAGTTTGTGAGGTTGCGAAGCGACAATGTTGAAAAAAATGTTTTTTTCAGAAAGTAGTGGCAAAGGAAAGAAGCGTGGTGCGCGCCGTGGCGACCGGCACCAGGGTTCCTCGGGTCAAGGTGGGCTCAAAGATTCAATTACGTCATTTTTTTCGGCACCGCTTATCAATCAGTATCAGTAGTCATTATTTATGCGAATCGATCACACAAGAGTTCGTCACAGGCATAATGTAAATTGACCGAGTAGAAAATTGTAATTTTTTTAGCTAAATTAGTATAATTTAATTTTTTATAAAGATAATTATTTAGCTCTCATTCCCCAGTGCATAACCAACCATGTTGAAATAATCATTCATGAAAAAAATATCTAATCAATTTGGTACTCTAAAGACCAATAAATATAAAACTATCATGTAAATTGTGTTACTTATTAGACTTACTAATAAATCATCTGTCTTGTATTATATTGTTATATTTATTTATTGTATTCAGCAGGCACGAAACCTTTGAAGCAAAGGGTAAAGAAAAACTTGGAGAAGTCAGTGATAGCGCACAAGAAAGTTAACATCGCCATCAAGCAGCTACTGAAGCTCTCCCGTCCCACTGTCGACTCGGAAATTGCTGGCAAAGTGAGTTTAATCCACATTTACCTACCTACGTACTTACTTCCGACAGTTTTGTTATATTTTTTCGTAGATTGTTGTTATTGTTGTGCCTGTGTGTGTAATGTTGCCAAATAAATGTTGGTATTTTCTTTCTTTCAACATTTAGTAAATTATTTCATAAACAAAAATTAGTAAATCTTTCAAAGGGCAATGTGTACGCTTCTTTAACAAAATCCCAAGTGATGTGTCTCAGTTGTCGATTGGCAAGTTCAAAAACGTAATAAAACAGAGACTTCTTTTAAAAGCATACTATAAAATATCTGATTATTTAGAAGACAAACAAGCTTGGGACGAACTAGCTCCAACTCATCCAATAAAAAAAAATGTAATCATACCTAATCATACAAAACGTAATGACGATTCAAAGTGATCAGTGAGATTTTATTGAATAAAAGATTTTTGACTTTGACTTTGACTTTGACAATTATTAATTGCATCTTTCATAGATAAAGTCAGCAATTTAAAGTTGAGTAACAGTTTAAAATTGTCCAAAAATGTTTTGGGAGCTTTAGATTATTATTTGAGATTTCTAAATGAACCTAATGTGGAAAGGTGGCCAATGGCCTTACTAATTACTAACTAATTGACCTACTTATAATATTTTGTTGCGACGTCGCATTGTAAAAGCCTGCGAGCACGCACGACGCATCACAAGAACTTGCGAATTGATTCGCAAGTCTTGTTTGTTTCTTTTTCCTGTATCTGAAGGGAGACGCCTGGACGCATGAAATCGCATCGCAGAAAGATGCGTCGTGCGTGCTCGCAGGTTTGTACGATGCGACGTCGCATCACAGTTTTGTGTACAAGCCCTAAGCACTATACAGTCAGTGACATTGGTGCTTGTTCTGTTTGCACATCACAAAGTACTAAGTTCATGATCACCTGTCTACTGAACTGTACTTAGGATTACCTAGTCTAGTATAACACCAATATAAAATGATTCTTGTGTGATTTCATTAAATAAATGAGATTTCACTACATAGTATAAAGCAAAGTCGCATGTACCTATGTATGCTTAGATCTTTAAAACTACACAACGGATTTTGATGCAGTTTTTTTAATAGATAGAGTGATTCAAGAGGAAGGTTTATATGTATAATACATCATCATCATCATCGTACCGGGGCGGTGCCGCCGGGGCGGGTCGCTAGTGAATAATAAAATAATGATTAAATTAATAATGTTTCAGATAGTGGAGCGAGCCGTGACAGGAAAGGCTCTCGTTGACAAAATAGAAGTAAACAACGAACCAGAAAAATCTATTCTCTTCTCCGACGACGAGGAAGAATTTGATAAATTTGAAGAGGAATTGTTCTGCAGTTAGACACTGTAAGTGCATCCTAATATAGATCAATTTGCTTTGGCAATTAACCTTCAGAATTGCTTGAGACAGATTCAGTGTTGAAAAGAATACTCTATACTACATGCTCTATGTTTAAAGTTCAACTAATCCTAGTTAAGACCTTAACCCAGAGTAATAATGTTCAATACGAATACAGTGAGTTTGTTTCGAAAAATACCTACAAATTCCATTCAAGAAATGTCAAAGTTTTAAGGGATACTCAATAGACTTTTTTATTATTATTATTATTATTTTATACACAAGCAGCTTAAAGCTGATACGTGTGTATCACTTAATATTGTAGTGCACTTGGTTTATCTAATCTATTTTTAAATGTGTTGGAGCACTAATTATAGTCTTTATGAATACAATTACAATGAAGGTTCAATTTACAGTGAAAATAAAGCCTAAAATAAAGGTTTGAACTGAACTGAGGCAAGCGTACAATAATAGTTATTGTGTGTCAGGTAATAGAGTTGAATTCCCCGGACATGCTTTATGGACATACGTGACGCGACGCTCGGGAAATTGATTCTAACATCGACTTCGGGATTGTTTTTGGTGCTTGTGGTTTGGGTCAATACTTACCCATTCTTGGACAAGGGTAAGATTCTGTTATTGTTTTAGCACTAACATTTAGTAACTATAGTAGGTGCCAAATAACACGGCAATACAGGACATTCACCCACCTTCACCACGATGTTGCAAAACTCAATTTATGTATGGTAAACAAACAGTACTAACGATATTCGAGCGATACCGTCTTAGCGACAGGTTTGTATGGAAAGCGACAGAATTAGCCATTCATAAATTGAATTTTGCGACATCTTGGTGAAGGTGGGTGAATGATCTGTATTGCCGTGTTATTTGGCACCTACTATAGTTGTAAAACAGTGGTTGAACAAATATTTGTTGAAATGTTAACTGATTGTTGGACACAAATGGCTGGGTAGATGATTAAAGTTATTGTTCCAGATAGTATAATATACGAGTACATCCCGGACCCTGCCTGGGTACTAGTGAGCTGTGCCCTGTGGGGACTGGCATTCATCGGAGGACTCATGGCATTCACACTATACCATATCTATCCCCACTTGTAAACCTGAACTCTAATATTCTCTGCAGTTCTACACTGATCTACCCGCACTTTAAATTTTCTCTATACTGAACTACCCACAGTTTTGATACTATAACAGTTTCGTTTGTGAACTCACCTTTAAATTGAAGACATTTTGAAGTGTAAACCGACCCCTTCACATGTAAATGTTTACCCCTCATTTGTAAACTGAGCTAAACCTTAATTTGTAAACAGAATCACTTTATTTGATAACTCGTAAACTTTCCACACTGTGCACCATAAGTCACTATTCCTATATTTCAACCTAAATCATAAACCGAGTATTTACCCAATCACTTGTAAATAAGATCAATTTTACCTTCTCATTTGTAAACAAGAGCCAAACGCCTTTGCTTATCAAACGGGCTTATTCCTCTAGGTTTCTAAATAAGACTTTCTGCTTTGGCAATAAAGTTCATTACACAATGACTTATTCACGCAGTGATTGGATAGTCATAGGTGTTTCTGGAGTCACGTGTGGGGGAAAAACGACCTTAGCTAATCGGCTTAAAGACGCTTTGAGCCCGGTTTACATATTCCATCAAGATAAATACTTTTACCCCGATGATAGTCCGAAACATAAAAAATGCCAAGGATTAGATCATAACAACTATGATACAATCACGTCACTAGATATGGAAGCTATGCACCGAGATGTGCTAGCTACGTTAGAGGGGGGTAAAACATATCATTCGCATAGCGAAGAGAGAGAAGGAAGATACGGGGTGAATGGGAAGAAGTTTCTAGTGGTGGAAGGTTTCACGGTGCTCAATTATAAGCCGATTCTGGATCTTTGCGATCTGAGGTGAGTTCATTTCATTTGCTTACGTGAAAGTCTACTTTCTACAGTACATTTTCTATGAATCAAACACCCGTTAGTTTAGGTCAAATCTTTTACTAGCCAGACCGATATCAATAGGAATGTTACACGAGCAAAATACAAAACAGGCTTCCTTTTAGAAAGTATAGTTAACATCTATACTATTATAAAACTGTAAAAAAGTCAAAAACTAAAATTAAAGATAATATGGAAAAACTAAATATGCAGATCTACTAAATAAACGATTCTGATTCTGAAAATCGAGTTTGTCTGTTTGTCTATTTGTTTGTTCGCGGATCACGCCGTAACTACTGGACCAACTTCCACGAAACTTATACCATTCGGAGGCCCTTTCCCCGGATTGAAACATAGGTTATATTTTATTGAAATCTAAGACGTGGATTCAAAGATACAGCCTGACCTCTCTAAACCAAAAGCCGCTTTTGGCACGGGGCTCATCGTATACTGGTTGACAGATATTTTAGTGGAAAGTTTCGCACGCGTACGAAGTTCGCGGGTATCAGCTAGTAATCAATATAGGTATATATTTGTAACTAAATGATGTCTGGGTGATGGTGGGTATAATCTTGGGCCACTGTGATCTGAACCACCATCTCCTCAAGATCGGAGCGACAGATAGCGATTTCTGTCGTGGCTGTCTCCAGGAAAAGGAAACAGTAGAGCATGTCTTGCTGCATTGCTCTGCCACAGCCGAAGCCAGATCCCAAACGGGACTGCAGGAGCTGATCGGGTCTCACTCCTCGGCATCCACAACACCATCGGGGATGCTGGAACATTGCTGTCATCAACCCAAAGTCCTTCTCCGTTACTTTAAGGAGTTGGGCTGGTTGGGGTGACTTCAGCAGGGGGCAATGCACAATACACCCCAACGCGGGACGTCAGTGCAGATCTTATTCCCCCACGACGAATTAGAATTAGAACTCGATTATGTCTGGGTGTATGTATTGTATAAGTATGTATGTATGTATTTACATTGCAGATATTACTTCGTGTTGGAGTACGGTGAGTGTTGGTCTCGGCGTTGCTTGCGGCTTTACTCTCCGCCGGACGTCGCCGGATACTTCGAACAATGCGTGTGGCCCGAACATCTCAACTACAGAGCTGAGGTAACTATTCTATATAACACTGTGTCTATGTACGTGTATGTAATGTACCACTATAAGTATATATAGCAGTAGCACTGTTTGAGCGCGCAGCGAGCGATCCGCGTTTTGTACTGTTAGTAAAATAATTAATTCCCAAGAGGAAACACGAAAAGATAAATATATATAATATAATATAAAAAAGTAAAAAGTACCTAATCTGTTAGGCGCGCCCGCAAATCGTCAGTGTGATCGAAAACTAAGATGTTGTAATGACTTTTAAGTTTCATTAAAAGGGAACAATGTTCGAACCTTCCTTTACGTGTAGCACGTGCGTGATTGCCCCTCATCTGTAACTTTTCCTCCTCAAACGTAAACACTACCTCAAAATAAATAATATAAGCCTCTAATTAAATTAATCTGACTTGTAAGAAAACCTCAAAATCAATCCCATTTACAATCCAAATATCAAAATTCATATCAATTGTAAACAATTCTATAATTGATTCTAAAACGAATAAAATTATAGCTTCGTTACAAACTGACCATCCATTCATTAATTCTAACAAAATATAAAAACAAGATGGCGCGAACTTTTTTTTTATTTTTTTTCCAGGTACTCAAAGATAATCGGATACGAATCCTAGACGGAAGTCAACCGGATGTATTTGACACTGTCATGGCGGATATAAAAACACTAGCTACATAGAAATAAATAAATATAAATTATTTAGACAATCGTATAGAAATGTGGAGTAGAATAATTCATATTAATCGCTTTTATACACAGTGATGATTATGAGCTTTTCCATATAAAAAATGGTGTAACGTATTCAGTTTTTTTTTCTTTGACATACGATGTTGTGTTATGTATATTCGTTGTATATTATATGTTTATATAGTACTTGCTTATCCATTCTTATGCCCGATTTACACACATATAAGTGCAGCGGCGAGTTCAGTAGCGGTAGAACTACACTGCGATTTGTCGTTATCGCGTAGTGTAACTCTACTAGCTATTTGACTCGCCACTGTACTTGTAGAAGTGTAAATCGGCAATAAATAAAACACATTCCAAACAGTTAATCACCGGGTTGGAACAGTAGGTACCTGATGTCGAAGCGGTCGTTCCAATATGTTCAAATTCGGTTTGATTACTTTTGGGATACTTGTTATAAATATTGTGTAAACATTGTAGGTACCTAAGTGTTACTTATTATGTTGGTAACGGATTAAGTTAAGAGGTAAATAAATTACGGCCTATGTAGATACAGATTTGTTTATTTTTATTTAGAACATTGTAGAATAACGCTGGCTCGTTTGGGGTTTAGAAGGCATTCTTGTTATGAAAAATCAACTAATGTTTAGAAAATACCAAGATTTAGCCAAAATATCAATTTGATCCGCGAGTACTTGATCCAAACTTGCCTGACCAAAAAAATTATTAGTTTTGTTATTTTTTCTATAGTTTTCGTTTGGTACTTAGGCCGGGTTCCCACTACGCCGGACCGGCAAATCTGCCGGAAGGGCTAGTGGCTGTACAATTTATATAGAGCTATTCACATTATCCCGGATCCGGCATTTTTGTCGGTCCGGCGTAGTGGGAACCCGGCCTAAGTAATGCATGTGTGTGTGTGTGTGTGTGTACTCACACGCCCCCCTCGTCGCAAAACTTCCTGGCCTCGCGCGCCGTGTCGGGGGGGGGCAACCTCTCCGAGGGGACCTCCAGTGCAGCCTCCACTGCACGCTTACTGCGCTCCTCTAGTCTGCAATACAACATAGCCTTATAGGGTAAACTACCCTAATCTTGGCACCCCCACCAATTGTTGGCACTTCTCCGATTTATCCTATTTACTAAGAAAAAGCCAGACCTCACGATGTTGTTATATAAACAACAACTTAACATAATAATAAACATCGTGAGGTCTGGCTTTTTCTTAGTAAATAGGATAAATCAGAGAAATGCCCACAATTGGTGGGGGTGCCAAGATTAGGGTTGTTTACCCTACCTGGTTTACACTTTGTTAAGTATCAAGCACAAGTGACAAGTGCAAGTATCAAGCGATAAGTAAAATCAGCGTGTCAACGCATACGTTGTTAAGTGATGAGTGCAGGTAACAAGTGCAAGTGCGAAGTAAAGTGATTAGAAGCCGTGTCTATTTTTACTGTTAAGTAGCTTCCCCCGCACACCCGCGCTCACCCCGCACTCGGAGAGTCGCCCGAACTTAGTGCGCGCAGTACGTATGTACATATACGGGAATTTTTTTGAGCAATAATTGCTCGGCAATATAATAAATAGCAGAATCAACTAAACACTGTGTGAACGTTCTGAATACTTTGAAACTTGACACTGACACCAAAAAGCACGCTAACTATCCACTTAGCACTTCGCACTTGCACTTAACAAAGTGTAAATCAGTTATTAAGGGAAGTAACAAGCAGGACGCGTACAAATAATATGTAAAATCAGTAATATTACGTAGTTCTTACGCAAGAAGAAGCGGGACTTCCATTCTATTTTGCAACATCGTGGTGAAGGTGGGTGAATGACCTGTATTGCGGTGTTATTTGGCACCTACTATAGTAGAGTGTATCTCACCTGTTGTGTTGTATGTCGGCGAGTACGTGCGTGACGCGCGGCACGGTGTCGTCGGCGCGCAGCACGGGCAGCGTGCGCGACAGGAAACGCAACGTGTGGTTACGGAATAATGCACTGTCGATACACACACATACATATATATTTATTATTATGTTAAGTTGTTGCTTATATAACAATATCGTGAGGTCTGGCGTTTTCTTAGTAAATAGGATAAATCAGAAAAGTGCCAACAACTGGTGGGGGTGCCAAGATTAGGGTAGTTTACCCTACCAAAATGTGTTGTATAGTCATACTTACAATGGGTAAGGTTCACCGTTAGGGCTCTGTCCCATAGGGTTCCTGGGTATGGTTCCGCGGTTGAGGTCCCCGCACAGGTTGTCGGCCGACACGTGCGGTCGGGACGACTCCAACTCCGCGCATTCCGTCGCTACTTGCCGGTACGGGGGCGGACGGACTCTGGGGAATATGGGTCGAGTGTACATTATGTTATGACACAACATTAGTTCGCAACTTTGGTAGACAAGGTCTACGGAACAGATGTAAAACCATTTCCCTCCCCTTGCGTGCCTTTGCCAACTGCTTATTACGTCTTGGAGATAGAGAGATGCTGTTTATGGACCAGGGAGTCATGTACCTAGTATTCTACGCGACTTGGAGCTGTTGCAAATGTTCGAGGATGATCACAGACATTTCAAGTCGTACCTTCCTCCGTCATATTTATCTTGTTACGTCCTATGATGTTAGTGGTATGGAAACTAAAATTGTTTCATATTTAATTCAAAGCTCTCAATAGGTCTTTCTTTTGTATTTCCTTTGTTAGAGGGTTCAAAATATAAGTTACCTTGGTGGAGTAGCATTAGGCGATTCCATAAACGCGTAATATCCTTCAGGATTTTCCTCGGCGGGGTCGGGGCTCTCTGTGGGGGGCGGTGCGGCGGTGGCGGGGGGCGCGGGGGGCGCGGGGGGAGTCTGCGGGAGCACGGACCGCGAGACCACGCACAAGTACAACTGCACGATAAGGAGAATCAACAATTGTAACTTCTATCAATTGAATAACAAATAACAATTCGATGTATTAATAACTCTCTTTATTAATAACATTCAAAAGTAACTTCGCCACCAAAAGCTTGCTGTGATAAAAGCAGGGAAGGAGGAGGCAACTGTGAAAATGCCAGGGTTCGTTCACCCGGAGACCACCAATGAAGAAAGGTATTTCACACAAACCAAAAAGCAGTTAGAAGAGTTGAAGAGGAAAACTGACAAATGAGCGTGAAAAGAAAAATGAAACATAGAAACGAAAATGAAGTTTTATAATAATCGCTAGTGTTGCCTAAAACTCCGTCGCTAGTGATCACTGTACCAGTGTGGAGTTGCTTGTGTAATGAATCCACCATTTTTGAAGAATGGTAGCTCCAATATCTACACTCTCTTCTATCTATCTCTCTAATATCTTCACGCAAATAAATCATTCATTCATTCATTCATTCATTCCAGAGGACCTAGTACGAGTATAAAACGTCTGACACCCAGCACACCAGTGGGCGCTGATTTGTATGGAGACACTGAGCGGATTCTTTGAGAAGCTTGGTCTACACCAAGCCCATACTTGCATGTCGAATCCATGTGGTTCTTCGAGTGCTCCCCATCGAAGAACCACAAAACATGATCTTCGATTGGGAGCACTCGAACCACCAAGATTCGTTCAGAACCTAGGTTACCTACAAAATTGCTCCGAATCGTGTTCAAAAACCATTGGTGTCTTGAAATGATACGCTCAAATGAATGTATGTAGTTCGTCGTGGTATTGTGGGGCACTGGGGCATTATGTCTTTCATTCAGCGTGTGCCGAGCACGATCGCCGTGACATTGATAGGTACTGTACGTCTGCGGAACCAACTGGAGCTGACGGCAACAATTCCTCTCCTAGTTTCCTCCTAATTACCTAGTTATTATACTTACTCAATGCGACTTTCAAGCCTAATTAATGATTTGTACCTAATGGATAAGCCGAAACTTGAATTAGATATAGATCTGCTTTCATTTGCTCTAAAATATCTAGGCTAATTTTTACCCTAAAGTCCAAGGTTGGCTACTAATACGCTATGTATACGAATTGTATTGGACAAACATGAATACATAACTTACAAAAACTAGACAATTCTAAAAGCAAGCGTAAAGAAGAAGCACTAAAAGTGGCCTAAAACTAACTTCAGTATCCATTGAACAAAATTGAATGAGTAATTTTTATGTTATTGTGATTTAAATTTGAACACACCATTTTATTTTTTGCACCAAAATTGCCGGGTGGATTGCATGTCTTTAATTGTATCTAACTTTCACTTTTTAGAACACTTTCATTGTATTATTATTGAAAGTATAACAGATAGTAGATTGATTTTCCTACTACGAAATTAAATCCACACCCCTTACAGCTATCGACGGTGTGTATTCGATTTTCTCCGATTAGTCTATCTCAATGACTCACGCCCCAGAGGCCTAGTAATTTGTTTTAGTGATTCTCCAAACGAATGTCTCCATGTTCCCAGCACTGCGCACCGTTAGGGCTGACCCGAATACCGCACGCGAACATTTGTCGCTCGATAACACGATGATAACCATCTCAATTCAATTGTGCAGTAGCTACATTCAACCGTGAACATGACCACGTCAATTGAATAGATAATCAGCTAAAGTGAAAGTAGAGATTATTTTGACTGCATGCCGGTTTTTGTCATCATAACAAAACAATGAAATTGATTCGATCATAATAATTTTAACGATTAGAAATTCTCCTCAAATGTACGTAACGTACAGTAACTATAGACAAGAACGAAGCACATTCTTTATTCTTTGCTATTGACAAATTGAGATCTTACTAATGCCATTAATAACACAGACAATATCTTAGTAGTATGACATTGGTTTTCACCACAAGCAGGTTTGCAATTTCGGTAATTTTAGTGTTGGATACCACAGACGGATCCATGCAAACTTACAATCATCACATTGATTTTTGGAGGTCAAAACAGATTCATTTGAACTTTCTTTTGTGTTAAAGAATAAATCTATTTTAGATCGTGTTTTCTAGTATGCTATGCTCTAGCTAGGTAGTAGTAAATAGTGTCTGTTATACTAAAACTTAGATGCCACTACCGAAATTCTAGTTTTCCTTGCAAACTAAATTATTGCTTAAGGCGAAGGGTAAAGCCAGACAACCTTCTCGCTCGCACATTTCAACATTTTTGAGAAATGTGCGAGCGAGAAGGTTGTCTGGCTTTACCGTTCGCCTTAACATCAAGTGGGCCATCACAACTTATAACATGTTCAAGTAAACAAGTAGGCTTACATCTTGATACGGTGCCCACGTCCTCTAATCACAGCTCTTGCTAAACAGGGTGAATCACCCAGTCACAGCTGTCACACGCAGTTACAAGTGAACGACCTACCTTCCTTCGTAGACTCTATCCCATCATGATAAGGTCCAGATTGCAGATGTCTTTATACTGTCATTAGCGGTGTGAGTGAGCAACGTGATTATGGTCGAAATAATGATTTCCTCTATTTTGACATTTGTGATTAGTTTGCAACAGAAGTAGGTTATATTTATCTTGAGTTGGTTTAGTAGGTTTCAGGAACTTCAGGTCTTCAATATTCATCATCAAAATTTCAAGACATTATTTCTTCTGTGCCTTTACAACTATAATTTGAACGCTGAATTGTGAAGATCTTTTTCTCTGCTCTTTGATAAGCGTTTCCGTAGCCTTTATTATTTCTCAAATGCTTTGATAACGGTAACCAAAGATCAATGCCTCACGTATCCAACATTGTCGTCTTCGGTATCATTTACTATAAGTAAATATTTACGTATCGATTATTAGCTACGAGTACTTGGCAAGTGACGACGGCATACAGCGAGTTACGCGGCGGTTCCGTTAGAGGGAACCAGAGCGCGGCGACACGGATGCAGGCGCCTTGCTCGGACCTTCTTCTTGTAAAGTAAAGGTGCACTGACGTAGCCGTGTGCCGCAGCTAACTATCCAGAATACCCTAACCATAACTCAGTAACAATGAAATCATGGTGTCTCTCGCACAAGCTCCATTGAAATGCATGAGGGATTGGAACATGCGTCATGTTTCTAACCTTATATTCCATACATCCTGTAACTGTTAGTGCTCCTCAGATTTTGCTCTAGTTTTCAAAAACAGCTCATCTAAAAGCTATGAATTTTCTCTATATTAGATGCACCAGCCAAGTTCGGTTAAAGATAAATGTGATTAAACAGAGGTAAAGAAAGTTTTATGAACAGATTTGTGGTCAACCCGGTTAACAGTCAATCGGCTTATGTTTTGCCCGTTAACAGGTTTTGAATGAGAAATGTAACTAGTGAGTAGAGCCACTGACTATCATAAAGGATGATGGCAGGAATGCGTACAGGTCATGCACCTCCCACTGACCCACTGACGCCTGTTCAGTGGCCAAGTGAGTGCGGCGCCAATACCCTTCTCACTGGGTGAAGGTCACGCTATCTAACGGACTCTAATTGTTATGAGACCAGATTCTTGCTTGCTGTCTTAGTTTGGTACTTCTAAGATATCTTTTCCTCGTAAAAAAAGCATAAATTTAGTAAACGGTGGATCTAAAGTGGCGTTAAATTGAGATTACGACGGCCACTGTTAATTTGTAATAGTGATTAGTGATTGCTTTTTAGTTTCAAGTAACAATTTTCAACCATTGTCATCCTTTGATCAGTTGTGTTATTTTAACTGGGTTATCATAACGTAAAGTTAAAATTCGAGACACATGCTTGTCTCCCATTTCTTGCCTTGAGCTTGGGACAACATAAGCTCATTTGTATTTGAAACACAACATGACTAATTTCAAAATAAATTAGTTTTCAAGCTTTCTCATACAAACCATTAGTAGATTTTAAGAGGTTATTGTGTTCAATGTCCTTATACGAACAACCAGCTTCTAGGAATTTCCATAAACTGTAAGTTTAAAGCAGGGTATGACCGTAGGCGTTGAGAAAGTGTTCGTAACGGGACTGTGTTTTGGACAAGATCCTTTATGGTCCGATGCCTACTCCCTGAATACCGGACAAATGAGAATATTATGCGGCGATCAGTGCCAATTGTTTGCTCACATTTACACTTGCACAGTTATTTCGGTTGGCTTTTTGACATATTTTGTATCTTCAAACAATGATATTTCAAATTGGCTCTTCAATTTACTCTTAGGTGCTAAATAATAGGCATCATTTTCTAGCACGTCATCACAGAAAATGAATTGATTTTGAGTTGGAAATTCTGACGTTTAGTAGCACGATGTGTTGATGATATTGTCAGCGTCGTAGGCTGTAGATATAAGCCCAAGATCGATGTGGATTGAGAGGAGCAGAGAGGAGGGTTATACCCAACAAAGGGTCAAGTCGGGTTGCAGATAATAATTACTCAAGAATAATTTTATAGTGACTAGAAAAATTTGCACTAAATGGTATTTTGTGTGTTCTTTATCATGCCCGCCTAAACTAAAGTGATTATGATTTCTTACAGAAAAAACTAGAAAGGTCCCCACACTCGGTCAGAGAGCAGGTGCTCTCTCGCTCGGCACAGTTCCACTCCCATAACTTGAGTTCACTTTTATTTTTCAGTGCTTGACCTAGGTTTTTACTATTTGCATGGCTGCGCGCGCAGCTGTATGAAAATCGTAGCTTATTCTTTGCGGTTTCCATCAGAACTCTACAGGGGCCTTTGTATAACCTCTTTCAGGGAAATCTGAGGAAATGTTGACCTTTACCGACCCAGGAGTTTCGGTCGCCGGTTTCTTTAGTTGCCATTCGGTTAGAGCCTTACTCCAACATCCATTACTAACTAGAATCCATTTAGAATGTGTCTGACGAGTGACAGTAGTACGAAATGCAGTCGGTCAGTGGAGCGTGACCATCGTGGCACTTCATGCAATATTAATGCATAACGGCTCTCGGGCGCACGCGCACCGGAACGGCATCGCATGTAATGCTGATTAACTAGCTGATGGGTAAAATACCTTATTAGTCAGTGATAAAATAGAAATAGAGATTGGGAGATGTTCTATAATGTACATAAAAGTATGTGTACATTTTCAGACAATTCTTTGTGGATCAAATTCTGTAAATTTTTTCAATCACAAGGACTATAGAATCTTCTCAAACCTCCCAAACCCTGGGTGGGTTTGGGAGAACCTCGAAGAGGCCTAGAAGCACTGCTGAACTTACGTGTTTGTTTCTATATGGCACTAGCAAACGCGTGAAAATATGAATGAATTTTGAAAGAGAAATTTGAAGAGAAGGGTCTGGTTGTGCCCTAGAACATTACAAACTATGAGTTGACTCCGAAGCGAGTGCCTAAGTAGAGCAGTTTCGGTAGCCGACTGAATGTGCGTTTCTCCGAGACATTGACGATGCGTTTTTCCGCCACTTTCTACGATTCGGAGATGATGGCCGGTTGTTAGCCGGTCGTTGTGTTTGTGTCAGTTTCACTTGCCCATAGGGCAATGACTTCTAACGCAAAGTTCCTGAGATACCAAGGCACCTTATCAAAATGCTAAGAGGTTTATTCTGTTCTTTACGCTTTACGCCTCCCTATAAAGAAAACGAGGAAACAAATACTGTGAGCAATAAAAACTACCCATATTTTGATACCAAGTACTTATTCATACTTTTGAAGCTACGACCATCAATAGGATATGAATGAATAGACTGTTGTTTCGTTTCATGAATTGACCACCAATCCATGCGGTAAGGTTGTTACGATGGTAACGGAAACCATTCTATAGTGCAATAGTACATTATGATATGAGTGCGGTAATTTTCAAAGCGCACGTATGTCATACGACGTTTTATAACACATTTGCGAGGAAATAAATAAAACTCGGACTTTCTTCAAAGAATAAATCTTTATTCACTTGTTGAAACAGTTATAAAAATTTGAACAATTTGTAAAAGAATTAAATGCTTATTTTTTATCTCCCAAAGTCAATTTTATTCATAAAATGTTGACCACTTTACTGACATAAAAACTCTTTGCTAAGATTTAAAAAAGGTTCCGTTCGTTTTAGTGGGAGCATCTTGATAAACCGTACGTTTTACATTACCATAACGCACGAGTGCGTAATGACGATACTGAAATTGGTGAAATAACCCCTTTACGAGCAAATGTGTTATAAATTAGTTTAATAGGGGCCCATAGCCTATTGTGGTTCATTTGTAAAACCATCCACTGTCAAAAGCTCAGTGCAGTAATCTGTCACTGAGCTTTTACATTTTTTTCCTTTAATTAAATTAATGTAGGCGCCGCAAATATTACAGGAAGTAATAAATTAAATAAAGAAAGTGCTCACCAATCCAACTAGTGAATGTCGCGCCATTTTCTCCAATGTTCGACACACAAAAATACACCACCAGATCACCTAACCATTTGTAAAAATTTCCAAATATTAGACAAAAATCAAAATTATAAAATGTAGCGCGCGTTTTCCATAGAAACTTTTTTATAAATGAACTAGAAGCAGAAGTCGCGTTTGTTTCTGCCGCGTCCGTCGGATACTGCGCGCCGCGAGGCTGTAGCGGGATGTCAGAACGGGATATCGTGACGCGGTGAAAGGACATCACATAGAGCTGTTCCTACATTGTCTTTACTAATATACTTATTGTAACATGTTCGCAAGTGGCTATCACAATATGCCATCTAGGCTGCAGTGATACTATAGTCTTAAAAGCTAATTAAAAAAACATTTTCGCAAGATTGCTAGATAAGTAAGTTACATGTAGGTACTATTTTTAGTATCGAACGCAGTTTTGACCAGTTGTAGTGAAGACTAGCTGATACCCGCGACTTCGTACGCGTGCGAAACTTTCCACCAAAATATCTGACAACCAGCATACGATGAACCTCGTGCCAAAGGCGGCTTTTAGTTTAGAGAGGTCAAGCTGTATCTATCTATACGAATCCACGTCTTTCATTTCAATAAAATATAGCCTGTGTTTCAATCCGGAAAAAGGGCTTCTGAATGGTATAAGTTTCATTGAAATCGGTCCAGTAGTTTAGGCGTGATTCGCGAAAAAACAAACAGATAAACAGACAAACTCGATTTTCGGAATCAGAATCGTTTATTTAGTCAAAGTCAAAGTCAAAAATCTTTTATTCAATAAAATCTCACTGATCACTTTGAATCGTCATTACGTTTTGTATGATTAGGTATGATTACATATTTTTTTTATTGGATGAGTTGGAGCTTGTTTGTCCCAAGCTTGTTTGTCTTCTAAATAATCAGACAATTCAGTAGATCTGCATATTTCGTTTATCCATATCTTTAATTTTAGTTTTTGGCTATTTTATAGTTTTATAATAGTATAGATGAGTAGCACTTTGTTAAACAGAAGAAGAACAACAAAGTAGTGACTGTGTAATAATGACCACGCGAGATCACGATCATAGTCCAATCATAAAGAATCGCAGAAGAAGAAGCAGTAGCACATAAGACAGATGTAGGTAAGTGTTGTAACAGCTGTAGAGGATGTCCGCGCGGTATTGAGGCCGCGACTCGCGACTCGCGAGTGGCGAGCGCGTGCCGCGGGCAAGGCCGCACTTGTCTTGTCCTATGCGTTCTAATTTAGAACTCGCTTTAACACTGGTTTCACTACCAACGCCCGAATACGGCTGCAGTACCGGCTCGCCTCAGCAGTCTACGCTCATTTCATTACAGTACAGGAATCTCTCAAAAATCGAAGATGAATTTGTATGTAATAGTTTCCAACTCGCCCTTACCTAGTTGGATTTTTTTTCATACGAAACCCTGAATTCTAGAAAAGCGAGATACATCGCTTTTCTAGAAAAAAGCTCAGGCCTCGGCACGGTAAAAAAAGATGATTCAGTTATAAATTAATAAGTTTAGAGGTTTGGTGTCTTAGTAACAAATGCTAAGTGATTCATCTACTACCGACTGAGCCACGATAGGCGTCATCGGCGTCGGCTCTACCGTTCGTGCTGTGGGTCGTGGGTTCGATCCCCACCGAGAGAAAACATTTGTGTGTGGCAAACATAGATGTTTGGAGTGATCTCTAAACGTATCGTACTCGTAACGTAACGCTAGCGTAATACCTACTGATAACGTTAATATTCGAATACTTTAGGTTTTCTTTCGTAACGACGACTCGACTCTCAGATTTGTTCGTGATCACTCCTCTGCCTCTCCTCATCATCATGACCATTCTACAGGTTAGTACATAGACACCTTATTATCGGGAGTCTCAATAAAAGCAGTTTTATTATTTAGGCTCGCGATCAAAAACCTTGTTTTGTAGTCTTGATTCAGAAGACAAGAACATATATTAGGAGTACTGTATCAGTCAGCATACCTAAAAGATAGCACAGTCGTGCAAATTAAAAAATTTTGGAACCTACTACCCTCGGACTCACAGGACTCGCACATGCTCGACAAGATGACCGCCATCTTTTACAACATTGCCAGATACGAGTGAGCGGAATATATTGTGGAAGTAGCTATAATACAAGGTGTTACTTAATTACCCTTGTTCATTGAAAATGATCATGTTTTGTTCATTCAATAAAGGTCATAACTCACGATCAAATCTCATTCTTTCAAAGAGGACTCATTCATTTATTCTCTTCATTCGTTTCAACATGGCAGGTAGGCCAGAGAAAAATTGTAGAAAAATAGAATTGGTCATCAATAAATAGTCAACGAGGTCATATTATTCAGTCAAGTGTTTTTTTTTTCAATTCGTCATCTTCAAGATCGCTACCAGTTGTTCGCGCAGCATAGAATATCCTCAAGGTACTTGTTAGCCGACCGCCCTGAACCCGCCGGTCGGAGTTTAACATCCAACCCTATAAGCCCAAATGGGCATCATCAGACCGAACACTTGAGTGCTTGGACGTGTGCAAGGAGTCAATAGGTACCTAAATCGTAATTGAAATTTTTATACAAAAGTACCTAGGTACAACTTCTATCATTTTCGAAATTAGCGACAACATTAATTATGTAACACATGTGTGTACTACGTTTGGGTTGGCTGGCAGACAATGCCTTTGTAACACATTTATATTTTTGTGCAATAAAGTATTAATAATAATAATAATGTGTTCCCCCAGCAACCCGAACCCACGACCCGACACTCCGGAGCTGCAGTACAGCTGGCCGGTGATGGAACACATCACGAGACAATACCTACGCATCGCACACAACTTCACCGTGCGACAGAAACTATTCGAGGAGAGATTCCATGTTTGGGAGACTCTGTTTAGAGACAAGGATTGTGCATTTTGTATTCTTTAACATCACTGCATAGTACCTATAAGCAAAGTCGCTTCCCGCGTGTGTCCTAATGTCTGTATGTATGTATGCTTACATCTTTAAAACTACACAACGGATTTTGATGCAGTTTTTTTAATAGATAGAGTGATTCAAGAGGACGATTTGTATGTATCATCATCATCATCACTGCATTGCACGCGGCCCGTGCGAAGCCGGGCGGGTCGCTAGTTAATACTAAATCACTTCCGAAAACGTCAGAACTTACTACCGTAGGTACACCTACCTATCAATTTACTTTTATATGCAACTATATATTAGCGCTTTGTATTTGTAAAGAAATACCCAAATAAATTATCATCAATCAATTTTTGACTTTTTATTTCTCGTTCTTTACCAACTCGTTTTTTGTATAGTTATTTATGTTATCTGTATCCTCGTGTTATTTAAGTTGTTTTTGTTATAAAATAGGTCGCGTAGGTACATACCTATCTACTTACTCCTTCAGATAACAATATTGTATGCACCTATACCTAGGTAAGTACATATTGATAAAACTCTCTTAAAAAAGTTCCTCATCCAAAACTGTTTCTACTCACTGCAAGAATTCCTTGCAGTGAGTAGAAATAATACCCAATAGGCCATATTTATGAGTAATTTCTAATATAATATTATAAAAAGTGCAATATTAAATTATTATATAGGTAAGATAAACTTAGACATACTAAATATTAAGTATAAGTTTTATGATACCTGTAAAAGATATATAAGTTGTAAAATGCCTCCTACAGTTAAGACTAATTTGTAACAATTATTTATGCAAATTGTATCTTGTATCTCAGATATCTAAATATGCCACCTAGTGCCTATGTACCTACACCTCAACAAATTGCTGTGCCCTAACAGGGTTTATGTTTGCTACACTACTTTTGTACAACATCTTTATAACAACATAAGTGCAATAAACGATTTGAATTTGAATTTAGATATACCAAAGTTCCTATTTATTCTAGGTAGTATTGTGTAGCAGTGGTAGGTATAGCAAAACCATAGGTAACTAGGGTGTTATGAGTAGGTAGGTAGTAGATAAGAAGCTTCCTCTATGACGAAGAAACTTAGTCTGAATTTCTGTGACTAGGACCATCTAGGACACGCGTCCCCACACGTACCTATAAAGGTATGATATATATTTTGCTTAAAAATTTTTTACCTGACTGTACTCAACAGCTTCCTTAATTTGATGGTTACCGAATCGTCACTAACAAAAATATTAAAATCAAAAGTGTCAATTGGGACAATTTGTCCCAAAATATTTTGTCCGAAACGTCAGCAAGTCGAAACAAAATCGTAATAGATAGGTACCTAGGTACCTACTTCAGTAATAGCAGCCTCGGTAGTAGGTACTGTACTAAAGAATAACAAAATGAGACATAAAACTTCCTAAGACGCTTTGCCTCACAATGAGCTGGGGTTTTCCAACCTGCAGACAATTTTCCTTATATTATGAAAGATACTACATCAAGAACTACTCTTTATCTATGGTCCATCCGCCGCCGCCGCTATAGTCGCGTGCTGCTAAACTTTTATGCTACCTAGGTACCTACCTAAGTACTTTAACCCTTGACCGACATGGGTCACGTGCCATGAACCCGGACCGGAACAAACTGCGGGTACTTCCGGAACCCGGACCGGAAAATCAGAAATTCGGTAAATCAGAAGATAACGCGTTGTTTTTTGTAAGGTAATACTGAGAATTGGTGGTTTTAGTTATGGTTTTATGTGCTTTAGTATCCAACGCAATAGGTAAGGTGCCTAAACCTGAAATATAATATACTAGGTAGGAAAGATACCTATGTTCTTAATTTTGTGCATTTCCACGACGAGCTCTGTCACAAGTTACGACTTGAGCGCTGCAGCGATAAAAAGAAAGCAAGAGTTTTTCAGTAGACAGCAAAATGCGTTTCGTACGGCAATAAAAAAAAATCAGAAAAGTAAACAAATAGCAAGGTAGAAATGTCTCATGATAATATATCACGCTGAGTCTACTCGACGTCACAGTAATCCCACATCTAAATGCATCATTGAATGAATACGCACGGAGCAGAGTCCACGACCTTTGGTAATGGTGAAACATGTTTCTTTATTCGAGGGTTTATTTCCACTATGTAGCTATATTAATAAGTACAATAACAAAAATAGGGAAAATAAAAGCCTATAAACTCATCTCTCGAGTCTAAAAGCTAACCACGAATGTCTTACGTCAAGCAAGTTGTCATAATCTGCTAGTGCTATTCCATGCAGCAAGCAAGTGTTCTTTGCAGAAAATAATAAAGCCGTACGCGTACCTATATTTAATATCTTGTGTGAGTGGTGTGTGGAATCAGTAGAATATTCTCTAATAATTATGCACAATTAAGCATACAAACTTCGTACGATACTTTCATTTACATAAGTACAGATGAATTACACGTTATTTTCCTTAAAACATTTTGTCATCCACGTACCTAGGTAGGTAGACAGAGTTTGACGCAGAAATATCACCACCGTCTTCCAGAATATAAGATGCGTGTGGCAATAAGCTATAAAAGCGGTCTAGACAAGTAAGTGCCAGTGTTCCCTGAGCCGTGGACCAGTAAGGAGCGATGTGGCTCAAAGCATTGTTATGTGTGACGGTGGCCTTGACTTCGGTCGAGGGGTATGGAGTCAAAGGATCCATGAAAACGGATACTCCTGCAGGTTAGAAGTTTTACATAGACATTGTATCAGTTCTTTGTTAAAAACAATATTAGGAAGCGCCTCTGGCCTTGACTCTAAGTGTAAAGCATTCTCAAGGATTCCGAGTGCAGGTGCAAATCTGAAGGCATTTTGGTTTATCTACCGATCTTGCAGCGAGCAATGTAATTATCTATAGAGATTTGACTATTTTCACAATAACTTCATGCCTATTTTGCTTTTCAGCGGCTTCTTCAACACTGGCTCCGTCCTCTCCAGTATCTTCGCCACCAGCACCGTCTCCCCCAGCTAGTGGCAATGATAACCCCATCACAAGGTCTCCGTCAGGCGTGTTCCGCGGTATTTGGGATCAGACGCGTCGAGGTCGGCGCTTTCAGTCCTACCGTGGTATCAAGTATGCTGAAGCTCCCGTAGGAGAACTAAGATTTCAGGTTGGTGCCTATAGTGAATAAAAAAATTTATGAAAAGAACTACACAAAGTCCCAATACCTTCAACCCAGAAGATAAGGGAACCACTTCTTTTAGAAGCGTTGTTTAAAAATAACTTCTAGTGATCAGAAGTCAAGAGTGAGAAATGCTACTAAATCTGACGCTGGTCTTCTTTGTACAAGCGTGAAAACTTTTCCATCATCACTACCACCTCGCACTACAAATACTTGTATTTTTTTTCATGTAGCCCCCAAAGCCGATCCTGACGTACAAAGACGAGGTGGATGCGACCAACGATGGACCAGCCTGTCCACTTCTCGCGCCGCCAACCTACCCCGTCTCAGAAGACTGTCTGACCATCAACGTGTACACGCCTGATAATAAAAGGTGAGACTACAACCAATTTCAGGTAAGCAACTGGTGACAAATAACATGAAGCAGGATCTTTGGGACCTTTGAAATGCTATGAAACAAGTTTAGTTTGTATCCTACCGTACAAGGTGGACAAGGTCGGAACCATTAGGAACCCTATATTATTGACTAGGAAATAGAGAAGGTATTTTTCATTTCATTTTCTACCCTCGTCCTTCATAATAGAATCTCTTTTACTTTGACAGCACAAAGCCCTTGCCGGTAATCTTCTTCATCCACGCCGGTGGATTCTACTCTATGACGGGGCGCAGTGACGTGGCCGGTCCGCATTACCTCCTGGACCGGGATGTCGTTCTTGTGACTATTAACTATAGGCTTAGTGCTCTGGGTGAGTTGGCTTTTAAACCTAGGCATTGGTTCTACGTTGATTGTCAGTCACACTAGTACTATAGCTACTTATTACTTTGTGTTCCAGGTTGGCTGAGCACTGGCGACGCCGTGGCTCCCGGTAACAACGGCATGAAGGACCAGGTGGCAGCCCTGCGCTGGGTGCAACGGAACATCGCGGCATTTGGCGGTGACCCTAACCTTGTGACGGTGGCGGGTTGCAGTGCCGGCTCCATCAGTGTTATGTTGCACATGATCTCTCCTATGTCTAAAGGTATAATATAGTACTTGTATTAGGTTATTAGTTATTGATGATTTACCTGCCTGCAACTTTGTGCTTCTTACCTACTAAAAACCAATTTGTCAAAATAATACACTGGATATAATTTCAGTTTCGTTTTGGTTTCGAATCCGGCTCTGATTCCAATTATAATTATAATTAAGAAGATTTGATTATGTTCCGGCTTAAGTTCTGGTTCCTATTCCGGTTCTGTTTTCCGTTTCAGTTCAGTTCTAGTTCCAGTACTAGGTAGTTACCTAGTTAACTACGGGTTAAGTTTGGAAAAGTTCCAATTTCAAAAAAAGCGAAATAGCTTCTAACTTCACGATTGCCAAGAGATATCTAGATTTGTCAGTATTTGAGATGACCCTCAGGTTTATTCCATCGCGGTATATCGATGAGTGCCTCTCCCGTCGGCAAGGAGCCGTATCCGCGTCATCAGCGCCACCTCGCGCGCAAGCAGGCGCAACTCTTGCAGTGTCCCGACCACAACTCTACTGTTATACTCGACTGTCTCAAGACGAAGACGTGGCAGGAACTTGGCGATTGGCGCGGCCTTTACGTCAGTATATTACGCTTTTATAAAGATTCTACAATGTAGATGATTTTATATAGGTACCTAGGTATCTCTATCTAGGTAGGTACCTAACCTAACTAATTTGAATTTCGAATTCTAACGGAAAATGCCGCATGCTGCAGCGCGCCAATCAGATAATAAATAATAATAAATAAAGAGTAGTAAAACAGAAGGGACATTTTTACATTTCTGCCTACATGCCATTTTACTCATACAAAATAGTTAGGACCTTCCGATTTTCGAAAAGTTGCTGGGCAAAGCCTCATCATCATCAAGTTATTTAAAGAACCTAAACATCTTATGTTTATTGCAGACAAAAGTTCCATAACGTCTATAAGGTATACCTACCTACATATAAATTATAGATAAAAACAGGTACATAAGTAGGTAGGTACTTAAGTACCTAGTATATAGAAAAATTATAACAAATGTTGTAGGAGTTTGGCTTTGACCCCGTCGGCCTGTGGAATCCGGTGGTGGAGCCCGACTGTGGGCAGGAACGCTTCCTGTCGGTGGACCCGCTGACAGCCATCAAGCAGAAGAACATGCATGACGTGCCTTACATCATCAGCCAGACGGAAGACGAGTTCTTCTGGTTTGCATTCAGTACGTCACAAAATAACCTCCGCATTCCGGTGCAATACTTTTCTTGACGCTGACGAGCGTCACTACTTCTAGCTCACACATTTCAACATTATGTTGAAATGTGAGAGCGGGAAGTTTTTTGACGGTTCATCATTTCTTAGGATATCATAGATTTTCAGATTTTCTATATAGGTACATCTTCTTGTATATATGGCCTCTGTCCGTCATTTTAACAAACAATTTTGGCTGCCAGTGTAAAGCGAGGTATTTGAAATAGTATCATATCATTCAAGTCAAGTTGGCTGTCGTCAGAAATGTTGAAATATGCGATCGTTGAAGTTGTTTGACGCTTGTCAGCTTTTTAACCATGTGTTTGACTACAACCTCATCACAGTTAAGGCGTATGTGTAAGGCAGACAACCCTCTCGCTCGCACATTTCAACATCTTTGAAGATATAATATAACTAAATGTAATTATGTGAAATTGCAGAGCTTCGGGGTCGATAGGATAACAATGCAAAGTTTCAGTAAAAATATCACATCGATCCAAACAAGTTTTCTAACCAAAAAATTTGCATTGATATAAGTTTTTTGGTCGGAAAACTTGTTTGGATCAATATGATATTTCTACTGAACCTTTGCATTGTTATTCTCTCGACCCTGAAGTTCTGCAATTTCACATAATTACATTTAGTTATATTATATCTTCAAAGATGTTGAAATGTACGAGCGAGAGGGTTATCTGCCTTACACATACGCCTTAAGTGACAACTATGCTGACTATTTTATCCCAGATGTCCTCGGCAACGACACACTCCGTAACACGATGAACAGAGAGTGGGACCGCGTAGCGCCGATCTCGTTCATGCTGCCTCGCGACCAATCCTCCGAGGCTACCAGGCGGCTGCGGGAGACATATCTCAACAATAACGAGTTGAAGAATAATGATGAAAATAGCTTGAAGGGACTGAACGGGCTTTATGGAGATTCCATTATTGGATTTCCGACACACAGGTACATTCTTTTTCTTCCTATATTTATGGCCTCTGTCCGTCATTTCGACAAAAAAAATCCAGTTTCAAGTGAGATATTTGAAATAATGTTCAGTCAAGACATTCGTCAAATCGGCTGTCGTTTGTTTTGAAGAGAAAATGGTGGATTTTCTCTTTATCTCCTTCTACTTCTATTAACAGCCTCTGTCCGTCATTTTGACAGACAATTTTAACAGAGATGACCAGTTAGCTTGATAACTTTGAGGCACGGTGACGTTTTTCACGGAAAAATATGTTTTTTTTTTTTTTTAATACAATATAGGCAACCGTTTGACCACAATCTCACCTGATGTTAAGCAATGATGTGGTCTACGATGTAGCACGGTTACCAAGAAGATACCTATTCACTCTACTCTTGAAAACTTCCAAATTATAGTCATTCGGGAACACAGACGCCGGCAACGAGTTCCACTCTTTGGCTGTCCGCATAATAAATGTAGACGCAAAGCTTTTAGTGTGGATTGGTGCCATATCAACCATGAACGGGTGTCTCGTTTCCGTACGCCTAGTGGTCCGGTGATAGAATGGGGAAGGGGGAACAAGTTCAAAGAGTTCCATTGCACACTTCCCAAAATGTATCTTGTAAAATACCGACAGGCTAGCTACTTTCCGACGATGCTCGAGGCTCAGGAGTTTAGCCTCGACCAACGCATCGTTACCAATGAGCTTTTTAGCTCGTATTTTAAAATAGGTAAATAATTTAAGAATGTTTTATTTTATTGTTGATGGAACTATTAATTAATTAATTTTATGAATTTTATTATGCTTTTTATGGTATTAAACTACTGTACCGTCACTGGAAGCTTTATATTGAGAAGGCGTATCCGGTTCCGTCGTATTTCCATTCGTTTTAGTACTTTTTACCCGTGTGTATCCGGTCAAGTGGCGCCACCTGGCGGGTGCGATTCATTTTTGCTTCGTAAAATGAAACACGCCATATTGAATTCATTGGCGTTTTGTATTCCGTCGAAGCAACTTGTGCCCAGAGCTCTCTCTGCCACAACCGTTGCAAAAATAGTTTAAATATTATATTAGTATTATTTTATATCATATAAAGTAAGGATTATTTCAAATAGTGAAATTCTCCATACCTTTGTTCAGTAAAACTGTGCAAGTAAACTAAGATTAGCATGGCCCTGCAAGGACACGCAAAAGAGGAATAAACTGTAAGTACTACCCTCTATTTTTAATGATTGTACGTGATCAATTCTTTTAACGGTTTTCCGTTCGGATCATGTACCCACATAAGTTATTATTTTAGAAAAGTTTAGTATCCGGTATAATTTATTGTGCAAAAAAAAAAAAAAATTTTATTTATTTAGAATGGATAGTATGAGTCCGCTTTGGCTGGTAAGCCACAAGTTGTGGCTGATCCTAAGCGAGTTCAAAGCTGCTCCAGCAGCAACTCCTCCAGCAAATAAAGATTTATCTTATCTTATCCCTTACAGCAGTAGCTCATCGAGCTCATTTTCTTATGTACTTTAATATTTTAGTTTTAATAAGCTTACCTTTTCAGCAATTTTTTCTTTATGGTGGTTTGAATAAATGTTTATCTACCCTATCTATGGACTGTGAGCCACCAGCCTGGCAGAAACTAGTCCAGAATATGGGTGAGTTACAAAACATTTTTACCAATTTTATTACCAGCTATTCTGATAATGTGAATACAACTTGTCTTTATGAGGCTTCTATTTACTCCGAAGTTAGTGGAGAGCTTTATGAAAACCACAGACCACATCGTTACCTACGGACGAACTGTAGTAATTTAGTACCTAGTGGTGGGTAGTTATAAAACTGTTTGTAGATGACCTCTACCTACGAATGTGAATAAACTAGTGTTCAATCAGCAAGCTGTGTTTCACTACACGGTGGTAGCGATGGAACTGTGATGACGGTCAAAATCAACATCAACTTCTTGGTTTATGGCTTTGCAACTTGTTTTTACAATTATGCATTGTCGGTTCAGTGGGACAAAGCTGAAGAACCGAGAGTTTCTAAAGCTACTAGAGGTCCAGTGTTTAGGTAGTACCTCTTGGTCCGAGGTTAGATAAGCCGAGGTGTTTAATCATACTCCAGGTTTCATAGACTTGGTAACAAACGAAAGGGGGTAAAACGTATGACACCTTACGTCATCTGGCACACACGGCTCTAATTAAATTAATCAAAAATAATTAAATTAATTAAATTAAATTATATACCGTAAACTTTGACAATCTGGTTTATTTATTTTATTTAAAGTAAAGTTGATTTGCTTATTATAGATGAACATACCTAATACTTCATCAGATCTTTTGTGAGTAGTTTGCGGCCACTGAGCCGAAAGTATCGAAATGCGCATAGAGCCTTTTTAGTGGAAGCGTCACTAAATAGATTACCCGTCTGCCACTTACATATTTGAGTCAGAGCCTTTCACCGCTGCCCTGGAAAAGCAGGGGGTGTCCCGCAAAGCCACTCAAATCTGATGGTTTCTCACAGGAGAAATCTAATCCGTGCAACAGCCGCCCCTCGCGGGGGCAAGGCGTTCGATCAAAAGTCTATAGTCTATAGAAATGTTTACCCATGATGAGCCTGGTCTCCTAATGCATATGCATGGTTATAGCAACACACCCTCGCGGGGTGGATGTTATCAGTGCAACAGCCGCCCCTCGCGGGGGCAAGGCGTTGATGGTCTATAGTGCCGTCGCGAGGAACATGCACCCATAAGCCTGGTCTCCCAATGCATATGCATGGTTGTAGCAACCCACCCTCGCGGGGTGGATGTTATCAGTCCAACAGCCGCCCCTCGCGGGCGGAAGGCGTTCGATTCGAAAGTCTATAGTTCCATCGCGTGGAACATGTACCTACCAATAACGAGCCTAGTCTCCCTTTGTATAATAATATGCTCTGTTGTAGCAAGCAACCCAACCCACCCTCGCGGGGTGGATTTTCAGTACAGGAGTCAGTTGTCCAATGTTCAATACTAGAACTATAACTATGTACAATCATGGGAGAGGTTCATTTCACAACAGGGCTCGCGGCCCGACCGTGAAAACAGCTGAGATGAGGACGCTCGAATGCTCCGAGAGGAAACCAGAAAGGTAAGTACAATGAATAAGAAAGCAAGCTCGTATGAGTTAGTGACCAATTCTGGTGACGGAGTTTTTAGGCCGCCTTAAGGCCTCCGTCGTCTCTCAACGACTGCTCTAGAGTCGCGACCGACAGTTTAACGTGCTCTCCGAAGCACGTAAGCGCTCAGATGTTAATGCTACTAACTGCCACCCATCCAAATAGTGACCGCACAGAACGTTGTTTAACTTAGATAATCGGTGAAGATTGGCTAAGCAAGTTATGCCACGAGCGCTTCTTACAAGGACAATGAATGACTCAATGTTTTCGAGCAGGTCAGTTAGCGCACTACCACTCACAGTGGAAGAAAAGATACACTGTTATCAAATACCATTTTTTCGAAAATATAAACATCTTTTCACACGTCTGGCTGCAGAAATGTCTGCCAAAGAGCTGCCAGAAATGACTTCAGCCCCCAAAATATTTTCTATACTAAGAAAATTAGGTGGCTCAGGCATTGCGATAAAATTGGAATGACAGAATCGTTGTATATCTTGAAGATTACCTGATAGTATACCAAAAAGCAGACTTACTTCACGAACATGTCAAGGTCGCAGTTCAAACGTTAAATGGGTAGTCAATGTCGAGAAATCAGTCCTCAACAAAAGAGCATAATATATCTCGGCATATGTACTTGGAGTCCCTGGGACAACCTAAAATCTCTACCCAAAGAAAAATCTATAAAAATATTTCAGAAAGTTGATCAAGTTCTCAAACAAACAAAGGTAACCGTAAAAGATTTGCAGATAATAATTTAATAATTAATTTTGCCAGCCTTGTTCCTCGAGAACGACTCAACCATCGTCAATGATAATGTTCATGAACAGATTTCCAGATCTGTCGACAATGACCTACCTACTGGTTTGGTGGACTGAATTGTCTTTTATCATACCCGCATCCGGCGAACTTTTTGACAACAGATGCCCTATCGGGCAATTGGTCACAGGAAGAGCAAGGTCTACACTGCAACCGGAATGAGATGCTGGCTATTCTATATGCCCTTCAAAGTCAAATCAATCTTGCAAACCATCTGGCACGTCATCGTCGCCTCCTCATCGAGTGGCATCTACTACCGGCCTGTGTGGACGTAGTGTTTGCAAAGTAAGAAACATAGTAAGTACAAGACCGGAGACATGTATGTCAACAATTATATTATGTCCCGAGACCTAACAGACCGCCAAACTTTGTTTCACGACGTGTTCAGTGTTCTATGGAATTACCAACTTGCGTGGCTGTTCCCACCACGGTTTCTAGTCCTCAGAGTCTTTGCTCACCTAAATCAGTCAACGGGAATATTTCTCGTAGTAGTTCCCCGGTGGGCAATGGTATTTTGGCGAGCCGACTTCAAAGCTCAAGCTTTGGCAGCACCATTGACACTGAAAAATCTCCAAAAACGCATCGACAGGGCTTCCACCTCCGCTGGTTGACAACATAACTCTCGATGTGTGGAAATATAGGGTGGTCAGAAGCAATAACAACATGGAACACTGAACAGTTATCGTTGCTTAAAAATTCCTGGCGGAAGCCTACTCTAAAAACATATGAGGTGGCTTGAATCGTTGGATTTCTTGCTGTAAATCTAATAAAGTTGACGTAAAAATGCCTACGGGGTCACAAATAGATTTACTTTTGATTAACAAGTAATCATACAATACTATTCTTTTACATCAATTTGTAGTCTCTACATCTACATTATGTAACGCTAGCACTTTGCTTTCATTTTTTGGTTAAGCACACTCTAAAATCAATAGCTCTATTAGCTAGAAATCCGAAAACTTTCAAGCCACCGGTCTAGGAAATTAGTGAACTAACTTCGCTTTTTAATGGACTATACAGTAGTAGTAATTTGTTTCAAGTATCGCGTCACACTAGTATAGCACTAGTATTACTTTGCTCAGGAATTCGCATCCATGACCTGAACTTATTCTTAAATATCGTTATCACTGCGTTAGATCAAATAGCAGTATCACATTTTGGCCGATAATCCGTTCAAAAACCGACTGCAGGTAGTTATAGACAGTCTGGCTGGGCTGATCATACTAACTTAACCTTGTTCACAGATCATATAATACTTTACTAGCACTCCGTTAGTATGGGTTGAAATAACTATTAATCATTACATGAAAGACGTTGCACAACCAAATCATTTAATTTGTTTGTTACGGTAAGAAGTATCGCTAAACCTACATCATGCACTGTCATAGCAGTCTAGGTTAAAACGTTGTTTGAACAAGCAGGTATTACAGCACTTTCACGAAGCGTTCGATCTGCGTTTTCTCGGAAGAGTTGGTTGGAGAATCGTTCTCTTGACGAAATCTTGGCTGAGAAAATTAGCGATCAGCTAATACGTTCCAGCATTTTTACAGGCGAGAGATATGAGCAGCAGTCAATCTGAAAGTAGGTGTAACACAAATATTTAAAGCATTAAATAAGCTTGGTTAAATAAACAAATGTATGTGTGAAATAAGATTATGATCATTACATTACTTATGATTTTTGATTGTAGCAAAATGATTAAGCTTATTATTACATAAGTAATTAAAAATAGTAAATGAATATTTTACACTTACAGGTTCAATTTTGGTTGATTCGTAAATCACTTTTACCACAGATTATATAATACTATACTAGTCTTTTACTAAGAGTTAAATTGTATTATTGTATACTTGTTGCTATAATATTTAAATGTCACATTGGCGCTAGGTTACCTAATTATACAAGTGGCGACACCAGGCGATAACAAACAGGTCTCAATATAAAGCTTCCAGTGACGGTACAGTAGTTTAATAGCAGCGTTTTACCTGAAATAAAACGCATATTAAAATACTTACCTCACTGGAAGCTTTCACTTTAATCTCTGCCTGGTGAAATTAAGCCAATGAATTCAATATGGCGTGTTTCATTTTACGAAGCAAAAATGAATCGCACCCGCCAGGTGGCGCCACTTGACCGGATACACACGGGTAAAAAGTACTAAAACGAATGGAAATACGACGGAACCGGATACGCCTTCTCAATATAAAGCTTCCAGTGAGGTAAGTATTTTAATATGCGTTTTATTTCAGGTAAAACGCTGCTATTAATAAGTACCTAATATTATACTTTATTCTGACGTGTAATACCCTTACCAAATAAATGATTATTGATTATTGAATTTATATTTTCTAGGCAATAAATAGCAAAGGCATTATACACAGATTATAAACTTGTGGGTAACTTCTCAGATTGGCGAACCTGATGTGTCGTTACTCGTCGCATCCCGTGTGGTACTACCAGTTCAGCTACATCGGAGAACACAGTCACTACGAAGACCCCACCACCAAGAAACCAGTTGGTAAGCTACCACACTTTCTATCCATTGATTTTTACATCCACACTTCTTTCCTACTACGATTATCTAAGTTAAGCGGCGTTCTGCGAGGTCACTATTTGGATGGGTGACCGTTAGTGGCATTTACATCTCAGCGCTTTGTGCTTCGGAGGGCACGTTAAACTGTCCCGGCTCTAGCAGTCATTAAGCCAAGACGGAAGCCTAAAAACTCCGTCACCAGAATTGGCCACTAACTCATACGAGCCTGCTTGTTTAATAATAATTCGTATAGCATTGTACGATGTGATCTCAGGCGCAGCGCACCACGACGACCTGATCTACTTGTTCTCGCTGAGCTACCGGTTCCCCACCATCACCACCGACAGTCCCGACTCACAGATGGTGGACAAAATGACCGGCATGTGGTACAACTTCGCTAGATACGGGTAACTATTGTCCCCGTTTCCGACTTTAAACATGGTGTCCATACTTTCCAGTTTTCCGACCAAAAAACTTATACCAATGCGATTAATTAAAGTGCACATTTTTGGTTAGAAAACTTTTTTGGATCAATGTGATATTTTTACTGAACCTTTGCATTGTTATTCTCTCGACCCTGAAGCTCTGCAATTTCACATAATTACATTTAGTTATATTATATCTTCAAAAATGTTGAAATGTGCGAGCGAGAGGGTGGTCTGCCTTTTACATACGCCATAATAATTTCGTAATCGTGGTCACCTCTCTACTCGTCACTTTGACTTCTCGTCAGACTTCTTGCTTTTTTCTTACTGCCATTCCCACAGACTGGATCCTTGGACCTTCCAGTAACCTGGATAATATAACTTTCATCAGTAGCTAGGTTTCTAGGTACTTTTCTAATCATAATGTTGTGTGCCAGGGACCCGAACCCGCACCCCGACACGCCGGAGCTGTCGGGAGTCTCGTGGCCGGCGATGAAGCCGGCTGACCGCAAGTACCTGCGCGTGCAGCGCAACCTGACTGTACTCACCAACCTCAACGAGGACCGATACAAGCTGTGGGAAGAACTTTATCCGATACAATATTAGAACTTACAAACAAACTATCACATTGCATACACATATACAATATGTAAAATACCACTATTACGACTATTATATAGGTGAAGCTTTTGTCACACTAAACGAAAACTTTTACTAATAAATTATTTTATATTAAGATACCTACCTACTTTATGTAGATATCTAAGTACCTAACCTACCTTTTTACTCCTACCTAATATATGCACATAATATTTTATTTACAAGTATATACCTAGTAGGGAAATTGAAAATGACGTATTTACAAAATGATTTTACAAGCGTCAAACAATGCTCACACTTTTTAACATTGAAAAAAATATAATCTAAAGAATTTTTCCAAACTAAAACTACAAAAAAAGTTAAAAAATTAGAAATTCATTGTTTTGACCGAAAAGTCAGCCTACCCTGTCTTTCCGCTAGGCACTACAAATGTGTGAGCGCGAAGTTGTTAGACGCTTGTCTGTTGTCAGCTTTTTAAGACAGCTCTGAGAGGTTAGAGAGTCAAGAAAGACTGACATTTTGAAAAATATGATAACTCACGCACGACATCAAAACAATCCCATGGATGAAATGTTAAAACTTAAAATCGATTAGCAGACATTTTGTAAAGTTACGTGGAATATGGAATCTAGATCTAACGGCTTACATCTTTAGGTAATGTTTCCTCCGTACCTTAGAAGGCTTACACACAGTGTATTTGAAGTAGGTCCCTTTGCGCATGCTCCAAATGCCTACCTACTCGGCTCCTAACCACTCACCCTTAAAAATAGAGAGGGGCATTGCTTTAACTTAAATAAGTTAGGTATCGATTGAATATTATACGAGAGGTACCTACAGAGTAGGTATCTACCTACCTACCGGTATTCCTACAGTATCTACTTACATAGAGTCCTTTCCATGAAAGAAGTCCCGCAGACGCGGCGCTGTAGTCGACCTTAGGTATTATTTCTCGGGCAACACTTTTAACAGCTTTAGGCATTGAAAACAAGACTGATCACAGAAACCAAATAAAAACGCACTAGCATCCGAACACATTAACAGCACCTGACAACTAATTTAAAATTTAGTTTTATGTTTAGTTCCGGAAATTTCCGTGGGACTTCTTTCATGAAAAGGACTCTACCTAGGTCTCAACAAAATCGCTCTCGGTAAGTAGGTAGGTTCTAGCCTAGATATAGATAGGTAAAGTTGAAAAAATATCGAATACTTATCGTGAATCGATAGGTATAAATGCCTACGATACCTGTGAGGTCCATCCTACTTACAACACTAGCACTCAGTTCAGTCAGTGTATCTCGCACTCCGCGCTGCCATGTTACGGCCCCGTATAAAAACAGCTGTAATTTATATTTTTTAGGGCTTGAAATTCATGTAAGTCCTACCTACCTACCTAGCCTGTTTATTTTTATATGTAACTTTTATATAGGTAAGTAGTTAGGTATGGACCTACCTTAGATCGAAGTAAAATCGAGTAAGATTCTCGCTTCGTTGCTTTTCTAGGAGGTACGAGTCGTCGTACCTACGTAGGTAGGTAGGTCGGTATGCTCTTGGAGAGTACCTACCTCACCTACCTGTACTAGGTAGTGTGGGTACCTACCTAGGTACCTACTTGTAGAGCAGTTATGTGAAGTAAAGGTAAAACTTACTTCGCCAATAGGTGGGGTCGTGTGTGTTGTGTTGTGATTGTGAGTATTGTGACATCGTTTTGTGAATCTTTTCGGCTTGTAGGCAGTGATATGCAGATTGCAGAATACTGCTCTATCTGTTCAGCTACATAACCTACTTATATTTTTCATTGATCAATCAATTTATTGACTTTGACATTTGGATTTGATTCGAGTTGCAGAAAAGATGTTGTGCGATCAATTAAAAAAAAAAAGATGTCCGTCCCCTTGCCAGGAAGTAGGTACAGTCGCCACAAAAAGCCTTATTCAGAAATGAAGAGGGCGCGCTGCAGCGATGACGGCGGCGGCGGGCGGCGCTCCTGGCTACTGGGCGGTGGCGACTGACCAACTAATTTATTCTAAGTAGGTAATTTATTGAGAAGAAACATGGTTTCCTCTGTTTCAGTAGACTTCGTGCGCTGTTACTGCTACTATAAGTGTTCGGAGGAACGAGATGGCGTTGCCCGGTAAGTTGATTTTTCTAATGTACCTACCTACTTAGGTATTGTTTTGCAATATTATGACCTTCATTAATGATCAGACTTTATTCACACAGATGAAAAAATTAAAATTGAACTACTATTTAATTTTTTTTTAATTTAATTGAATTTAATAGGTACTGATTACAATATTCACAATATTTACAAAATACACAAAATACTTGGTACCCACCCACCCATCTATCTACGTAGGCGCCTACTGCCTAGGCAGGTAGGCAAGTTTAAAAGGGTACCTGGGTAGATATTGTTTGTTGGTAGTTACGATGTTATATTACAAGTAAGTATGTACTCGTCTACTATATTCAACTTACAACTTACTAAACGAAAAGAAAACTAAATGTATTCGGTTTATTTTACCAAACGTCAAACAAATAAATGCCAATGTAAAAATCAAAGAAGATAATATAGATCTCGTGGACACCACAGTATTTTTAGGCATAACTCTAGATAATAAACTTCAATGGGGCCCACACATAGATAAATTGTCGAAGAGACTTAGTTCTGCAGCATATGCAGTCAAGAAGATCCGCTTCCTTACAGATGTGGAAACCGCAAGACTAGTCTATTTCAGCTACTTTCATAGCATTATGTCGTACGGCATTTTGTTGTGGGGGAGTGCTGCAGACATAAACACCATATTTGTGTTGCAGAAGAGGGCTATTCGTGCAATTTATAACATGGGTCCCAGAGAATCACTAAGAAATAAGTTTAAGGAAATAAATATAATGACAGTACCTTGCCAGTACATCTATGAAAACTTATTGTATGTTCAAAAAAATATCAATCTATTCAACAAAAAAAGTGATAATCATAATGTTAACACTAGAAATAAAGACAAACTCGCTGTTCCCACCACTAGGCTCACAAAAATTAGTAAATCTTTCAAAGGGCAATGTGTACGCTTCTTTAACAAAATCCCAAGTGATGTGTCTCAGTTGTCGATTGGCAAGTTCAAAAACGTAATAAAACAGAGACTTCTTTTAAAAGCATACTATAAAATATCTGATTATTTAGAAGACAAACAAGCTTGGGACGAACTAGCTCCAACTCATCCAACAAAAAAAATGTAATCATACCTAATCATACAAAACGTAATGACGATTCAAAGTGATCAGTGAGATTTTATTGAATAAAAGATTTTTTGACTTTTGACTTTTTTTGACTCTAATTTACCTACCTTCCAACTGTAAATATGCACACACGCTACAAATGCCACTACCTAATTTGTCCAGAGTCAAATGGTGCGACGCAAACCTGTGCCGCTGCTCGCATGTGGCGCAATGCCTGCGATATGCTCAAGACACCACGGCCATGTTGTGATGACGCGTGGAACCAGATCGTAGCTGCCGTGGCTACCGATGGCATCTGGCATTCGCTGAGGAACTGCGTGGCTTACCAGGTCAGAGACAGGATATGGTAGAAATAACCGCATGAGAATCACATCATAGTAAGTCTCCTCAGATTACTCGCAAAATGTCTCTTCCACTTGGGTCAAGGTGGGTGGCCAGCACAGATAAACAATATTTGAGTTATTCTAGTTTCGGACTACCAGTATCTCGTCCCACTTGTCTGTAGTGGCCAGCCAATGCATCCTAGTCAGCTAAGTAATACCTGTTTATGAATTTAATGTTTCGGGGATATTATGCACCTAAAATTCAGTCTACGATTTGGATCCCTTCTTTCTTATGTATCGTTTTCTATGAATTCCAGGCTGAAGTGTGGGAGAACCTGTTACGAAATGGTATTCAGGATGTCATGCAGCCGGGTGCCTTCCAGATGGCGCTTGTTTTACGCCACACGCCATCAGACGTGGCCGTAACGATACTCAGCGAAATGCTGAATGCACATCCACATAGCGTAAGTGGAATTATGTAGGACAAACATGTAGATCAAGTGAAAATCTGGCTGGTCTCTAGATCGATTGATCCATGTAGGTTCACACATGGCAGTGATTATGATAGACAGATAGTAATCTTATCTAATCTACTACTATTAGACCTTCTTCTTTAGTACCTCAGTTTCTTTGTTAGTTTTTTAGTGTTTTGTTGGACGCGCTCCGATGTCCACCTCTATTTAAAACATATGAAATCAAGATTTCATATGTTTTAAATATGCAGCACTATGATTTCGTAGACAACATTGACAAGCCGACTGAAATGAAACTATAGTAAGACTATGATTGAACCACCTCATTCGATATACCTAATCTTCCAGCAAGACCTGACGTCGTACATCCTGGCCCTGCTGACGGAGGAGGAGGTGCCGGTGGGAGGCCGGCCGCCCTCCCCCGGCGGGGCGGCGCCGGCGCGGGACCTGCAGCTGTTCGCGGACTGCGAGCTCGCCGTGCTGGCCGCGCCGCCCGACCTGTACGACGAGCACGTCAACCTGGTGAGGATGGAGTACTCGCAGCTCACAAGGATTGCTTACTCAGAACTGCGGCTTAAGGTAAACATTTTTAAAAGTGAGGAGAACATTGCAGGATATGACCTCCTACGAAAGGGGAAGATCTTTCACGCCGAGCCATCTTTGGCTCGGGGTCCGAGGACCAATGGATGGTATTTGGTAGTATTATTTAAGTTCAAACATAACTTCGTTTGCGTGATCTAGGATATTTCTCATGTTAGTTCTTATGTAGCGAGATAGATGGCGCTACAAATCCCTGGGTGTTTTTAAATTGCAGCAGTATTGAGGTGTTATTAGCCTGTATAAGTCAGTGGATGAGGAGGGCCAAAATTGCTCCTTCTGAAAATCTATGATACTTAATTTTATTTCTAACTGTGGACTTCTACAAGCCTATAATAAGACGATGCTGATGGCTTTTAAAAGATAGTAAGAATTTAGGTATAATTTTCTAAACCGTGAAAACGTCCTTCGTTTAATCTTAAAAGATTAAACGATAAAGCTCACTACGTTCACTAAGGGTACCAAATGATAGCATCACTAATGAGGATATTCTTGTGTTCCAGATCCTAAATCAATTTTCCATGCTCCCGGTCCTGTTTGTAACACCAGAGTTTAACGAGATGGAAGGTATCGCCAGGGAAAATATCAACAGAGAAATCAAAGCCTTGAAAGAACAACGCTAAAGACAAAGACAAAAAAAAGAATCATGCTTAGCCTTTTAGTTCGTATGATTTGAACGCCTGCGCTTCTTTAATAGTTCTGTCGGAAACTGATTTTGCTAATAATGTTACTAAAATTAGTAATTTGAACCTTTAAAAATTTATGAAAATATGTGTAACGTATGTAGTAGGTACCTATATGTACCTAAGTATTATGTAAATAAATGTTGTATTTTAACTGCCTTGTGATTGTTTATCACAGAAAAGTAATGGGTAGGTAGGTACTTTACCTATTCTATATTATAGTAAAGATTTCTTTGTTTGTTTACCACATGTAAGAAAGAATGAAATTGTGTAGCTGACTGTACCTACCTACATACCTACTACCTATACTTACCTACTATTTTGCATGTGTAAAATAAACTTAAAAATCTTATGTACCTACCTATTTACACCTACCAATCTCCTATCTCCCTTTATTATAATATTTACACCTACCAATCTCCTATCTCCCTTTATTATAATATTTACACCTACCAATCTCCTATCTCCCTTTATTATAATAGTTAGAAATGCTTCAAAAAAACTTCATAATGTGACAAACTTAATGCTATTAGACCTGTCCTACCTACTGTCGTGTGTTCATGTTTGTGTACTTAGGATGAACAACACACAAACATGAACACACGACCAACCATGCACGCAATACAACCAGTCAGTGCTGCCATCTTAGGCCCGTATGCTGTTAAAGTAGGTAGTTCGCGATGTTATCAAACAAAAAGGAAGCGCAAAGGCAACACTCTTTTTCAACTGACTGCTGTTAAACTTTGCAAATCGTTTATTGTGCTCGCTAACCTTTTTTTGCATACTATTACATAATTTTTCTAGTACTTTTGGCGACATTGTAGGACGGACAGATTCTACACTTCGTCTGTGGATTCTACAGAACTGTAGCGTAGCAATGTTGCCAGTAGAATTGCTGTTAGTACAGACAGCAATTCAACTGACAGCCAACCAACCTGACAATGACAAACAAATCAAAATGAGGCATTATAAAAAAGTATGAAAGAAAAACATGGCGTCATATCATTTCATCTGTGTGTGAATGAAATAAGTGGTAATTTATTGATTTCTGTTATTTCTTCCCCAAAACTTTCGATTCCTTGTAAAAAATAGTAAACCAAGCGTCCCGCTTCTTTCAACTGATACTAGGATTCCGTGAGTACAGCAGGTAAAAATGTGCGCTAGAAGAAAGGTCATCGACTCGAATCGACGTCGCAGACAAGGGAAGGGCTGTCGGTGAGTAGGTTTCATCGTGCGGGATGTTCGCAGGGGTATGTCTTGGAGGCGCGACGAGCGAGGCTCGCGCTGGGGCGACGGCGGCAGCGGCCGGGAGCGTCGCGACCGAGAGCCGCGTGACCTCGTGTGGGATACACGTCGCAGCACCAGCCCCGAGTCGCGCGACCGACGCGACCGCGACCGCGACCGCGACCGCGACCGAGACCGCGATCGGGAGCGCGAGCGCGACCGCTTCCGGCACCGCGAGGCGCGCGACGAGCGCCGCGACCGGCTCGAGCGACCCGAGCGCCGCGACCGCACGGAGCGCGACCGAGCGCCGCCGCGCCGTGACTCGCTGGACGTCCCGCCGCCTCCCTCGCCGCCCAACATCAGCTCGGAGCGCGAGCGCTCAACGAGCCGCGACCGCGACGACCGTCTCGGACCCGACTGGCCGGAGGAGAAGGAGGACGGTTCGCAGGTTAACTGCTCTCCGGGGGATTGGTTCTGCAAGTGCGGTCTCTACAACTTCAAGCGGCGGCAGGTCTGCTACCGGCGGACCTGTAACGGAAACCGATCCGAGGGCATTGTGTACGGGGCTGATGACCGAAGCAACCTGCCCGATCACGCCGGGATCACAAAGCGTCTTCTATTCCGACGGTTGGATGCCCTCACCACCGAGGAAAACATCCTTGAAGTTATTAAGGAGAGATGCTCGAAGGAAATCCTGGACTCTATCGCTGGGATAACTATTGGCAGAGAAACGTTAACGGGGGCTTCCAAGTGTCTGGCGTACATCAACTTCAATTCGATCACAGATTCGATGGCGGCTCACTCAGAGCTGTCCAACTTGACGCCGACGCTGGTGATCGACGGACGAGAGGTGCTCGTCAGCTTCTATAATGAGCCCAAGAAGGTGCCGAGTCACAAGGCTCAGAATCAGGACTACGCGGCGTACGTGGCTTACGCTTACCAAATGGGGCAGAATCAATACGTGAGTCAGAAGCGAGCAATATCGGAGGCCGATAGGGTGAACGCAGCGGCTGCTGTGGCTGCCTCCGCGATATCGCAGGCGCAAGCCAGGAGCGTCACGTGGACACCGGCCAACGCACCCGCCTTCACTACTACCAACAGCCAAGCCTCCACAATGACCAACATCCCCACCGGTGACGGCAAGACCACGTACACGGCACCCGACGTCCGGACGTTCATGTATGATGAAACCTCTGGCTACTACTACGACCCGTCCACCGGACTTTACTACGATGGGAACACCCAATACTTCTTTAACAGTCAGACGAACCAGTACATGTACTGGGATGGAACCACCAACACGTACATTGCGGCGAGTCAAGCGCAACAGAAGCCTGAGGAGGCTGGCCCCGTATCTCCCGCCGAGGTAGCACCTCCTGAGGAAAAGAAGAAGAAGGAAAAAGAAGATAAAGTTAAAGTAGCGAAAAAGATCGCCAAGGACATGGAACGGTGGGCTCGGACTCTGAATCAGAAGAAGGAAAATGCCAAGAGCAATGTGGTCGCCGAGCAAGTGCTAGATACGGCAGCCAGTAGAGGATCTGTTGATATTGGCTTTACTGTTCTCAGCGCAGCTCCAATACAATCACAACCGATAATGGTCAGGGAGTTATCACCCCCTCCACCTGTCGGCGATGACTTCCTCATGAAAAAAGTACCCGAACCCTTGGTTCCAGTAGAAAATGACGACGGCATCATCGACTGGGCGAAACTAACATGCTTACTATGTAAAAGAAAGTTCCCCTCCGCTGAAGTGCTTACGAAACACAAGACGCTATCGGACTTGCATAAACAAAACTTGACAGAGTTTAGAAAGAAAAACGAACTGCTACCTCAGACCAACGGTTACAGAGATCGGGCAGCGGAGAGACGAATGAAATTTGGTGAAGATGAACCGATCCCCGTCAACAGTAGAAAGAGATATGAACCACCAGAGCCACCGGTAATGTCACACCCCCCACCTTCAGTAGTAGATACTATTGGAGGGAAAATGTTGCAGAAAATGGGCTGGTCGGAAGGCAGAGGCTTAGGAAAATCAGAACAAGGCAGAATAGCACCGATAGAGGCAGAACAGCGACCAGGTTTGGCCGGCTTAGGGCAGAAACGAGGCATATATACCCCAACCCCTGGGGAAACATACCGAGACACTGTGAAGAAGCTGATGATAGCCCGATACAAAGAGGTGGTCGGCAATGAAGATAACTAGGTGGGTTTCCTTCATTATTTTTATACTAATATTCTTGTTTACAGAATCAGGATTTAAAAGGTTGGTGAAACTTTTAGCTATTTTTATAATCGTATTTTGGGAGCTAAAATAACATTTAATTAGTGAAAAATCTACATTTTTAGTAAATAATTCTTTTTTTACAACGTCGCTAGTCAAATTATTAAGTGATCTCATTGTTTTAGTTCAGAACTAAACATACTTATTACAACTCTTGCAAGTATTTTCAACGTGTCTTACAAGTAATTCATGTGATCCGGATATTTTAATCAAATAATATGCTAGAATCACTACAAAGTATAAAGCAAAAGTCGCTTCCCGCGTCTGTCCTAATGTCTGTATGTATGTATGCTTAGATCTTTAAAACTACACAATCGATTTTAATGCAGTTTTTTTTAATAGATAGAGTGATTCAAGAGGAAGGTTTATATGTATAATACATCATCATCATCATCATCACTGCATTGCACCCGTGCGAAGCCGGGGCGGGTCGCTAGTAGTATTATAAAAGTAGTTTTTAAGCGATATTCAATGGGTTATTTAATGTGGTCTATGGACGGTGGCTTGTGGAACAAAAACCTCAAGATTAAGCGTGGCCTGAACCAAAATAGCAGAAAAATCACGCCGAAAAGTATTTTACAGAAGAAAGGGTGACCATACAAACATTTTCTAATGTCTTGATTCTGATTTCACGAAATAGATGTCGCTGGCAGTGCTCTGATCACCTTCGCTCAAGGCGGCAGCATTGTGGTGAGTACCGACTTACAAAAAAATGAAAGTATTTGGTTTATTGTGTATTTTGAACAGGTTGACAGGTAAAGTATATTCCAAAGGCTGGGAGGCCTTTTGCGCCTCAATGGGAGCCAACTTGATGTTTAATTGCTGATGAATTGTTGTTTTTCTTATGATAATGAGTGACCTCCTTACTGTAATGAGGTTTAAAAATTAATAATATGACTTGGGTGACCATGGATTAAGTGAAAGTGAGACATTCATGACATTTACCTAATGTTAGTACTAGTATTGAGTACCAGAAAAATAAAATTTCATCAGGATAAAACAACATCAGTTATCTTCGTTTCAAATGTGTAATTTCCAGCTATGTTCCTGAAATTTTTCCCATAACTTTAGCTCATTGCATGTTTGGCAAGCAAGCCAAACTTTCAATGAACATAGATCTAAAGAGCTACAAATCCGAGCGATTACATGAAGAAATCTGAAGGAGATAAACTGTGACATTTGACAATGTGCTAGTGAACGAACGGTGATGGTAAAACTATGGTGTACTGATATCTGTGACACTTACTTACAGAAACCCCCGCCCGGTGCTGACAGCGTGCCAAAACATGTATATACTCGTAGAGCTAAGGCGCACTGTCCACTGAACCGTTGCGTACATTACTTCTACTTCCGTGGAACTGACATATAACAAAATCACATGATTTTTAACAATATCGGTTTTTATTGTTTGACTAGTGGCTAAAGTATTTTTAGACAGCGCCGCGATATGGTAGTGGACATTGAGCTTTAGCAAGTGTAGTTATCAGGTCATCGTTTCGATAAGTGTAGATTTTGAGTTACTTAAAATTTAAGTATGTCTAAAGGTATTAACTATGTTTTTAACTTCCTAATTCAATTTGAAATGTCAAATCATAGTGATATCCTAAGATTTCTTTATTCGTAAATTAGGTAAAGCATTAAAATAACAGCAGGACCTTTGCGATTCTTAAAATGAGATTGTAAAAGTTAAATTGAGGTTGTAAGTTTTATTCATTCAATGATAAATATTAAATTTAATTTCATTATGTATCTTTTCAATAATGATTATAGGTAGATAATTAAATAAGTAGTTAGTTACTTACACATTTTACTAATGATTGATCAATTTAAATACATAATTAAAAAATAATTCAAAGTAAATGTGTACGCTATGCACGCAAAGTCTTCTATTTACTAAAGTACTTTTATTGCACCATTTTTATAATGATTATAAAAAATGTAGGTATTACTTAATTCTAGAGCCAAATTATATATTTACACGCAATAGCATCACATAAAAAAAAGATTCACAGTATTGCTGTGATGTAATTATTCATTTAAAAATAATTAACATTTACAAAGAGTAAATTGTTTAAAGTGGATCAAGTGCGCATGGTGTAATAATCATTCTATTTTAATGTACCCTGTGCTTTAGTGTCTACCAGCCTTTAGTGGACCTTTATTCTTTATCTAAATTATATATTTTTCAATAAACTCTTCAAATAGCAAGGTAGGTAGGTACTTAGTTATTCGTGCGAGTTTGAGGCCAACGAACATAGACATTGTTTTTCCATATTATTGTGTACCAATAGGTAATTATTTAAGTTTAGGTAATAATGAGTTACTCCAATAGTATAATAAGGAAGAACATTTTTATTGAAATTCGCATTATATTAATGTTAATGATACTTTTGTATTATTTAATTCCCATCATCTCATAATATGTAGGGTGACATTCAGTTTACATGTTAGGGTTTTTAGAGAACATTTTTGTTAAAAGTTAGAACAAAATAAGTAGGTAGGTACCAGGTATTTTGATGGGCAATGAGGGCAGGGTCGTAGCGATTGGACACTGATAGATAGATATTTTCTTTACTAGGTGCCGCCTCCCGACTAGGTCCCGTTGATTTTTCGGGATAAAAAGTAGCCTATGTGTTAATCCAGGTCACGGACAATATATATTTCAAGTTTCTTCCAAATCGGATCAGAGCCTGTAGTCTGACTTTTGTTGTGTTGGTTTGCGACAAGCGAGAATCGAGAAATTCGCAGTTTTTGTATGAACAAAAATAGTACGAATCTCCCGCTAGAGGCGCTTATCGGATATTCGTACATTCCAGACTACCTCACTCATTCCAAAGTATACTTATTTGCCGATGATCTAAAAATTACACGTTCAATAACAACACCATCTGATACTGATCTCTTACAACATGATCTCAATAATCTATACGCTTGGTGCCAACGTAATAAAATGGCTCTTAACGTTAAAAAATGCCATCACATTCACTTTACACGAAACAAAACACAATCTCCTAACAGTTATTTCATCAACGGAGACAAATTGCAATACGTTGATGCAGTAAAAGACCTTGGTGTAATCATAGACCCAAAACTAAACTTCAATACTCATATCCTAAAAATGGTGACAAAATGTTACAAGCTTTTAGGTTTTGTCATACGAAACAGTAAGGATTTCAAGAAACCTGCTACAAGAATCAAGCTATTTGAGACTTTAGTCCGTCCTGTAGTCGAATATTGTTCTGTGATATGGAACCCCCAATATGAATTTTATGCAAAGCGTATAGAAAGCATTCAGCGACGTTTTATGTACCACCTAACTTACAAAGATAACATATCTAAGAAGGTATCTAGTTATGAGGAGCGACTTAAGTACTATGAAATGACCGCGCTATCGTGCCGCCGAAAAGAAATTGATCTTACTTTTTTGCATAAATTATTTAATGGCAACATAAATTGTATAGACCTCACCAATATGTTAAGTATTTCCGCCCCATCTCGTCTTCCTCGGATTAAAGCTTTTAACTTGTTTAGTCAGCCGTACTCAAAAACTAACCTGGGTAAACATTCTGTTGTGCCAAGAATCTGTAAGCAGTACAATATCATCTCTAAAACGAGCGATGTGGACTTAACTGATTCTCTGCCTAAATTCAAAAAACGTTTGAGAGTACTTATGTGCTAACTTTATCTGCTATTATAATCTTGTTTATATTCCGTTGCATACCTACTATTTATTTATTTGTCTACTAACCTAATTGCCATAAGCTTACTTTTGTTCATGTGTAGCTTTGTTATTCTTCCTACTTTATGTTATTGTATAAGTTGCTTGTTCCTATAAGCATGCTGTGGTACCCTTTAATTATGGGAACACATTGTTTATTTCCTTTTAAATTTACTCTGATTTGTTTTGTGTAAACCTGTGTTAGGTACCCATTCTTTTAAAAATAAAAAAAATAAAATAAAAATAAACATATCTCGCAAGTCACTTCTCGATACGCGTTTCGATCAACAAAACAAAACTAGTTTTTACGTGAAAGAGTAACAAACATCCATGTATCCATACTTACAAACTTTCGCGTTTATAATATTAGTAGGATTGCACACCAAGAAAAGAAAAACAATAAAAGAGAAATAAGTTTTAAGTACGAGGTACAGTTGGCGGTCTTACCGCTATAAGCGATCTCTTCCAGACAACCTTTGGATGGACACTGATTCAAATTCTTATGACCCTGTCTCTGCCTACCCCTCTGAAGAACTAAGAACAATTTCTCATGTAAAGGTTAATTTGTAGTTCACTTTAATATAGAGCAGGCATTTGTATGTACATATCAACTCTCCCTTTTATACCGCACACTGGGAGGGAAGGAACGTCGAGCCATGGCTTACTGGATGTGTTCTTAGAGTATTAACTTCCTCTATAGGTGGAGTATCCGTAGGGACTCAGCAGCAGGGGAATGTGGTAGTGTTCATCTTCTTTAGTCGTGAACACGACCTGAAATGCATAACATGACCATCGGTTCTTGACATACTTTTCTTCAATAGCTCTAGTGGTACTAGACGCGCGATCATCAAGCGTATCGGCGGCGGCGGTAGATTACCTACACATCCATACCACAGATGATATACCTACCTAATACTATTACTAGGTACTACCTAACTATTGGATTTCTGGTTATTTTATAAAACCTGTTTATTTCAAGTTTGTGAAGAAGCAAGGCCGGGTCAGGCGCACAAAATAACCGACAATTTCGTACACATTCTAATTTTATAATATTCTATTGTTTGATTTTAATGAACATGCGTGGGTAGTGAGTGTGCCCATTCTCTGTATTAGGCTTACCTACCTACAGAAGAAATAACCGTCGTGCAGCCAGGCTTACCTCGACATAAGGATAAATGGTCTCCTTATCCAAACTCCTGTAATAATCCTCGACTTTGAACACCAGTTTGTACGTCCCAGCCCCCATAGAGTCCTTCGAGAAAGGATACAGGATCCTGCCATCACCATTCGTAACTGTGTTGTGCCATAGCGTCCAAGAACTATCCTTCTTCTTGTAAAGTTCTACAAAGATTCCGGCTCCTGGCTTCCCCGTCGAAGTATCAAGAACATGACTGGATAGAACTGGTCTGGACATTGTTTTGCGTTGTGTAGAAACGTCTGTATCCGACGACGTTTTGAGGTCAAATGAGCTCGTGAACCAAATGAGTGCTCGTGAGAGTTGTGTTGTGAGAAATATAAGATAACTTTATCGCGCGTGGTTAGATAACAGTTATTTCTTGTATTTCCTATTGTGGGTTGTTTTGGTTAAAACTACTTAGGCACGCCATTGTATATTGTTATAATAATAATAAATATTCTTGGACATTACACACAACACCCTCTAGTCCCAAACATACTTATAATACATAGTAACACTCAGACACACAACAAACATTTATGTTTGCCACACAAATGTTTGTTCTCGGTGGGGATCGAACCCACGACCCACAGCACGGAAGGCAGAGCTACTACCGACTGAGCCATGATGCCTGTCGATGACGCCTATGTTGCATTGAACTGCGTTTATTGGTCAACTGGTGCGCCTGGTCAATTTTAATTGCAAAGGTAGGCAGGTAGATAGTTACGTACTAGGGGTTGCCATTTTCACAATTTTATTGAAACTCCTATCACCAGAGTTCGCCACTAACTCACAAACCTTCCTACCTACTAGCATCGAAATAATAGAGCAAGAAAGATAGCATTATTGTTTATTTATTCCATTTTTGTATCCACTAATCAACAGGCTCTGAATGTTCTGCTGCGCTTTTCCTAACATAGTTATTCTTAATGTAAACATCTGGATGCAGCACATCTCGTCTCACCGTCTGCTCCAGAACGTTCTCGTCGACGATCACATTCGGCCCTGTTTTTATGATCTTCCCCTGTAACGCGTTGGCCTCGTAACCAAACATGTTCTGGTTAATGCTGGGCTCTCCATGCTTCATGTAATCTATCCTCCAAACAGGAGGGTCTGCAGGCTCGTTCCTGTAGCTAAATTGTCTCTTTTTAACTCCCGTGTGGGACTCTGGTACTTCGACGGACATCGACAACTTCTCCTCCGAGTAATCCCCAAAATCCTTCTTGACATTCTTGTCTTTATACTTTATCTTGTGCGGATAGAACTTCCTGATCTTTTTCCTTCCGTTGAACACTGGAGTTTTTGATTTCTTGCTGTGCGGTACTTCGTGCGACCAGAAGTTTTTCGCGGTTACGGATTTCTTGGTCTTTTTCAGCGGTTTTTCTTTGTTTTTGTGGTGAAATCCCTCGTTGACTTGAACGAAGTTGGACAAATCCTCGCTGTTTATGACTGGGAATAGAGTTAGCTGGTAGTTAGGGGGGACGGTCGTCTTCTCCAACGTCAGCTTCTTGTATTTTATTTGCTGAACCGATTTCTCTATCAAATTGCGTAGCGTGCGATCTTTCATTATCAAATCGCAGGGTATGGAAGGGAAATTTCGGCAGAGAACATTCTGCATCATGAAGATGACGTCAGGTTTCTCAGACTTGGGTTCAATGGAAGTGTTTTCGTTGGTTCTGTCCTTGCCTTGGAACTGGGAGACCATTTTGGTCATGAGAGCATTGTTCCGCATTATCATGGAGTTGGTGTGCGCGAGGAAGACTATGGAGAAGAATGCGATTGGGGTGGTCTGCCCCAACATCTTGATCTGGAAGAATAAATAGCATATTTTTAAGATCACTTTGATTAAATTACCTATTAAATCGTAGGAAAAAGTACCTAGGTAGGTAGGTAGGTACCTAACCTACCTACCAAATTTTGTTAGGTAGGTAGGCATTACGTATTACGGGTACTACCTTGGTATGTTTTAGTTGAATAATAAATGGCTTATGTTTTGCTTCGTTACCTTCCTAACAATAGGTAGTTTAACAAACCGGAGGGCGAAGCGTAAGACGGAGACGTGCTATGGAAACGGACCGCGAGAAGCGGTGGATGGAAAATCATTATTTTCTAGAAATGTACGGAGAAGGCAAACCTATGTCCAGCGAACCTCTAGCGGTTGAGATGCTGATGATAGTTACCTAGTCCCCCTCTCGCGGTCGTTGAGAGTAAATCTTGAATCACAGAAGAACATGAAGACCTACAGACTAAAACAAACTGAGGGGTTTTTACTCTAATTGTTAGCTTTAGAAAGACTTGCTGTGTATTTCGCCAGAGTTGGTCGCGGACTGAAAAAATCTGTAGGAAGTTTTGCGAAAAGTTACCAAATTGTTTGTAAACTGACTTCAAATGTTGTGGGAACCTGTCCGGTGTTGTGGTTTGATCACGCGACACTGTTTGATAAGAAATTAATGGAATGGGAAGTTGTTGGTGAGTACCTACTAAGTTTATTTATGAGCTAAGCATGAGTAGGTAGATACCAAATTTTTTATGTCTTCTAATAATTTTTAATTTCAAATGCTTCCCGAATTTTTTTCTTTTGAAAATTGGCGCCCAATAATGAAATGTTTCGTTGTTGTCAAAGCGACATCTGTTGTTATTTTTTGGAACTATTGGTGCGTCATCTAGCGTCGAGTAGCAGTACTACATTGCAAGATTAAATACACGAGTTTCTACTTACCGCTAGATGTCGCTATAGTACCATAACACGTAACAAAAACGATTAAACTAGGGCACACTAGTTAGATGAACAAAAACGCGTTTCATTTTCTATGTGCTACTTTCTCGGGGCACTTTTGTAGTGTCGGCTCGGTAAAATCTTGTAAGCGAGCTGAGACTGATTTATGAACTTTTTTCTTGGGAAAATAATACATTTTTGTACCTAATTCATTTACTGGGTACCTAAGTAGATACCTATTTAGTATATTCCTTGTGAGTGAATGAATAATATTTAAGATGTTTAAAGGCGCCACAGCCGGAAATGACGCGCGTCTAGTCTAGCTACGAGCCTTTGCCAAAAGTCCGGCACGCGACCACTTCAATCCAAAAGGGTTGGGAGCTAAAACCGTTTTTCTGAAACGCTGACGCGGGCTCTCGATCAAGCTCAGTGGCAGGCGAAGTGAAAAATAGACGAGTCTGAACGGCCGCCGCCGCCGGTCGCCAAAGTTGTTTTTGTTGGTCAGCGGAACTGCGTACGAAAGAGTACAGTGGATAGATTTTCCTGGTGGTATATTGGAAGGCACATCGCTTCCGGTGCTGGCGTTTTATTTCTTTTTGTTTGAGTCAAATATTAAGATCTTAGCACAAAAAATGAGAGATTGATTTGACTAAAAAGTCTGAAACCCAGCTGACTTTTCAGAGCTTTTTTAAAACGTAAGAGAAGCCCGTCAGTAATTTCTTAAATTCATCAAATAAAATAAGTAAGTAATTAGGTAAGATTCTAAGTACTCCTGACGTATTAGGTAGTCTGATCTAGATAATGAGTTTTTCGTTCGATGTGTAACATTCATTCTATTATGCGCCATGAGATTCAATAGGTAGGTACAAGTTTTAGGTACCTACTACAGAATTGAGTTTATGAATTTTGTAGTTTAATAAGACAAGTCTTATCCACAGTGACCTCTCGCCTCCAGCCACCTCTTTGACGTCCACCGCTGGCCGACCACGCATAACTCCTCGCCACTGACAAATGCTACCTATACAACTATACCTATCTATCTATAGCACTGCAGTTTTTGTGGCTATACACTTGCCTGCCGGACTAGTCTTGCCTGTAAAACTGTCAAACGATATTTCGTGTGGTATTTTAGGTAAGCACTTTTGTTAAGGCGTATGTAAAAGGCAGACAACCCTCTCGCTCGCACATTTCAACATTTTGGAAGATATAATATAACTAAATGTAATTATGTGAAATTGCAGAGCTTCAGGGTCGAGAGAATAACAATGCAAAGGTTCAGTAAAAATATCACATTGATCCAAACAAGTTTTCTAACCGAAAAATGTGCACTTTAATTAATCGCATTGGTGCAAGTTTTATTGCCGGAAACTTATACCAATGCGATAAATTAAAAGTAAAGTGCACATAAACCTAAATGCGAGGTTTGTTTGTATGAAATGTTTGTCTTAAGATGCCTTATGACATTCCTTACTATAATAAGTAAGGTGCCAAAAAAAGAGGGATTCCACATAGAGCACCGATTGTTAGAGCATCTATTAGCACTGATCAAGTTCTTCGCAGAATGACGGCCTGAAATCTGAGGGGATATCTGACACGGCTTAGGAAAGGACAGAGTGTTGGTTATTCTAAACCAAATTAATTGGTTTATCACCGTGATAGTTATTAAATAAAATAAAATAAAATAAATAAATTACGTCACTATTATTTTTAACCGACTTCAAAAAAGGAAGAGGTTCTCAATTCCGTTGGTTTTTTTTTCAGTAGTTTGGCAGTTAAATAAGTGTAACTGGAAAAAACACGTCATCCATGTACCTACTCGAGATTGCGTGTTTTGCTTTTCTGTGGTGTTTACGATCAATAGAACAGGTCCCAATAAACTGCTATCATCATCATCATTTGGTGATGAAGGCGTATCAAATTGAAGTCGGTTTTTCTGGTTTTTTAAACTTATAAATTTATAGGCATAACTAATATTTAAGCATTTACTCTAAATATTTCTATATCAGTTGAAGTTATCGTATTACATGATGTATTCTGTAACTCTGTATTATTCCCGGACCAATACCATCCGTTAGCAACAGTATCGTCGTTTCCCGCACCAATGGCACAGCTGGCAACTGTATCGAGCCTCCCCATTGGCCGGTACCAGGCACTTCATTAGGAGGCTTTCAGGGGTTGGTTCAAAAGGATTTCGTAGCTATTTACTAGAGCCTATGTGACAGAAAAATGCCTATGTAATTGTAGCTCTAACGTATATTTCACAAACATACATTATATTCTTACAAACCGTTTATAATATTAGTAGGAGGATAAATTAAAAACAAATGAGTTGAGTATACTTACTATAAAAATACAAAAGCAAAATGGCGGATAAGAGCTTAATAAAAACAATTTTTTCATTATATCTGTTGGTATTAAAATATTGACTTCAAGTTCTATAATAATGTTCAAAAAATCTAATATTGTTCCAACAGAACATCGTCGTATTTAAAATAAGTACCTATTGTAAGTAGATTACAAAGAGCAGTACAAATTATACGTACGAAGTATCGTATCTACTTACGTACGTTATTACAGTCATATCCGGAATACGACGGAGGTATACCGTAACACGGTACGCTTACAAACAAAACAATTGCATTACAAATTAAAATTTGAAATAATATAAATACAGGGCCATATTCGTAGTAGTTGAATTCGAGGTCGAGTCGAAGCAAGAATTGTTCGAGATAACAACTAAGAATATGGGCATAAGTTCTAAATTCAAATTAGAAAATTTAAAAAAGGTCTGTTTATAAATAAGAAGTATTGTTTTGAATTTTGTGCATGAAGTTTCGAAGAAAAATGATTTGAATTATAAAAAAATTCTGTAAAAGAAACATTGTTTCCAACATCTACGAGAGTGCTACGGCCAATGCTACGGCGTAGCACATAAAGATATAGATAGATAAGATAATCATTAATTCACTACATATTTTTACGCTGGATACTTAGTAATGTAACTGAAATAATATTATGATTTCTATTCTCAGTAATGGTAATCTGAGCCCACTCATTTGCATAGTAGGCTCGATGGGAATTTATTTTCCCATCCAGCCCACCAGTGGGCCGGCCGGTGGGCTCGATGGGAATAAGCCTCTATTTGTACTTGTTTATACGATGTACGAATTTCTCTTCAATTTTATTTTTCTAAAAATGAAAAGAAGTTTCTTATAATAATAAAATAAGATCTCAAGTTACGTTCTAGCGGCGTCTTCCCGCGGGGAGGAGGGTGGAGGGGCGAGAGGGGGGTGTGGGAAGGGGAGGGGAGGGTAGAACGATATTCAAATTGCGAACATTTCATTTTAACGCTTGCGAAGATATTTGCTCGCTCCCACGCTTAGTAGTGCGGGGAGAGGTGGCTACATGGGTTTATCGATGAATTTAAAGTGTTTTTTTTAATGTTATCGATAGTCACCAAATATGAATCGTTTTTTTAGTTTAGTTTTTATTGTTTAGTCTACGCTTTATGTCTGCTGTTATAAATCTTGACAACTACGAGGTATCATAACAGCGAATCATTAAATAAATGTTTGCAGATCATAAACGAACTCTTTAAAAAATGCTTTAATCCATACTTTAATCAGTTTCTGTCTAGCAGCGTCTATCAACTATGTAATGTTACAACTTACAAATTACGAAACAGGTAAGTATTGATGCTTTAATTTTTTTTATATAATAAAGGCAACCCTTTGACCACAATCTCACCTGATGTTAAGCAATGATGTAGTCGACGATGTCGCACGGTTACCTAGAAGATACCTATTCACTCTACTCTTGAAAACTTCCAAATTATAGCCATTCGGGACGGGTCAATTTAATCGATACCTTGTCAATCGAGCCCGCGCACATCACTAGACAAAGTTGAGACGTTTGCGCAATGTGAACATTTCGCGTGTTGATCGCTCCGGCTGCGGAATTCTCATTTACTCACCCCCTCCCCCTCCCGTGCCCCTCCTACTCCCCCTCCCTGTACCCACTCCCGAGGGGGTAACACCTGTGAGTTTATACATATTTGACGTGTTTTAATTTATGTCAAGTTTACTACCTACGTACGTACGTACCTACTTGTTTGTCTTGGTTCGTAATATAAAAAAGTAGGAAATGTATTGCTTTTTTTTAATGTGTTGTTGACTTTTGGTTGTTTTGTTTTCTATTGTGTGTATTTACCTATTATTTTTATTCAAATCTCTATTTTGCGACAACTCTAAGAACATTGTAAAAATTTAATGTCAAAAGAAGGAATAAATGAAATGAAATAGGTACTTATGTTTATTTTGCTTCAAGTACTTTTGGTTACAAAAGCTGGTAGGAGCTAAGTTGTAAGTTTTTTTTACATAAATAGTACATAACTGCAGCGGCCCGCAACAGAGGCAATGAGGTACGAACGTGTAAATGTGGGCCGAGTCGAACACGAGACACACATACGTGAGTCCTTAATTGCCTAGTTGTGGCCAAGGCTTGTATAGTAGGTACTTTTCTCAAATAATGCGCGGAAATTAAAACTAAGTACCTAGGTAAAACTTTTTAGTTGAAAATACAATTACTTTTCAAAACCAATAACGAACAACGAATTACAGTGTTCATTTGTTTTTTTTTCATTAATTAGCTTTCTATTTGAAAGCCTGTTCGAAATTTGAATAAAACCTTTGATAAGTTACCTCCTTGGTTGCCATGTTATGGAGTAAAAGATCGTTCCATTTTTATATAACACGACAGTAATGAGTTTTGTATGTAATTTATATGGACGCTAAACACGCCGGCATTGGATTTTTATACATTTATTGCCGGCCGCTGCTCGCATGTGTTTGGCCAGTACTAATCGAAGCTCTAATTTCCAGGCATATTTGAGAAAAAATGTTTATTGCATCGTCTTATTATTCAGAAAATTTTAAAAGTTTTATTGGTAAATAGTGTCCTAGGTTAGAAAGTTCTTTTGAGTTCCTCGTTCTAACTAAGCAGGAGCTTGTGTGTAGAAGCGAAAACTCTGTTTTTTTTTTTACTTTTTAACTGTTCTTGTAGGTTTTAATCTTGAGGTAATCGGATTATTTAAGACATTTAAAATCGATATTTGTGGTTTTATAGAGTTTGGTTCTGTTAACCTATATAAATGGTACTAACGCTTTGATTCAACATAATATATCTTTTTCTAAGCTGCAGCCTTATTGTGATCGTAATAACGTTGAGTGTTCAAGTTGAGGAATAGATGAGTGAAGGCTTAAGATACTGCGTTAATGTTTTACGTAAACAGACATCTAAGTACCTACGTTTTTATGGCATATTTTTATTTGCTGGACTGATTTAAGTATTTCAAGGAGTCAGTTATTTTTACTGTAATGTTTCTAATGGTTTAGAGGTTGTAATGTTTCTAATGGTTTAGAACGTTTTATTAGACTTTTTTCTTATTTACCCTTATAATTGGGTACTTCTTATGTACTTACGAGGGAAAATGAGAAACGGTAGTTTCTTCTTATACTAGCTTAGATCACGACGACACAAATAGAAAAAGTATGAAAAAGTTTTTGGACTTCAAAATAATGATGACGTCTGTAAAGCCTGTAAGCGAGCGAATCCGGTTGCAAAAGATAGTTCAACCCTCTCGATGTCTAAAATATTCTGTTAATACATTGATAATTACCCCCCGTCCAAATATCCCGAACCTCCCCGAACCCGCCAATTGTAATTGAAAATGGAATTGCCGCGACAAATTGAAATATCTCAACTGAACGCACCTTCCGTTCGAGGCTCGAATTTAATTTAAATTGAAGATGGCGGATGTATCTCTGCCGCTTTTGTTGAATTGAAATTGAATTCCATTTAAGTTGTTCGGAATTTAAATTTATCGTTTTTTTTCTAAATTCAATTGAAAAAGTATGTAGTTATAAAAATGTTCGTCGGTCTAATGGAAAGTGTAACAAAGTAAACTTTATTCGTTTTTTTGAGACACTAAAAAAAATTTGGTTCTTCGATCGGGGTGTATTTTATACCAAAAGTGAAATGTAGAGCACAATGTATGTGAAACTTAATTCAGTTCCATTCAAAAGATATTCTCATAAGATCATATTTAAATAATTTAATAATTCGAGTAAACAATGTCAAGATCAATTTGCGATAGTCCCTGAACAGCAAACACATCGATAGTTACCGTCTCATTATGAAATATATTCCACAATAAAGAAATAATAAACAATTCTCGAATAAAGCCACAACAAAGAGGAATACGCGAACCGAATAGCAAACATAATTGTTTTTTGTTCTTTCAATAGCTTTGTCCGTAAAAACTGGTTCTCAAAAAAATCACCTTTATAAATTAAGTTTCAAACGTTCCGACCAATCGCAGCGCAGAGGCGGGCCGGCCAAGCTCCGCTATTGGACCACTCCACACTCTCATCTTACAACATTTTATATAACCGGATGATACAACATATACAGTTAAAGCTGACGTGCGAGCGAGACGCGGCTATACTCTACCTCTATTACGAACAAGTCTCACAGTCGCCGTGTTAGCGTATTTGAGTTATATTGCGCGTCAATGCCAGCTCGACTGCCAACCGTTGTAGTGTCACCGCGCAGTGTATCTCGGATACGCTAGCGTTACGATACGACTGCGATTGTCACATTTATTCGTGATCAAGGCACTGTAACTGTCTCGTCTCGCAGTGTCGCCGTCTCGCTCCCGCCACCAGCTACACTCACTCGCCGAAAATGAAGCAACAGTGTTCATAAAATCGCGGAGCGGAACGTTTGTGGAAACGTCACATTTGAATTTGGAACGCGAACTTTTGTTGCATTTTTTTTTCGTTCCGCTGTGTCGGGCTGCGAATATATACAAGTCATATCCAAAAAAGTTTATGTTTTTGCGAACTTTTCTTTGACTTTTTAGTACCAACTTGAAAAGAAATAAGTTTTTTTGAACGATGATAGTTTCAGTGCGTGCGTAGAGGTTTTATTACAATAAGTCAGTGGAATAGTATGGAGATGTCGCTCCCTAACGGTGTAGACGTATCCCAGTTGGTCCAGCATCCGGTGTTGGCGGCGCTGCCACCATTCTTCTTGAGAGCTTCTGAAAGATACCAGGTATTTATATTTATTTACTAAAAAAACTGGTACTTACGCACCAGACCAGAGTGATGTAGAGACATTGTGATACATGATGGAAATAGTAAAATTAATACACAAATTTGTGATTATTAGAAAAATGATTTTTTAAATATAGAATAGAACACAATGAAAACAAAACCATGAAATTATAAAACTTGCTATAAAAAATGTTGACCCATAAATACTAGTGCATCTACTAAATATGTAATTAGGTCAATGTCATATAGTTTTGTTTAATTATAAAATTAATAAAAACATTTCCCTGTATAAATAAAATAAACTTAATTTAGTTACAGCGCCACTGAAAAACAAAAAAAACTATAGCAAAAATTTTTTGTTTTCATTTAACATTAACGTTACAAAAAAATTATAACGCGAAATCTGTTGAATGACGGCTTTTTCAGCTTTAGATTTTTCTCAGTGTATAAAAATGAGAAAATTTAATTTTTTAATTTATGAAGATATGAGCTTTTCATAGCGACGAGCCGACGGCAAACACGGTACTTGTAATTCAACCTTTCCTTCAATATTATAACTTCAAGTTAATTTGCAATGAATAAAAATGACTTTTAACCCAGAATCTGTGTTATAACAAACCTAGGTGATCAGCGTCATAAGATTATAAAAACATTGCTTGTATAACATAGATGTTTGTTCTGTGTCTGGGTGTTACTATGTATTATAAGTATGTATTTACAAAAAAAAATGTATATAAGTATTATATCAGCAACCTAGTTTCCATAGTACAAGCTCTGCTTAGTTTGTGACTAGAGGGCGTTGTGTTAAATGTCCAAAGATATTTATTATTATTATTATTAATAACTAACTGAATAAAAACAGAGAGAAGAGTACTCCAATTTGTTTCTCTTCCACACTTAAAATTCGAAGGTACCTAAACCCCAGAATTTATAAGCAGAGGCTGAATAGTCTGCCAAAATCACTTCAACCTGTATTTCGCATAACGTAGCGCCTCTAGAGGAGCCTTTAAACCGCTATTTCTTAATAAATTTTACTGCAGAAAATATATTTTGACTTTGGGATTTCGGGATATCATAATTTAAATCTTATACACCAAAGAAAATCATCTGCAAAAGACGCAAAAGCCGATGATGATGATAATGAATTTGAATCTAAAGATCTTGCGATAGAAACATTTTGAAAATGATTTCTATTTGAGAACCACTTAGATCCTATTAATATTATAAACGCGAAAGTTTGTATGTATGGATGTTTGTTACTCTTTCACGCAAAAACTACTGATCCGATTTGGATGAAACTTGGAATATATATTGTCCGTGACCTGGATTAACACATAGGCTACTTTTTATACCGGAAAATCAACGGGATCCAACAGGACGCGAACGAAGTCGCGGGCGGCACCTAGTTATAAATATGCAAACCTTCAATATTAAACACGTTGTAACTATTCCGGGTTTACAGCGGGTTTATAACAGGGGTAGAATAAGTATCAAATATCACTTCCTCAATTACATAATTACGCAAATTACGATTGCATTGGCCCGAGTTTGTAACCGACCCGCCAATATTGTTACAAGCACAAAAGGGATAAATAACATTAGTAATATAACACATGTGTTGAATCACGTACTGTAATAATATTATTACGAAGTATTATTCCTTTTGTTACTTTTGTGGGACTTTTGGTGTAAACTTCCTGTTTTTTAGAGTTTCAAATTACGAAATTATAACATTACTAGCTTCCGCCCGCGACTTCGTTCGCGTCCCGTTGGATCCCGTTGATTTTTCGGGATAAAAAGTAACCTATGTGTTAATTTAGGTCACGGACAATAATATATCCAAGTTTCATCCAAATCGGATCATTAGTTTTTACGTGAAAGAGTAACAAACATCTATCAATCCTTACAAACTTTCGCGTTTATAATATTAGTAGGATTTGTTACTATTAGCGTATCAAAAACAGCTAGGTACCTCTATGTTTGAACAACTTCAGAAAAGAAGAAGGTTCTCAATTCGGTTGTATTTTTTTTGACGTTTGTTACCATACATTTCCGCCATTTATGAACCGATTTAAAAATTCTTTTTGTATTTGAAAGAGTAAACTTTCAAATTGGTCCCATAAAATTTTTATCAAAATTGGTTCAGTAGTTTGAGAGTTATATACGAATAACTGGAAAAAAGTCATCTACGTAGGTACATGACATTGCGTATTTTGCTTTCCTGTGACCTTTCAATGGTGTTTATGATCAATAAAACAAACCCAATGAACTACCATCATCATTATCATCTCATGATGAAGCTGTATCAAATTGAGGTCGGTTTTTGTTAATTTTTAAACTTATAAATCTTTGCCTATCGTATGAGATATTTTGTTATCGGAGGCTAGCTACGCTATGGGTACACAAAAGAAGAAACTTAACTAGTGCACAGATAAATGCAATAAACGATCTAATGTTAGGACAACATGAAATCTTAAAGTACTTATTCTAAGACCCAGAATACACGGTGAAACGAAACTGCAACTAAACCCTTTTGAAATTATTGATTTGAAACCAGTTTCAACCATTTTCCACACACGCTGCAACCACAATCATTTCGGTTTTCGTTGAGAAAAGACGTCGGCATAATGAGTTTTTCAAATGACGAAGAAATTATGGTTATGTAAACGAATGAAACGCAACGCGAGTTTCCTGCACGCCGGTTTAAATGCGACTGATTTGCAACGCGTTTCAAACCGGTTTCAAACTGGTCGCGTCATGTTCCCTCAACGGAATCTATAAATATCTTTAGACATTACACACAACACCCTCTAGTCCTAAACTAAGCAGAGCTTGTACTATGGCAGAAACTTAAAATGCAACTCAAAAGTAATTAGTAGTTGCGGTTTCGTAATTTTTGCGTTTTGCCGTGTGTTCTGGGCGTTAGTCAAATGTTTAGTGACTTTACATCGGAGTAAGCGGCAGCGGCGGAGGCGGCGGAGCACAGCTTTCCCAAAAATATCAAGATTAAAAATATTATTTAAACGTGAAAATATTTCTTAGGCTATTCTAGGCGTGAGTTAAGCATATCTAGGTTTTGAAAATGGAAAAAATACTGACGATGGTAGAGAGTTCCACTCCTTGGAAGTTCGCATTATGAAGGTGGAACTTATTATTGATCTGCTTGGATAGAGTCGAGCTCTACCAATGTGTTGACGACCGCGCAATACAAAATAAATGCAATATAGTCACTGATTTACAAAATCTAGGCATTAGGTAATGTTTATGTACTAGGAATTTTATTCACAAAGAAAATTACAATTATTACAGTATTTACAATATGTGATGTTTATTATATTGCTAAGAATATTTAAGATACTATTTAGGTATGTAAAAAACAGACAAATTTTCTGAAAATATATTTTTTGGATTCACAGACTTGAAATATAATTTATTTCAAAAAATATCTTTAAAGAAACTTTTTCTAGATCATTTTGAATATTCCTACATTCTTCTTACCATTTTAAAACTGAAACTTTTGACTAAAATGAAAGTCTGTGAATCACGATATGTTTTTAGATGGTTGGTCTGTTTGTTGCAGTATCATGAAAATAATACTGAACGAGATTTGATGAGATTGTCGCTGTTGGAAGGATTTGAGTCCAACTTTCAGCACAGGGTATGTATTGTACGTGATTCTGTAGATCTTTGTAGCAAAAAGCAGCTATTTAATGAAATTATAGGGTATTAGGAGGTATTACAATCGCCTCACAACTTCTGTTTAAAGTCAATCATTGTTTAAAACAGAGCAGTTTCGTTCGGATAGTGTCAAATTCGTGACTAGTCTTAAACAGTGCCTTAAAAGTGTTTAAGTTGAGAGCCGATGCTGAGTAAGACCGTACATTTTTAAGGGGGTTTAAATAAACATTCACTATGGCAAAGATGTCGGTGGGCAACATAGTTTTGTACATAAAGGAATTGCGAATGCAGCTGTAATTATTTCAGCAAAGTAATTAGCGTGGGCTGGAAATCACACGATCCTCTTTAATTATTCTATAACGATGTCTATTCTCAAGAACAAAGTGTGTAAACCAAATATTGTTTGTTAGTAAACATACGCTTTGTTACAGCGCACCCCAAAATGTGCTCGTTGTCGCAACCACGGCGTCGTGTCAGCATTGAAGGGACACAAGCGATACTGTCGCTGGAGAGACTGCGTGTGTGCCAAATGTACCCTCATAGCTGAGCGACAACGCGTCATGGCTGCACAGGTAATGTACACCGTGTGCCTGAGACACATTACCAGTGATGTATCACCTGAGACACATTGCCAGTGATGTATCACCTGAGACACATTACCAGTGATGAAACTGCCTGTCTTAAATGCACGCTCATAGCCGCTCTGACATGTTAGAAAATGTTGAAGTTCAATAGTATTCAAAAAATGTTTGTCTACATAGCTGCGTATCCAAATGCTACGCAGCGTAGCAAGGGCTACGCGGTACTTTATTGCGTAGCGGACTGATTACTGATAGATGTTCTCAGCTATGACTCTCCTTAAAACTTAGTTGGTATAATTAGCTGTGTTTACAGCGCTGTAAGTTATGAGTTAAAATTCCAAAGCTTAAATTACGACTTAGAATAAGAAAATCATTTATCAAGGACTTTAGACTCAAAAGTACTCAAGCGTAGGTTTTTTAACTCAATGTCAAGTATCGTAACAAACTAACCACTCCGCCAGGTGGCGCTGCGGCGGCAACAGGCGCAGGAAGAGAACGAGGCGCGGGAACTGAACCTACTGTACGCTGGGCCGGGAGCAACGCCCTCGCACCACTACTCAGAGATGGCTGATGACTCGCCTGGTGAGTTACTTGGCTATGTCACTATATGGTTACATTATATTACATACTGTTTGGATTTTCGTCGGGATAAATCGTCAGTACCTACCCTTACAACTCAGCAAATGGGCCTTATAGTGGATTAAGGCGTACAGCTTAGGCCCGTTTATGTACTCGTATTTGGGGGTAAGTTTGCGAGCAATCGTCTATAAAGCTTACTCATGTTCCAAATCTCCAAGACGTGGTCAGACCGAGGTCTGGCAGGAAATGCCCCAATTTACAAACCGGAAGCGCCTCGAGCCTTGTAAGATTAACATCTTCAGAACAATTGTACAGCGTATAGTCTGTGCAGCTTTGAATTTGAGATGAGGCCTCTAGTGACTAGTGGGTTTGTGGTAACTCGCCCCTTTCTGATGCTGAGGCTGTCGGTTTGAGTCCAGTCGTGCCCATTTAAACTCTTTGCATGCGTCAATTTAACAATAATTAAGTGAGATACGAAATGTTAACGAGAACGACCAAAATCCAGTTGTAATAGAAAAAGGATTAAAGTCACGCTAAACAGTAAGTCACGCGACTATTCCAATGCAAACTTTTTGTTTCTAAATAAATAAGGTAGATAAAATATAATAAATAAAATAAAAAAGCCTTTTATTCCTACTAACTATTACATATTAAAACGAGTTCATTTAAATATTAAAACTAAATTTATTAGATTAGTTAGGATCCCTCTTGGGTGTTGGCCAAATAAGGTAGATACTTGATTATAACACTATCATTTTACTTTACTATTCCTACTTTTCATATATACAAGGTTTCATATATACAATGGTGCCTATACTTACCTACCTTCTACATTTATGATCAACAACCAAGTGTTTCCAACGCGAAAGATCAAAAGCAACATTGCATAAACGTACAAAAAAGTAAAAATAACAAGTTTAAAGAAAAGAGCTCTCACTGCGTTGCCAATTAACACGACAGGCGGTGTTGGCAGCGAGGTGAGCATGAATGTCGCAAAAAAGTGAAAAATGTCGCGAATAGGGGAAATTTGGAGAGAAAATGGAAGTGGGAAGTGGAAAAACGCACGGCAGTTAGTAACAAATCAAATATTGTTGGAAATGCGACGAACAAGTAAAAACATATTGCTGGTGTACCAATCGCATTATTTGTATTATTTTTTCGTTATGTATTCATTATATTCATTATGTATCGAAATGAATCTAATACATAATGAATATATACAATTGTTATTAAATAAAAAATATATCAAAAATGACTAAGTACCATATAAAAACCTAAATTTTGACCTCTATCTAACATATTTTACCGAAATAAATTCATTAGTTAACTCCTTTGAATCTTTTCATACAAAAACCGCTTTTATTCAGTAGAAAAATGTTTTGAGCGTTGAAAAGCTGGTGTAATTCAGTTAATTGCTGGGTTTATTTATACAAATGTGTATGATTCACATTGCTTGCGTTTTTGTGAAACATCAAAGTGTTGGTCCCTACTACGAGCTTCGTCGAGATTGTAATAATTACGTCACTGATGTAAAGAAAATTAAAACTAATACAGTATTTACAATATTCACAATATTTACAAAATACACATGAAACAGTTGAGCTATCTACAAACCGTTGCAAACGATTTATAGATAGCTCAACCGGTCCAAATCAGTACCAGTCGGAAGCGTGCCCAAGACACTGGCTGCAAAGTAACTACAAATTAGTCTATATCATTCACTTCGTAGGTAAAAATAAAAGAGAGAGGAGACTGTCTAATCTTAAAATGAACAATATCGTGAAAACTTATTGGCAATCTTGAGCGCTTCCGTCCTTCGGAGGACACGTTAAAACTGTCGGTCCCGGAGAGGCCTTAAGACGGCCTAAAAACTCCGTCACCAAAATTGACACGACCTTGCTTGCAGACTCGAGTAAGAAAGGTTTTCCTAACTTTTGAATACAAATAAGTTTTACTAGGTGATGCATTCGGAAGGGAATGCATCACCTAGTAAAACTTATTTGTATATTGTATTTTTGTATTTTATATCGACATGGTGCTTTGTCTCACTTTTTAGTCGGAAGGTGCCAACTCGCTCGCACTCGCAAGTTTGACGCTCGCGAGTTCACGAAAATGGCTAGCGTCCACAGGCCCGCATCGCACGCATTTGCCTTGCATAAAAACTCGTCCGTACGGTGCGGATCAGTGGACGCAGTTGTATGATATATGTATTTCTCTTTCCCGATTACTTCGACATTTTGAGTTGTAGCATGCCATCTCTATTTGCACGCCAAAATCGGTAAGACATGTTGTGTCACCAAATTATGTATCTACAACATCCTTATTTAAACATGTTTTTGCAAATAAACTATCTTTATCTTTATCTTTATGAGTTTTTATACAAGGCAAACTAAAATCCGTTGCGTGCGATGCGTCCGATACGTGCGATGCGGGCCTGTGGACGCTTGCCTTTTCTCAGTTTTTCTTACTTGCTTCAAATTTCATTTGACCGTCGACTCTGTGTGTCGATTCTGTCGACATTTCCGTTTTAGCCCAAAATGTGCTACCATTTCTCAGTTTCGAACGATATCTCGTATACGTCCGAGACGCTATGCATCTCGTAATCCCATTTATCGCAGGTTCTCTCCATAGGCCCCGTGAAGGCGACAAGTGTGCACACAACTACTACTGAGTACTGGCATTGAAACTAGCTGCCGCAGCCGACTGCCCCTGTAAAGACTGTAATTGTACCGCTTTTTATAATTTGCAACGTAAAGCGTTTGCACACTGGCGGGTGGAAACACCCTTTTCTACGAGTTTTTGTAAAAGTGGATGTGTTTTGCTCATAATTGAAAAAAATAATTAAATTATGCTCGTATGAGCGTTCGTAGGTAGGTTTGCTTAGTCAAAAATCCCCATGATTTCAAAATTTTAGATTATGCGCCAAAAAATCTCATAATCCCCTTGAAGGGGACGACTCAAAGGGGATTATGAGCCTAACCCAATCTTCACCGATTATCTAAGTTAAGCGACGTTCTGCGCGGTCACTATTTAGATGGGTGACTGTTAGTGGCATTTACATCTGAGCACTTCCGTACTTCGGAGGGCACGTTAAACTGTCCCGGCTCTAGCAGTCGTTAAGCCACGACGGAGACCTTAAGGCGGCCTAAAAACTCCGTCACCAGAGTTGGCCACTAACTCAAACGAACCGTACCTACTTAATAACTCGAAACTAAACTCGAACAGAACAGTATTGAGCACAGAAAAAAAATAAAGTTGTTGCAAATTTTTAATGGTGTCCGAATCGTCAGTAACAAAAATATTGAAATCAAAAGTGTCAATTGGGACACTTTGTCCCAAAATATTTGGTCCGAAACGTGAGCAAGTCTTGCTCACACACTTACTGAAAATGTAATTATCATATTCATTGTTATATACCTAAGTATGAATATACTTACATTCTCCATGTTATATTACATTGTAGTACCATAATATTCATTTTACAACCTCTTCAAATAATGTTCCATAATGCACCTTAGTACCTCGGCATAAGGTCGTCGGCTATTGTTAGTGCGGAGTGTGATATACTGTAACCGCAATATTGCGGCACATTCCGACGCGTCTCGCAATATCGTAGCTAGGGGCCTGGACAAGGCATGAGCTGAAGCGATTTATAATATCTTTATTTATAGTATACTGCATCTTTAATAAATAAATAAATATTCACGGACATTCAACACAACCCCTTTTAGTCCCAAACTAAGCAAAGCTTGTACTATGGGAACTAGATAGCTGATACATACATACATTTTTTTTTGTAAATATATACTTATAATACATAGAACACCCAGACACAGAACAAACATCTATGTTTGTTCTCGGTGGGGATCGAAACCACGACCCACAGCACGGAAGGCAGAGCTACTACCGACTGAGCCATGACGCCTGTCAAAATCTTGCTTGTCTTCTATCTGTTATCTATTAGTTACCTTTCTAATAGGCGCCTTTTTAATAGGCGTGTACTATGATCTTGGATACTAAATGATAAACACACACGGGTAGGGAAATAAGGCGACGTGGCATCGTGGAAATTTGCAGTTTTGTGTTTTTGTGTTTTATTTACTAGCCAGCCTAGAACTGAATAATGTCCTTTCCTCTTCTTGTCTCCTCAAAGCTCAAAGTGCTTGAAGCGCTTAAGTGTAACCTGCGACGATCTAAAAGTCACCACATTCCAGTCGGAGCACAATCTTTTTGGTAGTTTTTTTCCTTCGTTTTGAAGATAAGTTTTGACTGTCCACCATAATCCTGCTATTTGGGATCGTAACGGCGTCCACCTTGGGCAGCATGCCTTTTTTAACATGTACCTGTGTTTGCACCCAAAGTCCACGCAGGAATAGTGTTAATCGCTAGACTCTCTTGCCTTATACCACAGGCTCAGCTGGTGGTATGTGCTATAATGTGGCCACACTCACATTCCAATAAACATATTATATTTTATGTTATCACCCTCTTTTGTACCCCATTCCTACTGCGAAAGTGAGAACGTTCTTAGGTTCGTATTCGCCTTTACTACTCAAGTGTACTGATTTGGACTCAAGCATAGATTTTTGTATGAAAATCTCTACTCAAATCTATGCTTGAGTAACAATTTCTGTATCGGCATGCGGCGTACGTTAAGTGCCAGTTTCTCGCGATCTTAGGTAGATAAAAAACACTTATGGTTTGGTTCCTAGCGTGTTTTTATATCGTTAATTCCCGTCCGTCCCACTGGGTTTCGTCCCTCTGGTGGGACTGCAAAAAAATTCTATTTTGTTCCCGTTCGTCCCACTGAGCATATGATCTCAAATATAATAAGAACTACTCATTCGACTCTATTTTTTAAAATGGCTGTTAAATATGTATTTACGAATATATCATTTGAGTTCGATGTGTCGACTCACACCCCAATTTACCCCGATTTGGGGTGTAATATTGATCGCGTTCGATAAATGGATTGCGTAATTACGATGTACAAGTAATTCTATTCTATTTTATTGAAGTAATGACAGGGTAGGTACTGAAGGAATTGGTTTGCATTGTTGTAGTATAATAGGTATTTACGTACTTATATAATGGGGTACAAAATAAAATTATGTTTGCGATTGTTTATTCCTCGCGTTTATAAATTAATTTAGACAACCTAGAAATAAAATGAATTTAACTTAATCCAATTTGCCAAAAAACAAACACTTATTCGACATTTCATTCTAATAACAACGCCCCCTGTCGGGCACAACGGGATATTGAATCTGTCTCTTTGATATGTGACACCTACTGTTACGTAGTAAGATAGTCTTTTTTTTACAAACAAAAGACTATCTGCAAGAAAAAAAAAACAGTAATTCATTGGAGGTTATAAAGATTGTATTTAGATGCATTAATTCTCGTTCGTCCTACTGAGTTTCGTTTCGTCCTAATGGTGGTACCAGAAACGAGGCTAGGCTTGCTTAGTCAATCTTCACCGATTATCTAAGTTATAAGTGACTTTCTGCGTGGTCACTATTTGGATGGGTGACCGTTACATCTGAGCGCTTCCGTGCTTCGTAGGGCACGTTAAACTGTCCCGGCTTTAGCAGTCGTTAAGCCATGACGGAGACCTTAAGGCGGCCTAAAAACTCCGCTAACAGAGTTGCCGCTAAGTCATACGAGTTTGCTAATGGTGGGACGAATGGGAATGTGGCGTTACTAACTGCCTAAGAAATAACCTAACCAGAAAATGTATAATATTTAGGTGTAGATTGTATTATTAGTAAAATTGCCGCTCTACCACTTTTCAAACTGTTTTGCTTACACAATTACACAATATCTTTGTGCCAGAATGGACCAGAAACATCACAACACCTTTTCTTTTTATTGTGTTCAAGTTTTTAACCCAAAAACCCAACGACAAAACGTCCAAATGTCACCACTATCGAGTTACTGCGCAAATGTTTGAACAATGTCGCAGGGCTGCATGTCGACGGTACACGAGGGTAATGCGATATCCCAATAATTGTAGGGATTAGTTTAATTTGTGGTCTATAATAGTGACCATTGTTATAAATAAGTTGTAGGAATAAAGCACACGACATTTATTTAGCGTCAAATAAATAAAATGTGCTCTTTTTGATGTGGGTCGAGTCTTTTTTAAACTTTATGCCGTTTTAAAAGTGTGGAATAGTTCTTTTTTGACTACTTCGGACTATTTTGTGATTTTTAAAATAAAAAAAACTCAAAATCATAAAAATAATAAATAATAGACAGGGTTCCTGGTGTAAATAAAATAGGTAGGTATGTAATAGTAGATAATTATTAAAGGGGATAAAGCAGTGTCTTCTGTCGCGGGTGACGATTTAAATCGCGAGCGTAACGAAGGACTCGAAGTTTACTCCCGAGAGTAGCGAGGGTGTTAAAAACTTAAATCACGAGCGAAGCGAGGGATTTAAGACGAGTCCTGAGAGTAGCGAGGGATTTAAGTTCACCCAAGACTAAGACAGCTTTATCACCGAGGAAAATACTCTATTTTTCGTACCATTTGCGAAAAAATTAACACAATAATAATATGAGATAGCATTTGAGAACATTAACTTATTTATAAAAATAAATTAAAATAAACTTAACGTTTATGTATTTGAAGACAACAAAAACGCGGCATTTTCCTAGACTAATATTTTTTTGTCGGAAAAGCAAACGCATCAAGCTCATACGGCCTGCATAATAAATGCGTATTCCTTTTTCAAAAAGATGTATAATGCTTTGTATACAAACTCAATGGTGTAAACACAGATGTAGTTCAGTATAAATTGTATTCCAAATTTAAATCACTTTCTCCCCCTAGAGGATGAAAGAAATCCAGTACAATTTTCTCTCCCTGTTTTTAACAGATTAAAAATGACTATTGTTAAGTTCGCTTTTTGTGGCATAGAATGTCACTTTTTTGAGCAAGTGGTACGAAAACACTTTTTCATGTATTTAAATTAAAACTTTAGCCCTAATTAATGAATCCTTAGTTCAATTAATATGCGAGCATTTTTATTCAATTATCCCACAAGAATAATCCTTACAAATACTTATTTATAAAATTATCTTTTGATCACAAAACTATCATTGAATTTTATTTAATGATTAATATCTTCTTCTCAAAGGACGTCTCAGACATTTCTACAAACACACTACCACGAACAAATGTGACAATCGTAAACGTATCGTAACGCTAGCGTATAGATACACTGCGCGGTGACACTACAACGTTTGGCGCTCGAGCTACCGTTGACGCGCAATATGACTCGAATACATTAAATTTACGTATCGCGACTATCAGATTAGTTTAAACTCTACCATCTTACTCTACGAATCAGATACCTTTTATATTTCAAGTGGCACTCGGTAAATATATCCATCTCACTCACACTTGCCGGTAACCCTCTCTTTTGCCTCGTGTCCACTCAGGTCGACACTAGAATAAAATATAGTTTCGTTGGTGGAATTCAATATTGTAGGGTAACTGTGGAATTTTATTTAAAAACTAGCTGATATCCGCGACTTCCTACGCGTGCGAAACTTTCCACTAAAATATCTGTCAACCAGCTTACGATGAACCTCGTAGCCAATGGCTGCTTTTGGTTTAGAGAGTTCAAGCTGTATCTAAGAATCTACGTCTTTGATTTCAATAAAATAAGCCTATGTTTCAATCCGGAAAAAGGGCTTCCGAATGGTATAAGTTTCATTGGAATTGGTCCAATAGTTTAGGAGTGATCCCCGAACAAATAAACAAACAAACAAACAGATAAACAGACAAACTCGATTTTCGGAATCAAAATCGTAGTAGACTAAAAAAGTACCTACTTATTAAAAAATAATACAAAAAAATCATAATATTTTATCCAGTACTCGCACGTGTAAGCCAAAATAAGCCTAAACCGTTTACCTTAAGATTTATATCTATATATCTCTATATATATATATATAATAATATCTATATATATATATGTATATATCTATGTATATTATTATATGTATGAAGCAGGAGTGCCAGAGACTGGATGGCATCATGCAACCAGCTCATTGTAAACGGCACTGATTTGGTTTTCAATTTGCTGAAGGGTTACTTCAAAAGGCTCTGCGTTTATTTATCGCTCTGTTGGGTTATTTTTGCAGTTTTCATGTTCATTGGTATTGAAGCTGGTAATAGTTTTTTTTTTAATTTCATTCTTTTTTTTTAAGATACAAAAATAATATGTTTCAGTTGTATAATAATTTAAAGTTTTTGAGACATGAAACACTTATGTACTTATAAAATTTTTATATTAGTTAAAAAAAAAAATATATTTTATTATTTATTTTTATTTTATTTTAATAAGATTTTAAACTTGTATAGTCTCAGATAAGTAAAAAATGACACAAATCCAGTCATACAAGGCATGTTCTTAGTGGACGTGCTCTGCGAGGTAAGTAATTGAAGTTGAAACAATTTTACTGCAGTAGCTATGAATTTTTTTGATAGGTAGGCAAAGAAGAATGAAGCTTTATTATTTTGACTAGTATGTTTCAATATAAAATACCACGAATAAGTAAGCATGTAACACAATTGAATAACTTTTTTAAATCACTTCAAAATATCAACCAAAAGAACTCTCCAGTCGACCCCAAAATAAACCCATAGAATTACCTTCGAAACTTTATAATGAATCCGAAAAAACAGCACTCGAACCCACTGACCAGTTATTGAAACCTTTTATCAGAAGCTCAATTGAAAAAAGCAAGAAGGCATCAATCTCTATCACCAAACCAAAACCAACTCTATCTATTACACACAAAAACTCAAATTTCTACACAACCACAAAAATACACGCGAAACTATACTTTATCTTCAAGAGATCGAATATCTATTTCAATGTGAGAAATTTAAGGTAATTTTTACAGAAAGTTGTAAAGAAAAACAAGCTCTATGGACGGCTAGATAAGACGCAGTTTTGTGAGTGTGTGTTCGAGTCAAGTGTCATAGAGTTGAGGGGGTGAGATGGGTTAGTTTAATGGGTGAGTAATCGGCCCGGGGGGAGATGTGTTTGATATGTTCGAATCAGTGTTGCTTGTGACTTGTTTACTGAGTTTGATCAGTTAACTTGATCAATTTTTTTATTTTTTTTTCGCTCCTCGGAGCGGGCTATAGTTTTAAAACCATACCGCCTAGTCTTACGTTGTTTTTTCCTCTAAGTTAGTTTGTTTAAGTGTTAACTTGATCAAGTTCATTCAGCGATCATAATAGTCTTGTATGTTTAAAAATAAGAACTTTTTGATTCAAAAGAAGAGGTAGTTATACGGCGGGAATGAGGTCGTATTGAAAATAGGTAAACCATTTCTCAATTGAAACTAGGTTTATTTAGTAAATACGTTGTAATTATGTTCATTAAACTAGGAAAGAGCTATATAAAGCCAGTTTCTGATTTCCAAAATACACCATTTTTAAAACTCATAACAAATAATTCGTAGTTTGTAGGTTGGAGTTTTTACGCATGTTTGATGTCGATATGCAGTAATGACCCAACCTTAGACCCAACCCTCAAACACAGTTTTAAAAATAACATAGACAGAAATTCATTTATTTGCTGCACAAAACGAACGACAGCGGATTTGACGAATGACCTGACTTGACATACATAGATTATTTCAAATACATCACTGGACACCGGCAAAATTGGCTGTCAAAATGACGTACAGAGGCCGTATAGGTAGAAAAGAAGAAGAAGAAGAAGAGAATACCGCGTAAAATTAAAAAAAAAACAAGCTCCACTTCCATTTTCTCTAAATCTGTACATATCTTTCCCTTTTTATTGGTGAATGTAACTGATACACGTTCTCAATTGATTTATATTTGCCAGTCGTATTCAACGTAAAGATGGGATACTCTTTTTTATCTCATTGTATTGGTTTTTACCATAGTAAAGTTTCACTGTTAGACAACATGAGCCAACATCCGGGTACATTTATTAAGGTAAGTTTACGCTTATTCAACATTCTGTTGAAGCAACGGATTGGCGTACAAGCAACATGTTGAAAGCAACAGTAAACAAAGCAACATCGACCGTTCCACAAAATAAGGCTTGTTGAAAGATGTTACTTGTGAACCCACAGTTCAAGGTGCATTTACGCTTATCCAAAATTTGTTGAAGCAACAGATTGTCGTACGCAACAGCTTTCAACATGTTGCTTTCCACAAAATTGCCTGTTGTTGAACAGATGTAACATCTTTAGTCGAACAAAATTAAATACTTCTTAGTTTATTTAGGTAGTTTGCTAGAAAAGTATAGTAGTAAATGTAAGTAGATTTTTTTGCAAATTAAATATACCAGTATACCTAGCTCTCTGCGTAATTGGAGGGGAATATCTAGGTATATATGATTTTTACACAGTTTTACAATGAACGATTCTTGTTCTTATTCTATCTTATATCTCATTCGCTACGCAAAATACCCTCCTATTTCTACCCAGTTCGAATTTAAACAGTGTCAAGACCTTTGCTTGTGATAAATGAGATTCAACTTATAAAATGCCTAATAATCTTTATAGAACTTTGTAACATAACCTTTGAGTACACACACCCACCATCATAATTTATTTCTCCTCTCTATCGTGGAAGGTTTGCTGGTAGAGAACTCTTTTTAGGGTTAAGCTCACCTATGTACATGACCTATCTTTATGCTCCCTTTTATGTCACTACTTTGGTGTACAATAAAGAATAAAGAAAGGTTTTGTCTGTTAATAGATAGTTAAGATAGTATAATAAGCGGAAATTGGTCGCATGACTAAAAATCCTATAAAAACAGAGCGCGCGCTTGACTCGCTCTCTATTGCATTTCTGACTTCAAGGAGTTCACACCTCTCGAATATTGTTGAAATAGGCTGTCACTATGCCCAAATTAATTTAAATTGTATTCCAATAAATTATCCTGACTGATGTATTAAGTTATGAAGTAATTTTGTAACAATTAAAACATTTTGAAGTTGTTATAACTTTCTTGATCTTTTTTTTAGTGGTTTTAGATAGAAACCGCTTATTGTATTATATTATTATGATGGTTAAGATATTGTACGCCCGGAATGGTTAGACTGTTGAAACTATTCTAAGATAAGATCTCCTGTGCACAGTTCCACAATAAATGTTTCTTATTTCTTAATAATAATTCGTATTTCTAATTTCTTATCTATTAAAAATATTATTTTGCAAAATATTTTTCTCCCCTTTCTACTCGGGTAACGCAATATCAACAGTTAAATGGCTTCAGTTTTTTATTAAACTCGTAAGAACTGTTTGTTTTCTGTTCTCGCTGCAACGGATTGATTAAAACGTGAGTGGTGTCGGGTGGCGCGTGTAGCGAGACTACAAGTACTATCCACTTTTGGAGGAAAATATAAGATTGATTGAATTTTATGTTTTGAGTAAAACGTGAGATATTTGATCACTCGTATATTCGGAGTACCAAGCCTTATTCCATTAGACTAAACTCATAACTGTTACTCCTACGCGTGGCGTGGTAGATATCCCTTATTTCTTATCACACTAAATCTGTGTTTTAAGTAATCTTTAGCTATGTAAAATACCTACGTACCTTATTATTGACCAAATTAAAAGAGATTTGTAGATAGCTCAACTATTTCATGTGTATTTTGTAAATACTGTATTAGTTTTGCAGTGTATTAGTAACTTTCTTTATAAATAAATTCATTATTTCATGAAAGAGATAAGGTACTTACTAGATAAGTTTGTATTTATTTATTTTATTTTTAAATAATATTTATATAAATATCCTTGGACATTTCACACAACGCCCTCTAGTCCCAAATAAACGAAACCTTGTACTATGGGAATTAGATTGCTAATAAGAATATGATATATTTTTAACCGACTTCAAAAAAGGAGGAGGTTCTCAATTCGGTTATATTTCTTTTCAGTGATTTGGCAGATAAATAAGAGTAACTGGAAAAACACGACATTGCGTGTTTTGCTTTTCTGTGGTGTTTACGATCAACAGAACAGTCTCAGTGAACTGCGATCATCATCATCATTTGATGATGAAGGCGTATCAAATTGAAGTCGGTTTGCTCCAGTTTTTAAAACTTATAAATTACATTTAAATAAGAATCATTTTCTTTAAAACTATGTAAAAAATATCTTAAATATAGAGGGTTCAACAATTTACCGATGCCGGGCGTCCAATCCTTTACTTTACTTAAATATTTTACAGTTAGACGTATTTGTACCGTCGGCAATGGCAACACACAATAACAAACCCCTAATCAGATGCATCCCTGCACCCTAACCTTGCAACCCTTACAGATAATGAAAACTAATTAACTATCGGGCATTCCGTCGAGTGGTGTGTTCTGGGCACTATCGAGGCTAGGGCCATTGTTACAATAGGGGCTGTGGGGCATTGAGAGGTGCTTCGAGTGGAGTGGAATCGGTGAAGGAAAACACCAACTTAAAGCAGCATATCTGAATAAGCATTTCACAAACTGAGGCTCGTGTCGTTTGAGCTTTGGAGTGGTTGGGCCAGATAGCAGTCTTGGAGTCGTGCGTGAAGTAGCAATGAAACTTTGACATAATTATGTACATACATAATTTGTTTATTTATTACAATTAACTGTTGTAATCGATTTTCAGAATCTTCTCTTCTTCTAAATATATAAAACTCTTTTGAAGCTGACTGACAATCAACGCACAGCCTAAACTAATTAAGTCCTAGAGGTATGAATTGGGATTTGGGAATCTTTATTATATAGTGTAGGGGTGCACTAAAAAAGGAATTTTGAAAAGTCGCACCATAAAGGGTCTAAAATTAGGATCAAAGATTTTAACTAAATAATGCGTGCGTATGCTGCTACCACGCGAGCAAAGCCGCGGGCGACAGCTAGCTTAGAGGATAAAATTGAATTACATTTTCTGTTTATTTAACTGTTAAGACTGTTTTGTGTAATACCATGCGAAAGGGCACCAACTCGCAAAACGAACATTTTTCTCTTTCGTTCTCGTTTTTATTTGAATTTTACTCGAAATAAAAGCCATTGGTCAAATCATCTCCCCAACAGTTAGCTAAACGGTATAAAAACTCATAAGTTAAGAGAAATAACTGAAACGAGGGAGGGTAATTAAAACTGCCAGTTTGTTTAAAAGATCTTTTTTTTTTGTTTTTTTTTTGGAATGAGGTTAGGTTTTAGGCAGGAGGCGAGGTATTTTGTTGCATAAGTCAAATATATATAGTTGAGCATTAAAAGAATAGCATTAAATAACATAAGAAAATATTATTACGAATTTAAATATTTTCAAAACTTTTAAAATTTTTATGATGAAGGATATTTTTAATATTTTTGGTACATTTTTCTAAACTAATCTAATTTGACAACTCTAAAATATTCGTCTTTGTCGTTTCAGTTTATAAGAAAGGGACGGCAACATTTTTAGAGCTGTCAAATTAGATTAGTTTAGAAAAATGCAATAATTATCTAGAATTGCCTAATCCTGGTAGTAGATTGTTTATTAATTTTTTTTTAATTCTAAGCTCTATAGGTTATTTATTATATAAGTTAGACCGAAATACTGAAACGTCACTTAAATTTAAACACCGCTTAAAATGACTCTGCCTCCGTTTGACATGGCTCATCCATGGTAATAATTTAAGCGTGAACTTAATTTAAATGGCGTTTGAGTATTCGGTCTTTAAAACAATGTTCTTGTGTACAATAAAGTGTTATCTATCTATCTTTATTTAGCTTCACAGTGGTTTTATAAAAGGTTAAACCTCAGAGCATTAACAAAACGCAAAGCTCGCACGTTGAGAGCACTAACAAAACGCAAATAGAGAATTTAAAAAGTCACCAGTCGCAGGTCAAAGCGACAAAACGTCCAACTCGGGAGTTTTTGTTCCAAACATTTTTTGTTCATAATGTTTGTTTGGGTCCCGGCGTTATTTAGAGTTGTTTTTGGACTTTTGCTTTTAATTCTAGTTTGTTTGCAATTGAGAGTAGCCTAGCCTTGTGAAAGGAGAGTACATTTAAAAAAAAATGTGGTATGAAAAATAAATCACACAATTTTTTTTTTCTCTCCTCGGAGCAGGCTATAGTTTTAAACTCATACCGCCTAGTCTTACGTTGTTTTTTCCCATAAGTTAGTTTGTTTAAGTGTATGTCTTGCGTAAATATATTTTTATAAATTACACAAAATTGTATCTATGACAAAATTTCCAAAAATAATGAGTGTTTCAACCTAGACGATCCAAAATAAAAAAAAGATGGACACGCGCTAAAAATGAAAAAAGAAAAACAATTGGTAAGGTGTTGTCAACAATTTTGTAAAAAAATATAATTCATAATCTTTTATTCGCTAGAATGGTTAATAGTTATGAATTTGTTACAATGGTGCTGATAGGTAGTGCTAGTCCCAGTATAATTTTACTCTAGAAGGCATGCAAATACACAACATAAAAAAAAACAATGTACTTAGACTAGATTGTTCAAAATCTTCAAAAAAACTGTTCCCTGCAACCATAAATTCAATAAACACAGCAATTCAATTAATTCACTCCAAATGACTTTAAAAATTAATAAAACCACCCCCGTGTCGTGTCGTGTCGTGTAACCCCTAATTCTTGCCCTCGGCTCGGGTCCATTCTCGAGTGATTACCGTTTGCTACTGACAATACGGTACCCTGGCTAGCGGTCCAATTGTTTGCGACACCTATTATTTACAACCAGTTAATTTTCAATCCAATTTCTACCTTAAAATTCACTTAATAAAGCCTAAAGTTCTTTACAACAAACTAAATTTCTGAATCTAGTCAGCTTTGGGGTTGGCACGAATTTAAACTTTAACGAGTATGGAATATGATTGATTTTTGGTTGTTGTAAACTTTGAACGGAGTAAGTTTGGATCAGCGGGTGGTAACAATAAAACCGATTGTTGGCGAATTGTATTGTGAAAGTGATTAGTTCTATTTTAAGTTTTAAGTAGCGGGGATAGGGTTTAGTTTTAATTGTAAGGTCAGGGGTGAGCGTGCACTCGATTGAGGAATTAGTGCTCTATTGCAATGCAATCATTCGGCTTGTTTGTAGGGCTGTCACATAATTATAATTTTTTATACTACACCTGCTTGGAAAAAAGTATCTTGATACTTTATCAAATTTACGGTAGTAAGTACGTCATTGCATATCGAACAAATATGCGGGGAGAAAACGCATCTGAGCGGGAGAGATAAGTGTATGAAAATCCCTTTCTTACGTGGTTTTTCTTTTTTAATTTTGGGTAAGACTATGCGCCGGTAACCTAAATATCAAAAGCCAAAACGTTTTTACAGTGAGTTTTTATCTCCAAGTTCGCAAAATGACACTGGCCACTAGCTGTGTGTTGGATGGTGTCGGGCTGGCAGTGCGACCCTGCGGCGGCAGGATAAACAATTTGAAAAAAGAACATGTGAAAATTGCAGACGCCATTGGCGCCATTTTCAATTTGTGTGTTGTTTGAGGATTCAGTTTTAGTTTTTTATTTTCCTGGTAGGTGTAGTATAAAGCACTATGTATCACTCGAGAGAAAGTGCGATTCCCGATCTCGGGTGTTTTAAAGCCCTCGCCTACGGCTCGGGCTTCAAACGACACCCTCGACGGTAATCGGTCACTTTCTCCTCTCGGTGAACAATGTACTATTGTTTCCTTAGTAACATGCTATAGTACAAAATAAGTTTTGATGTGTTTTTAAAATGGTAAATAAAAAATACGGAATTCGTGAATTCATTTAATCTTGATATTGATTTCGATACTGAAAGTGTTTTTGTGTTTGCTAGTTTTTGCTTCTCAAGTAATTTTAATTCTGAGTGTTTACATTAATTAGCGTTTTTACGTTTTTATTATGTACTAGCCGCCTCCCGCGGCGTTGCTCGCGTTATAGTGTGACTTTTCAAAATTCCTTTCTTAGTGCACCCCTACACTATATAAGGATACTACCCTCCAAATGTCATACCTCTAGGACTTATACACTCGAGAGCAATGATTCCGGGTCACTTAAAGAATGTTAAAAATCTCGGAAACTAAAAATGATAGGTTAATGCAATAAATTGTATTTAATAGACAATGTAATACTCCTTAAATGAAAGTAAAAAAATATGAGTCACCATACATTTTATTAACACAAAATTACATAAAGAAAAAAACTGCTGATCTCTCCTTAAAACAAAAATAGGAAACATGAAATTTTTGAACTTTATTACGATTTGACTTGAATTTTAATACTTCGTATTGCCTCCTCGTGCTTCCATTACTGCGTTTACGCGGTTTGGCATGCTGTACACCAAGTTCCTTATACGATTTTGGGGAATATTCTCCCATTCCTCTGTGAGAGCAATTTTGAGCTCACGAAGCGTGATTGGGGGAGGGTTTCGTTGTTTTACGCATCTGCCTAGCTCGTCCCAAGCATGCTCGATCGGGTTGATATCCGGGCTGCGCGCTGGCCACTCCATACGAGTAATGTTCATCTCTTGAAGGTAGTCATTCACAATCCTACCTGTATGAGGTCGGGCATTGTCATGCATAAATATAGCATCCTCACCTAAATTGACCATAAATGGACCAACATGATCATTGAGGATTTCTTCCACATATCTTACGCTAGTTAAAGAGCCGTTTTCTATGATCACCAGCTCTGTGCGACTTTCAGAAGAAATTCCGGCCCACACAAGTACAGACCCACCACCGTAGGCTACTTTTTCTTCGATGCATGCTTGCTTGAATCTTTCCCCTGGTCTTCGATACACTCTGTGTCTTCCATCGTGCTTGTAGAGCATAAATTTTGATTCGTCGGAGAACATAACTTTTGACCAATCTTCAATACTCCAATTTACGTGGCTCTGGGCATATCTTAGTCTTGAAATACGATGCCCACGCTCCAGTTTAGGGCCGTTTGCAGGTCTAAGGGGTTTTAAGTTAGATTCAGCAAGCCGACGTCTTACTGTCCATGCACTTGGGTTACTTCCTCCGAGGCGTCGAAACTGATTTGTGAGTTCAGTTCCTGTGAGAAAGCGATTTCGAAGCATGGTGTTCACCAAGTATCGGTCTTCTCGTGCTGTGGTACACCTGGTTTTGCCCGTTCCTGGTCTGCGTAGGTTAGAACCAGTTTCTTCGTAACGTCGGAGAACTCTTTGTACTGTTGACAGCGACACACCGACAGTCCTGGCTGTATCGCGCTGACTCCGGCCGGTTTCCAGCATTGTAAGTATTCTGGTGCATTCTTCAGGCGTAAGCGACATAATTTCAGCTTGAATAATGAATATAGAGCACTATCAACATGGTTTATATACCCACATAAATGACAGATTACAAACAAAAGCAAAACCAAATGCTGTAATTTCGTAGTTCCATCTTCGAAAGTGGCCCTTTTTCAAATTTGATTTTTTTAAGATGTAACTTTACAATAACTAAGAAGTTTTAATACCTTCATTTAAGGAGTATTACATTGTCTATTAAATACAATTTATTGCATTAACCTATCATTTTTAGTTTCCGAGATTTTTAACATTCTTTAAGTGACCCGGAATCATTGCTCTCGCGTGTAGTTTAAGCTGTGCGTTGATTGTCAGACAGCTTCAAAAGAGTTTTATATATATTGATGATTTTTTTATAATTAGAATATGTAGATACTTAACTTATAAACATAGACAAAGTATATAAAAAAAAATTACTACCCACTTATGCAAAGTTACAATGAACTAGTGAACGAGCCAGCCCTATTCTGATCAAATTAAATAAGTCTCTCGTGTATAATACCATCCTATTGTGAGTGTTGGATGGTATTATGCGAAAATGTAAATAAATATCGTTTTGAATGCGATGGAGCGTTTGCAGTTTATTAGTTTTGTTATTAGGGGACTTTCGATATTAATGCCTACTAATATTCTGTTATATTATTAACTAATCATGTTTGTAACAGTGATAATGTTTCGTAGACATGATTTTAACTAAATAAATTATAATTATATATGACCGATACTTATAGTAAAACCGTTGCATATCAACTAAATAAATTTAAAAAGAAAATACTGCTATTTCCTGTCAACGAGCAATGTCAAACAATGAGAGATCTAAATTTAATCAACCTATGTATTAAATCCTTACTAATATTATAAATGCGAAAGTAACTCTGTCTGTCTCGCTTTCACGACAAAACTACTGAACCGATTTGAATGAAATTTGGTACACAGATAGTCTAGAGCCTGAAAAACGACATAGGCTACTTTTTAATGCGAAAAAAGGGTTGTAAGGGGTTTAAAGGGGGGGATGAAAGTTGTATGTAGGTATCGTCATTTTTAGAGCTAGCAGCTTGAAACTTATTTTTAAGCTGTTGATTCGATATAAAATCAAGGTTTGTAAAAGCTATGCTACCCAAAGACACTATTCCACGCGGACGAAGTCGCGGGCACTAACTAGTTCAATATAAAAATGCAAGTCTAGCCAAGTTATTAAAATTACATAACTTCACGCATTTACGTTGGAGTTCATGTCAATATTATTTTACTTTAGTTTTTTATAAAGTTTAACTAAAATTTTCCACTTAGAACAAATCAAACCGATATCGTAACAACAGGACAGTACAGTCACGCACAGAAGTCAGTAAATCTAAAGAACAATGGCCGGAGCCGGCCATGCTGCTATTGTTGGAGATTTATGCGTTGCAAGTACACGCGAAACACTAACATGAATACTAACACTGGGAAATTGGGTATTTTGTGCTCGGAGGTACTCGCGTTTTCGTACTTACGTCAAACTTGCGTCAATCTTTACAAACAATTTGTTTTTCCTTAAAACCATCATCATAAGATTCAAAATGTTAAACATGCACAAGGTTTGTCGGTGGAAACGCAAATCGATATCTTCACAAAGTTGTGCATGTTATTGTGAATGTTTTCGGTTGTAAGAACGCAGATCTTAAACGTAAGTTTTGCATAGTTTGAGACTAGAGGGCGTTGTGTAATATATCCAGGAATATTTATTTGTTTATTTTATCTGGAAAGTTTTCGGGGATATTCAGGGTTATGTGTTCATGAATTATTTAAGTATCAAGGCATCCTTGAAGGATAGCTAGGTGGATATTAGGTAAACATGTGTCTATTAGGTGGATATTAGGTGCATAAAGGATCTCACGTGGAGTGAATTGGACAATTTTTCAAATAAGTTACTTCGTAATTGACAAATTGTAAGTTTATTTCTCGTGGTATTTAAATTGCTCAAAAATCTATTATCTTCTAAATATATAAAACTCTTGAAGCTGACTGACAATCAACGCACAGCCGAAACTATAAGTCCTAGAGGTATGACATTTGGAGGGTAGTATCCTTATTTATATAGTGTAGGGGTGCATTAAGAAAGGAATTTTGAAAAGTCGCACGCAAGAATAGGTTTAAAGATTTTAACCAAATAATGCGTATGCTGCTACCACGCGAGCAAAGCCGCGAACGATAGCTAGTTTTCCATAATTTTACTGAAAATTTTATATCACAGTAGGAAATTACCGCATTGGCGACACAACTGCATGTACACAATACATCGCTGCGTTTATATCGGCGCGCGGTCAGTGTTATAAACAGAAACGTTAATCATCACGGAACAATGCAGTGTCACGTGCAATGCCAGAGTATAGTGGTACATGTTAGTGCTCATTGATTTTAGAGGCTATTTACCTAACGCGAACATTTTATGAATTGAATACTGTTCGAATATCAACTTTATCTATAGTAGGTGCCAAATAACACCGCAATACAGGTCATTCACCCACCTTCACCACGATGTCGCAAAATTCAATTTATGAATGGTAAACTAACAGTACTGCGAGATTCGAGCGATTACCGTCTTAGCGACAGGTTTGTATGGAAAGCGACAGAATTAGCCATTCATAAATTGAATTTTGCGACATCGTTTTGAAGGGGGGTGACCTGTATTGCGGTGTTATTTGGCACCTACTATAGCAAGCCATATCTGTAAAACATCAAATTTGTACACCACCGTCTTATGATTTCGTAATTCCTGTCCATCCAAAGGTTGTCTGGAAGTGATCGCTTTTAGCGGTAAGGCCGCCCATTGTACTGTCTGTTTTATGTTATTTCCTGTACTCATGTGATTTCTCTTAGTGTACAATAAAGTGTTTATCTATATATCTATCAAAAACTATTTTTTTTTGAAATAGATGAGTGTCTTTTTGGCTTTATGAAAATAACTAAGTACGCAGATATAAAATAAAAATAAATTTATTTACTGAAAAGGTTAGATTAGGTTACAGTGGTGAAGTGCAGTAACTTCTTATACCTATGTTTAAAATGACCTTAATGCTTAGGCACTACCTACCTAATATATTCACAATAAATATCCAAAGTCAAAGTCAAAAATCTTTTATTCAATAAAATCTCACTGATCACTTTGAATCGTCATTACGTTTTGTATGATTACATATTTTTTGATTGGATGAGTTGGAGCTAGTTCGTCCCAAGCTTGTTTGTCTTCTAAATAATCAGATATTTTATAGTATGCTTTTAAAAGAAGTCTCTGTTTTATTACGTCCTAATATATATTCACGTTATAAATGCCAGCACGCAGTTGACAGTATTATCTTTGATTCTCATACTTAAGCAATGACACTCTATAACAAAATACGTGTGATATTCTGAATAATATTATTATGTTACCTAGTAAAGTTCAGAACATCGTAAATTGACGCAAATACATTAATTTCACTAAAACCCTTATAATGTGCACTGACACAATGGCCAGCTGGCAATACCAAGCCGTATTTACACAAATACATTTAAATATGCCTACATCGCATCATTTACAAGCAGATGTCTTTATTAATTCAACTCTTTTCAATCCATCCCTTTCATTACCGAACAAATACCTCTTTCATCTCGCTCACTCCCACATAATGATATTCAAAAATGGCCAGTATTATTTTCATTGTAAATTGTAAAAGAAAAGTGTTTGCTCGAAAAAGGTTTTTTTTCTTCTTTGTGAATGTTGGGGGCGTTTTTTTCTTTCTTTGTGGCTTTTATGCGTTCGTACGAATACATTGATGGTTTTTTTCATTCAATTGGTTCACTTTAACTCGATGTCTATTCAATGTAAGCGTTTTGGTTTTTTATTGAGCGTTCGAGTTTCGATTACATTTTAATGGCTTTGTTCCTTTTGGGTTTCTGAAGGACGTTCTTTGAGATTTTACGTAAAGATTTAGATTCATTATAATACACCATGCTGCCGTCTTGAGGTACTTGAGGTTATTTTTTCTCTAACATTTTACTTTGAACATAAAACGCCTATTCATGACATTTTACAGTATTTAACACCAAAGAAAACTCTCTTTTTTATATTTTTGTCACATTATTGTCTAAAAATCGAATTGCGTAGATATTAATGTCGTTTATGAAACCTACTTTTTCATTTCTTTCAACACCAACCATCTTTTACTAAAATTCTTCAACAAGACAAAATGTTTAATATTTTTCTTTACAAAAATAAATCTTCTAGATATCGATGTCATTAAAACGTTTGGCACTTTTCCACATAACCAGCAGTGATCGAACTGTGATCGAACTCGCTCCACCGACGTTACTGCGCTCTTGACTCCCCTTAACATGCTGAATACTTAGCAGGGCTGTCACTTTGCTTTCAATATTACTGTCAATATTTTTCTTATTGCTATAGGTACAGATAGAACTAAAAGGTCATGAGGATATGGAAGAGCGGGTCCTTTCAACACAAGTATTTTTTACTTTCAGAAAGGTTGCAACTTTGATAAAATTGTTTGTATATTTTATTACAGAAATAAAGATATTTTGATTTTTGATTGATTTTGATGAGTCTAAAGGAGTCATAGTTATATAATATTTTGGCCTCCTTTTGTATAGTATTTATCTAACTAGTCTGATGTTTAGAATCTGGAAATGTTTGAAATGCTTAGATATTTTTCTGAGAAATAATGAGGCAAACCACAAAAAATTAAGAAGATGTGAAAATACAGAGCCAAGAAGAGCTTGTGATTGAGTAGTTTTGTGTAAAGAAAAATTGAAAAAGAAAACATGAATGCTTAGTGACAAAAAAATTCTTAGACACAATCACACACTTAAACGACTGACAGCCCTAGTGTCCCCACCACGCGGCCGTTTAAAAAACAATAACTTCACCATTAAATTTGCACACGCGACTGCCGCCGCCTTAATTGCACGAATACAATCAATTGTTCTCGCGACTGTACCGTGCTGTTGATTTTTCTGTTAAATTTTAGTATACTGTGCATTATTTTATTTTTTACAAAATAAATATTATAAATAACGTGATAAAAATAGTAGATAAATAATTTAAAAATATTTTCGTAATTTGTGGACTTATCAAATTATAACAAGAAATGATCTAGAGATCGTTTCGATACGTCGACAAATATTTTCATGACCCGTTGGATCCCGTTAATTTTCCGGGATAAAAAGTAGCCTATGTGTTAATCCAGGTCACGGACAATATATATTCCAAATTTCATCCAAATCAGATCAGTAGTTTTTACGTGAAAGAGGAACAAACATCCCTCCATCCATACTTACAAACTTTCGCGTTTATAATATTAGTAGGATATGCCTAACTGCAAATCTCCTTAAATGTTTTCCTTCACCGTAACTATATATTTCTATTCCACTCTCTTACTAGTAATACTTCACCATGCCGTAAGGTAAGTAAGATGGCTTTGAAATAGCAAACGCTTCTTGCTCGATCAAGTAAAGTTACGTGCTGAAACTAGTATATTATTCCAGTAAACACTTCACAAATGTACAAAGTACAGAGTAAAACAAAAAAGGTACAATACGTCTAAGAACTCCCCTCCACTCAGCGCGCGCCTTTTTTATTCATTTGCTTACACTTTTGTTCACGACTGTATTCTACTTGAAGAGAGGTTTGTTTTAAGTCTTTTTATGATTTCTTTGTGGTTTTTAAATATGGTCGTTAGAGGGCACTACGTATTATGTACGCATAACGTGATATTACAACCCTAAGAAATTGTTGAGTACTAAGACATTTCAGGGTGTGTTGTTGGTCTGCGATGCAATCGTTATCTCATAAAACCCTGCCATGTTTAAGCCTGCCAGGTTTTCTCCCCTAGTATCAGTAGTCCGATGATTTAGTCCGATGATCGGGCAGATGAGACTTTTTAGTCGAAATGTGTAAAAATCGGGTGAAATGTGTTAAAAACTAACCGTAGTCCGATGATCTGTATTTTTCACCATTATCGGACTAAATCATCGGAATACTGATACTAGGCTGGTTTTCTGAACTGTTTTCATACTATCATGTCCTTGAGTGCTAATATTAAAATCCTACCAAAAACAAAACTGTACCAACCACTAACGTAATCATTTCTTTGTCCCCAGTTCAAAAGCGCGCACGCATCACTGAGGTGAGCTCCAGCCCTTCAGAAACCCCTCAGGGCCCCAAACCTTCCACACCGACACCCCCTCTCACCACCCCACCCCCTCGCTCCCCCTCAGACCACGAACTTAACGTAGAGGAGGAACTCGACGAGTCAGAACCATCTCTTACCCCTGAGAACTTATCCATGAAAGATGATGTCCCAGTAAAAAAAGAAGAAGAAGAAAAATGGAATGAGGATTACAAGTATAAAATGTTCAGGAGGAAAGATGAAGAGGAGACCCCTTACCAGAAGTCCCCAGTTGATGTCCTCATGAAGGTTTTTCCGCGGAAAAGTCGCCAGGAGATTGAGGGGATCCTGGCCCGCTGTAAGGGCGATGTAGTAGCTGCAATGGATATGATGATCAATGGATCTGAGGGTGCTTACAACCTAACGCAAGAATCCCCTCCATATTTGCAAAACTATCAATCAAAGTCCGCCTTCTCCCCCCTAACTAACCAAAGCTTCAAGTTCTCGCCATCGCGGAGATTCCTCACCCCCCCGTACTCCGGGACAGGATACCTTCCGACAGTGATAAGACCGCCTCCAGAGTACCTGTCTTCCTTCATGCCTCCATCAGAGCTGATGTACGGAAGGCAGCTGCAGGTACCTTCGCCTGGAACCTCGCCAACTTCAGACAATACGAATAATGAGGGGTTTTCTGATTAACATAATTGGAATGAGTGGTCAAAATGGTGAGGAACTTGTTACCAAGAGTTTCAATCCAAGACCCGTTGAAATATTGACATTTGCACTTTTGAGGGTGCTTTTTCCTCAGACCTAAGGTGCTAAGGCTTGACATCCACCAATAGGAATCGTTTAAAATGAAAACAAACGATCCCTATTGGTGGATTTCCACATCTTTAGCAACGTAGTATAGCTTAGCATGGCTCATTCCAGTTTTCCCCTGCGAGAGTCCCCTGCGCCGGGGATTTCTGTCACTTTTGTCCAATAATCCCTTTAGTTACTGCGACTGCCGGCAAGAGTTTGATGAAAAAGTATCCTAATGGCAAGAGATTTTCAGCCAGTGACCACGAAGAGGACAGTAAAGGCTTACAAACAGGCACTGCGGGCCTAAGATGCGCACCGCGAGATATTTGTCATGTCGTTCTGTCAAAATGTAAGCATTTTGTACCAGTTTAGGAACTATTGCATTATCTGTGGTACCTAATGGCGTCGACAAAACGCGCCTTAATGTACACTTTTGACACTTGTTAGTCGTCGTACCTCTCTGAGGACGAGATAATAGTCATGCAGAACTGTCAAAAGTTGAAAATTCAAAGGCGCGGTTTCTCGACAACATTACCACAGATAATGCAATAGTTCCTAAACTGGTACAAAATGCTTACATTATGACAGAACGACATGATAAATATCTTGCGGTGCGCATCTTAGGCCCGCTGGTGTGTAAAAGTCGTTTAAAAACTTAGATCAAGTAGATACAAAACTTTATGTATTTCTAAAGCGGTGGTACTCTTTCTAAGGCAAAGGGATATACTTACCTATAGTAGGTGCCAAATAACACCGCAATACAGGTCATTCACCCATCTTCACCACGATGTCACAAAATTCAATTTATGAATGGCTAATTCTGTCGCTTTCCATACAAACCTCGAATCTCGTAGTACTGTTTGTTTACCATACCTACATAAATTGAATTTTGCGACATCATGGTGAAGGTGGGTGAATGACCTGTATTGCGGTGTTATTTGGAACCTACAATACTAGACAACATTATTTGAGATATTCCAGAAATCCCCGCTAAGATATCCCTACCAGTGGGGATTTTCCCCTATCAGTAGGAGTTTTTAGAAAATAAAAAAAATATTACGACGTTTTACATCTTCATGAAGTAGTTTTGACGACATGATAACACAACTTTTTAGACTATTAGAAAATATTAAGACAAATATTTGTAAATATATTGTCAATGTTATACCTGCATGTATACGTATTAATGTAGTATTTCATTTTTACAAAACTAATAAGTAGATTATTATTAAGAAAAGTGGCGTTGGACGCTGTTTTAATGTGTAAATACTTATTTTTACCATGTTTTTGGTTTAATTTAGATTTATATGTAATATATTATTGTATTAATTACTATAAATTATAGTTACATATTTATCTAAATAAATATAATTTAGTTTTAAAATGATATTTGTTTGCAAAATATTGTTTTTCTCTGTAGGTATACCTAATAATTCTTCTTTAATTATACTGTAAAATACTCTATACAATAATACTAATAATTCATTAGTGTTCAATAGTTAGTAGAAACTAGGAATCAAATTAAAGTATTTAGTACCTAGTTGTAAATATTTTGAAAGTTGTGAGAATGTGTAATCTCCTAGTAATATTAGACTGTAAAATATTATATTAAATAATAAATATTCGTGTTCCAAAATACAACATAATTGTTTTTATTTCAATAAAAATACCAATAACCTTTTTATATTAATTTGTTTTCTATATTTCTAATCAAAAGTCTATTTATAATAATAATAATAATTTTTATTCAAGTGAAGTGAGGAACTGAGCGCTTTTGAACTAAAGACTAGACATTACGCAGAATGTGTAGCCATTCATAAACACTATGGGGAACCCTGAGCATCGGACAAGAAATTCTGTTTCCCGATACTCAGTGCGCACCCCTCTTATACTACAAACAAACTATTAAATAAAACTTACATAATATGTAGGTGGGTTTCCTGATCCACGCCAGTCTCTTAAGGGTCTGGGTATCACAGGAGAAACCCACCTATGTATGTGTGTGAGGCTGAGTGAGTGTATTATGGATTTAATAAGTAAGGGTGATTGTTTAAGAGTGTCAAAGTAATTGTGAATGTGAGAGTGTGTGTGTGTATTTTTTAATTTATATATAGTAAAAAGAGTGTTTTAATAATAAGTTTTGAATAGGGGCTTTGTTTTATAATGTGATACAACGTATGAGTGCTTTACTGTTAAATTGAAATTACTGTTAAATATTGGTCGTTGCTGTAACAACTTAACTAACAAAGGATTTGATTCTCAGTTAAAAGAAAACGTAGGCCAGACCCGGACTCCACATTGTAAGATCCTGAAAAGGCAATGGATTGAGAAGTGTTTTTTTTGCTTGATACTTGTATTTTTTTTGTGTACTGATAGTCTTACTTAGGTCTCTGATAGGAAGTTTGAAAGTGGCGCCAGGGAATGAAAAGATGATGAGCAGTAGGTTAGCATCGTATAGCCATGTTATGCGGAGAGATGAATTATTGTTATTATTATTATTATTATGTTTTTTATATTTTTTTTTTCTCTCGCGGGGCGAGGGGTTTCCGTTTTTTCGCGGGCTTTTGGCCAAACGAAAAATCGTTGGGGGTTTTTTATTGATTGAGGGATAAAAACTTGCGGACAATGCGGCAAGTGTTTAGTATAACGGCTTTTTGGAGTTGTATGTAAGTAAGCTTGTGAATATCAAGGGTTCTTATTATTATTATTTTATACACAGGCAGCTTAAAGCTGATACGTGTATATCACTTAATATTGTCTGTGCACTTGGTTTATCTAGTCTGTTTTTAAATGTGTTAACCGTTGGAGCACTAATTATAGTCTCTGGCAGCCTATTCCAGGCTTCGACCACACGGTTTGGCAAGGTATGTCTTTTAGGGTTGCTTGTACCTGGTAGGCTAACCAGTTTGAGAGAGTGTCCTCTTAGGTTTGTGTTCTCGTTTAAGTTGTAGATGCTTGCTAATTCTGGTACATTGTAGTGACCCTTAAGGATTTTATAGGTCTCTATCAGATCGCCGCGTTGCCTTCGCTGTTGTAATGTTGTTAATCCTAATTGCTGAAGACGACACTTGTAGCAGTACTTTTTAAGTGATGGTACCATTTTTGTAGCTCTGCGTTGTCATGTAACACGAAGTGTATTAGATATTATGAATGTAGATGTATATAAGAGTAGATAGAGGTAGGCCAAAGAAAAGATGGATGGACTGCGTGAAGAATGATATGGGTAAGAAAGGAGTGACAACTGAGATGACGGCTGATAGAAGAGCACGGAAGAAAAACACATGTTGTGCCGACCCCACATAAAGTGGGAAAAGGGCAAGGAGATGATGATACAGATACTGATTTCAGAGGCCGTATTTTGATTTTGGCCCATTTTGGCCGTTTTTCGAACACCAGTTTTACTAAGATTAAGGATTATTACAATCACAAAAACACACACTACTTATGATTCTCTCTGTCACTATTTGTCACTATCTAAACAAAACGAGATGGCCTATATTTTAAACGGTAATGTTTAACCTATGTTTAAACTTCTAAACTGGGAAACCCAAAACACGGATATTACTTAGAAACCACCTATATCTAAACGCTAAATTGAATCACCCTCATATCTGCGGTCGTCGACGTCATTGTGCAACGACGTCGAGTGACGTCACTGACGTCCCGCATGTCGGAGTGGACACTCGGACAGACAGTCGGCTAAGGGGCTGGCTTTCAGCTGGAGGACAGTGGAATACTGTTGATACGACAGATATTATGATGAGCTATCTCTGTCGACAGCAGCTTTGGCCAAGTTGATGCAACTTCAAATTTAAATTGTTTATTTCACATAGATGTTACCATAACAGTGGGCCCAAATCGATAACTCTATTACTAGACGAATCATACATAGAAAATTTACAAAACAAATAACAATAATGCAATAAAACCAGGTACATTTCTAAAGAGAAAGTTACTTGATCATACATAGATGTAGACATTAGTTTATTTAAAATATATTACAATAAAAAAATGAATAAAACAAATAAAATAATGAAACAGAAATAAGAAAACAAACATGAACATTATTTAATTATTTTTTTTACGGACACTTATCACAACTTCTTCTAGTCCCAACGCCGTCTAGTCATCAGTTTGTAAACTACCCGCTAGGGGAGCTGATTTAACTGCGAAAACACTAAACTAATTTTGATAAAATTGGTAGACAAAAAAATAATTCTTAAATCAGTTCATAAACGACGAAAATAAGAGGTCACAAACATTAAAAAAAAATGTACCGAGAACCTCCTCTTTTTTTGAAGTTGGTTAAAAAATATAGTTTACGGCACTGTAGTACCGGTACGTAAAACGAACACACTAAGCAGTAGTGGATCTCTGCATGCTGATGTCATGACGAATGGGGGGCAATCGTTGTCTCCTAAAAACTCGAGAGGTGTCAAGGGACACCCGGATGGAACGAAGTTCCTTGAGGTGTTGTTTTCTTACCGTAAGTACACAGAAACACCTTCCAACAATACCTACATTCATTTGTTTCCTTCCTGCACCAATTTATTCGAATGACGTTGTCAAAATTTGAAAAAAGGGTCGTTACAACTTTTGGTCTTAATTATTTCCGTCTAGCCCCCTTTCGAAACGCGCGATAAGGAACCTCGTTCCAAAAACCCGTCTGGTTTTCTGAACTGTTTTCATACTAAATCATAGGTATTCTGTGACTAAATAGGTAAATAGTGACATTAGCGCGTTTCAGCGCGTTTTTTGCCGTCAAAAGCTTCTTGTTTTCTTATATCTGTAGTCACGTCACTTGACATTATGCTGGGCAGCGAAAGCAGTACAGAGCTTACGATACGGAGGCTGACCATGTGAGATATCTGATAATTGATAAGTCACGTGGTCAGTGGTGTGGTCAATGCACATACAAAGGCACGTCTCTCGCTCACATTTCAATGCACTAATCAACTCGACAAAGCTATCTATGGAGTGTTACCCGCTTCGTCTGGTGATGGACGCTACTGGTGCTTTGTACGTGAATAGAGGTACTTACCTGAGTGATTGGTTTTGATATCTTATCCTTCCTTCCTACTAATATTATAAACGCGAAAGTTTGTAAGGATGGATGTATGTTTGTTACTCTTTCACGCAAAAACTACTGATCCGATTTGGATGAAACTTGGAATATATATTGTCCGCGACCTGGATTAACACATAGGCTACTTTTTAACTCGGAAAATCAACGGGATCCAACGGGACGCGAACGAAGTGGCGGGTGGAAGCTAGTATGTAATAACTTTATTGCTTAATAGCATCAAATGTGCCATGGACATATTTATTGAATTAGCTGTGCCCGCGACTTTCTCCGCGTGATAGTGTCTGTAGCATTGTTAATTATTTCCATACAAATTTTAATTAAACCCCTTACAACCATTCTTTCGCATAAAAAAATATATTTATTTATTTGAAAAATGTCCTTCCTCAGACTCTAGATTATCTGTGTACCAAATTTCATTTAAATCGGTTTAGTATTTCTGGCGTGAAAGCGCAACAGACAGAGATACATTCGCATTTGTAATAATTATTAGGTTAATGAAACATCTGCCTGGATTAAAACAAAATTACATTTCTTACAACGCCTTCTAGTCTCAAACTAAGCAATACTACAGGAACGTACTAGGTGAATTAGACTGCTGATAATGATGATGATGATGACGATTGCAGTTCACTGATATGCTTTTTTTTGTGAATTCATACTTATAATACATAGTACATAGTAGGACGCAAAACAAACATCTGTGTTTGTTTTACTAATGTTCTAATTGTGAGGATCAAACCCACGACCCCTAGCACAGAACTCAAGGAAGGCAAAGATGATACCGACTGAGCCTGTCAAAAAAAAAATGTCTTTACATTGACAGAAGAAAAAAAACTAAGTAGGTATTATTTGGTTGCGTGTTGAAACTCAAATGATCTGCATCATTCTTCCTTTAAAAATAAAAAAAAGGTACGTACAATTTGTAAAAAACAAATCAATAATTGAAACCAAACAAACAATTCCCACGCAATTTAAGTCCAATCTACACGTTACTGTAATCCCCACAAACCGTCAAACAATAGTTAAAAACGGGTTTATTCCGCGGTCGCGTGCCGACTAATCTGATCGCTGAGTTTGGTGCAGTTGACGTACTGTTCCTAATGCACTGTGACATCTGATTTTGGTCAGATTATTTTAATTTAATACTAAACAGATTAAAAAAAAGGATATGCGTTGGTAGAATCTTTGTACGTTTGTATGTTTGTTCGTCGAGATCTTTTGAACCGCTTATCCGATATTCACAGAATTTGGTAGGTATACGGATAGTACTCTTAAGTTTTACTGGTTGGTTAAATGAAATAAATCGGTAAAAAGGTCGTGAAGTTATGAGGGTCCAAAGAGAGTAAAAGAAAAAGTCGTACAATAATATCAAGTGGGGTGTCATATGATAGGGTTTTGTTTAGATATTCCAAAACCGTTTTTATTTGGATTCTAGGTCTAATAGTTTTTGAGTTGTTGTTAAAATTATAAAATTGGCAAACCCAGTATAACGTTAGCTACCATTTCTAGGAGTTTCAATGATTTTATAGTTCAAGTAAGACTGGTACTTAGCTAGACGGCGATTTCGAAGCGATTTGCAAAGTTTATTGCAACCATTGGTCAATAAAAATTGTTTGGGTTTTATTAACCTCCGACCATCACGAGATCTCAGTTCGGGGCGAACTACTAGTATTAAACGTTGAAGCCAATATTCATTTATAGGTATTTAAAAAAAAACATTACATGTACATACTACGTACATTCGTAATATTTCGTAGAGCTTGCTACGAAGTCTACGGCGTAGCAGAAGTGCGTTGAAATCTTTTACTTGCAATATTGTAAGAAAAATAATTACTGTTTAGGAAACCCCTAGTCAGAGCCCGTAGTATGAGTTTTGTTATTGCAACAAGTGAGAATCAAGAAACTCGCAGGTTTTGTACGGAGAAAAATAGTTTGCGAATCTCCCGCTAGAGGCGCTTATCGAGTTTTCATACAAAATATCTCGATATGCGTTTCGATCAACAAAACAAACCTTAGACTACGAGCTCAGCTCCACAATTGTTGACGTTGTGTATCATGTGGATATCGACTAGGCTGAGAGGATGGTATAGTACTATAGTAGGTGCCAAATAACACCGCAATACAGGTCATTCTACTAGTCAGACTAGTCTATTTCAGCTACTTTCATAGCATTATGTCGTACGGCATTTTGTTGTGGGGGAGTGCTGCAGACATAAACACCATATTTGTGTGGCAGAAGAGGGCTATTCGTGCAATTTATAACATGGGTCCCAGAGAATCACTAAGAAATAAGTTTAAGGAAATAAATATAATGACAGTACCTTGCCAGTACATCTATGAAAACTTATTGTATGTTCAAAAAAATATCAATCTATTCAACAAAAAAAGTGATAATCATAATGTTAACACTAGAAATAAAGACAAACTCGCTGTTCCCACCACTAGGCTCACAAAAATTAGTAAATCTTTCAAAGGGCAATGTGTACGCTTCTTTAACAAAATCCCAAGTGATGTGTCTCAGTTGTCGATTGGCAAGTTCAAAAACGTAATAAAACAGAGACTTCTTTTAAAAGCATACTATAAAATATCTGATTATTTAGAAGACAAACAAGCTTGGGACGAACTAGCTCCAACTCATTCAATAAAAAAAATATGTAATCATACCTAATCATACAAAACGTAATGACGATTCAAAGTGATCAGTGAGATTTTATTGAATAAAAGATTTTTGACTTTGACTTTGACTTTGATTCACCCACCTTCACCTCGATGTCGCAAAATTCAATTTATGTATGGTAAACAAACAGTACTACGAGATTCTAGCTATTACCGTCTTAGCGACAGGTTTGTATGGAAAGCGACAGAATTAGCCATTCATATATTGAATTTTGTGAAATCGTGGTGAAGGTGGGTTGAATGACCTGTATTGCGGTGTTATTTGGCACCTACTATACAAGCATAATGCATTATAAACATGTACCAGGCACTGCAGCGTACAGTACTGAAGGACATGACATATCTCTATGATAATTGTAAAAAAAAAACTAACGGGGCCAATATGAAAATGAGTGGGCTCAATGGGATCTTTTTTTGCATCTGGCTCATTAGTGAATAACCCTGTGTCAATTCTGTATTAAATCAATCATCTAAAATAGATTCATAAAAAAAACTATTCCAATTTTGAATTTCACAATAACACTTTTGTTCACGTCAGTTCTCCTACTAGAGTGCGGTACACTGTAGTACTAAAGTGAGGTACAAACTACGTAGGTACAGTTAGCGACAGAGAACACTGAACAAAAGGCGAGTGTACATAATTGTACAAGTTCGCGAGTAACTCACCGGACGGACGCTGTTTCGGATTCTGGACGGTTTTCTGCGTAAAGGTTAATTTTTTCAAGGTTTCTTTCTAGAAAAAATCTTTTTTTATCTGAAAGGGTATGCTTCCAGATTGGTCACATAAAATTTTTAGCAAATCGGTTTAGTAATTAGGCAGTTAAATAAGAATAACTGGAAAAAACACGTCATACGCGTACACGATATTGCATATTTTGCTTTACTGCGACTTTTCTGTGACGTTTACGAGCAATAAAACGTAAGTACCCACGAACAAATCTGACAGTCGCCGCGTTAGCGTATTCGAGTTACCTTGCGCGTCACTGCCAGCTCGACTGCCAACCGTTGTAGTGTCACCGCGCAGTGTATCTCGGATACATTGCGTATTTTTATTTTCTGTGGTGTTTACGATCAATAGAACAGTCTCAATGAACTGCCATCATCATCATCATTTGATGATGAAGGCGTATCAAATTGAAGTCGGTTTTTCCAGTTTTTTAAACTTATAAATTATGTAACCTTGGCCTTGAGATTTTAATTGACGCCAACGCCCTACCATATGTAGGTTTTGACACCACTTGTAGGAGGTCAAGTAGATACAAGTTTATGCGAGTAGCTGGGTATCTCAAATTCCGAGATTCTTTCCTAATTTTGACTAATTTGACTGGACTATATTATGTGCAAATAAAATAAAATAGGTACTTTAAAATAAAAATAAGATTTTGCATATTGCATACCACCATCCTCAACCCGCCATAATTCAATACTTTCTTCACAGCATCCACTATTACAATCGCCGCGAGAACGAGACGGAGCTATATCAACTCACGCATTAGAAAGAGACGGGAGATCCTATTGTGCCGAGTTTCAGTCGAAGGAGGAATACCAATTCAAAAATTTCAGTTCCAATTTCAATTTATTGGCGAAATAAAATGGAGTTTGGTGTTAGTTCACTAACGAAGTGCTGTGTTGTGTTTTGGAAAGAGGCTCGTAGCTTTTTAATTAAGTATTACAGTCATTTTAAAACACATTATAATGATATTTTTTTATATCTCTACGAAGATTGGAACAAAGAAAAATAAAAAAAAATAAGCACAAGCAACTACACAATAGAATAAAAAAATTAATAGGTAGTTAGGTAGTACTTACTTACTAAAAAATATAAAATTAAACAGTACCACTAAGTATGTATATTCGTATAATCAAGAATGCGTCGAGTATCTAAAAAAATATTAACCAACTTACTATGTGTTAAAACCGTTACATAGAATACTCTATTTAGTTAATTGCCTATCAAAAACTAATCATACTCATAAAATGAACATGATTGATATAAATATCCAATGAAACCACTTCACTGTCCACTCCAGACGAGATAAAATAAACAAAATAAAAATATTAAACAAATACAAACAGTAAGGGGGTAGGGGGGGGTGAGGGGGGGTCAATAATAAAAATAATTACCGCGAGTGTGGCCGTGACAGCGGTGTGAGGCGGTTAATGTGGAGGGAGCTCTCTTTTTTGATATAATCAATCGGGGAAAGGTGATTTCGAGCATCTGGGACGGTTCGGCAGATATTTTACTATAGTACAGATGAAGATGAAGTCGAAAACTGAAAAATACATGCTCGTGAAACGATTGTCTGACATCATTAGATTAAAACCTCTGTCGAACTAAGCATAAGGCCCCAGATCACATAATTCACTATTATTTATTGACAAACCAACTGAAGCACGAGTGTTGTAACATAATATTAAGCCTCTGATAAAGCCATGGACATGGACAATTGGACGGTGCCGCTATGCAAATTCATTTATTTAGCAGTCGTAAAATAATCACTATTAAACGAATTGTCCGGAACCAGACCTGCGGACCTAAGATGCGCACAGCGAGATATTTGTCATGTCGTTCTGTCAAAATGTAAGCATTTTGTACCAGTTAAGGAACTATTGCATCATCTGTGGTAATGTTGTCGAGAAACCGCGCCTTTGAATTTGCAACTTTTGACATTTCTGCGTGACTATTATCTCGTCCTCAGAGAGGTACGACGACTAACAAGTGTCAAAAGTGTACATTATGGCGCGTTTTGTCGACACCATTAGGTACCACAGATAATGCAATAGTGCCTAAACTAGTACAAAATGCTTACATTTTGTCAGAACGACATGACAAATATCTCGCGGTGCGCATCTTAGGCCCGCTGGGACTCCCCCAAATGGGTTACACCCGAACCATGTCTTAGCATATAGCAATTCAAGCAATTTGAGAGAGAGTGAGAATCGAACTCGTACCTAAACCAGCCATAGGCTCTGCTACATGCTAAACCTACTACAGACGATTACTTCATAATATATCTGCGACGCACATTATTTGGTTAAAATCCTTATTCTAGAAACTTTCGGATGAGACTTTTCAAAATTCCTTCAAAATTTCTTTCGAAACCCCTACACTATATAAGGATACTCCTCCAAATGTCATACCTCTAGGACTTATAGTTTAGGCTGTGCGTTGTTTGTATGTCAGATACAACGAGTTTATCTTATATATAAAATTCTCGTGTCACAATGTTCGTTCCCGTACTCCTCCGAAACGGCTTGACCGATTCTCATGAAATTTTGTGGGCATATTGAGTAGGTCTGAGAATCGGCCAACATCTATTTTTCATACCCCTTAGTGATAAGGGTTGCACGCGAGCAAAGCCGCGGGCGACAGCTAGTATATTTAGAAGAAGATAAAAAGTCCTTTCCATTCTTAGCAGTGAATAATAATTCTAGCGCGCGGTCGCACAAGTATTGCGAATTAATCGAAACACACTACTCCCCCCCCAACGCCTCCATTACCCCCCACCCCCCCTTCTGCAGTGAGGGGGTTAATAGACGATATTGTTGTGTTTATAGATGTCTGTATTATTTTATTATTTATGATCTGTGGAATTTTGTATAAGATCTATAGAAGCAAGCAAGCAAGCTCGTATGAGTTAGTGGCACACTCTGGTGACGGAGCTTTTAGGCCGCCTTAAGGCCTCCGTCATGGCTTAGTGACTGTTAGAGCCGGGACCGACAGTTTAACGTGCCCTCCGAAGCACGGAAGCGCTCAGATGTAAATGCCACTAACGGGCACCCATCCAAATAGTGACCGCGCAGAACGTCGCTTAACTTAGATAATAATCAGTGAAGATTGACTAAGCAAGTTACGTCACGAGCGCTTCGAATAAAAGTATTAATTATTTAATTAATTTTAATTACTAGAATAAAAGTATTCAAAGAGTTGGTAAAGTTATTGAATACTAGATTCCGCCCGCGACTTCGTTCGTGTCCCGTTCGATCCCGTTGATTTTCCGGGATAAAAAGTAGCCTATGACATGTGTTAATCCAGGTCACGGACAATATATATTCCAAGTTTCATCCAAATCGGATCAGTAGTTTTTGCGTGAAAAAGTAACAAACATAAATAAATCATAAATAAATAAATATTCACGGACACTTAACACGACGCCCTCTAGTCCCAAACTAAGCAAAGCTTGTACGTTGGGAACTAGATGGCTGATAGAATACATACATGCATATTTTTTTTGTAAATACATACTTATAATACATAGAAACACCCAGACACAGAACAAACATCTATGTTTACAACACACAAATGTTTGTTCTCGGTGGGGATCGAACCCACGACCCACAGCACGAAAGGCAGAGCTACTACCGACTGAGCCATGACGCCTGTCTACATACATACATCGTTACAAACTTTACAATATTATTAAGTAGGATTTAATTAATTTTAATTTCTAGAATAAAAGTATTCCAAGAGTTGGTAAAGTTATTGAATATTATCATAAAGTAATTTTTATCAGGAAAAAGCTTTTGATCCACGTAATGTTTAGTGGTTATGATAGTTTTTAGGCCGCCTTAAGGCCTCCGCCATGGCTTAACGACCACTAAAACCGGGACCAACAGTTAAGTTACCTCACAGAACGCGTCTTACAATATATCTTGGTAGTTATTGAAAAACTTCTTAGTAAAGAACTTTACTAGGTTCCATAACAGTTTTGTCCAGTCTCAAGAATCAAACCAGCACCTATCTTGTAAGTCGGTTTCACCTGCTTTAACCAACAAAAGGTTTACCACACAATATACCACAGTATTATACCGTGGGACATCCCTCCGGGCACCTGACTAACCCTTGCGTGGGAGAGATCCAACGATAACAGACCATTGTTATATGGTATTGATACATTTCGAACGATGCCAATTGAACACAACGGGTGAAGAAAGGAGCGTTGGTAAAAAAAAATGTTGCCTTTTGGATACATTTTTTATTCCTAAAAAGAAATTAGTACATTAGTGCAGCGGCCCGCAACAGAGGCAATGATGGACGAACGTGTAAATGTGGGCCGAGTCAAAGACGAGGCACACATACAAATTATGGCGGAATGCCTAAAACACTGCGACGCAATAATATTATAATTATTTTTGTATTTGACATTATATTTTTATTAATTAATTGAATGAATTTTATTGTATTACTATTACATATGACTTATGTGTACCTAATTTGACTTGTTTTAATAATAATACCTTGTAAATTTGTATGTATATATAGTTCTATAATTTAATGTGTATGTTATAATAATTAGTGTAATTGGTTTATCACCGTGCTAGTTATTAAATTAAATAATTAAATACGTAAGTCCATCATTGCGTAGTTGTGGCCAAGGCTTGTATAGTACTTTTCTCAAGTAATGCGCGGAAATTAAAACTAAGTACCTAGGCAAAACTTTTTATTTGAAAATAGTTACAATAGATATAGAGAAGCGATTTGCGAGATATTTTGTATGGAAATCCGATAAGCGCCTCTAGCGGGAGATTTGCAAACTATTTTTTTCCATACAAAAATTGCGAATTTGTTGATTCTGTCGCAAACCAACATAACAAAACAAACTACGAGCTCTGTTATCAACCAGCTAATCCCCGCATATCTTCCATCTCGATTGTAATCTCGCATCTTATCTCGTAATCTGAGTTGCGAAGAAGCCGCAAATACCATGCGTTGCCAAATGGTAACAACACGAAGGATTCGTGCAACAAGTGGGTTACGTGAGAGCCACTTGTTTACTCGAAACTATATTGTATTGGTTAATAAATTGTGTTTTTTTTTAGTTTAATACTACCTATATAACCTAGCATTGTTTTATTTATCTAAGGTGCATTGGGGTAATTGCGAAAATGGGTATATTCCGAAAATCCATAAAATCTAGTAACATAATGCGATATTTTCTTGTTGGCAACATTGGTCTAGACGCCACCTTGATTGGCATCGCCGTGACAGTCCTATATATCCTCGTGCCAACAGGAAAATATCGCATTATGTCACTAGATTTTATGGATTTTCGGAATATACCCATTTTCGCAATTACCCCAATGCACCTTACCTCTTTGTATGTTGTATGCGAAGCAGTAAAAATGAATGTCTGTGTCTAAAAACTTTTCTTTATTTATTTGACTTAGTGACGATTCGGACCAAATATTTTGGGACAAATTCTCCCAATCGTCACTTTTGATTTTAATAATTTTTGTTGTGACGATTCGGACAACTTTAAAAATAGCTGCATTGTACAGTCAGGTAAACAATTTTTAAGCAAAATGTGATATAGCTATTAAGGTGGTTCGATTTCCATATTAATTTATTTTACCAATTTGGGGGAAATTATATTATTATACCTAACAAGCAATTTTTATTTCTTTCTTGAATCATAGAACTTAAAATCAAGATCTATTTTTTTGATGACAGCTGTCAAACTTCAAACGCCCATATCTCGGAAACTACTCACCCTAGAGTTCTCGTTCCAAAACCAAATGAAAGGTGTGATCAAGATCTAAATGTTTGAAGACAGCTGTCAAACTTCAAACGGCTATATCTCGGAAAATACTCACCCTAGAGTTCTCGTTCTAAAATCAAATTAAAGGTGTGATCAAGATCTTTTTTTTTGATGACAGCTGTCAAACTTCAAACGGCTATATCTCGGAAACTACTCACCCTAGAGATCTCGTTCCAAAACCAAATGAAAGGTGTGATCAAGATCTATTTTTTTGATGACAGTTGTCAAACTTCAAACTGCTATATCTTGGAAACTACTCACCCTAGAGTTCTCGTTTCAGAACTAAATGAAAGGTGTGATCAAGAACTATTTTTTTGATGACAGTTGTCAAACTTCAAACGGCTATATCTCGGAAACTACTCACCCTAGAGATCTCGTTCCAAAACCAAATGAAAGGTGTGATCAAGATCTATTTTTTTGATGGCAGCTGTCAAACTTCAAACGGCTATATCTCGGAAACTACTCACCCTAGAGTTCTCCTAGAGAAAATTATTGTTTTTTATTTTTACGTGAAGAACAAACCAACAAAAATACTTTCCATACTTCACATCACAGTCATACATAATTTAAAAATTTACTAACAAAAAGTGAGGGTGAGTAGTTTCCGAGATATGGGCGTTTGAAGTTTGACAGCTGTCATCAAAAAAATAGATCTTGATCACACCTTTCATTTGGTTTTGGAACGAGATCTCTAAGGTGAGTAGTTTCCGAGATATAGCCGTTTGAAGTTTGACAGCTGTCATCAAAAAAATAGATCTTGATCACACCTTTCATTTGGTTTTGGAACGAGAACTCTAGGGTGAGTAGTTTCCGAGATATGGGCGTTTGAAGTTTGACAGCTGTCATCAAAAAAATAGATCTTGATTTTAAGTTCTATGATTCAAGAAAGAAATAAAATTGCTTGTTAGGTATAATAATATAATTTCCCCCAAATTGGTTAAATAAATTAATATGGAAATCGAACCACCTTAATGTAACCACACGCTCGCAAAGCAATTTAAATAGCTAAATCATATTTTGCTTAACATTTTTTTACCTGACTGTACTCAACGGCTTCCTTAATTTGATGTTCTCCGAATCGTCACAACAAAAATTATTAAAATCAAAAGTGACGATTGGGAGAATTTGTCCCAAAATATTTTGTCCGAATCGTCACTAAGTCATTTATTTAATTACTATCATAATATCTGGATTTTCCAACCTCCTTGATAATTTGCATTCAACTTTGTAAACACTAGTTTCTGGTCGTGTCTTCATTCGCGTTCTAATTCCAAGTTTCGTGCAAATGTAGTAGGCACCAAATCCAACCACCTATTTATAGTGAATTATATTAAAAGAAAAAAAAAGCCAAGAGAATAAAATTCTGTACTATAGTAAAGAAACTCAATATTATTTTGACACTTCGCAAAAACTTCATTGAGGCTGTTTGCACAATTAGCGATTTTCCGCTCCCCTGGCGCGTGTGGGTTCGCCTTAATAGACTTGTATAATACTCGGCTATTACTCTGGCACATTTTCAAAACAAAAACGCAGTAAAAAGAAAATAATACAATGTAATTGACGCAAAAAAACGCAAATGCAGAGGAGAGCAACCTGACACTAGGATCATCTAGAATATTACAATGCGATTCGTCGACGATCCGAGTATGAGAACGTTATAAATATGTAATTGTTTGATACTAAAATTCCCAGAGTGATGGGTGCAGTGTAATTGATCACAGGCATTCACAAGGCACGTCCTCAGTGGATGTGTTCACTGAGGCAATGCACTGTTACAGGCAGTAGGTTACTACTTAACATCAAGTTGGTACGTTGTGCATATAGTCATCAAACATTTAGGGCCGGTTTTTGGATCCCTAGTTAACTCAACTAATAGTCCAATTTGGTCCAAATTTGACAATTAGTTGATCCAAATTTTACTATTAGTAATATATTCACAAAGAAAATTACAACTAATACAGTATTTACAATATTTACAAAATACACATGAAACAGTTGAGCTATCCACAAACCGTTGTAAACGATTTATAGATAGCTCAACTGGTCCAAATCAGTACTATTAGTTGAGTTACCTTGGGATCAAAAAACCGGCCCTTAGTTGTATAAAAAAATCCTAATTCAAAATCATGACGATGGCGACTGCAGCGGGCGTTGTCAGGCAGTATAAAATGCGCCACAGTAACATCCGCAATGTGTATTTTTTTTTATTTGGCAAATGTGTTTAGTTCGCCTGAGTGATCTCCTGATCTGTTACAGTCGATATTGTGGTGACGTGACGGGTGGAGGAGGAAGCCTTTTCGAAGAATTAAACAAACAAACAAAATAAGTATTTATGAAGTAAGTATTAATTCGGCATAGTGTAGGCATACGTTGCTTCCTGACGGTATATAAGTCATCTTCAATAGATGCATAAGATGAAGATGATGATTCAGATTATCGTCCAAACAGACTTTAGCGAAAATTCCTCTTAGTATTTTAGCTTCTATACTGAAAGCGTACAGATTTCGGTACCAGAGGAAGTAGGTAACACTACAATTTGTAAGATTTCAAGAGTAGTGGAAATTATGTAGTATGTAGGTATCTTCTATCGCATAATATCAGGTACCTAGTGGTCAAACAGTTACCTATATTGTATTATTATGGCCTCTGTCCGTCATTTCTTCTTCTTCTTTTATTTATAAATAAATAAATAAATAAATAAATATTCACGGACATTTAACACAACGCCTTCTAGTCCCAAACTAAGCAAAGCTTGTACGATGGGAACTAGATGTATGGCTGATAGAATACATACATACATTTTTTTTTTGTAAATACATACTTATAATACATAGAAACACCCAGACACAGAACAAACATCTCTGTTTGCCACACAAATGTTTGTTCTCGGTGGGGATCGAACCCACGACCCACAGCACAGAAGGCAGAGCTACTACCGACTGAGCCATGACGCCTGTCATTAGTGTCTGTGATTTATAGCCTGTGTCCGTCATTTTGACAGACAATTTTGCCAGTATTAAGTGAGATATTTAAATTTAATATCAGTCAAGTCATGTTTTATTTCTAACAGCCATAAAAAAAGGAAGAAGAAGACATGTCTTTTTGTAAATGACATAAAACTATAGAAGAAAGAGAAGCAACAGTTTCTATAGATCAAAGAAAGTGTTTTTTATCTTCCAAAATCAAGAAATTTAATCTGAAATCAAGGAAATACCTACTTCTCTTCAAATAATTTGAACAAGAATACCACAGACCAAATCTCTTTATCAAAAAGAGTTGTTTTTTTTTATTTTCAACAAAGAAACTGTCATGCAATACTTTAAACGCACAGATGTGGTTTTAACAACAATTTGTTTTTAATTGTACAAAAAATACTCATTGAAATAAACTGAATTCAATAAAAGCAGGTAAATTTAACGACCAACCTAATAAGACATATCTATACTAATAATATTCTATTCCAAATATTTATAACTCTTTTGAAGCTGACATAGAGTCAACGCACAGCCGAAACTATAAGTCCTAGAGGTATGACATTTGGAGGGTAGTATCCTTATATAGTGTAGGGGTGCACTAAGAAAGGAATTTGGAAAAGTCGCACCCTAATGGGTCTAAAATTAGGTTCAAAGATTTTAACCAAATACTGCGCATGCTGCTACCACGCGAGCAAAGCCGCGAGCGACAGCTAGTTACTTATAAAGAGGAAAAATTTGATTGTCTGTTTGTTTGCATTGGATAGGCTCCGAAACTACTGGACCGTCATTGCACGGACCGAGCGAAATAGCGAAAAAATGGCCACCGGAAGTGGTCGGAATAAAAAAGACCATAATATAAATAACATATTAGTTTTGCAAACTTTAACCATGCCCAGTTTCTAACACTATATTTTTTTGTAGTTTCGTAGCTATTCCATGCAAACAAACTTCAAATCTTTCCTCTTTATATGCCTCTACTAAATCTAGAGTCAAAAATACCAAAACATGACATTTATCTTACAAAAATTATCAAAGAAGTGGATTTTTAGTCAGATGATTTTTTCAAAATAAGCGAACCCGTAGACATGTCACTAGTAGCTAGTTCAGTACAACTGTCATACATTAAAGTTCATAGAGGTCTAGTTAAATTGGTTAATGTGTTATTCGAAACCATTGAACGAGTATCAATTACGATATTGTTCGATTACTAAGGTTCAATTTTTTTTGACATTGCAAACATTCTGTCTCGTCATTTTCACTTCTATTTTCGTTGGCATAAGGTTTATATTTGTATGTGTAATTAAAAAACCCAAAGTTTGTGGTAAGTTGTGAACAAAATATTTTTTCTTTCTTTATTCAAATGTTTGCTTTGATTGACTGTTTTGGATATTTCAAACAAGTACCTACTAAATCTATTAAAATGTCACTTTTAAGTGGTATTTCAATATTCCAAGTGAATTCAATACTGAAATTGATTATTTGACGCAGATGGCCCACCGAATTTTAAGCGGTTACCTCACAGAGCACGTCCACTTAGAATATAACTGCTTGAGGCTGACAACAGTGGAGAGTACTGAAGGAGGCCTATGTGTTAAATTTTGACATATAGGCCTCCTCCACTGTTTTTTGCCAGAAATCGGAAATCAAAAACGGGTGTACACAATTTTTTTTCAAGAATTTCAAGAATTGATCAGGTTGAGCTTAAAATTAAATTCAATCGATAGATTTTGATTCGGTATTGTACTGTTTATAATGATACCCCGCTGTGTACTAACCACACCCGATAATTTGAACCAATTTCACTTTAGTGTAGTCCCGCGGTGTAGCCCGCCCTACACTTACCATCTACAAAGCGAGTTTATGAATTCAATAACACAAATCAAATCGTCGGTGGTTTTTTCATTTGGGCAGGACACCTGGCAAGAAGGGAAGACGGAAGATGGACGAAGGCGGTCACAGAATGGTGGCCAAGGGATGCCCGTAGACCAAGAGGCAGACCACCCGCCCGATGGTCAAATGACATCGTATAACTGGCTGGGAATCACCGTTTGCACCCACTGCTGAGAATAGGAGAGGAGGCCTATTCTCAGCAGTGGGTGCAAACGGGCTGAAATGATGATGATGATGATTATTATTCTTTAATCTGTGTGTTAGGGTGTGTGTATGAAGTGTCGTTAATGGCAACACACTTTTATAATTCTAAGAACTAACTGCATTGTAAATGCATGCAAAAACAGAATCATACAAAAATATAAAAAAGGATTAGCCTAGAGACGTAGACTAGAGACCTAGGTCTCTAGGTCTCTAGAGCTCTAGGTTTCTAGGTCTCTAGGTTGACTTGACAGGGAGGCAATTGTTATCTCATAAAAACTTAAACCTGGCAGGTTGTTGACAGGCGTCATAGCTCAGTCGGTAGTAGCTCTGCCTTCCGTGCTGTGGGTCGTGGGTTCGATCCCCACCGAGAACAAACATTTGTGTGTTGCTAACATAGATGTTTGTTCTGTGTCTGGGTGTTTCTATGTATTATAAGTATGTATTTACAAAAAAAATGTATATATGTATTCTATCAGCCATCTAGTTCCCACAGTACAAGCTTTGCTTAGTTTGGGACTAGAGGGCGTTGTGTTAAGTGTCCGTGAATATTTATTTATTATTTTATTGTTTTTACATTCAATCATTGGTATTCTGTGACTAAATAGTGACATAAGCGCGTTTCAGCGCGTTTTTTGCCGTCCAAAGCTTCTTGTTTTCGTATATCTGTAGACACATCGCTTAACATTATGCTGAGCAGTGAAAGCAGTTCAGAGCTTACGATACGGGGGGCAGAGCACGTCAACATCATAAGTCCTTTGGTTTTACCTATTTTTTTCAACACGAAACGGTAAATCCGTCTCGTTGAGTCAAGTATGTAATTCAATAACAATTGCAAAGTACAATCAGAACAAAAAAACAATGAAAACAATTAGTAAGTGCCATTCAAGTTAAAGCACTTACTCATAGCAGTCAACTAGTCTCGTGCGGAGTACTTGCCCGACTGCAAACGATTTTTAGGGTTCCGAACGATCGTGCAACGGAACCTTCTGGTGCGACATGGTCCGTCCGTCTGTCATGGTTTTTCGAAAATCGTCCCAAATACGCATCCACCACCACCACTATCGCAACTTAATATCAAGTATGCCAACGGATTGTTCTATCATTTTGTTGTATAAAAAAACGGTTGGTTGCAAAATAAAGTATTATAGAAAAAAACTTGAAATGATTTTTCAAATTTTAAAATGTGTATTTTTTTCATGATATTTACTTTTTGACTTATCAGGAAAAAGTACATAAAATGACCGTTCTATTCCACCCTCTTTATCTTTGAATTTAGCAAAGCGAGACCTCTGAAATTATTAAATACTTAGTAAGTATAAGTGTTACTTATACCATGTAAATTTGACTAAAAAAACACCGTTTCTATCATAGTAAGGTAAGACGCCGACACGTGTCAAACAACTTTTCACTTGCACATTTTAATATTCCTGAAGAAAATTAAAACTAATACAGTATTTACAATATTCACAATACCCACAAAATACACATGAAACAGTTGAGCTATCTACAAACCGCTGCAAACGATCTACCGATAGCTCAACTGGTCCAAATCAGTATCATAGTAAGTAATTTGAAAAACTCGAAAACTTTAATGACTGGTTTCATTCGGAACTCTCGGTGAGTGAGTCAACTCGCACTTGACCGTTTTTTTTTTATTGTTCTACATAAGGGCGTGTAATAAAGTATTGTATAGTTTGTGGTTATGATTCGGAACGACTTTTTTGTTAAGTTTTTTCTCAGTAGCATGGTATCTTTGTTTTGAGAAATATCCTACTGTTTTTGAGAACTGAAATTCTTCTACGGAAAGGGGACATACATGTGGATACATGAGTAGGTAGACTTTTTAATCATCATAATTATCACGCTGAAGGAAGCCACTGTTAGACATAAATATTGTAAATTTCCGGAAAAAAATAAATAAACAATTCATATTCATTTATTTCCTCTTTGCACGTAATATGTTCTTAGATAATGTCAGTATAGGTAAACATTCAAAATAATATTCATCTAAATAAAATGAACCATAGTAATATTTATATAGTTAGGTACTTGCTTATTAAAATGTATAAGTTAAGTCAGTCGATAGTAGCTCTGCCCTCCATGCTGTGGGTCGTGGGTTCGATTCCCACCGAGATCAAACATTTGTGGGTGGCAAAACATAGATGTTTGTTCTATGTCTGGGTGTTACTATGTATTATAAGTATGTATTTACAAAAAAAAATTATATTATGTATTCTATAAGCCATCTAGATCCCATAGTACAAGCTTTGCTTAGTTTGGGACTAGAAGGCGTTGTGTTAAGTGTCCGTGAATATTTATATTTTATATTTAATAAGTGAATAAATATGTTTGGACATTTAACACAACGCCCTCTAGTCCCAAACTAAGCAGAGTCTGTACTATGGGAACTAGATTGCTGATTATAATACATATAATATACATGTTAGATTCAACAATGATATGAGTTTCAAATAGTTCTTTAGACTACATCTGAGTGTTTTTTGGTCAGTATTATGTAAAGCAGTGTGTGTTAGAATATATTTTAACAGTGAACGCTCACTTGCAGTCGGCGAGTACAGAAGGCGTAGAGTGCACTGACGAGTGCGCGCTGACGAGTGCACGCCGAGAGCACGGACTTAGGATTATTACACTATTATCTGATAAGAAACATATTAAAAAAATTACAAGCACAAATCCGTAGTCTCATACGGTTCTGTGAGAAATGCATTTTTATTAAAAAAAAGTATTACAACCTACGTGGAGACGGTATTTATGCAAATGACTAAAAAGAAAAAAAAAAAGTTCAAATCAATAAAGTTTTCTTTTATTTATTTATTTATCATGTGGTTATTCCCATCGAGTCCACCAGCCGTCCCAACAGTGGGCCAGATAGGAAAAAAATTCCCATCGAGCCCACTCATTTGCATAGTGGGCTATCATGGCTAAGTATCCTTACCTAATGCGAATACGCAGAAAACATCGCTTAATATTAATGAACCATCTTATTATGTTTGTTTTTCAGTTTTTAGATTCAGAGTGATTCAGCACTTTCATCCGAGGTGTAGCTACCTAATAGATTACTATCGTACCTATCAGAAATAGGTACGGTGTAATACTTCCAGCGGCCCTGCGCACCGCGAGATATTTCTCGTGTCGTTCTGTCAAAATGTAAGCATTTTGTACCAGTTTAGGAACTATTGCATTATCTGTGGTACCTAATTGTGTCGACAAAACGCGCCATAATGTACACTTTCGACACTTGTTAGTCGTCGTACCTCTCTGAGGACGAGATAATAGTCATGCAGAAATGTCAAAAGTTGAAAATTCAAAGGCGCGGTTTCTCGACAACATTACCACAGATAATGCAATAGTTCCTATAAACTGGTACAAAATGCTTACATTTTGACAGAACGACATGACAAATATCTCGCGGTGCGCATCTTAGGCCCGCTGGTCAAACTCTAGCTATGCTGTATAGTAACCAGATTTAAGTTTTGAGTATTACATACAATACAATTGACAAGCAGATTCAAATTCAATCAAGAGGCAAAACACGGTGCAACTATCCCGAACTTACATCGGTAAATGAGACTATTTTTCTTGTAATTTTAAAAATTATACCAACTCTGTCATAAGACCTAGTAACTAATTTGACTAAAAAATGCTCTACATATTTTTAATCTAGAATTTCTGTATACTCTAACAGCTCTGACTGCGTCCCTGCAATACCACCGTGATAGTATTTTGTTAGTCGGCCGCTTTGTGACAGTCTTGTCTCTACAGCTGACTCCCTCACACTAGTTATGTTAGAGGGAGACAGTGGATCGTCACGGCACACCGCGCACGTCCAGTGTCACAATATTTGATCACTTATTGGTTACAATGCGACTTTGTTTGTACACTTGACATTTTTTGAGTCTAGGCTTTTTAACTGTTGATTTTATAAAAAGCTACCCTTTTAAAAATACTCTTTTAAAAGTGGAAAAGTGGCTTCGCGGCTTTATTTGAAGAGTTGCAAGAATTTCGGGAACTACAATCTAGTTCCCATAGTACAAGCTCTGCTTAGTTTGGGACTATAGAGAGCGTTGTGTGAAATGTTCATGAATATTTATTTCTTTTATTGTATTAGTCGTAATTTTATTTATTATTATTTATGGGTCCTTGGTCGATAGTTTATGAACTATCATCATCATAGGCAGCTCGTACCACCCACTGCTGGGCATAAGCCACCTTCCGCCATACTCGTAAATTTTGGGTCTTTTGCGTTCAGATGCTGCATGAGTTAGAGGGTAACTAATCCGTGGGTTTTTTACTATATTTTCGGTCGCCGTTCACATTTACTTATTGATCCCGACACGGTTTATTAGCTCTGAACTTGAATGGAAGGGAAGTTGGTGCTTACGCAGCCGTAGAGATGTAAAATTTTATAATTTGACTTTTACGCATTACAGGTCAGAGCTACTAATCCATGTTGGGATACATACTTAATTTTTTGGAATATCTTTAAGAAAGATGATTAACCCGTCAACCGGCGGAAACGCCCCGGGGCGTTTTGCGCAAAAACCGGTTTGCGTTCTTTGACGGGTTAATATTATGTCCCAGAATGAAGGCTACTATTGACTTTATATTAAAACAAAGAGTTCGTCACGTAGCTATCAAGGCCGGAGGCTTGAGCAATGTTTGTGAATACCAACTTTCGATAAAACGAGGAACGATGGCAGAAAAATTGCAAACAGTAACTAAAAATTTTTTGGTTTTACTACCACTGGAATTCATAATAGTTCTAGAAGTTGAACAGCTACTCTACTGCGAAGCGTAATGGCGTAAGTCAAAAACTTTCGTTTTAATTTAGCAGCCCCATTAAACTTGGACGTAAGACTGTCCACTGCACGCCGGCACCGGCACGGCACCGGTAATGCACTACCAGGGCAATACAAAACACGTCCACACCACTGCCGCCGTCACACCGCGCCGTTCACGTGTTTTGTATTGCCCTGGGCCTCAATCGCGCTAAGTTGTAACTGCTCAGCCGCTTCCGTTACTGCTTCGTTATGGCCGATTTTCACAGATATCGTATTGCCTTAATTTTCTGACCGTAATTGATCCGTCAGACGCTCGTTGCTTCTACTCTAAACATGTCGGAATAACGTTTGATTAGCGTGCTTGGAAAAGTACATCGGGAGGTACTTTTTGTGAACGTTGTTGCTACGTTACAGTGTTTTAGAATTATTTGTGACTGAAATTCCTTGAAAATAATTTAAAAGTGCACTTGTAAGGATTTACTAGTGAGGGCAAATGAATTGGATGCGTTGTCCAAGCCAAGAATGCAAGATACATCTATCTAAAGTGCGGAGTGATCAGCAATTTGTCGAAAAGATACCTACACTATAATGGACCCTTTTGGACTACTTGCCTCATCAAATGTTTACAAAGTTTACTCATCACTTGCCACCAATCGTACCACATCACATAATATGTTGATACTTACTTCAAACAACGCTACAAAGGTAAGAATGTTGTGTTTAGGAAAATTTCTCATCTGTGGACTCAGCAAAACTCTCACTCTAGGCTAGATGACTAGATGATTTACCGTTTGGTTCCACTCCATACTCCACAAGTAGACAGTAGATAGATAGGTCTAAAGTACCTATCTAGGTACATAAATAACTACAATTTCTGAGATTTTACATCTACCTTGAGTTTACTTAGGTACCTACTTGCCTACTTACTTTCCCATTACAGCATGATGAGAGGGAATCCTATAGATACTTACCCACCTTCATCTAAAAACTATTTTATAGAACTATCCATCTATCATTCTACAATAAACTATGGGTAAATAGGTTATAAGCTTAATGTTGTGTAAGTTTTTCCTGCTAATTAAACTTTTCTTTATTTCAGGTCTTGTAATGTTTATCTAAGACATTCATGTCGACGGGCAATAACAAGCTTGAGATGCCGAAGTATACAGACCTACATCCAATAGGAATAAAGCAGTGCCAATCGTTTTAGGTGAGCTCATGATGAGATGAATCAATTCATAGAAGAGTGAAGAAAACCTTGAAGAAGTTATAGCCATCCAGGTACTTACAGAATTATTAATATTAAATACTTCCTTACTACTAATCAGTTACCTATCTTTACAACTTACGCTGTTCTAAAATTGTATTAAGCTATTCACCGATCAGTTCAAAACTAACTATACCCATACCTCATGGTATGATATTTCTGAAGGGCTACATATCGATATTATATTACAAGTATATCCTACTATAATTTTATTATGTAAGTTCATGATAAATGAATTTTATTTATTTCAGCTTCTTTGGATGCAGATTGAAAACACCCATCTTAGACCCGTAACCTAACATGCTTGAGGTTGTGAATTACACTTAGGTACTACAGAGTATAAAGTGATGCCCATCCATTTTGCAAAGCAAGCTACCACTGTGAGCTAATATACTAGCAATACATACCTATAATGTGACCGGGGTAGTAAGACTAAAACTCTTGAAATAAAGTATTAAATAATAATCAATGTTATTTTATTCAGTTATAAAAACTATAGCTAAGCTTACTTTACTAGGCGGTTAACAAAAATATGAAAAAACTAGCAAAGTTTGTGTAAGTACCTACTAGTCACATCACTTGTATAGCCGATGGTGGTATGCAAATACTGAAACAAAATAATATAGGTGAGTTTTCTTGAATATGAATTTGATGTACCTAGCTACATTTCATTCATAATAACTCTATGTTATTACTAATATAAAATGGGATTGATTTGTCTGTAGAAAATAGGAAATTAAAAACTGTTTTTGCACCCAAAAGATTTGCAAAAAAACATTGAAATGTTCTAGTGCCTAACTACTAGAAAATATAGGTAGGTAGATGCTTTGTATACTTACATCGTCATAGTCTAGTTTGTCCTGTCTCAGCAGGAGACGGGGAGAGGTACACCTTCCAACATTGTTTTTGCGTAGGTATTTATTTCCATCAGTCAGGTTAGGATGTTGGGTGCTATTTCTTGCTAGCTATTTCTATTTAGCATGTACGGTAGATAACTTATAGCACCAAATTTGCACTGACACAAGAGTATTTAACTATTTAGTGGTAGTTTCATTCCTGTAGAGAAAAACAATTTGTTAGATGGGTAGCATTTCACAAAACAATTTATATTGTTAGAAATATGTAGGTAATAACGTTACACAGGCTCTTTCTTTTCTTGTTCTAATAGGACATTATAAAGTTTTACAAACCACCTCCTAAAATTATGTAGAAATAGAAAGAGTTTCATGAAATTGTTTGTTTACAAAATTGAGACAAAAACATACATTACCACAGAATACGCATTATGTTCTATGTACACATTCGACATTTTCTTACTATTGTCACTGTCAGCCATCAAAACTAGGGTTGGACACTGCAAAATGATGAATCGATTGACCGGTTTTGCGAAATTCTAAAGAAGAAGACGTACATATTTAACGGCTGAACGAACGGTGGACCACGGCAACGAACCAGCAGCGTAAAAGCATGATAAACGTATGATGAGCTAACGCAATACTGATTTCCGGAAAAATTAGAACGCTACGTAGTTTGGACGTACCGTTACTTGCACGTTACGTCTCTCACGGTCGACCGTGTAAATTTAGCGCAATCGGGGCCCTGGTAGTAGACGGCCTTTAGACTAGCTCATTCCCTCTTGTCATCATCATCAACCTATATCGGTCCACTGCTGGACGTAGGTCTCTCCTAAGGCGCGCCACTGAGCCCGGTCTTCGGCTCGTCACATCCAGTGTTTGCCAGCTACATGTCTCAGATCGTCACACCACCTAGCCGGAGGGCGTCCTACACTACGCTTGCCTAAACGCGGTCTCTACTCGAGTGTTAGTTGTCGGTTCTGCGGCAAACATGGCCGGCCCACTGCCATCTCTTGTCAGCTGACTCCTAATCTAGTCTATCCACAAACTATGAACTCCATAGAAAGTTATTTTCTATGTATAAAACTTGACCAACCTGTTTTGTCGTCAGTACTCCATGCACTCAAAGAAAAAACATTTAATCTCACCAAAAACTGGTAATTACATTACGATGTTCAACGCACACATTGAATTAACACACACACATGCACTATCCTCACAGTATACACAAACGATGTAATGGGTGTACCATGATAGCTCGGATTTAATGTAATTGTCTAAACTCTAAACTGTGACGTTATGTCCCATGTATGTGCTATAAACATACATGAAATGCTCGTGGGTTGCTTAGTCAATCTTCACCGATTATCTAAGTTAAGCCACGTGCTGCGCGGTCACTATCTGGATGGGTGACCCCGTGCTGGTCCCGTCGTTAAACCGTAGCGGAGGTGTTGGAACAGTATTTAAAAACTGAACTGTTTCGACAGACGTCATGAGGTAACGTGAAAATGTTGTGTGAAAATTTTCTTGCTATGAAGAATACGTTCTAATTCCTGATCCTAGTTTTTCGATCCTTCCGTCCATAATCCATCAGGAGGCCTTAAGGCGGCCTCAACAGAGTTGGCCACTAACTTGCTTGCTAACATACACGAGACTTAACTTCCTGTCTCAAGCTTGTATGCTGATAAATAAATCGGGACCTTTGTTATAGTTTTTTAATCCAATAAAATAGTTTTGAATTTTGAGTTGGATTTTTTTTAATGATGGATGAAGTTTTGTGAGTTATTTAGCATCACCCTGTACACACACAGACATGTATTGTGTTATTCTTACTAATGACGCAATTATAATCGCGTCTTATTTAATTCCACTGTTTGTCCTCAATTAACCCGATTCAAAGACACCATATTGGGTACAGGCGTGAATACAAGTGCTATACAAAATTCTATTTTTTTAAATACAAATTTGTATTATATAATATATCTGAGAAATAAATAATAATAGAAATAGTAAGTGTAGTTTGTACTTTTCGTAGCAGAAGTGCTACGTCGTAGCACATACAAATTAATACTGAAAATTGCTGAGAATTATTTTTTCTATTATTAGTATTAATTTTTATTAATAATTTTTTTAAGCTTTTGTATGTTGCGTGCAAGGCGGTAAATAAATGAATGTCTATGTCTGAATATAACTGTTTTAATTTTAGTTAAACATTATTTCGTGTTTATTACGTCCAAATACTCTACTAAAATTATTGCCAATGAGTAACGTCAAACAGAGGCAATTTCATTGAGTGACGTTTCAATACTTGGCTCTAATATAACCTTGCTAAACCCGAGAAAAAGAATGAATGAAAACACTGTATGGCACCCCTTACAGCCAATAAACAACATTTTGGCTCTAAGCCTGCCAAGCCGGAGAAAACAAACGAATGAATGAAAAAACCTTACAACAAACAAGAAAAAAATTACAAAAGAAATTAATAAAATACAGGTAATCCTAAATTTAACATGTTTCAATTTTTAAGCTTCTCAAGTATTGTGAAATTATTTCGTGCACGTGAGTAGAGAACAGGTAACACGATCAGGCCCCGCGGTCTCCTAAATACCCGATGTATTTGTTCTCACTATTGACCACCAACACAATGTTTGGTTACTTTACCAAACTTTAGTGGTCACTCACTTTAAATCAAACTACATTATAAAATGAGCCTTAATGCGTTAGTTTTAGTCTTAAATATGTTTTTATCTAAATTTCTTCAATGATATTGGTCAATTTTAGGCTGGGATCGGACCACGCCATTTTATTGTTTCACTTGGTGTAGCGAGTGGCCGCCACGTGTGGTGAATCTCTACGAAATGCTTGAAAAAAGGAAGCATAGTGGCTGTCGCAGGCCACCGGTGGCTGTGATACCCTGTACCTGAAAAACTTCCTAGATTCTCTTGATAATGCTGGTCAGCATAGCATCAGACCTCTATGGACTCCAGTTCATTACATCCAACCGAATGTTTCAAATTATGTCTGAGATTTCTTATATATTTTTTTTATGAGCAATAGCTTATCATTTGTCTGCCAGTACACCTGGTGGTAAGTGTAGCTGCAGCCTAAGGTGGAGCACGCTTAGCTATAATCCACCTATTCACTCTTTTATTGAAAACTCCTAGGTTATATCTTTCAGGAAATACTGATGACGACAGAGAGTTCCACTCCTTGGCAGTTCGCATTATGAAGGTGGAAGCAAAGCGCCATGTAGGGATGGCATCTTCCTACCCTTGTCCCACGCTAAGGGGGGGTCGGTACAACATGTTTTCGTTTTCCACTCTCCTCTATCAGCCGTCATCTCAGTATATCCGTTTGTACTAATTTATACAAAAGAGAAATCGATACATTTGTTTATGACCCACAACGCTGTCACATTTTTAACACTTCTTACATTTCCGGTCAGGGGGTTAAAAATATTTGGTTACTATAAATTCTACAAGGTACCTCTTCTTAGTGAAATATTACATTTACGCAATATTTCTTAATCTGTGACATGAATTTCCATTTTTTTAGAAGCACATTTTGAATTACAAATATTACAAAGTTATTTTTGTACTGATTTTCAACTCTATTCCAACACAATAAGGGCCAAGCTAAGAACAAATATTTTTATGACAAATTTGGTATGCGTTCCGCGTAACCTATTGTAATATTATAATGATTTCTACTTAGATATCAACTTAAATAAAGAATTTTAAGTTGTTTCTAAAGAACTTAATAGCTTTTAGTTACGTAGTATATACCTATACCTACCTACGTACTTACTGTAGTGTTTAAGTTACCTATTTATTCACGGTCGGAATTTTAACAGAAAAACGTACAATCGATAAACTCAAACATTCTCCTTTAGTAGAGGCTTAGTATAGATACGCTATTGGTACGAATACGAACCAATACTTTAATCCTTTTTTTTATTTTAGTACGTACATTTTAAGGGTTAAATAATCCTATATCGTTTAGAAAAATTTCATTTCTATACGTTTCGTTACGTTTGTAGAATGTCACTTCTTATTTATATAAATAATCAAATTATCCATCTCCAAATATTCACGCACTAGTACTTCGTATTTGCAAAACATTCCCTCAAAAAACTAACAATACAATACTAAAATAAACTTAAACGTATTCAATACAAAAGTATTAAGTTCCCAATTTTATTGTTCACACATAAACGCATTTTTTATTGCAATATGTGGTTTCTAACTAACAATGAGGTTATTCTATTAAAGCGATCTTTTGTTAATACTTTTACAAAAAACAGGCACTTTGGGATGCACGTGATATTTAAAAAAAACTTTACATAAATAGAAAAAAGTCGCGGCTGTCTTCAGGAAAAGGAAACGGTAGAGTATTATTGCGTTGCGCAGAAACAAACGAAGCCAGGATAGCAAACGTAGTCTCATAAAAACCTGCCATGAAAGCCTGGCAGGTTTTCTGCAATAGACCTTTCAACTGTTTTCATAATATTAAATCACAGGTATTCTGTGATTAAATAGTGACAATGGTATCGATTCGGTTGTTGCCTTTTTCTAAACTAACCTAATTTGACAGCTCTAAAATTATAGCAGTCCTTGTCGTTTCAGTTTATGAGAAAGGTACGGCAACATTAGTGCTGTCAAATTAGGTTAGTTTAGAAAAATGCAACAACCGAATCGATACAATTAGCGCGTTTCAACGCGTTTTTTGCTGTCAAAAGCTTCTTGTTTTCGTATACCTAGCTGGGGCCTTATTCACTATGACCAATACAAGCGCGTTACGCAGCACGACAAGACAGCGGCGTGAAATCGCTCTATGCCTACGCCGTATTTCCTATGCCATAAATGTCATTCCTTACGGTGACGTCATACGGTTACGGCAAGGAATCTCCTAAGTCATACAGAATAATGCCCCTGTAGACATATCGCTTAACATTATGCTGGGCAGCGAAAGCAGTTCAGAGCTTACAATACGAAGTAGAGCCGGACAGCGCACAAAAAGTAAGGTCTGCAAACGTCAAGTGATTTCTTCCAGACACACAACCTTGAATAATTTTATCATAAAAACGCAACAAAAGGGGAAAACTGTGCATTTTCTCAAAAGAAAATGTTCTTTTGACATAAAGTGCTTGCCAAATTAGGGTTCCGCAAACCCTTCCTTATTGTGGTTTTTATCCTGCGTTTTATTACTTTTTTATTTCTTTTTAACGGCTTTAGGGTCAGATATTGATATTATTATGACGTAGGGGTGCCACAGGGGGCTGTCACCGGATACTTTGGATATTTGTAATGTGGTTTGGTTGATAATGGTTGTTCTGTGTGGCCATTCAAATATAATTTAAAATGTTTACTACTTTGCTAAACTTGAAAAAGATAATCTACTTATTTACTCACCGGCTTCGCACGGGTGCAATGCAGTGATGATGATGATGTATTATACATTATAAACCTTCCTCTTGAATCAATCTATCTATTAAAAAAACTGCATCAAAATCCGTTGTGTAGTTTTAAAGATGTAAGCATACATACATACAGACATTAGGACAGACGCGGGAAGCGACTTTGCTTTATACTATGATAAGTGGTAACATAAGAGAATTTAGGAGCTCTCCACAAGCTCCTAGTAAATTCGATCAGACAAGATAATTTCAAAAATATTAAAATATTAGATAAATCTTATGGAAGGGCACAAAACACTCATTGGCTTTACTCCCCTAGAATTTGTTAAAAGTAACTCGTTTGATTTTAGCTACCCATTGTGGGAACCCTAACAAGTAGGGTCATCTGTCACGAGCAGCGACCAGAAATGCAATAGGGATTACTTGCAGATATTCTTTTATTGAGATCTTTCGGGAAAGTGTTGATCGACCACGTCAACACTCTCACAAAAGATCTCTCTCTCAAACGAAAAAAAACGAGGTCACTCAACTATTCTCAGTTGTTACCACTTGGGACAGAACGTGGTGACAACTGGGAAATGTTTGTAGAATACGTGCCATTTGTCTCCATTTGTGATAAATGGGAATCTGGTCTTACCGTTCCCGGTTGTTTCTAGAGACAGGAAAACTAATAAATTTTCTGTCCATTGAGGACGTGCTCTGTGATGCATTGCACTGAGCTTATTAATCCGAGACACTAAAGGTGGTTTGAATCGGTAACCCTACACCGCCACATTTTTCTTGGTACACATTTTTCATTAAAGGTACTTGATCCTTGGTATACCTAAAAATAATGACTGACAGACGAAAGTATTGCAAAATATTCAGATTCCGTCAAAAAAGTTCTACTTTCGGTCTCTAAAACGTTCTCTATCTATGTCGGTTGACAAATCAAAACACAAGACAATTTCCTTTTACAAAAAAAAAAACAAATTAAAAGAAAACCACAAGCGGAAATCTTCAAATTGGATTTCCAAATGAAAGAGACACAAATACTGCGTGTTAGAAAGAGATAGTGAACATCAGAAGCCACAAAGACCAAGTAATTGTAGACAATGGTACTGAAAAAGACATCTCTTAACAAGATTTCTATCATGTGCCTTAAGGATTTCCCACAAAGTTTACTTACCATCCGAATTTTACACCCTCACCCTTATTTCTATAGCCCTAAACATCAAAACCGCGTAAATTTCACGTTCTTAAACCTCAAAAAACTTGGTAAGGACTTGGGACGTATGTCTACCGTGAAAATAGGTTTGTCAAAGTATAACAAAACCAGAAATATTTGAACCCTGTAGTCGTAGCGGAAATTAGGGATGAGAGGGCAAGTTAGAGTGGAATCAGAGCGTTTGATAACTGAACAATTTGTTTCAAGATATTTCCCGCATTTGTAAATAGTTTAAGTTGCAGTCATCATCATTATCAGCCTCTTGAAGTTCACTGCGACTCATGGATTTTCCGAAATAATGTTTTTTGAGAACTCTACTCCTTCCTAGGTACTTCCCATAATGTCGTCGGTCCATCGGGTTGAACTGAAGTCCGTTCTATGCTTCGTCTTTCGGTCGAACCATGTAGTACTTACCTATTTCAGTTAAAATAAGACTGCGAGCACTCTTTTTAGATGTACAACGTAGATACCTAAGTAAGTTAAATCAAGATTTAATTACATAAAGAAGCAGATAGCGTATAGTATTATATAATCGGTGGCTTTACTAACTGTAGAACTCTATCGAGAACCCTTTCTGGACATCTGTCAATAATTTAGTTGGAAGCTCTAATAAAACTCTAGCAAAAAGTGTTAATATTTACGGTTCGACTTTCCCAACTCGCCCACAAACGGGTTATATTTACTTCCGTTTAAAACATTTCAAATTACTTTTAACAATAAATCAATCAGCATAACAATTAAAATAGAATTAACACTCGTCAACCCCCAAACGTCATTTGCAAAAGCGAAGTTTTAAAATCACCCCTATAAATATCACAAGAGAGTAATGTAGAGGTACACTTAGGTAGAGTTCAAGTAGGTATGAACAAAAGTGACTAAAAACTCTCAACAAATTAAATGTATAAATAAATATATACTCAATTGTGAAAATATCCTCAGATCCTCAATATCATTGCTAGTCATCATGAGACCTTGGAGTATAAACTCCAGTTATCAAATCTGAATTCTTTGTCATAAACTAAATGTTTTGTTCTGCTAATTACGCCTAAGATTCCTCAAAACTGCTCATGAATAGTCTCATAACTTTGTAACGGCTAGGTACACCAATTTTTGCCAAACGTGGCTCAGTCATTCCAAATTAACAAGCATTCTTAGAAATAAGCCGCATTGAAGTCTTACTTGAAATAATATTCTGTGGTACGGTACTACAAGTAAATGGTTCATACTAACGCATCCAAGTAGTATTTAACTACTCTCAGAGCAGCAGGTCCTCCAATAAGCATTGGAATAAATTGTTTTGTATCTTCACGTCGAAACGTGTCGGGGATTAGCGGCGATGTTAATTAGAAATGGTGTAGGCAGAGGCAAGGGCGGCTAATGGAGTGGACGAGGGATTACAAGTAGGTATTTTTAATTGGTTTAATTTAATCATGAGAGAGAACGTAGAGACATAAAGTAGGATATTGCTTATGGACAAAACCCAATCACAAAAAGTGGCTTAACGGGTGACTAACCGGTTGAGATGGAAGCGATGCAGGTTCGATACCCGCGGTGTATGTAACAAAAATACTTGGACTCAAGAAAACATCTTTCAACAAAATTTGAAAAAACACCTGTGCTCGATTGAGACTTGAGTGTTGTTTCAGCCAACATGTTTGTGAACTGATAAAATAAAATTGTTTTAAAAATACTTGCTCCTTATTCAGAAGTTCAAAACGGTTAACGCCATCTAGTGTTGAGTAGAAGTACTATTAACAGCGCCATCTGTTGTGGAATAGTAAATATTTCCAAGGTGTAAATTATCAATAAATTTTACAGATGACGCTGTTTTCAAACTCTAATTTTATTCAATAGGGAGGTAGAGGATTACATGATAACACGTTACAGCTCTACAATAATTTGAAACATTTTTAATTCATAGAAATACTTTAATTCACTTCAAGGCACGTCATAGGAAACCTATCTAAATTATTGATTAGATAATACTTTAAAACAGAAAAACAACAAAATAATTATAATTTCAAATTCTAAATTTTGCTCTGCTTTTAAACCTATTTATTTACAATATTTATTGTAAAACCACAAAATATTACAATAATTACTATTAGTGTTTTAAACTACTAACAGATAGCGCTCTACACAACTGTAAAAAGGCATTAAACTTCACTAAACTGCCAACAGATGGCGCTATATCTAACTTTTGGTGAGATATTCATTCGCAATGGTTTTCCAATCAGTAGGGTCACCGTGTTCGTCAGGTTTGTTCTTTCTGATGCTACGCAGGATGTCCCAGCCGTGGGCCTTTTCTGTGGAACTCACGTATGTGTTCGTGGGATCTTGGGACAGGGTGTAGGCTCCAAGGATTAAGCTTTGGACCAGTCGCGCCGAGATCAGCGTCTGAAATAAAACACATGCAAAATTAAACGAAATAGTTAGCAGATATGCTTTATTTCAGCTGCATTAAACGCGTTTAATACTTATACGCAGGTACGTATAAGTTTAAGTAAGTAACTTGGTACCATTCTAAATGTACTACCTAGGTACTAAGGTAGGAACCAACGGGCTAGTATTATCTGACCCCATACTGGCTTGACCCCGATCTAGATAACCAAATAGTTACTACGTCGTCAGTGGACGGTAGGTACAACAGCAGACAAAAGTATTACTTAGCGGTTTTTTTAAACATAACGATTAATTGTATTATTGAACCCACCATAATATTACCTTAACCACCATAAATTACCAAAGCAAAGCAAGCTCGCATAAGTTAGTGGCCAACTCTGGTGACGGAGTTTTTAGGCCGCCTTAAGGCCTCCGTCGTGGCTTAACGACTGCTAGAGCCGGGACAGTTTAACGTGCACGAAGCACGGAAACGCTCAGATGTAAATTTTTTCAATGAAACACTCAAACAAGAAGTTAGGCACCCTGTATACACACGGAAAGTTGCACAAAACCGGTTGTGCATGCCGAGCGCACGAAATGCATACGGCGAGAGGACAGCTAGTTATCTAGTTCCTCGGTTAATAAACAACCTACCTACTGATCTTATTAATAGTATTACGCCTAAGAACATTAAACATAAATTAAAATCCTACTTTCTAGCTAATATTGAAAAATACCAATAATACCTACTATTTAAAAAAACAAATCAATCTACCTACTTAATTACCTAACTAACTAGCAAGTAAATAAATTTGTAACTAAAACTAGCTACCTACCTAAGAAATTGGAATGCACTTTGCTAGATCCTACTTACAGCTACCTACCCATACCTATCTAACCTAGTAGCTATACCTACCTAATGGCTATCGACGCTAAGACTCATGTAGCATTATTCCTATAAACCTGGTGGTTTCCTTAGTGCTATAGTACCAAATAAGTTATTATGTATTTTTAAAACAATAAATGAAAAAAAAAAAAAAAAATGTAACGGTCACCCATCCAAATAGTGACCGCGCAGAACAGTGCTTAACTTAGATAATCGGTGAAGATTGACTAAGCAAGCCTAGACACGAGCACATACTGAAAGTTGAAAACTAACACGAGTAGAGTCCGACTACGCTAATTTGAAAACCAATAGACCTATTATAAACGCAAAAGTTTGTAAGAATGTATTACATGGATGTATGTTTGTTCCTCTTTCACGCAAAAACTACCGCTTTGATTTGGATGAAGCTAGGAATATATATTGTAAACTAGCCGTCACCCGTGGCGTTGCTCGCGTTCTAGACCCTTTAGTGTGACTTTTCAAAATTCCTTTCTTAGTGCACCCCTACACTACATAAGGATACTACCTTCCAATTTTCATATCTGGAGGACTTATAGTTTAGGCTGTGCGTTGATTCAATGTCCGCTTCAAAAGAGTTTTATATATTTTGATGATTACCTTCAAAAGCCTATATTCGTTATCAGGCAGTCTCCTGTTGACAGTGTACCCGGCCAGCACTATCCCGCCAGCCTTCACATCCTGCGCCAGCAATATCCCGTACGTCATAGCGATCGCCAACTCGAACACGTAACACGAACATTGAATGTCGCCGAAGTCGATTATACCCTCGATACGGTATTCCGTTTTACTGTGAAACGTAGAGTTGTAAGAATGTGTTGTAGGTCATATTTGGATGAATTAGAAAAGTAAGGTCTAGACACAATAAGGATTATAATAGGTATTCCAAAATGAGACCACTTCCTAAGAAGTTTAAGGCGTATGTAAAAGGCAGACAACCCTCTCGCTCGCACATTTCAACATTTTCGAAGATATAATAATATAACTAAATGTAATTATGTGAAATTGCAGAGCTTCAGGGTCGAGAGAATAACAATGCAAAGGTTCAGTAAAAATATAACATTGATCCAAACAAGTTTTCCGACCAATAAACTTATACCAATGCGATAAATTAAAGTGCACATTTTTTGGTTAGACCTCAGCTTGCGTTTGGGTTTAGAAACATAGTCATCAAGTTTTATTTGATTGTGATATTATATTAGTGACATTTGACCCCAGCCAAGTTCCAAAGCTAGATATCTGGATGCCTTGGCTCACCTCAGCATGATCCCGTCTAGGATCTGACTGCAGACCCTCAGGAGTCTAGGGTTTAGTAGTGACCTGCGCAATCAAGGTGCTAGATTGATTCCGCAGCGAGACAAACAATGTGCCTACAGACCACATAGCTACATAGCTACCTAGGTACCAGTATTTTGCTGTTTTGTGGGGAAGGTGTGTAACTAATATTTTTAACAAAATTGGGGAGTACCCACTACTAGTTGAAAACTAAAATAGCCTTCGTGTTTCGTCTGATCGGCCGCTTGATGGGAAAATGGTGTAACTACATTTTCAGCAAAATTGGGGTATCACAGTGGTTCCCTTTTTTCAATTATAAATATAGGTAGGTACAAACGAATGAATGAATGATTTATTTGCGTGAAGAGTGGTACATAGTAGATCTTAAATAAATTACAGGTAACTGCTAGTTTGAGAACTTCATATATTTTAGACGTAACTCCATGGCCTTAAATAAGTAGTAGTTCGCCCCGAACTGAGATCTCGTGATGGTCGGAGATAAATAACACCCAAACAATTTTTATTGACCAATAGTTGTAATAAAACTTGCAAATCGCTTCGAAATCGCCGTCTAGCTAAGTACCAGTCTTACTTGAACTACAAAATCATTGAAACTCCAAGAAATGGTATCTCACGTTATAATGGGTTTGCCAATTTTATATTTTTTACAACAACTCAAAAACTATTAGACCAAGAGTCAAAATAAAAACGGTTTTGGAATGTCTAAACAAAACCCTATCATATGACACCCCACTTGATATTATTGTACGACTTTTTTTTACTCCCTTTGGACCCTCATAACTTCACGACCCCTTGACCGATTTACTTCATTTAACAAACCAGTAAAACTTAAGAGTACTATTCGTATACCTACCAAATTCTGTGAAGATCGGATAAGCAGTTCAAAAGATCTCGACGAACAAACATACAAACATACAAAGCATTTTTGTCCAAGTTGTCACTAAGATCTCGTTCGCTTCGCTCACTCGATCAATTAAGTCCAACAGACTTTTAGCTTTTATAAGTAGGTATTCTTTTGATTTTAATTTCCAATACGAGAAATAAACATAATTTGTGGAGATTATCTTTTGTTTTTTTTGTTATTAAAACACCATTCCATTTCTTTTTTAATGTTTTTAAATATAAAACAGTACCTAACATTCTTAAAGTGGCTTCAGCTATTTATCAAATCTTTTGTGAATGTAAAAAATGGTAAAAATAAATAAATCTCCAACGGTGATGTCATAAGGTGTGATGTGAGTGACTGCCCTGTTAGCGATCGTGGTGGAGGCGTTATCAGACGTTTCATCATTCACAAAACAACCAAACAAACTGATGATAAGATATAGGCACCTAAGATATACCTGTCTTGATAATGATGAAATGGAATAACAAAATCAAAGCTTGACTTTACAGGTAAGCTATGTTTCATAAGTATGTATTAAAAAATTAGCAATACTTAAGTATTCTATCAGCAATCTATTTCCCAAAGTACAAGCTCTGCAGTTTGGGACTAGAGGGCGTCGTGTGAAATGTCCAAGAATATTTATTATTTATTTATTTAATACTTTATTGCACAAAATTATAAATTTGTTACAAAGGGTGGACTTAATGCTGAATTATTTATTGTTAATATGGCTTATCATAGCAGATGCTGTTAATTTATTCAAAGTAATTCCAAGATACATACCTTCCGCCAGGCTTCAATCCGACGAGCACATTCATCTCGTTCACGTCTCCGTGGATGACTCCCGTTTCCAATTCATCCATTTTCGGCACTATGGCGTATTTGAACTCCTCGATTACCTGAGAAAGTTTGTGTATGTCATAATTTTATCAAATTTTGTAACATATCTTAGGTGCTCAACAACAACAGCATCCTAAATGTTATTGCTCAAAAACATAGCTGTCCTTTGGTTTGAAACCAGAGGACAACATCACTATTAGTTAAAAATTACTAACCTAGTTAATAAGTGTTTTTATGTTACTAACCAAACTGGACCAAGTTGTCTGAATAAATAATCTAAATAAATAAAATACTTTGTGATTTTACTGAATAAAAGATCTTTGACTTTGACTTTTCTTTATTTTATTTTATACAGGGTGATACTCAACACGGGTTTACACTAAACATTTAAAGAGTGTTTTTCAAAGAATTTCAGCAGAGTGTTCCCATAATTATAGGGCACCACAGCGTGCACAGAAGAACAAACAACATAAATGAATGTACTTATGTTACTAAGTAGTACTTTATGCTACTAAGTAGTACTTTATGCTAGTAAGTAGGTCCGCTCTCATATTTTATTTGCACAATACGTTTAATAATAATGTCGTGCAATCCGCCCTATAAGTTCAATATTTACACATCGAAATTACTAGGAATCTTTATGAAAAGTCTTTTAAGTAAATCTAAGTGACAGTTTTTCGATCAAAGCCTAGAAATTACTCTTTTTAATGTTAATGAGGCTTTCCAAAAATACATGAAAGAATACTCATTGAAACAGTGAAAAAAATTAAAAATTATAATCTTAAAGGTCTTTGAAAAAAATACTGAAGTTTCCGTAAGCTACCATTGTGTTACCTCTTCAGCTAGTTCCAGGTTGTTTGGATCTTTGATAGCAAACTTGAACTTGTCCAGTTCTGGTACCATCGACAGCATCCAGATGTGCTGTCGCGATAATAATCCAGAGTGATTGAAGTTCTGGAATGAAATGGTTTATTTGCTAGAAGTATGGTGCCAATTAAGTAGACATACAAAAAAATACTCAAACTTCCACGGTTTCTTCTGTGTTCTTAAGGTTTTAATTTAAATAAACTGAATGGGTTGTGACTAAAATTTACGTGACACACCTATAGGTATTGTATTTATTTGTAAATCTTGGAATTTCGAAATGTCTGCCGACCGCAACTGTCGGTATAATTACGAGTAGTATGTAAATAAAACACGTTATTTATGTTGATAAAACATCTATGATAAAACCAAGTAGGTATGAATATCTTACTAACCGTGAAACTCTTGTAACCATTCTATAGTTTATGATCTACTAGATAGCTTAATGTCTCGGTTAGGTTACACATTACTTACGTGTTTTCGTTCTATTACCAAAAGCCTTGAACAGAGGCGTATAGGTAGTAGGTAGTTATGTAATGTTTTGTTCTCGGTTGGTTGCATTTGTATTCAGTTCATGAAAATGGAATGAGTTATGGTTACTTTGTTATACTCGTATCAAATTCAGTGTTATGGCATTGTATGGTGTCTGAAGCTAATAACTTAAATCTATTATTGTATGGCCGAAAATGCTTAGCATCAAGCGCACCTATTTCCACATTTGTTCATTTTTTGCAAAACAGATAGATAGATAGAATATTATTTATTGTACACCACCTAAATGTAACAAAACAACAAAAAAATACCAAAACTGGTAATACAGTCAAGTTTTAGGAGATACAGAGTTACCTAAATAAATAAATAAATCGGCCAAGACGACCGCTAGAATTCTCAAAGGGAAACTCAATCTATGAAAACATAAAGATCACAGATCACAGCTTCATGGATACAACAACTAACCTGAAGCTTATTATCCAAGTTAGCCACAAACTCTCCGAGCTGGTAGAGAAGTGGTTCCGCGCATGGAACATCACTGAGCCTGGCTCCGGGCACGTACTCCAACAATCGAACAGCATGTTGCTTGCCGCTGATTGTCTCGGTGGAGTAGAGGTGGCCGTACACATTGCGGATTGGCTTTGGGCAGACGATGGACCGAGCATCTGGTAGAAAAGGTATCCAGTGGAAGAAATAGCCTATAGCACTGAGACTGCTACTTATATCAGAAAGCCTGTCTTAGCTGACTATACCTATCGTACTTTGCATAAATGTGAACTGTGAGATTGACGAAATACGTTTCAAAGCACAATGAAACTGACATCGGTGTAGAAGTGATGTTCTACGTTGAAAGAAACAAGTTCAATGACTCTGAGCTGTAAGACCTCGATGAATTCTATAATCGGTAGAGACTAGTGTTTGTTTACACGTTTCTCGAAAAACATTCACACCAATCATACACAGTATTTTATCTATTCTATTTGTATAATCCATTTTCAACAGTATAAAATTATCTTATAGATCTTTACCTATTGAGATAGATACAAACCATCGGGAAGCAAGTATATTAGCTTCGTTTACAGATGAATGGTCAATGAACTGTCAATTGGAACATCCTGGATGATGCGGCATCTTGAGACTACAGTGATCCTACTTATATCGACGAATTTACTTAGAAGATTATGAATTACTTCTGAGATATTATGGGTTCAACTGTCGGGGTAACTTGAATGTTTGCGTGATCTACAAATCTGGGTTTAGGTGTTGTTAGTTCCATAGTATTTGATAATTTTGGACATTTGTAATGTGACAGCGATTCCGATAAGTTAGGAGTCCTCAGAATCTCCCGTGAGAACCTTATTCTTACACAGAGGTGGAATATAGTAATAAGTTTATTTTTGGAACAGAAATAAGGCACAAGTTAGTAGAAAACGATAATATCCGCAAAAGTTAAAAAAAACTGTGTCGCGAATATTAGCGCTCTTCTCTGGTTTACAATTATCCAAAGCAAAAATTGTGCCAGGCACTACAATGTCCCGTTAAGTGTAGGCATATGTTGCCTCCTGACGCTCTATAAATCATCTTCAATAGATGTAAAGGCCTAAGAGAAAGCAAAAACAGGTACCGAAGAGGTAGAATATGAAAAGAAAAGTTGCAACTCTCAGCAGTATCTAAGAAATCGATGGAACAAGGAGAAACAACTCACTCAGATAGTTCATGATCTCGTTCTGGGCCTCCACCACGCTGGGGTTCTGCGTGTCCATGGAGTTCATGATCTTGAGCACGTAACCATGAGGGCAATGGTTTGTGATCAATGGGTTTTTCACGTTGGGGTCCTGTGGAAACATTAAATAGTCACATCTGCATTCTTGACCACAGCAAACACTTACTAAATCTATGAATCTCAGGGTACCACTCAAGATTTTCAAGTTTGAATAGAGGCATTTTCTGTCAAAGGAAAGGTTTACACTTTTTCGAGTATTTATGGAAAAAATGCTTCTAGCAGACGGTGACTCAAAATAAGCTCTAACATTTTCAACTCTCTTATTGGTTCAGCTCTTCTGATACAAGTTTATTGATTAAGTTCACTTACGCTAGAGTCTACTGGACGTAAGTCTCTCCCAAGACGCCCCACTGTGCCTTCCCTTCTGCTCTTTTCATCGACTGTTTACTAACAAACCTTACATACAATACACATACATGACAGGCGTCATGGCTCAGTCGGTAGTAGCTCTGCCTTCCGAACTGTGGGTCGTGGGTTCGATCCCCACCGAGAACAAACATTTGTGTGTGGCAAATATAGATGTTTGTTCTCTGTCTGGATGTTACTATATATTATAAGTATGTACCTATATATAAAAATTGTATATAGGTAAGTATTATATCAGCAATTGAATGTCATGTAACAAGAAGAGTATTAGAAATGAATGTAGATGGGTAAAAGAGTAGAGGTAGGCCAAAAAAAAAAAATGGATGGACTGCGTGAAGAATGACATGGGTAAGAAAGGAGTGACAACTGAGATGACGGCTGATAGAAGAAAAACACATGTTGTGCCGACCCCACATAAAGTGTGAAAAGGGCAAGGAGATGATGATGATCAGCAATCTAGTTCCCATAGTACCTACAAGCTCTGCTTAGTTTGGGATTAGAGGGTGTTGTGTGTAATGTCGCAGGATATTTATTTATTTATTATTATTAATACATTTAACTGTTCAAGATAAGTAACTAACCTCTATAATCTTGTAGTTTTTGTCATCGTACCCGTTGAGTTCAGTCAGCTCCAGCACTGAGATGCCGTACAGCCGCTCCACGAGCAGCTTCACTCCTTCATTGTTTATGATCGCTTTGATCACCTTTCCGGGCTCTAATGCTGTCTCTGCCATTTTGGGTCTGACAAGAATGCCTTATTTTTCGATAATTATGTTCAAAAACTTCGATCAAATACCTAAATAATTTAGCTTTTCAAATTATTAAACTTTTGACCAAATACCTAGGTAGGTAGGTAAATAAGTTTTGGTTTATAATGAATATAAAATTTATTAAAAAAAAAAGAAAATACGTATGTCTAAAAACATACCTAAGCACTTTTGACGAAATTTTAGATATTTTGGGTTAGGCTGTATCATTTTTGACAGCAGAAATTTTATTTTTAAAACGGCACAATGATATTTTATTCCCCAGATACATATAATGCTTTATTAGTAAGACTTTCTTCTCAAAGAACATCATTCATCTCGATAAGACAAGAGGCGCCGTCTGGCGGTAGCTTGGTGACATTATCATCACATGATGAACCAGCACACAATGTTTATTTTAGTACCTACTGTACCTCGCGATGCAATTGTCTCTATATTACCGCATATTTACGATTGTAGATGACTTATTGCATAAGAGCTGAGTAAATCTTTGCGACAAATTCTATAAAAATAGCACAATATTTCAAATAAATACATAATAATATTATGTAGTTATCTACCTTATTGCCCTCTTTAAGTTAGCTTACCTATTGCAAAATATAAATCAAAGCACATTAATAACTTTAAGATAATGTAAGTAAAGTATAACTTTGGACTTACCTACAACTTGAATTTATTTTGTATTTAATTATAATAATAGCCTAACTTATTATTACAGTGACTTAATAAGCATATATTAATATGAAGAAAAAAAACTCACCCTAAATTAAAAAAAAAAAACAATTTCCGAGTGTCACTCCGGATGGTCACTGTTGAACTGATGCACGACGGAGCTGAGCAAACATGACTGATATGATAATCGAGATGAACTACTATTACGTATGATTATGATAACAATAACCGTCGCTGGCTATTATGCGTCAAGTAAATCATAGGCCAGAGAGACAGTTTTAGGTGTAAAATAATTGATTTACTACTACCTAGGAACACCGTTTGGATTTTTTTTTAATATTGAATATTTTTTTATATTCAACCAAACCTGATGGTAAGCCACGATGAATCATTTTCACTATTCACCTCATTTCACCTGTTCACTCTTGACACGTGAACTTCCGAAACTCTAATTAGGTAGATAGGTACCCACTTACTCTATTATTGTCTTTCTTTTTAGGCAAATAGGTACCTATCCACTATTAAAAAAAAACTTGGACATTTAACACAACGCTTTCTAGTTTCAATTATATTATTATTACAAGCGAAAGTGTTTTTTTATAGCAAACATGTTTTAATGTAAGTAGTACTAAGTATAAGTAAGTAGATATTAATTAATTATTTTTAAGTGCATGCATTGTTGTTGGTTATTCTGTGTTTAACTTACTTTGTTTAAATGTGCTTCATTAAGTAATAGAGTTGACTGTTATGATAACATCTATGTTAAAAACAATTTGAATTTGAAAAAGTACTAAGTTTCAAATGTAAGTTACAGAAACTCCGGGATATCAGCAAAGAATTACGTAATACGTAGTTCCTACGTAAGAAGACTTCCATTTTACTAAAATTACATACCTACTGAAAATCTAGTTTTGTATGAACCGTGATTCAAATTTTGACCCCCGTTTCATAATAAAGCACGATTCTAGCTCGAGTTTCGCCAGTCTGATATCAGTTGATACGTAATACGCCGCTGTCACTTTATGTCGTCGTGCGTGATCAATTAGTTGCCCGTCGAGTCCGTCACTATCAAATTAATGTAATTTAGGGTTAAGTCACTTTTCCAAACAGTAGACGACTATTTTTTATTTTTATTGCACTTTACTTTTCTATTTAAAACGCTTATACCTAATTAAATTAATTTTGTTTAGTGGATGGAATTGATGTTACCTACCCATATTAGTTACTAGGTGCCGCCCGCGACTTCGTTCGCATCGCGTTGGATCCCGTTGATTTTTCGGGATAAAAAGTAGCCTATGTGTTAATCCAGGTCACGGACAATTATATTCCAATTTTCATCCAAATCGGATCAGTAGTTTTGACGTGAAAGAGTAACAAACATCCATACTCACAAACTTTCGCGTTTATAGGTAATATTAGTAGGATAGGTAATCTATAGAAGTTATCTATATAAGTTACTCTCTAGGATACCTCTGAGGTAAAGCAAGGGACAAGTTGTTTATCATATCAACCTATAAATAAATATAGTTCCAATCCGTCATCTTGACAGCATAGATACTTTTATCTTGAAACAGATGGATTTCAGGGTCAATGACACCTTGACATTGTCAAGACAGGTGTCATCTACTGCGTGACTCCTCACTTTAGAAGGTACTAGAGTGGAGAAATCGTTCCTTACCACTTACCTGAGAATATAAGCAGCTGAGAATATAAGCAGTTGGTAATATGAGCTATTTAGAATATAAGTTCTAGCAATAAGCTTACAAGTGGCCTAGCGGTAGCCTAGTAACCCTGGGTTGTGGCTTCGAATCTTGTCACCTAAGCATTTTTGAAACGTGATATTTTTTGTAATAAATAATAAAATTGTACAAAATAAAAAGCCATATTTTTGGTAAAATCTATAAAGCTTATAATCAAATTATAACATTATTTTACTATCACTAGCTGCTTATCAAAATTAAATAGACCAACTTAATATCTATTTAGTAAACCTACACAAAAATCCGACCGAGTCATTAACGGCCAAAATAGGCACAATCCATGATATTACGCAACAAATTGGGCACCACTTTTGTGTACTTATAACACAATAACATCATCATTATCATCATCGAAAGGATCATTGATCCTATCGAACGTATGCTCCACGTCTATGTGACTATGATCTACCTCCGTTGTCTTAACATCAATGCCAGCCTCTTTAGCACTAATCCTCAACCTTTTTGGAGGTGGTGGTGGTATTGTTACCGCTGGTACATCCGGCAGAGGTCTCGGAACATACCTCTTAGCTTTAGCCCTCAACTCAATCATATCAGCGGCATACAACTTGTAGTATTCCGGTGGATCGTTGGAAAGTATATACGACCAAGTGAAAATGTCAATGAATCGTTCGCGAAGTTGTGTCAAATGGTAATCTAGTATCAAGTTCTTCCGAACTAGCGATTTGATGTTGAAATCGCTTTTTTCCTTCATGCAATTATTGGATAGAAGGTTTAGGATGACGCGACTTCCGGTTATAGTTGCGAAGTTTGGTGGGATTAAAAAACGTCTGCGTCCGGCTATGGTGCCGAATAAAGTCGGTTTAATACAAGGCTCGATTAAAGAATCCCCCATTTTAGAGTACGACTTCATTTGAATTCTATTTGCATCCTTTATTTTCTTATCTTCAACTTCTTTAAATTGTTTCCCTATAGTACTGTTGTAGAATTGTTTCTCGTTGTTTAACTTTGCGTTTAGTAGGAATAAGAAGTGTTTTATGTTGTAAACATTCGCCTGTTCCTCTGGCGTCGATGAGATCTCTTGTACATTCAACATTTGGTACGTATCTTCCACCTTAGCCTTTTGCACATTATGTATATAGGTATTAACTTGGATTTTAGCTTCTAGTGTAGATATTGTTGACATTATGGCGTCATGGATAGCATTGTCGCTGGATTCCCTGGTCAATCGCTTACCCTTCTTCTTCTTTGCTGCGTCTTGGTTGAATTCTAGTTCCGCTTGCATTTTATTGCGTAGGTTATCTATGGCTAGGACTAGGTTGGTTGTTGGTTCACCATGGGTCAGTCGACGAGCAGCGCGTCTTGGAGCTGTCGATATATCACTGTGCGGATGGGATTTCGTCCATCTTATTAGTGTGTTGTATCTGAAACATAATACATTTCGGGCCTTAATTATGTCAGACGAATAGTTCTTCTTCTTCTTCTCTTCAATAATGGCCTCTGTCCGTCATTTCGACCGACAATTTTGCCGATGTCAAGTGATATAATTGTAATACTATAAGTCAAGTCGGCTGTCGTTTGTTTTGAAAAGAAAATAGTGGATTTTCTCTTCAAAACCTGAAACGAATTTTCACATGCAGAGAAACCACTTTACACACATTTATTCCAATGGCTCACACTTTATGTTACGACCTAAGTATTATTGATTAAAATTCCACCAAAATTAAACAACAATACTCACAATAACACAAGAAAAACTATTAAAATAAGTGCTATGTGTCGTTTCAAAAAAGGTCAAAACTCGTGTCAGACGAATAGTTAAACAGTTGAAACAAAGTCTAGCTCTGTCACTGTTTGACATTACCTGTTAGTAGGTGACAGCAATAATTTAAACAGCTGATTAACGTTATGCAGCGATCGTAAGTAAGGGAGTTCATTATTACATGGAAAATGCGAACAAGAATCATAACGTATTTGAGTTACATTGGGCGTCAACTACAGTTCGACTGTCGAACGTTGTAACGTCACCGCGCAGTGTATCTGCGCTAGCGTTACGATACGTTTACGATTGTCACATTTATAAATAAATAAATATTCATGGACATTTCATACAACGCCTTCTTGCCCCAAATAAAGCACAGCTTGCAATATGGGAACAAGATCGCTGAAAAAAATACTTAATGAATTTTTTTAAATATATTAATACGTAAACACTTAGACATAGAACAAACATCCATGTCTGTCACACACGAATGTTTGTTCTTAGTGGGGATCGAACCCACAACCCACAGCACGGAAGGCAAAGCCAACTGACCTGACACTATTAGAACTGACTACTGTCCATCCAAAAGTTGTCGGAAAGAGATCGCTTACAGCGATAATACCGCTCATTGTAAGTCATAATTTAAACTTTTTACTTTTTTATTGTTTTTCTTCTATTTCTTGGTGTGCAATAAAGACATAATAATAATGTATCTATCTATCTATAGTAGGTGCCAAATAACACGGCAATACAGGTCATTCACCCACCTTCACCACGATGTCGCAAAATTCAATTTATGTATGGTAAACAAACAGTACTAACGAGATTCTAGCGATACCGTCTTAGCGACAGGTTTGTATGGAAAGCGACAGAATTAGCCATACATAAATTGAATTTTGCGACATCGTGGTGAAGGTGGGTGAATGACCTGTATTGCCGTGTTATTTGGCACCTACTATATCTACTGTACAATCTCACCTAGACCGTATATTCTGGCGATCCTTCCCCGGGAAGTGTTTAGTAGCGGTAGAGAAGTTGGTCCTACAGTCCTGGTTAGCCATTATCTGCAGCAGCTTTCTATCATCGTCGATGGTCCAGGTGGTGGAAACTCGTAGCTTTAGGAGCAAGTTGTAACGGACTCGGAGCTGGATGGCTGAACGGCCCGTTAGGAAGCTGGACATCTTTCTGAAAATAAAAATTATAGGTACAATAATAAATATAGAGTTGACATACTATTTTTGCTATAAAAGAAGTGTTGGAACAAATATAGTGACCTATTTCTATCATGCCTGAAACATAAATATGAATAACTAGTTTTCAACCGCGTCCCGTCGGATAATGTTGATTTTCCGGAATAAAGAGTAGCCTATGTGTTAATCCAGGTCACGGACAATTATATTCCAAGTTTCATCCAAATATAATCAGTAGTTTTTGCATAAAAGAGTAACAAACATCCATACAAACTTTCGCGTTTATAATATTAGTAGGATCATCTGGGCTCAGCTAAATTGGTAATTTGGGCATATTTGTTTGCAACGGTTTGTAGATAGCTCAACTGTTTCATGTGTATTTTGTAAATATTGTGAATATTGTAAAAAGTGGATTTAATATGCCCTGGGTTTGTTTTTCATCCAGGATAATTATTTGTAGGATATTAAACATACACATTGTAACCTAAACAAGTGTCAATGTAAATAAGAGTTAAACTAATTACTAAATATAAGAAATAAATTACAACAAAGACAAAACTTGACACTAAACACTATTCGCACGCTTACATGAACACTTGAACAACAAACCTTAAAATATTTTCTATTAACCGACCAGAACATTATATAAAATATCCTAAAATAAAATGACTACCTATTATGTAATACTAATTAACGATCTACTAGCTATCTATAAACCTCGGCCTGCCTTCATATTGCTGTACCCTAAGCAGGGTCCATGAGACATATCTACATCCACCACCAATGTAAAATTTACCTAAACCATGTGAAAGCAATAAATATATTGAGTATTGAGTATTGAGTATTGAAAAGAATAAGAAATAGAGACTATAATTCAACAAAATTTTAAAACTGTCTGACGTAGACACATCAGTGAAAGCTGCTCGTCTATAAACAAATAAATAAAAGTATTCCGATGATCGTGATATTCAAATCATCACTATTATGATGATTATGAATAAAAAGTTATCCCCTTTATTTATATTCAACTGTCATTTTTTTATGCAGATTTAAAATACCTATGCTCTATCATTGTCACTTGCATGAAAAGAGATGACAACAGATTTAACAACCATTTTAGTTAGCTCAGCTTTAGAAGACCAATATGAATATACCCCTATGAATATATTATGCCTAAATGTCTCATGAACTCTACCTTCATATAAAACTTTAACACTAGATATAGGTAGCTATAAGTTAGTATGGTTATGTTCCTCATTTTTGTGCTAGAATTGTGTTTTGTTTGTTGATTTTTCTTATAATTTTGCTTGGATCCAAATTCTCCACTGAACATTACTTCTCACCACCAATCATTCTCCATCATCCTAAGGTCTAACAAAACGTGACATTGGCGAAATTGAATTGAACTTTACCTGAAGTCAGTACCATAGACATTTACAAAGTTGAGAATAACCGAGTCCTCTTCCGGTAAGAACCTGCCCTTTCTCCCCTCAATCATTCTCATGTACTTATTGTAGCATTGAATCTTAGTTCTGTTCTGCATCGACGCTGCCACTTTCCCCCACGGGATATAACTCTCCTCTTTGTACAGATCTATGACCCGTTGTAAGTAGTTCATTTCTTGTTGGGACCATTTTCGTCCACTAGCTGCATGGTTTACGTTGGTTCGGAAGTAAACGAAGCATTGGTACGCTGTGCGCCCAGTTTTCAACTCCTTAGCAATAGCCTCCCAGTCTTGCATTCGTTTCTCGGCTGCGATTCGTTGCAACTTCACGTGTTCTTCCGGTCCCCACACCCGTTTGTTGATTTTAGGATGGAAGAAAAGTTCCCAGATCGCTTTGTACTCTCGAGATGAGTGGCGTTTGTTGAGTTTCATGGCAATTTCTTCCCAGTCGAACTCTTTTTCAACCTTAACGTGTAAGTCTTCTAATGTTTTGTTTTTTAACGATAGAAGCTCCTCTTTCAACTTGGAGATTTTAAGGAAAATTGCATCGGTTTTATATGTTAGGCGCTGTAAATCAGCTATCTCGGTATAGATCTGAGATTTGACAATTTCTTTAGACAAATCAATGAGGACGGATAGGAGACGAGCTTTGTCACCGACCGTCCAACCTGACACTGTCATGACGTTTGAGAAGTCATACATCTGATACTGTTTCATTAGTATAGTGTCTTCATTGTCGGGCGGATGAGCCAGGCTTTTATCTTTGAAATAAGGCTTGCCTACACTGTAATACCGGAAGAATTCCTGTTTCTCCTGCTCCGGTTTCTTTTCTTTTTGCCGTCGCAGCTCTGCTTGGACTTCGAGCAGTTTTTTCATCAGGATCGTCTCTTCCGCACGGTACTTCTGCTCCAAGAGGCTGTTTGCGTGTATTACTTCGTCGTAGGCATCTATTACCGCGTTGATTTTATTCCGCGATTCCTTTTCGGCATCGCTTAGCAGTTGTGCTGATTGTGAGCTCGATGCCATGATGCCATGTAAATAAAAACGGTGTGGAAATCGAAGCACTCAAGTCAACACATCAGCAAATGGTATGATGACGATTCTATTGCTTGTGAGCTAGGTAGCACTGAGCATTATAACCACTATGTTTTCTCAATTCGGCAGAATGGACAGACAGAAAGCTGCACGCAGGACCGAATCGTGTTGTGACAACATAGCACAGCACACAGCCTAGCCTACCTATATTTTTTTTTTCTCTGGAGGCTTGCCTTTTTGCCAAGTCTTTTTTTGGTAACAACATAGTACCTAGCCAGTGCTGCCAGCAGTAAAACTAAAAAAGTTCCACCTGTTCCGCATTCAATATTTAGGCCCGTATTCCGTAGCCTTACTCAAGCACTGATCCGTACTCAAGCATAGATTTTTGTATGAAAACCTCTACTCAAATCAATGCTTGAGTAACGATTTCTGTCTCGGAATACGGGCCTTAAAGTCAAAAATGTGGTCAAAAACACCGAAATGGGTATGACAAAATAAATAACTATGACGTTGGATATACATTTTAATATCATATACGACTATTTTGGAAAATATAATTTAACCCATTAAGAAACAGTAGAAATTTGAACCAACTGCTGCGCCCCGGGGCGCATCCGCCGGTCAACGAGAGAGAATATCTACATTACATACATACCTATCATAGCTTTTTTACCCCAATCGAAAAACGGAAGAGGTACATTGCTTAGTACCGTCAATAAAATAACATTACATACATAGGTACATTCCATAAAATGACATTATTTTTATTAACTTCAACTTCAACTTCTTGGTTTGTGGCTTTTGTGGCTAGTTGTCACAATTCTGCCAGTGTCGAGTTCGCTGATGCTAGAGTCATAAACAAGAGGGGAGTGCGGATAAGAATATGGTCAGTGTACAAAGGGAGGTACAACCAAAATTTTGACAATTAGATTGATCTAAAACAAGAGACAGTACAACATTAATATTAGTTGATAATAATATTTATGAGCTTTAGTAAATATTGAGTTTAGTTTCAAAGATATTAATAAACCACTTTTATAATTTAATCTTATTGGATAAACTTACATAACATATAATTAATCAAAGGTGAAAAGGTTTGAGAAAGGAGACATTTAAATGAAAAAGGACGGGGGAATTCAAGGGGAAGGATATCGTAAAGAGATTGGCGAAGTTTCGGACAGTTAAAAAATATGTGATTGACGCTTCCTTCGTCCAGACCACATTCGCACATAGAGTGATCCCTGATCCTAAGTTTGGCCAAAAAACAGGAGTGCAAGCATGTCTCAATCGAAGGCGACAGATAGTTGAAGTAGTACTTTTATTAGCTTTGCGAAATTTAAAAAACCAGGGGATTGAAGGAATTTCGGGTTGAATGTCCGCATAATGTTTGCCTTTACTTGTTTTCGACGTGTTCCATTCTTTGGTCCATGATTCTAAGAGGTGCAATTTAGGAAGGAGACATAAATCGTGTGAATATATTTTAAAATGATCTAGAGATCCTATATTTGTAGCATCTTTAGCGAGAGCGTCTGCTACTTCATTCCCAGGGATACCCGAGTGTCCAGGGATCCAGGAGAGAACTACATTTAAACCTAGTTGATGACAATCATAGAGGGTGCTTTTAATTTTTAAAATAGATGGAAATCGGGATATTGAGCGAAAAGGATTGGACAAGATAGATTGAAGGCAACTTTTGGAGTCAGAAAAAATAATAGAGTTATTCAAGTTATGGGATCTGATGAAATGAATGGCTTCAAGAAGAGCAATAGATTCGCCAGTGAAAACTGATGAAGAGGAAGGGCATTTAAAACTTAAGTTGATTCTGGTAAATGGAATCCAAACTGCAGATCCAACAGTGCTATTTGGAGATTATTTGGATGCATCGGTAAAGATAGCGTACCATCCAAAAAATTTAGTAGCCATTTGTTCATTAAAAATTTCACGAGCGTTTATGGCGTCCTTATCTATACCGAAGTGTAACATAATATTCGGCTGGAAAGTTAAAGATTCAAATGGGGTAAGATAGAGTGGATTATTCGGAAAATTGATGAACAGGGTTTGGAAGTTGCGAGAATTTAATATAGCTAGTAAGGAGACAAGGAAGTTTTTCCGGGTTATTTGTATCAAACAATTCGAGAAGAAGACTTAATTTAGGGAGAAGGGGATGGTCTGAGTTTTGTATCAATTTGAAAAGGAATCTATCAGATAAAAATTGTCTGCGTAAGTTAAGGGGAGGATCATTGCACTCAACCTGCATGGCATTGATTGGTGATGATTTCATAGCTCCTAAGATTATACGTAAGCACTTTGACTGAGTTTTGTTTATTTTTTCTAAACCAGCTTTATTAAAAAGATTCATCAGAAAAGAACCATAGTCAAAGTGACTCCTGATAAGAGCATTATATAAAAGTTTTTGAGTGTAGGGGTGAGATCCCCACCAAACACCAGGAAGAGAACGAATGATGTTCACATTCTTTTCGCATTTTTCTGCAGTTGAATTAAGGTGAAAAGTGCCGGACATTCTAGAATCCAAAATAATGCCCAAGAATTTGACACTATTTGATTGAGGATTGATATCCTGGTTGACGAATAACTCTACAGAAGGGATTGATCTTTTCCTAGTGAAAACAACAGTAGAGCTTTTAGATGCTGATAAGGATAGACCGTGATTATGTAACCAATCATCAAGATAATGAAGAGCAGAATTGAGTTTGTGTTTAGCCGTCTCTATGGACTTATCTTTGACATAGAGCGCCAGATCATCTGCATATTGTAGAACCTCGCAGAATGAGTTTACCGTATTTTCTAGATCATAAGTGTATATACTGTAAAGAAGAGGGCTTAATACTGATCCTTGAGGAAGACTTTTCCATACAGTTTTAGGGGGTAAGAGACCATTACAAGATTTAATAATAACTGATCTTTCCATCAAAAGGTTGCATGTGAAACGAGTTAGCTTCTCCGGGATGTTCAGCTGAATAAGTTTATTCCTGAGCACCGGGAGCATAACATTGTCATACGCCGACGCAATATCAAGAAAAACGCCTACAAGAGATTTTTTTTCTTTAAAGGCTGTGTAAATGTCAATAGTCAAAAGACTTAGGCTGTCCATGGTGCTCATACCCTTTCTAAACACGAACTGGGATTTGGCTAAAATTGATTTATTTTCCACTTACCATTCCAGACGATGTTTGATGAGGTGTTCCATGATTTTAGCTAAAACCGAAGACAGAGCTATAGGTCTTCTACTATTAGGGCCAGATGGATCCTTACCAGGCTTTAATATGGGAATTATTATTTGAGTTTTCCACTGCTTAGGGATGACGCCGTATTCGAAAAAATAATTTATAAGGTTTAAAAATGTTTGTTTAGCTTTATCAGAAGATTTAATAATAAATGAATAGGGGATACCATCTATATCAGGAGAAGAGTCAGTCAGACCATCAAGAGCAAGAGTGAGTTCATTAAATGAAAATGGTTGATCGAAACAGTTAAAGGAAGAAATGTATGAGGAAGGAGAAGGTAAACAATCTAAAGAAGGAGCTGATGGGGGAGCAAGTTTATCAGAAAAAGCTTCTATCCATGAGGAGGGATCATTTGAAGTAATGTCAAGGGAATTATAAGCGCCTCTAAATCTTCTGATCTGCTTCCAAACCAGGGAAGCCGGGGTTTTAGGAGAGAGATCTTCACAGAAACCAATCCAACGGAGTTTCTTTTTTTTGGAGACTAGTTTTCGAAATTTAGCTGATGATTCCTGGTATTTCGGAAAGTTACTTTCAGACATATTATCATAGTAATTTTGCTCAGCTTCCTTACGTATTGCCACAGCTAAAGTACACTCAGAATCCCACCAAGGAGTAGATGTTTTAAAATGTTTAGTGATTTTTTTTAACGGGATGTGAATATTAGCACTGTCAATTATATTTTCAACAAAAGAGTTATATGCATTAATAGGGGAAATTATTATATCTAAAGAAGAGGATGAAGATTCAAGTTTTAGGTCAAGTGTAGAAGAGTATGATGTCCAGTCGGCGCCAGAGAGTCTATACTTTAGAGTTGGGCAAGGATTGCGGAAAGGGGAGGCACTGTTAGAGATAGAGATAATTATGGGGAAGTGATCACTGCCATAAGAAAGAGGTAAAATTTGCCAGGATGAAAGAGATGAGAGAGAAGGAGAGCATACAGAAAGGTCTACTGCATTCTTGGGATTTTATGTAGGGTACACTCTGCGTGTGGGAGAACCATCATTGAGCAAACAGAGATTTAAATCATCAAAAACTTCCAAGAGAGAATAGCCAAACAGGTTTGCAGAATGGTGTCCCCATAATGTGTGGTGAGCATTGAAATCACCCATGATCACCATGGGAGAAGAAATTGAAGAAAAAAGAAGATGTAAATCTGGTATTAGAGCAGAGTCAGGATAAGGAATGTAAATAGAAATAAAAGAGATATTAGAAGTCCTGATAGCAACAGCGTTGATACCAGGAGGAAGGGGAGGGAGTGTGATTTGAGTAAAGCTAAGGGAGCGTCTTATTAATAAGGCGCTCCCAGCGTGCCCGTCAGTCCTGTTCTCCCGGATACAGGAGTAGCCCGAAATCTGAAAATGAATTCCAGGCTTCAGCCATGTCTCCGAGAGGGCGAGGACTGACGGGCAGAATTTTGAGATGAGGTGGAGAACTTCATGTTTCTTTGCTCTGACGCTCTGGCAGTTTCACTGCAGAACGACTACCGGATCCATGATGACCGGAGAGAGAAACTAATTGAGTAAGTTTTGAGGCAACGTTGGACGGTAGGGGTTGGGGGTTCATAAGGATGATATTTATAATTAGTGTTAATAATGTTTCAAGCATATTCTCATTTTGCGGTGCTGCTCCTAGGTTAAGACCAAGAGCACTACCATTAGGCATCGTATATGAAGGGGTAGAAATTATTTCGTTGTGGGCAGCTTTGTCATAAGACTTACCTAGAAGGGGCTTTGGACGGGGAGATGCGTAAACTGTTTTGACATATGAATGAGTGGACTGCTGTGGTTGAGATGGACCTTTCTGTGAAAAATTAAATTGAGAGGGCTTAGAGGGGTTGAAAAATTACTCTTTCGCAACCTCGGAGTATGAGCGGGATACTTTGGGGAACTGGCAAGCAGCTTCTTCATATGATATGTTATTTTGCGCCATGACTGCTTTAATAGATTTTTGTCTTTCTAATTCTGGGCAGGATTTGCTGGTGGCAAAGTGCTTACCTGAGCAATGTAAACAGTATGCGTTGGCTTCAGTGACTTCACAGCTTTCACCGGAATGTTCTTTGCAACAACGGAAGCATCTGGGCTTTGAACGGCATTGGGCTTTAGTATGTCCATACCTACAGCAGGTATGACATTGTATGGTGGGGTATTGGTACAGTTCAACTCGAAGAGAAGTGTAGAACAAGAAGACTTTTGATGGAAGTGTTTGACCTTGGAAGGTGACCACAACAGTCTGGGTAGGCACCCATGTTACCTTATCTTCATCTATACTCTTCCTATTCAGACGACGGGCTTTCAATACGGTTCCACAGCTTGCAGGCAAAACTATGGCCTCTGCAAATTCATCCATAGATAAATCTGTTGGGACATCACGCACTAGACCCATTCGGGTAACATTAAATGTAGGAATTGATGCTACATATTTGCACATAGGAAGAATGGGGGAAACAATAAATTTGTTAGCATCTTCAGCAGTAAGGAATTCAACTGATATTTTGTTGCGTCCTACACGCTTTACTCCATCGGGGACAATAATGTTACGGAACTTGTGGGTTGATAAAAATTGGCCAAACTTAATCGGTCTGATAGTGGTGCCTGCAGCCAAATCTGGCTCCGAACGGGAAACGTGAACAACATATGGACCATTGTCCAACGATGTGTTTTCTAGAGTAGAACCAACAACGATTGATGGATGGGTATATACAGTTTGAATAGAAGCTACCCCCTGGTCAGAGGATATCTTCTTGAGAGCGGATGCTGTATTTTCCGGCTCCAATCGACGCTTAGTACCCGTAATATGGGATGGATCAGGAGGATCGGGATCCGGAGGGACCGGCGGCGGCGGAGCCGGCGCGTCCAAATCCATGTTTGAGGTTAACCTCAAACACGGATCCGAACTACTAAAATAAGCCTTGTTAGCTAACCAACACCACACTAGGACAACACAACACTTAGATCAATCAAAATGATAGAATAATTTCAATGAATAGCCAAAAAACGTTTGTGTAAACACAAATCACTCCGATCGGTTTAATCGCTAACGACGAACTCTATTTTGATTATTCTATCCAAAACTTGTAAGCTGGCAGCATTAAAAAAAAACTGAAATTGACATGTTACCTATAAAGTTTGGCGTTGACAATGACAGCTTGTGAACAGTGTAACATCTGTCATTGACACTCAAGTTGACACAGGTTTATTGTGTGGTTTATTGTCTGTCATGTAATACATCACTTGCATGACACTGGCGAAATTATTGTTTGTCGAAAAGACGGACAGAGGTCATGAAAAGAAGAAGAAGGTAGACAGCTGAGGAGCGGGAATTTAAAAAACACGACTTTCTTGGGCTGATAGTTTATTTTCAATTTACATCATCTATATATAATATATAATAAAAGAAGAGGGACCTGACTTACCTATCACGCCCAGGCCAGACCGCTAAAGCTAGAGAGCTGAAATTTGGAATATACTTTGCTTACATGGCACAGGCACCCGATAAGACGGGATTTTGAGAAATTTAACCCCTAAGTGGGTCAAACTGGGCCAAAACGTTTGTATGCAAAATCGTATTCCTTGAAGTTACATACACTAAAATTGGCATGTTTATTCTTCAAACAAAATAAATAAGAACTGCATTATAAAAAAACAAACTTAACCCTATTAAACTGCGATGCTATTGGCGTTCAAAGTTTGTATGGAAAAATCAAAACTTTATGCGACTGGCTTGAAACTTGGTGTGAATATTAAGAACGTAAAATAAAGAAACCCGTGTTTTTTTTCTTTTTGATATTAACCCTTAAATGGCTGAAAATGGTTTTCAAAGTTTATATAGAAAAATAAAAACCTAATGCGATTGGCTTGAAACTTGGTGACAACATCAAGAACGTAAAATAAAGAAACCCGTATTTTTTTCTTTTTTTATATTGACCCTTAAACGGCTGAAAATGGTTTTTAAAATCCAAACTTAATGCCATTCGTTTGAAACTTGGTGTGAACATCAAGAACGTAAAATAAATAAACACGTATTTTTTTCTTTTTCGATATTAGCCCTAAAACGGCTGAAAATAAATAAAGTAGGTCCTCCATTCGAAGGGTCAGGAATCAACGCACAGCCAAAACTACTGAAGCCAGAAAACTGAAATTTGGAATTTAGTTTTGTTACATGACACATGCACCCACCAAGATGAGATTTTAAGTAATAAAGCCCCTAAGTGGGTCATAAAGGGCCTAAAAGTTTGCATACAAAATTGTATTCCTTGATGTTATACAAACATCAAAACTGGCATATGGCCGAATACTCAAACGCCACTCAAACCCCACTCAATTTAAGTACCGCTTAAATTATTGCCATCTCTTAGAAATGAATAATATCAAACAGAGGCAGAGCAATTCTAAGTGGTGCTCAAATTTGAATGACTTTTGAGTATTCCAGTCATAGAACTGTAAAAAAGCCAAAAACAAAAATTGGTTAAAGCTATAGAAAAACTAAATAATTATGCAGATCTACTGATTAAACGATTTTAATTCTAAAAGTCTAGTTTGTCTGTTTGAGTTTGTTTGTTCGCGGATCACGCCTAAACTACTAGCCTAATTTTAATGAAACTTAGGGATATTACAAAATAAATTCAAATTACAGTTACTTGGATCGTACAAAAAATCCTAGACTATTTAACTGAGTACCGCGCGAGCGAAGCCGCGGGCAAATAGCAACATGAGAACTAACATGAGAAATATCCTAGATCGCGCAAACGAAGTTATCACGGAGTTTGAACATAAGTAATACTACCGAATACCATCCATCGGTCCTCGGACCCCGAGCCAAAGGTCGCTCGGCGTGGAAGATCTTCCTTTTTCGTAGGAGAACATATCCCTACAATTTTCTCCTCACTAGTATTTACTAAAGAGCTACACAATCAATGTATTTGGGTTAATAATAGTACCTACACGTACCACCTATCTAGGTAGGTACATTAGGTATTCTGTGCTAATAATACCTACCTACAGGTACCACGACAACCTACCTAACTATAAAGGTGGCGTCTATATAGTCTAGGTAGGTACCTACCTGCTAACTACCCTACCCACCCAACTAAACTCTTATTAACATCTAAAAATGGTAAGTTCTGCTATTATATAAACCACTTTGCTATCCGATTACCATACAATGCGACAGCCGGTCACCACAACACGATGTTAGTAGGTAGGTATTACAACTAATATCTAGTTCAGTTCTCTGCCCTTTGAAAAGTAACATTTAAATGAATACAAGTGCATAGGTACCTATATACCTAGACAGGACTGTTTATTACTATGAGCTAGCCTAGCTAGCACCACGCAAAACTAGATTTGGGTACCAACCTACTTGAAAAAAAAAAACGTAACTATGAAATGGATGATCAAAATAATACCAGTACAAATCGAGGTTTGTTTGTAGGTAGTGTTTTTTTGGTAGAATGGGAGTCCCGTTCTAGGACCGAGGCTTGTCTGGTGAGTGGCGGATCGAGAATTTTGGTTGAGATAGGCTTGACGTAGGTATTCGATTTTTCTTTTTTTATGTAAGTCGACCGGCGCGGCGTCCTTACCGCGAAACTCAATGATAAAACTTTAGTTACCTACTTACTTAGGTACCTATATTTTTTACAATCTTCCTAAATACTAGGGGATAGGTACCTAGGTAATTAGCAACTGGTTATAGTTATACGTATATTATGTAGATTTAACCAATATTGTAAATAATACTAGTAGTTCGCCCCGAACTGAGATCTTGTGATGGCTGCAGGTTAATAAAACCCAAACAATTTTTATTGACCAATGGTGGTAATAAAATTTGCAATCCGCTTCGAAATCGCCGTCTAGCTAAGTACCAGTTTTACTTGAACTACAAAATCATTGAAACTCCAAGAAATGGTAGCTCACGTTATACTGGGTTTGCCAATTTTATATTTTTTACAACAACTCAAAAACTATTAGACCTAGAGTCAAAATAAAAACGGTTTTGGAATATCTAAACAAAACCCTATCATAATGACACCCCACTTGATATTATTGTACGACTTTTTTTTTTTTACTCCCTTTGGACCCTCATAACTTCACGACCCCTTGACCGATTTACTTCATTTAACAAACCAGTAAAACTTAAGAGTACTATCCGTATACCTACCAAATTCTGTGAAGATCGGATAAGCGGTTCAAAAGATCTCGACGAACAAACATACAAAGCAGTTTTGTCCAAGTTGTCACTTAGATCTCGTTCGCTTCGCTCACTCGATCAATAATATTGCACCGTGCTACATCGTCGACCACATCATTGCTTAACATCAGGTGAGATTGTGGTCAAACAGTTGCCTATACTGTATAAAAAAATCCTATATTTTTTGAACATTACTGTTTTGCTTCGGGGTACGGGTACGGGGCTTTCGATAGCGCCCATGTTTGACAGTAGACGTCCTATGCTACGGCCTACAGCCAACAGCTGAGATGATGATGAAATAGGTAAGTTACCTTCTAAGAAGAAGAAGTCTAAAAAGGTACCTACCTACTCTAAGAAGTATTCTGTACCTTCTAAGCTTGTGATATTATACTGCGATTATGTCAAGACTGTCAAGTCGTGAACGCGCGATCACGATGGATTAAAAGTAGGTACAGTCAGCGCCGCGTTTCTAAAATGCCTACCAATGATTCCACTTCCCACTACCTAATCCCATTAAATCTTCTTCTTCTTCTTAAATAATTATGTAAAACTCTTTTGAAGCTGACTTAAAATCAACACAGAGCCTGAACTATAAGTCCTAGAGGTATGAAATTTGGATGGTACCTAGTATCCTTATATAGGTAGTGTAGGGGTGCACTAAGAAACTAATTTTGAAAAGTCGCACCCTTCAGGGTCTAAAATTAGGATCAAAGACTTTAACCAAATAAAGCGTATGCTGCTACCACGCGAGCAAAGCCGCGGGCGACAGCTAGTAATAGTTATAAATGTCAAAGTTTAGATTGTATCTTATAATTACACAGGCGTCACGGCTCAGTCGGTAGTAGCTCTGCCTTCCGTGCTGTGAGTCGTGGGTTCGATCCCCACCGAGAACAAACATTCTGCGTGTTGTACCTAAACATAGATGTTTGTTCTGTGTCTGGGTGTTTCTATGTATTATAAGTATGTATTTACAAAAAATAATTATATAAGTATTCTATCAGCCATCTAGTTTCCATAGTACAAGCTTTGCTTAGTTTGTGACAGAAAGCGTTGTGTTAAGTGTCCGTGAATATTTATTTATGTTTTATTTTAATTGTATCTTAAATAAATAAATAGATGTTTGTTTGTAGTTCAAAATGTTTGTGTTTCAATCACGTTGCAACTGCTGGTCCGATTTGGATGAAACTTGGAATAGGTATACCTATAGTTCGTAACCTGGATTAATATTTACATAGGCTGCTTTTTATCCTATGTGTTAATTATATTTAAATTGACGAAACAATAACATTAAATTTTATTAATATTTTGTATTACCTACTGTTTTGTCCCAAATTCTGTTTGTTTCATACCAACCTAGTTTTTATGCATCAATCATATTAGTGTTGCAAAGTTTGAGTTTCGAGTTTTGAGTTGGACTTGCGTTTGTCTATTGGCGCTGCTGCACCCACACCCACACCCACACCCACACCACACTACACACAACATACCTACACCCTTCACAGACACACACACCCTCGCACCCTACATTACGTTTGAAGCGGTTTATTTTTCTCATATTATATTAAACTCATTGCCCGGCGGCAGCGTGCCTGCCGTTTTGTTTTAGATATTGTACCTACCTGCTTACTATTATTATATTATATTATTGACTTACAAAATATAGATTCGAATTGGTTGACGAATAATGTAAAATAGATAGCTTTTAATATACCATAATAAAACTGTGAATCTTAGACTAATAAATAAAATAAAATAAAAGAAAATTTAGTCAGGAACCAAAATGAATGATGGAAAAACTTAGGGATGCCTGATAATTTAGGTATTGTAGTGAAAGACCAGATTTATAATAATAAATGTATGTATATATATCGAGGGTGCAGTGATAAAAGTTTTATCACTGCACCCTCGATATATATATATAAAACGAATTTTCCATTTTTTTGCATTTATCGGGTTTTATCATAAAACCCGATAAATGCAAAAAAATGGAAAATTCGTTTTATAGCCCACTAGAATCAGAATTTTTTGCTTTTCTTAGTGATGTTTCCAGTATATGTATTGTAGTGAAGGACCAGCGGGCCTAAGATGCGCACCGCGAGATATTTGTCATGTCGTTCTGTCAAAATGCAAGCATTTTGTACCAGTTTAGGAACCGTAGTTTATCTGTGGTACGTAATGGTGTCGACAAAACGCGCCATAATGTACACTTTTGACGCTTCTTAGTCGTCGTACCTCTCTGAGGACGAGATAATAGTCATGCAGAAATGTCAAAAGTTGAAAATTCAAAGGGGCGGTTTCTCGACAACATTACCACAGATGATGCAATAGTTCCTTAACTGGTACAAAATGCTTATATTTTGACAGAACGACATGACAAATATCTCGCTGTGCGCATCTTAGGCCCGCAGATTTATAATAATAAATAATAAAAGTATGTATATTTTTGTTGCCGCTGAGTGTATCACGCCATGTAAATCCATCTCAATCAGTCACCATCACGATTCAATTAATGCGGGCCCTATCACGATGCGCTAATTAACTGATGTTTATCTTATTAGCGGTAGGGCACTCAATAAGCACATTTGTGCTAAAATAAAGTTTATTTTATAGGCCACTCTACAGTTGAGTCAATACTCACGCCCGGATACTGAAATGTCACTGATAAACTCGACTTATAGTTGCCATAATGTGGTTGCTATTGTAAAGACCTATCTTCTGGCCGTCACATTCTTACGTTCTGCTTGGTAAATTAAAGTTCCGTCTCCATTTAAAAACAATCTATTCGGAATAAATCAAATACATTTCTTCACAACTCGTCACAATTCACAACAACAATACCGCGAATGCCTCTCTCCTTTTTTACTTCTTCTTCTTTTCTTCAACAATGGCCTCTGTCTGTCATTTCGACAGACTATTTTGCCAATGTCAAGTGATATAATTGTAGGTACTATTATAAGTCAAGTCAAGTCATTCGTCAAGTCGGCTGTCGTTTGTTTTGAAAAGAAAATGGTGGATTTTCTCTTCAAAACCTAACACAAATTTTCACATTCAGAAAAACACCACTTTACACACATTTATTCCAATGGCTCACACTTTGTGTTACGACCTAAAATTATTCTTTAAAATTCCACCATAATTAAACAACAATACTCACAATAACACAAGAAAAACTATTAAAATAAAAGTGCTATGTGTCGTTTCCAAAAATGTCTAAACTCGTGTCCTCTCCTTTTTTAGGTTATCCTTCAAAGTTAGTACTGTCGCAGGTGACAGTTGACATTTGACAACGTCATGTATACTTACATGCACTAATAATCTTTACACTAAATAGAAGTAGGTTAGGTTAGTTCCTATAAAGTATGTAGATATACCTACCTAGTATCCTATATAGTTAAGGAGTTATCGTATCTCGAACATTTTCATACAAAAAACATAATAGGTAATATGCTTGAGAAGGCGGCTTAAAAACTCCGTCACCAGAGTTGGCCACTAACTTATACGAGCTTGCTTGCTTTTACTTTTAACAATTCTAGACGAAACGAACCTTACCCAGCTCTTATCTACCACGAGCGACTTCACTAAATGCCCTACTGATACAAATAAGGTAATTCCGAACATTAATATTTACAAATAAGACCATTTGTGCATTTATGTGAATCCGTTTCAATACGATCACATTTTAAAATGTTTTTTTTTTACCGTATTGTAAGTGCAACGTGGAGATAAGCATAATCACTGGATGTGGCATCCAGTAGGTATTGTATGCTGTAAAACTCGATGACGCCCGTGGCGCCTCACTGAAGATGTTGATTTTGAAAATCTTTTGATCCCGATTAGAACTGTGGTCGAAACTAACATTACAGGTAGGTTTCGTAGTTCAAATGTTACCTAATTGTTTATTTCAAGCAAAGCTCATAGGTTAGCAAAACATATATAATCAAAACATAAACAAAAAGTATTACTTACCAAAATTATGAATATCTACCTACTTAGGTACTTAACACAATAATGAAATGGAATGTAAAGTAGGTAAGGTACGTACCACTATTCTATCAATTCCTCTAATGTGGAACGAAGTGCTGCCGTGGGCGACTTCCGAATAAAAGCCTAATTTATCTAAATAACTAATTTGAAATCCATAATTACGATTTCATCACGCAATTAAGTACTGATTGGGCTCGAGTGGCGCCGACGGCGACGTCTAGTCAACAGTTCAAGTAGGTACCTACGTTGTCATAACACTTAACCTCCCTTCTTGGGTAATATTTGCTTATAGTTGGTTAATGAATATTGGTAAAGCCGAATAATTTCGAAGTTTACGAAGTTTGTGTTTCAACTTTTTGTGCCCAGTCAGTTCTAGGGGAAATCTCTTTCTAGTTCTAACTCTAATTCAAGGTGAGATAATAATATTTCATGTTCTGCGCGTCCTTAAACAGAAAATAGCGTTTGAGAATAGTTTCGATTCTGCAATTACATTTTTCCATATTTTTTTAAACTATCCTATTTTGACAGAACTAAAAATGTTTCCGTCCCTTTCTCATTACTTCAAGCGACCAAGACAGTTATATTATTTAGCGCTGTCAAATTAGTTGTTAGCTTATAAAATGCAACAACAAAATCGACACCAATAGATAAGTCATTGTCTATGGAAGAACTAATTCAATTTAACTTATAAAGAGAAGTATAAACTCTGCCAATTTCAATGGATAAAGAAAGGCTTTTAATACGGACCGCACTAGGTATTCTAGTGTAGATTCATAGTGGAGATTTCTGGAGTATATCCAATGTATTCTCAAGTATTTTCTGTTCTCTAGCGATTCTAGAATGTCAAGCAATGCTAGAAGGGCAGTTCTGAAGAAAATATCAATGGCGATGTAAGTACTACAATTAGGTAGGTAAGTGTCACACAAGATCCTCATGTGGGTTTCAAGCTCAAAGCTCAAAGAAGTTTGTTAGTAGCGCGTGCGCATACAATCGGAACAGCCGTGTCGCGTGCCAGTGTATAGACTCTATGTCAGTGGAATAAGGTGCAGTTTCGTGTGGCTAAGTGAGAGTGATTCGGGGAAAATAAAAGTGAAAAATAATTTGGCGAAGATGTACCTATAACCAATTATTGTATGCCTAATTGCTAAACGAAGTCCGTATTCCAAAACGTTATCTTAGCTAAAAAAGACTAACATAGGTATCTATTAGGTAGGTACATTGTTTTACATAATGTATCTCGCGTTCCTGTCAAAACTTTTTTTTGCGTAACCTTTCCCAAAAGCGCTTAAAAAAAAAGTTTATTCTACCAATGTTATATTATAACCCTCCTTTTTGCTTTGCCGCAGTCAGGTAAAAACAGAATCCAGATTTAACCTAATTATGTAGTATCTACCTACCTATTAATTTTATTTTCGTACAATTTTTAATTGTAATTTTTTTAAATCGAGATAATTAATCTGCATAAATACAGATCGATGATAATGTTGTTTTGTCTAGTACGAAGAACTAATAATAGTTAGTCCGTAACAGGTTTACTAGGAATTATTTCCAGTTTATCTTATAATTTATGAAAACAAATACAGAAATCTATATTCTTCTAAATATAATTCCTAAGTTACACCACATCCAATTAAAAAAGAGATGATTATGTTCTAAATATGGTCCGAGTTAAATACTTTTTTTAAACTCAATGAAGTCAATGATTTTTTTTCATTATCTAAATTGAAATTGTGAGTTTCATAAAGCCGGGATCTATTTTTAATCCAACCTAGTTCGGTGATCAAAGTGATAGTTTGATTCGCTTCACTTTGTATACTACTCGTAGTGAAACTATAGCGTTATGCCTAGTCAAAACACGACTAAAAACTTTGGAGGGATAGGCCTTTTGCGAGGTAGACATTTTGAGAGAACTTTTTTGTAATTTTATTGAGTTTCGCATTTTATTTTACGAAAATAAATGAGCTAGGCAATCTAGACAATCGTTTTAGAAATGATGCTAAACCAACTTTAATTAAATAAATAATTAAATAAGCTTTGTTGATAAAAACCTAACCTAAGTTATTTGGTTCAAGGAACCCTGCTATAGAAATGAAACTTCGGACCATTTGCACATAATTTATAAGCGACAGATGTCCTACATATTAATTAAAAACTACGCATAATTCATTATTACTTACTGTAAAAGTTGTTTAATCATAATTCAATTAATAATGCTTCGTTAAGCTAACCACTGATTGACACTGTGAAACTGGCTCCAGAATTAGCATAACTAGAATACAAAAGACGATGGGCAGAATTACTTATCATTTTATCATTATATTATGTTATTTCCTCAACTAAAACTATAGAAAACAGATGCGAGTTTGTTTGTTTGTAACGTTTTCAATTAACTTTTGAACTGAACTGATCAAGATGAAATGCAGAGATACCATGCATTTTGGTAACACGTAACATCGGGTGGGCAAAAAAAAAAAAAAAACATATATATATGACATGTCTTGTTTTTTTTTATTTAACCCAAGATGGAGCTAGCCAACTAGCATAAAATTATGTGACGTCACATAACTGATTGAACAATCAAAGAAGCTAAGTTATAGTCACAAGTTCCTTCACATATTTGTAGTAAAATACCCGTAAAAATAAAACAGATAAACAGACGGAGCGTTATTTAAATTATCGTGAATTAATTTGATGTATCGATGCGCTACGGGTAATAATGTCTATCAGTCAAACCATTGAAGTATAATAAATATCAAACATCAAAATTATACATGTTTAATTATATATGGTACATAAATATTATGCGTAAAAAATATAAGTTGCCCGAGGGTAGAATTTTTTTTTTAATTTCACATAAATAGTAGTGCGGAGGAGGACTTTATGCGTAGAGTATTGTCTACCAGTCTTACTGGGTGTGCAAAAAGATGGTGTGGCGTGTTTTTATAGGAACCTACCAAACAAGTGTAGAAAGTATTGAATGTGATAGGAACTGAAAAAAAAATGTTTCTGGTTGTCATAATTGGTATGAAAAAGTTGCCAGAATAATTCTCGCGAGATATAGGTAAACTTCCTCTTCTGAGGTAATAAATAATCAGATTAAAAAGATCGAAATGAACGGAACGGAACCGAATTCTTATTTCGAATTCGAAAGAATTCTTTTAGTTTTCGTCGAAATGTCAAAATAATGAGAATTCTTTGTGGCTATGTAATAAATTCTTCGTGGATAATTTTACCAGAAAACTGTTCACGCAATAAAATAGATTTGGAAAGTCGTATTCCGTAGTAATAGTAACATAAATAACTAACATGTTTGAAACACCCATTCAATTTTATTGGGAGCGGAATCTGAATTTACCTACACTTTCACTAAATGCATACGTTTAATTTATTACCACCTCTTTTGAAATATTTTTAGGGTTCCGTGGAGTTAGCGAAATAACTGTTTAGATTGAATAAACTTAAGATCTTTTTATCAAGATAATTGTATTTTTAGAGGAGAGCGCGTTGAAGTCTTTTGTAATGAAAAAGTTTTTGTTCTCAATAACATAGAACGACGAAATTGGCACTTTTGAGAAATAATTAAAAAAACCACTAATATTTCTTTACAGTTTCTGTTTACATCGCCTCATACATTTAAAAGAAGGACGAGGTTTTTATTGAATTTCAATAATATTTGGTTATCCAAATACAACTTGGCAAGGCAAGCTTAGTTTGCTACAAATTCACGTAAACTATAATTTTGGGGGATAGGGAGGCCTTTGCCCTGCAGTGGGATGAAACTGGCTGATAATAATAAGTAGATAAAAATAATAAAATTACTTACCTTATAGATGTTGCAATACCAAACACTCCATAACCTTTAAAAAAACGATAACTGAAAAAATACATAAATATACAGAATTAAAAGAGGAAATAATAAGAATGTGGAAAATGAACAAGGTTTTCATTGTGCCTTTAGTAATATCGAGCACAGGAGTCGTGCCAAACAACTTACATCACCACCTCAAAATGTTAGATCTACAAGAAAGCATTTACATAACGATGCAGAAAGCTGCAATCCTGAACACCTGTAGGACGGTCCGAAAGTTCTTACAGGACGACTCAAACCCAACACAAAATCAAAGTGGTGCCCACTTGGCTTAGGCCCGTGTGCACTACTAACACCTACCGAAATGGCAAATTTCGAGACAAAAAAACACTGTAAAAATAATAATAATATAATTTTGTATGAAGAATCATCAGTATTGTAAACTACCCGCTAGCGGCGCTGCTCAATCTCTATATACAAAAATATAGTTTAGTTGTAGTTTACGTAAAACGAACGCTAAGCATGCGGAAATTGCGGAACCCAATGCAAAACTTTTTAATTCGTAATTGAGTCCACACCCACGTTGAATACCAGAATACTTTGATTACCTTTATCAAATAAAAATCAATCAAGATTACAAGTAGGTATTCTGAATCGAACACGTAATTATTTCGTACGGAATGGCGCAATTTTATTTTATATCTGTTTGCTAATGTTTTATGAACTCACGGAATTATTAAGTTGTTAGAATAATTAGAGACAGTTGAACGGTTTGAGCGGAATAATTATTTTACATGTTATTCAATCATGAAATTATTATGCAAGAAGTATTTAATCAGTAATAAGTATTCTTCTAACTTAGGTACTTATCTTTTTTTTTTCAAACATATAAAATCTGGGCCCATAACCTTTCAGAAAAAAATGTATTTACCTGTGAAAAGTGACAGTTTAAATGATTAATGAATGAACGTGACTAAATCAAAGACAAATAGCATCCAGTATGGCTGCAAAAAGTGACCTAAACTCGATCCCCGAAAACATCGTCATCGCCGTTGACAATGACAATGACGCAACTGACAGCTGTCAAAGTGTGTCAAACGGCGGGAAAAAAGAAAATGGCGGACCGGCTGTCCTGGAACTTCCAAGCGCGTTGTTATCAGTACCTTTGGGGAAGAACGGGAATAGAATGTCGTTTATGGAGGAAGAAAGCGCAAAGGAAAAAATACGGTTGGCACTACTGAAGCAGTGCTCCGCCATCTTGAAACAGGGGGACCAACGGTATACAAAGGAGGCTTTACATCGCACGTTTCAGGATGTGGTAAGTTTACTATAGCAGGTGCCAAATAACACGGCAATATAGGTCATTCACCCACCTTCACCACGATGTCACAAAATTCAATTTACGTGTGGTAAACAAACAGTTAACGAGATTCGAGCGATACCGCCTTAGCGACAGGTTTGTATGGAAAGCGACAGAATTAGCCATACATAAATTGAATTTTGCGACATCGTGGTGAAGGTGGGTGAATGACCTGTATCGCCGTGTTATTTGGCACCTACTATACTACACCATAGCATCACAGATTCTTTCAAATTATAATACTATACTAGTCACCATAGTAAAAAAAAAATTGGGCTGCACCAGTGTTCAAGACAGGTTTTATAAGCAAGAAAGCTCGTATAAGTTAGTGGCTAACTCTGGAGTTTTAGGCCGCTTTAAGGCCTCCGTCATAGCTTCACGATTGCTAGACAGGTTTTATGATATATGTAAAATACTGTACTTTGTATCCCTGGCTCACTGGTACACCGAGCTGGTCTTCCACTGTCTTCCGTCCGTGACCGTATATGTCGGCTAACTCCCCGACCCCCTCGTCTCCCGCCCTCACGTCGGGAGACATTGACAGGTCGGGAGTTTGACACATGACAGTTACCTAACCACACGTGCAAGCGAGACAGGGTAACGCATCTACTGAATAGATGCAAACACTACAATATATATACATTGCAAGATCGATTTCCAAAACGAACAATTTTGAGTCTTCTCCTTCCAAAATCTTCCTCAGACCCTGAACCGCTCGTGGCTCGGCTTGCTTACTCAATCTTCACCGATTATTTAAGTTAAGCGACGTTCTGAGCGGTTACTATTTGAATGGGGGACCTTTTGGCATTTAAAGAGCGCTTCCGTTCTTCGGAGGGCACGTTAAACTGTCGGTCCCTGTTCTGGCAGTCGCTAAATTACGATGGAGGCCGCTTTAAGGCCTCCATCGTGGCTTAGCGACTGTCTAAAAACTCTAGAGTTGGCTCATCCGAACTGCAAACTGTATTAACAGGCGTGATTCTTCTTCTTCTCTTAAATAATAGCCTCTGTCCGTCACTTCGACAAATAATTTTGCCAGTATCACATAGGAAACTATACATCTGACGTTGACAGGAAGGCACCAGATAATCTGTTCTAATTCTAAGCTTCATCCAAATTGGTCCAGCCGTCTTAGTTGCTTTTATATTTTAGGATTCTGCAAAAAATCTCAAAGGTTACACCAAAAGCTTGATATTAAACACTTTAAAACTCGTAAAATATTTATGTGAGTATTTAAATCTGGGTTAAGCAATAATCTAATTATCGTATAAGCTGTATCAAATTTCGCGCATGCGTCGTGCGACCTCTGTAATGAAAGCTCACGATCGGATCTGCGTCTTCGTGGCCTTCGTATCATCTGAGGATAATTCTCATAACATAAACATTATTTTTACTAAAACAAGACTGCGGGATATATCTCCACTAGTAGGGATTTCTTGGTGGGGATTTCTGGAATATATCGATATTTACTGTCTCGAAATGTCCGGAAATAAAATTTAAAATCCCGTTTTTAGTAAAAAATATGTTGTCCATGTCCACCTACTTACTGTCTCGAAATATCGGAAAATAATAAAACCCATAAATCATGGTTAACATACCGTTTTTATACAGTCAAAAATATGTTAGCAACCATGATAGTTTCAAAAATTACGTACACATTATTCGTTAGGAGTTGGGTACGATGTCACAAAATGGCAGCCAAATTCGTCACTTTTATACCATTCCAGCAAAAATCACAATTATATTTTTACCAAGTAGATTTTGTTAAGTGAATTGCCCCTCTTTGTCCTTTCTATAGGTCAGTGTATCAAATGCAAGTAGATAGTACAAGTACATACAGCATACTTAGACACAATGGCGTGCTCAAATACATTTAGCAAACTGAACTAATATTAGTAGGACAATCTGTTTTTTTAGTGGCAACTTGATCCGAGTCAGCAAGAAATCTGACTTGCTGACGATTCGGAGAAAAAAATTGGGAGAAATTCTCCCAATTGTCACTTTTGATTTTAATAATTTTTGTTGTGACGATTCGGAGAACATCAAATTAAGGAAGCCGTTGAGTACAGTCAGGTAAAAAAATGTTAAGCAAAATATGATTTAACTATTACATTCAAAAAATATATATTAGGTAAGAAAAATATACATACGGTTTGTAGATAGCTTAACTGTTTCATGTGTGTTTTGTAAATGTGGTGAATATTGTAAATACTGTATTAATTTTAATTTTCTTTGTGAATATTTTTTTTTATGTCTGTTATTTCAATAAAATTATAATCGTAATTATATAATTTAATTATTAAAAAAAAAATTAGGTAAGTAAGCAATTAATAATATTTTTTTTTGTATCTGTCCATACAAAAAAACAAAAAAAAACGCTAAAATATTTTAAATAGAACTGTTCGTTCCACTTTACATTTTAAGTGGGGTACTTTGAAATTTGAACTTTGAATTCCCATTCCGAATGGTACTTTGAAATTTGAACTTTGAATTCCCATTCCGAATAAACGTATCGAAAAACAAATTAATAAGGTAAAGGCATTCTATTCCGTGGTATTTTCACGAAAACTCGAAATAATATAAAGATTGTCATAATCCCCACTGGTGGGGACAGCTTAGTGGGGATTATGCCACTGGGATGAACTGAACGAGAATAAACGTACCTATCGAATAACAAATTAATAAGTAGATACTCATAATGAAAGCCACCATTTTGTATCTTGTGCGTGGAAGGTTTTGTTGGCAGGTAAAACTATAAGTATAATAAGTAGTTTATTATATTGGTACTAGAAACTAGGCCACGTACTGATTGGCTATTTTATTAAACCCAGTAGCCAATCGGCTCTCGCCGTCAATGTCACACGTCAATTTTTATAGATTTGTATCAGCTGTCACACGTCAGTATCTAGTGTAAGGTCGATGGGTGTAGGATTATGTGCTAGGTCAAATTGGTATTTATAACTAGTCTTAGGACACTAGATTGGTAGGTATATGGAGTACCTAAGTAATTGTGTTTACACCGTGTATGCAGTGTGTACGTTTGCAGTTTACTGCAGTCACGTAGACTATTAATTTTGTATGGAGAATTATCAGCTTTGTAAACTATCCGCTAGGGGCGCTGCTCAATCTCTATCTGCTTCTTCTTCTAAATATATACAACTCTTTTATACTACACCTGCTTGGAAAGTACCTTGATACTTTATCAAATTTACGGTAGAAAGTACGTCATTGCATATAGAACAAATATGCGGGGAGAAAACGCATCTGAGCGGGAGAGAAAAGTGTATGAAAATCCATTTCTTACGTGGTTTTTCTTTTTTAATTTTGGGTAAGACTATGCGCCGGTAACCTAAATATCAAAAGCCAAAAAGTTTTTACAGTGAGTTTTCATCTCCAAGTTCGCAAAATGACACTGGCCACTAGCTGTGTGTTGGATGGTGTCGGGCTGGCAGTGCGACCCTGCGGCGGCAAGATAAACAATTTGAAAAAAGAACATTGAAAATTGCAGACGCCATTGGCGCCATTTTCAATTTGTGTGTTGTTTGAGGATTCAGTTTTAGTTTTTTATTTTCCTCGTAGGTGTAGTATAAAGCACTATGTATCACTCGAGAGAAAGTGCGATTCCCGATCTCGGGTGTTTTAAAGCCCTCGCCTACGGCTCGGGCTTCAATCGACACCCTCGACGGTAATCGGTCACTTTCTCCTCTCGGTGAACAATGTACTATTAAAGCTATCCTAGAGGTGTTTAGAGGGTGGTATCCTTATATAGTGTAGGGGTGCACTAAAAAAGGAACTTTGAAAAGTCGCACCCTAAAGGGTCTAAAATTAGGATCAAAGATTTTAACCAAATAAGGCGACAGCCAGTACAAAATATAGTTGCGCCGAAAGAAATATAGAATAGAAAAAGTATATAGATTATTCACTCCACTTTCCCCAAGAGCTATTAAACCGTGTCGGCTCTGTAAAAGCCAAAACCCTTCTCAATTGAAAGCCAGTTGAACTATGTATGTATCAACATGATCTAAAACCACTTATCTTTGCTTCTGTAGATCCAAAACAGTCATAATAAATCGCTGTATCACTCAATCTGATATTATACTACATCTCGTTCATACACTAATGTTAGAAGGAGACGAAATATTTGTATGAATTTATGTATGAAACAGTGCTGGTTTGCCGCCACTAATGATGTGGTGTCTTTCAATGATGGATGTCAATAATAAAGTATTTTTTACAAGGATCATACAAAAACGCGCTAGGAATCTTGGCGATTCTTCTAGGTTCTGGTCGCGAGGGTCTGGTACCTAGAATCACTTCTGTATTATATACTATTATAAAACTGTAGCAAAGCCAAAAACTAAAATTAAAGATATGGGTAAACTAAATATGCAGTTCTACCAAATACGATTCTGCGGCCTGATTGTTGACTCGAAAAACCTGCCAGGTTTTTAAGGTCAAAAATCGGTACACAGATTCCAAAAATCGAGTTTCTCCATTTGTCTGTTTGTTTGTTTGCGGATCACGCCTTAACTACTAGACCAATTTCAACGAAACTTATCCCATTCGGAAGCCCTTTTTTCGGATTGAAACATAGGCTATTATTATATTGACATCAAAATCGTGGATTCCTAGATACAGCTTGAGCTCTCTAAACCAAAAGCAGCCATTTGCTATGAGGTTTATCGTATGTTGGTTGGCAGATATTTTGGTGGAAAGTTTCGCTCGCGTACGAAGTCGCTAGGATAAGCTAGTTTTTTAAATTAAAAAAATAATAATGATAATGGCTCTAATGCCACCAGCGGGCCTAAGATGCGCACCGCGAGATATTTGTCATGTCGTTCTGTCAAAATGTAAGCATTTTGTACCAGTTAAGGAACTATTGCATTATCTGTGGTGATGTTGTCGAGAAACCGCGCCTTTGAATTTTCAACTTTTGACATTTCTGCATGACTATTATCTCGTCCTCAGAGAGGTACGACGACTAACAAGTGTCAAAAGTGTACATTATGGCGCGTTTTGTCGACACAATTAGGTACCACAGATAATGCAATAGTTCCTAAACTGGTACAAAATGCTTACATTTTGACAGAACGACATGACAAATAACTCGCGGTGCGCATCTTAGGCCAGCAGGATACCTGTGATTTACTATGAAAACAGATCAGAAACCTGCCAGGCGGTTTTTGATTGCCCCCTTATCTCGTGATGACATTCTGCCTCATAAGGCTGCATTTTCAGCGTGTCTCCTTCATAATGGCGCGTTCGAAACTCGAATAGAATCCGTTTACATTATTACCAAGTTCCAAATACAGTTTGCCGCCATATTGGGAAAACTTGAAGAATTCAATGCCTTTAGTTGTGAGATGATTTTAGTTGAGAAATAGCAGTCTAGATTATTTTAGTCTGGCAACTGTACCGCGAAGTATAACAGATGTATGGATGGATGGATAAAATATTTTCATCGTATTTTTCCAAACTTCATAATAATTTTATTACTCAAATTATCTTAATGTATTGGACACGCTTCCGATTGGTACTGATTTGGACCAGTTGACCACATAAAACAGTTGAGCTATCTACAAACCGTTGCAAACGATTTAAAAATAGCTCAACTGTTACATGTGTATTTTGTAAATATTGTGAATATTGTAAATACTGTATTAGTTGTAATTATCTTTGTGAATAAATGTATATAAGTAAATGTTTTTACAAAAAAAATATCATCATCATTTCCCTGCCCTTATCCCACGCTAGGTGGGATCGGCACAACATGTTTTCTTCTTCCACTCACTCCTATCATTCGTCAACTCTGAATCTACTCCTCTCACATTCATATCCTCTTTCACACAATCTAACCACTTCTTCTTCGGTCTTCAAAAAAAAATATCTTTTTCTTTTTAATATTCTTGGACATAGGTAGGTACCTACTCGTATTACACATAGCTCTTTAGTCTCAAACTAAACAAAGCATGAACTGGATTGCTTCGTGGTAAGGAATCGCAAATCTAGCGTACCTACCTATAATTATACGGTACGTCGTAGTACTAGGTAGGTACCTCTTTCACAATAAATTATCTCTCCCTATGACAATTTGTCCCAAAATATTTTGTCCGAAACGTCAAGTCTAAGGGTCGATTCACACATATTAGTGAAGTCACAGTTCCGGCACAGTTGCGGCACAGCTTTCATACATTGAGAGCACTGTGTCGTCACTTCAGACGTGGTCAGTGACGTGACGACACAGTGCTCTCAATGTATGAAAGCTGTGCCGGAACTGCGCCGGAACTGTGACTTCACTGATATGTGTGAATCGACCCTAAATAGGTACGTTCAGATCACTTTCATATCCATATCCCGTACAATAAACTACCTACAGAACTAACTTGAACAGAACATGTACCGGATTAGTTGCGCGCCCTAAATCAAAGTTCACACCTGTGCCATAGAATAGATAATACACAGTACTGTATATCAGATAATTAATGTCACAAGCGCCCTCTGTTCTGTCTGTCGGTTGTGACGATATAAGGGCTTTTGCTCTAGATAAAGTAATTAGAGTTTGAAGCTGGTTGGTTGTCGGCTGCGTGATGTCGCCTGATGAATTTGGTTTGATTTCTAACCTACTTCAAAAAAGGAGGAGGTTCTCAATTCGGTTGTATTTTTTTTGCAGATTCTTATGCTCGTATATCGATTTACTGCTCAAGCACTGAACCCGTTCAGTGCTTGAATGATTTTTGTATGAAAATCTACTCTCAAATCTATGCTCGAGTACCGATTTCTTTATCAGCATTTTGACCTTAGTTCTAAATGTTAATCTAGCTAGACTTTTACTTAGCAGTATTTTTTACTTAGTTAGGTATATTTGTTTCGTAATAAACGCAGACAGATGAGCATATTAAAAACCTATGTACGCTTGTGTAAACTTTACCGCCCGCAGCGAGCAGCCACAAGATCTACCTACTCTTGATATTGAGGCTTGCTAGACATAGGTACTCTAAAGACTACTAACCAAATGTACTAAATTATGTTCCTGTAGTTACCTCTTTGTCAATTTGCATCTTCATATCGGTATCCATGAAAGAATCACCCATAATAAAAAACTAAAACTGTACTTATAAATAAATAATGATTGCGTTTTTGTGAGACAATTTCTATTGTTGAACTGCTTGGTATGAACACAGTACACACCGACTTGTCTCTGCTAAACCACTTAGTTTTAAAGTTACAAATAGTTTTGACATTATTCTAAATATTTTTTTTTATTTAACTCTTTATTGCACAAAAGAACCAATGTACAACTAGGTGGGCTTAATGCTATAAGCATTTTCTACCTGCCAACCTTACAGGTCAGGAGAATGGTTGGCGTGCAAACTTGAGATAAACAGTACCTACATGTTCAAAACAATCAGAATGAATAAACAGAAAAGAGAACAAATTGCACTAATAGTATGGGTTAAGTTAGAGTATCTACATGAGCTACAATTCAGAACATAGAAAATAAAGAAAATAAATATCATCGATAAAAAGTTGACAGCTCTAAATGGCTCATCAAAGTACAAAGAAAACATATTCTCCGTACACAATAATTGCATTTCTAATGGTATGCAGACACCATCCCTAACAGTCTAATCAAGATATGAAACCGATTATCCCTTACCGACCGCGCAAAACCTAGTAAAATGCACTTGATTCCTTTTACAGCGGACATTAACATGCCAAGGGACGTGGAGTCAACATTTGCATTGAAAGGGTTCCGACGGATAAGTACCTTTTTACCGGATTTTAAGGTTTTTGCGCGAAATTTTGTTAACAAAGATGTTTTTTTTTCAGCTAAGAATTTTATAAATCCTAGTTAATGTTGTGCATCTAATAATCCTCCAAAAAACAAAAGACAATCAACTTCATTAATTATTCACTAATAAACTTATGTTAAACAAAATAACAGACAGTTTTTTTATTTTATTGCCTTGACTATAACAAAATGTTAATTTTGGCGTTTTAATACTTCAGAATAATACAAGCAAAACGAAAGTTCAAAGCAAAATAATAAGTGATAAAAATAAAAACGAGATAAGGATGTCAAACATTTTGAATACATAATGGCTAGATTAAAAAAATATGTACCTGCCAGTTTTGCTTGTCAAAGCGGACGTAAACATTATAATGTTTACCCCCTACTGTTAGTTGGCCAGATACCGCAACTAATAGAACGTAATCCCACTAGGCGGTCGCTGCTTCGCGAAAAAGGTCTAAAAGAAAAAGGTTGCCAATTACGAGCCCATAAATACAGAATAGCGACTTTTTGTCGCGCGACTTTAAAGGCACTAATTACGGTTTCCTGCCGGACGCGAGGCACGCCGCGCGCGCGACAAAAAAGTCGTGGAGGTGTGTGTCGCGAGCGAAGCGTGTTCACGTGAATACTTGGCCTAGGGTTGTCTAAGTTCTGTTACAATTTCTAATTTCTCAAGAATTCGCTCTCTGATGAGACAATCGTGATATATTCCAGAAATCCCCACTAAGATAGCTCTACCAATGGGGATTTCAGTTATTTTAAAGAAATCCCCACCGCTACGAGTTACCCCGCGGCCTTGTCGTAGACATGCTACGAAGCAGTGGGGATTTCTGGAAAAAACTGAAATCCCCACTAAGAAAGTGGGGATTTCTGGAATATATTCTTTTAAAAACATTTATTCCAACTGATACATCTTATAACATTTTGTAGTTTTTTTTTTTTGTTTTAATAAAGCCTTCGTAATAGCTAAAGTTCATATCGTTTCCAGTGGGATGCTTTTTTTATATATTCCAGAAATCCCCACCAAGAAATCTAAAAGAAATCTAGAAGAGTGGGGATTAATGTTTTTTTTTTCAGAAATCCCCACCGCTATGACGTAGCATGTCTACAACGTAGCAGTGGGATTTTTACGTCTTTATTCTAGTTAATAAAATTCTTTATGCAATTAAGTAAACTGCCATTAATTGAACATCTCCACCAATTACAAACTTATCTTAATTCAATTATTTCAGCATAATTTTGCGCACAGATTATTCAAATATCCATCATCGCTTTTATGCAAACTTCAATCGTAAGTGTAATTGCGCGCCATCTATTACCTACTTAAGTTGTCACTTTTAATTTAGCCTTTCGTCATGTAATAGTAAAATTGACTGGCAACCCTGCCTTTGCAAATAAATAGCATTTCATACGGAGTTTTGTCACGTACGCACACAGTGTTGCAATGAAACATTATTTTTTTCGCGATAGACATTATTTGAAGTTCATGTTCATGTACTGAATCTATTAGACATTCGTGTCATCGTTTTTTTTAACCATTGTAACCATCGTGTTTACTTTTTTTGTAACTTGGAGTTGGTAATTTTCGGTTGGCTACATTGTACAAAATATGGATCTTGAAATCTGAGAAAAAAATGAATTTGAATTTGAATTGTTCTTATTGACAAATTTTAGGTACCTACACTAGGTATTAGGTAGGTATGGGTATTTATTTTCTATTTAAAATACCGTAAACATTGTAAGCAGCTGATAATTAGCACATTTACCACATGATTTACTCAATTTACGAGCTTGTACTAACTTTTCAATTGATTTTATTTAAAAACATTCACAATTCATTTCGAACAACACAACTTTGTATACGACATCACAAAAAAAATTAGCAGTATCCATAGTAAGCAAATTAATGATTGGTCGCATATGACAACAACCAATTTCCGTTCAAGCTGGCCATTCCAAAACCGGCTTTATTTCATACTAGTTTAAGCTAGATTTTCCACTGCCAGCCGATTGTATCCACTGAGCAGTCAATCGTATAGGCTTATCAAAGCCTAATCATTACAAGCTTAAAGTGAATAAAACCGTATGTAAACGCAACAAGACTCATTTTAAAAACTATAAAATTTGTTGATATCTAAGAAGATTTGTCTGTCAATCTGAATTAAATCGATATGAGAAGGAAATTGGCTTCCGTTTTAGTATAATTGACATATTTATTTACGTTTTGTATCTGGTTAAAATTACTTATTGATACATGTTGGGAAGTGAGAGCTAGTTTACCTTCCAAATTGAATGTTATGAAATATAAGTCACTAAGCTTCTTATTTAACCGACTTCAAAAAGAGATGGTTCTCAATCCGTTAATGTTTGTTACCTAAGACCTTCATTATTTATAAACCAATTTGAATAAAACTTTGAATGTCCAATGAACTACCATCATCATCATCATTTGATGAAGCCGGAAGGTAATCAAATTGAAGTCAATTTTTTTTATTTTTTTACTCTTTTAAGCATATAAATATTATTATTTTGAATGTATTTTATTTGACTACTAATTATTAATTAAGATTTATGGTTGGGACCAAGAACCTAAGGTTTTTCAACTATCTCTTTTATAGCCTCAAAATTCGTACCATAGTGCTGTCACAACATATCAATCCATCATATCGATCACCGAATAGATAATCGATTATCAGCACACCGAGTGTTATAATTACCGTACGATGCAATGATCGATTACCGGTCAGAGTTTAATAGTGGCAGGAGCATATCGATTATTTTAAATCGATTAAGGGCGTGAACCGATCTCATCAGATTAAAAAAATTAATGCAGTAAATTCGGCTGTCTAGTAGGTACCTAGTTTAGCCAGTGTAGTTTTTTTAAATTAAAAAAAATACTCGAACAAGCTGATACCCGCGACTTCGTACGCGTGCGACACTTTCCACCAAAATATCGGTCACCAGAATACGATGAACCTCGTAGCAAATGGCTGTTTTTGGTTTAGAGAGTTCAAGCTGTATCTAAGAATCCACGTCTTTGATGGCAGTAACATAGCCTATGTTTCAAACCGGAAAAAGGGCTTCTAAATGGTTTCCACGAACAAACAAATAGACAAACAGACAAACTCGAATTTCGGAATTATAGTAGGTGCCAAATAACACCGCAATACAGGTCATTCACCCACCTTCACCTTGATGTCGCAAAATTCAATTTATGTATGGTATAGAAACAGTACTACGAGATTCGAGCGATTACCGTCTTAGCGACAGGTTTGTATGGAAAGCGACAGAATTAGCCATTCATAAATTGAATTTTGCGACATCGTGGTGAAGGTGGGTGAATGACCTGTATTGCGGTGTTATCTGGCACCTACTATAGAATCGTTAATTTGGTATATCTGCATATTTATTTAGTTTACCGATATCTTTCATTTTAGATTTGTTTTTTCTACCAATCTTATTATTTAGCAAAAACATATTTTAAATCTCGTTTTTATTGCAAATTGCGTTTTAAAAATGTGTCAAAGTCCAATTATATTACTTGTGATATAATTTATTATTCTTAAAATGCAATTAATTTTGTTATGTTGGTACTCAATCCATTCAATGTCAGAATCGAAAGTTGATCGATAAAAGTTTCGATTACAATCTTGCATCTGTTGTGACACTAATGTTTTATGACGTCTCTGTTTAGGGTTCCGTCTACATTACACATGCAATATGCATAATTATAAACCCTTTTTTCAAAATTCAAAAGTTACTTATTCTTCGGCAGGCGTCATGTCTCAGTCGGTAGTAGCTCTGCCTTCCGTGCTGTGGGTCTTGGGTTCGATCCCCACCGAGAATAAACATTTTGGGTGTGGCAAACATAAATGTTTGTTCTGTGTCTGGGAGTCACTATGTCTTATAAGTACCTATGTATTTACAAAAAAAAAAACTATATAAGTATTCTATTAGCAATCTAGTTCCCATAGTACAAGCTTTGCTTAGTTTGGGACTAGAGGGCGTTGTGTGATACGTCCAAGAGTATTTATTTATTTATTTATTCTAAGGATATTTTGAAATTATTTCTACTTATCGATAATACGCCCATTGTACCTCATACTTAAAACTTATTTCTCTTTTACTTGTTTTTCTTCTTTTCTTGGTGTGCAATAAAGAATATATCTATCTATTTATCTATCTACTTACCATGTGTGTGTACCTACTTTGTAAAATTACTACTGGAACTTCAGCATTTACGTACTTACATTTATTTGTGAGAAAGATTAGAGAAGTCACAGCCATTCGCCATAAACTAAAACTGAATGTTTCATATCAAAATCAGTTATTTTTAAAATTTTCGCTTAAATGTCACGTAAGTCATATTAGCTGCTCATCTAAAAAAAGTGGCAACACTCTGTCACCATTTGAATATGAATATTTTTATAGTTTGCAGTAAAAATAATGATATTTCCATCTGTCATTTCTAACCTTCGATTCTCCCACGCTATTGGCCTGACTCATGTCAATTCTAGCACTGAGGTCAATATCAGCCAATCAAAATGCGGGAATTTATTGCTGTGGTAATTATTTATGGGAGGAATATTATATGTTTTCAAGGAAATAAAGGTATGAGTACACTAGCGACGGTATATTTGACGCTATAGGTACAGTTTAAGACGTATGTGTGACAAATAAAAATACGATCAGAAACAATTATTACTTACTAAGTAATAGTATAAAATTGTCAAATAAAAAAATAAATTTTTATGATTTTTTTAGTGGTCAATTTCAATTTATTTCTTTTGACTTATAGTTCTTAGATTTGTTTGAATTGAATAATTAATAACAAATATACATAAGTCTTGTAAATAAGTAATTAGGTAAATTGAAACAAGCTACGAATGGTTATTATTTAGAGATATATGAAAGTGCTAACATTTTAGAATGTACCTACTAAGTAACGGAGATGTCCCATCCTGTATAAGTTTTTATTATAAGTATATAAGTCTTATAGAGTATTCGAGAGTATTGAAGACTAGTCGATTCCCTTCTAACCCGCGGTACAGCTAGTAGGTACTCCTATGTTCAACTGGTTGTGCCACGGGACTTAATTTGACCCATTAGTCCAACTGTCAGAGGATTTTTTCCTAAATAAAAATAAATAAATATTCTTGTACATTACGCACAACGCCCTCTAGTCCCAAACTGAGCAGAGCTTGTACTATGGAAACTAGATTGCTGGTATAATACTTATATACTTTTTTTTTGTAAATACATACTTATAATACATAGTAACACCCAGACACAGAACAAACATCTATGTTTGCCACACAAATTTTTATTCTCGGTGGGGATCGAACCCACGACCCACGGCACGGAAGGCAGAGCTCGACTGAGCCATGACGCCTGTCATAATTCATAATAATAATTTAATAATTAAATTGTGTTTCTTTTGTGTTTGTACTAGCTCAATGTTCAGTACGTTATAATATACAAGGCACATGTGTTTACCGATAAACAGGTAGGTAAGCCATTTGCATTAAGATTAATGGCTGGACCGTTATTGATAATTACAGACCACTCACGCACCTGTGATAGATTGCAAATAGAGTAAGTAGGTTACATGCACGAGACAAGACGCGTAGTTTAGGCATAACGTACCTACTTACATGTTGTAAAAAAAGTGCTCTTAAAAATGGAAATAAATGATCGTTAGATTGCCTTGATTGCTTTTTGATTGCCTCTTGACCTATGGATTACCAAAGAAGAAACAATTCACTACAGAAAGAATTCAATTCATAATGTTAACGTAATACCTACCTATATTATAATACCGATCGAACTTGCAAAGTGAAGTTCGATCGGTATTATAATTAATTTAATGAATTACTCAGAAACTGAAGTTTTCAAAATCCATCCATCTTGCTCAACTTTTTTATGTTCGCTCTCAAGAAAGGCAGTTACCCGCTACCTATCCATCACGCGGCTAACGTTAGCCGATATTTATTACAACTCCGGTAATTGGCCGATTTCTTGAAATAGCTTCGGTATAAATTCCTTGGGACAACTTAATCTTATGCTAAAGTTAGCTAGCGGATAAACGACTGTTTGAATTTAACCACCAACTAAAACTGACGGTGTTATACGTAGGTGTTATAGTACCTATTTCGTTCATTTTTGGTGCATCAGGTTGTCGATTTTTTTTTAAATTGACATTTCACACAGCGCCCTCTAGTCTCAAACTAAGCAAGTCTTGTGTACTATAAAAACTAGATTGCTGATAGAATACTTACTAGATTTTTTATTTTTGACAACAAGACCTCGTTACCTCGTGACCACGTTTCGGAGTCAACTGTCAACCTAAACATTTTTGGTATTTTCTTTCACCCAATTATACGCGCACTACCCTAATAAATTGTTATCCTCACTACAGAAAGGTTAGCAAGCAAGCAAGTCTGGTAGAGAATGCTATTTTAGCATTAAGTTCGCCTGTATTAAATTACATACTTTGAGTTGTGCAATAAAGAATTTTCTATCTATTCATCTAATTATGATCGTGATGGTGGGGTCACCATACACCAAGCTCACTATCCAATGTGTTTAGACCATCTGTCAAACCAGCACCTCCATATCAAAGCCTACCACTCATTTGTCAGCAGTGAATGCCATTCAAATGGTAATCAACAAGATGGATTGTGCGTTGTGCAAGTATTGTTATGTGGCCGAATTATATGAGCTTATCACTAGCTTCTGTCCGTGGCTTGGCTTGCATGGTCTATAATGATTTTTAACAGACTTCAAAAAGAAGGAAGTTCTCAGTTTGGTTGTATTTTTTTTTATGTTTGGTACCTCATAACTCTGTCTTTTATAAATAGACTAGCTTTCGGCCTGCGACTTCGTTCGCGTCTCGTTTGATCCCGTTGATATTCCGGGGTAAAAAGTAGCCAGCGGACGATATTACAAACTACATCCAAATCGAATCAGTAGTTTTTACGTGAAAGATTAAAAAACATACATCCATACATCCTTACAAACTTTCGCGTTTATAATATTAGTAAGTGACAATTCAAATTTCTTTTTTTTATATATAAAATTCAATAAAAATCGGTTCAATAGTGTGGCTTTTAATGCGTATGTGTAAGGCAGACAACCCTCTCGCTCGCACATTTCAACATTTTTGAAGATATAATATAACTAAATGTAATTATGTGAAATTGCAGAGCTTCAGGGTCGAGAGAATAACAGTGCAAAGGTTCAGTAAAAATATCACATTGATCCAAACAAGTTTTCTACATAACTGAAAAAAAACATGTTAATGTAATCCACGTCCTATTATTAAGATAGGTATCAATAGTTGTTTGAAAGTGATTGGTCAACATTCATCAAGTTATAATCAGCAAACACATTTTTCAATAGTGCAGCCGACAGCACAATAACTAGGTACAGTTACCGACATACATTGATTAACAATAGATTATCCAACTATGTATGTTTTGGAAGCTTTTGACTATTTCTTTTACAAGAGAACTAGGCACGGCACATGCATAATTTTGACTTGCTGACGTTTCGGACAAAATATTTTGGGACAAAGTGTCCCAATTGACACTTTTGATTTTAATATTTTTGTTACTGACGATTCGGACACCATAAAATTAAAGAAGCTGTTGAGAGTCAGGTAATAGTACATTATGATATGAGTGCGGTAAGTTGAAAATTACAGCCGAGGCGATATTGCCAGACAAGAAAGCAGAGGCTGTAATTTTCAAAGCGCACGTATGTCGTACGACGTTTTATAACACATTTGCGAGGAAATAAATAAAACTCGGACTTTCTTCAAAGAATAAATCTTTATTCACTTGTTGAAGCAGTTAGAAAAATTTGAACAATTTGTAAAAGAATTAAATGCCCCCCCCCCCCCCCCCCCCACGCCACCCCCTGTTCGTTTTAGTGGGAGCATCTTGATAAACCGTACGTTTTACATTACCATAACGCACGAGTACGTAATGAATGACATACATCACGATACTGAAATTGGTGAAATAAGAGACCCTTACTTACGAGCACATGTGTTATAAATTTTTTTTAAGCAAAATATGATATAGCCATGAGGTCTCATCCAGAACAAAGAAAATATAGTTCTAATTACATCTCAATAGATGGCGTATAACCTGTATCGATTGGGCTTTAACGTTGTTAATTTCACAAAATTACATCAATAATAATACCAATCTAACTTGAATTTTGCAACTGCATTTACATGGAATTTGTTAATCGACTTATCCTGCTAATCGATCAATAGTAGGTACAATCGATCTGACTGTACCTACTAATCGACAGTGTTGATCATCACTGACTAATAAGTCATTGGTGAATCAGACCGTAAGTATTAAATGATCAAACTTTCTCACTAGAGGATTGGAATTCAAAAAGGACAAAATTTTATTTCATACATAATTTAAAAATATTGACTCAGGTACCATTTTGTAAATATTGTAAATACTGTATCAGTTGTAATTTTCTTTGTGAATAAAGTTAGTAATTTCTTAGATACCAAAAAAATTGCTGCGTACATTCGTAAAGCAACTGTTATTAGCACTTTTATAATTTTCGGTCGAGTCCCCTGATCGTAAGCTCTGAACTGCTTTCGCTGCCCAGCATAATGTCAAGCGATGTATGTGGCTACAGATATACGAAAACAAGAAGCTTTTGACGGCAAAAAACGTGCTAACGCGATGAAACGCGCTATAATGTCACTATTTACTTTACGAAACCAACATAAAGTCTGCATCCGTAACTCTAGAACCACATTAATGCGCAAGAGTGTCTTTTGCATGGCTCCATTTATCTACAATAAATTGCCAATACCATGGAGAGAACTGCCAACGTCGTTGTTTACGAATAAGCTGAGAACATTATTATGTACTAAATGTTACTACACGGAACATGAATTTATGACTGATAAACTACTGACATAATCATATTTTAATATTAATTTGACATCCTATAATTTATTTCAATACTGTATATCTACTACTCGTAAATTCTATTCTATAATTCCTATCGTACCTATTAATGCTTATTTTATAATTCTAATTAATTTTCAATTTTGTATTAATTATTTTTGTGTTTTGCACACCCTGTAGGGTAGTTTTACATTGATACAATGCTACTTTATAATATCTCTACACACATGTAATTCTGCAAATAAATATACTTTGACTTTGACTTTGACTATTTAGTCACAGAATACCTAGGTATTCAGTGACAAGATCGTCAGTAACAAAAATATTAAAATCAAAAGTGTCAATTGGGACACTTTGTCCCAAAATATTTTGTCCGAAACGTCAGCAAGTATGAAAACACTTCATAGAACCTGCCAGGCCTAAACCTGACAAGTTTTTATGAGACATCGATTGCGTTGTGTTTTAAACAACTTAACGTTTAATATTACGCAATGGCTGTATTAATAGGTCATTAAAATCTAAGGGCTATCATACACTGTAACGTCTATTTTAATCTAAGGGCTTATTACACACTAGAACGAGCTAAATAATGTCACACACGGCTATAATATCACACCATATAATAATGCCCTTTTTGACCTCATGAGATCTAGATCAATGTTGCACAAGTGTCACCTACCTATCTATCTATTTATCTATTTTAATACGAATGTCGTGACACACAGATTATAGCTATTGTCTATTGTGGACTCGACAGACGGGCGACTGGTCGCGTAAAAAAATTAAATCTAGTAAACAACAGCAACTTTATCTACTGAGAAAAGGCGCCTTAATAAAAAACTCACCGTAGTGATAAAAAAAACGGATTATGCATCATGCGTTCTATAATAACAATTTATTATTTATTTTGACAGACATTGGTATCGATTCGGTTGTTGCATTTTTCTAAACTAACCTAATTTGACAGCACTAAAAATGTTGCCGTCCCTTTCTCATAAACTGAAACGACAAGGACGGCTATAATTTTAGAGCTGTCAAATTAGGTTAGTTTAGAAAAAGGCAACAACCGAATCGATACCATTGACAGTAGTTTTTAAGAAAAAAAGTGTTCGTATCTATCACGAATTTCAGACATTTAATATATCTGTGGGTTTCTTTTGCGTATATTCGTAGAAATCACAAAAAAGGTGACTGTTTATGCGCAGTGTCAACAATTTGTAGCACCGCGCACAAAACGTCTCTTGGGCGACTGTTGACTGTTTGAGTAGTCAACATGCAGGCGACATTTAGTCGCTCGTCTGCACCAACCCTATTAACGACAGAGCACGTATCAGTTCTGTGAATTGCAGCTCATAATAAGATCAACCAGACAAAAGCTTCTAGAATTTAAATTGGAAATATTCCAATAATAGAAATTGGATTTACAAGAGGCACTAAATATACATGTACCTGTCCACTTTATCCTTGTGTGCGCACGATATTAGGTACAACCATTTAAACCAACTTCAAAAAATTAGGAGGTTCTCAATTCAGGTTTACTTCAGAACTCAGTCATATATAAACCGATTTGAATTTTTGAAGTGAATACTTCTTTAGCATCGTTAATTTGAAAGTCGATAAAACGAATAAGCGACAATTCGACCCCCACAAAACGCAAAACACTTTGATAGCGCGTTCTAGGATCCGGCTAAACTTAGCAGCGCCATCTAGTTCTGATTTAAGCAAAATGAGCGTAGAACCTTTTCTAACTAAATAAATACTGCATATTGGTTAAGTACATAAAAATAAATACTAAATTAATTTCACATTAAACACAGAGCGAGAGTGAATGCGTGGCACTCGAATTATAACTTCTTCCGCGCGGAGGGACTCCACGCACTGGTTTTTTTTAAGATTTTACTTCTACCACGTGTGAATTGCACACACGTTTTTTATTTTTATGTATGGAATTTTGTTACTCTTTCACGCATAAACTACTGATCCGATTTGGATAAACCTAGGCCTGCAGGTCACTGAATATATATTGTCCGTGACCTGCAGGCCGATGCGCAATGAGTCACGTGACTGTTTCCACATGACGTTCTGATCTCTAAGATTCTAAAATGTCTGATTTTAGAATGCCTCTCTAGGCAGGACGCCCTTAAATGTGTCTTATCTAACTAGTACACGTTAATGTATATACCCTTATTTACCTAATGATGATATCTTACAGTTTTACGCCTCTGGTAGTTCATTTACAAGTATTTACATCGATGTAAGGAATGGTATGTTATTCTGATACCTTTGGTGTTTTTAATGAGATGGAAAAAATGCATGGCTTCGATACTGGGCTAAAGTTATTCCCACCAGGTTAGCTTATGACCGGTTTTTGTAAGGTCCAACATAATTTGCACAGATTTGTTTAACTTGGTTTAAAAAAAAAACGAGCGCGTGGAGTCCCTACGCGCGGAAAAAGTTATATTTCGAGTGCCACGCATTCACTCTCGCTCTGTGTTTAATGTGAAATTAATTTAGTATTTATTTTTATGTACTTAACCAATATGCAGTACCTACTAAATGTTCACTTCAAAAATTAAAAGTAAAAAGTTGCAAAAAGTCTATAATGTCGGTTTGGATTTGAACTCGTATCCCGTTGTCGCAGTCCGACGGTATCACCGTTCCGCCAACAGAGCTCGCTGATGGTTGAAATTTACGGCTATGTTTCTTTTTCTTTTGTTTGACGCTGTCAGTTGGAAGTCGTATAACTTCAAAAACATGGGCGGTTAAATGCTGAACACTGCCATCTATTAACGATAATTAGCAGCTAGAGACTATGTCCTCCCGTATAACGCAACCTGGTTGGAAGTCGCATTAGAAGTATAACTTCAAAAAGTTTTAAACATAGTTTTTCTTTGTATCATACCTACTAACGATTATGGCAAGAAAGTAAAAATCGAGTTTCTAGAAATACTTAGTTTTTTTCTCAACCACATTTTTCCGCAATTACATTAATTTGTCACAACAATAAATCTTTGATGTAAAAGATCATTGTGTCACACAGTTGTCTATGAAGCGTGTTCAACAGTGTGTCCCACGTCCGTCATTACGTAACGTTTATAGCTAATAGCGATTATGCTAATATCAATTTCTCCGCAACACGTAATTGAGCCGCATGTAATCGTAGCATAACTAATCGCGCGACAGTTTAATTACTAAAATCTATGTAGTATGGTAATCAACTGATAGTAATATCTACTCACAGGTTTGCTTATCTATCTATAATATTATAAAACTGTAAAAAAACCATTAACTAAAATTAAAGATATGCGGATAAACCAAATATACAGATCTAGTAATAAACGATTCTGATTCCGAAAATCGAGTTTGTCTGTTTGTTTGTTTGTTGCGCATCACGCCTAAACTACTGGACCAATTCCAATGAAACTTATACAAAGACATAGACACATATACCATACAGAAGCCCTTTTTCCGGATGTCCTTTGTCCAGTTTTATACACAAACTAAAAAGTAATTCTAATGATTTTATTAAATAGAAACTTGTAATTGTTTCAGGATCTATTGGAGAGGATCTACAGACTATTCGACGTTGAGAGCGACGGCTATTTAGTACAAGAAGACTGGTTTGAGTTCCTCAAGCAAAGACTCACGTAAGTCACTTTTATATGTGTACCAGAATTAGTAGATGTTATCCCGAGAGGGAGCGATTCTTGACACTTAGGTACAAGAAGCTTTCGACGGCAAAAAATGCGCTGCAACACGCTAATGTCACTATTTATAGTAGGTGCCAAATAACACCGCAATACAGGTCATTCACCCACCTTCACCACGATGTCACAAAATTCAATTTATGCATGGTAAACAAACAGTACTACGAGATTCGAGCGATTACCGTCTTAGCGACAGGTTTGTATGGAAAGCGACAGAATTAGCCATTCATAAATTGAATTTTGCGACATCGTGGTGAAGGTGGGTGAATGACCTGTGTTGCGGTGTTATTTGGCACCTACTATAGAGTATTTAGTCTTATAGTCACTATTTAGTATGAAAACAGGTGGATTACTCTCGACCACAGTTCCAATCCAGATTTACGGAATTTGGCTGAGGTTATGTCATTTTTCAGTACCAAATGACACGAGATCTGTTTAAAATCCGGATCAAATTTGGAACGGCGGTGGTCAAGAGTAGCACTCAGTTCAGGAAACCTGCCAGGCTTAAACCCTTCTCCCATTACGATACGCACAGGCGATTCAAGTATCCTGCAAGTCTCTGAGACTAGTCGCTGCCAAGTATCTCACATACATTTGAGTGCAGGCTCGCACACTACGCTACTGGTATCCTGCATTCAAATGTATGTGAGATACTTGGCGGCGACTAGTCTCAGAGTCTTGCAGGATACTTGAATCGCCTGTGCGTATCGTAATGGGAGAAGGGCTTTAAACCTGGCAGGTTTTTATGAGACGATTGCCCACCTGGTGTCCCAGAATTAGTGGGGGAGTGATTCTTGACACTCTACTATACCTTATATAGGTAATTTATTGATTTACATTTTTGTGACTTCATTTTTTTTTACATTATAATATGTAAAAAATACATTTGACGACAATATCACCTGATGTTAAGTGATCTGTGTGATCGCAGTGAAGAGAAGCAGATAGACTTTGTGGAACAAGTGGAGAGTGTGGCGTACGTGCTGTGCGGAAATGACGTCATCACCATCGACGCCTTCCAGCACATCCTGCAAAACAAAGTTGTAAGTACTTTGAACCGGAGAACCGGAGTTCCTATAAACAAATATTCTTGGACATTACACACAACGCCCTCTAGTCCCAAACTAAGCAAAGCTTGTACTAAAGTAACTAGATGATAGACTACTTATATACATTTTTTTTCGTAAATACATGATAACACCCAGACACAGAACAAACATGTATGTTTGCCACACACAAATGTTTGTTCTCGGTGGGGATCGAACCCACGACCCACAGCACGGAAGGCACTAACTACTACCGACTAAGCTGCGTGTGACGCTATCCCTACAGTTGTCGATTGGCAAGTTAAAAAACGTAATAAAACATTTGTTTTAAAAGCATACTAGGTATAAAATATCTGATTATTTAGAAGACAAACAAGCTTGGGACGAACTAGCTCTAACTCATAAAATAAAAAAAATATAATCATACTTAATCATACAAAACGTAATGACGATTCAAAGTGATCAGTGATATTTTATTGAATAAAAACTTGTTGACTTTGATTTTCCTGTAAATAAATAAAAAAACACGCATGCTGCTTGTACCTACGTACATTTTAAGTAAAAGTTACGAGCTTGTTAGATTTTTATTTATATATTGTAGAACCATCTCAGAAATAACAACCAGTGAAATAACTCAAAACTTATATTCATCATCATTATCATCATATTACAATCAACAGCAAATTAACTCAATACATTAACTTAGACTTAATTCAAAACCAATCTTTAAACGCTATCAAAATCTAGTCACAAGTGTCCCGATCCCATGTCGGGTTCCGAATGCTAGCCCTCCCTCGTTCCACCGCCGCCGCCTCACAGCCAGCACGATAGTTTGTTTATGTTTTAAAGTAATCTTTTGTATGAGAAATTCAATAAACCTTACATTCGACCATCCTGATGACGTGTAATGCCCTCATACACGTACCCGGTGGAACCTTACATTCGGCCAGATTGAGTACCAGAATACATTAAATAAGTGTAATTATTAAAGCCTTACACAATGTATTTGTTTCTATTGTTTTCCAAATAATAACAGTAATGCAATAATTACCCATACACATAACTTTCGTCATCAAAATAATATGTTCTAGATATTGAAACAAAAATATAATGTTAATGATTATTAATGACTTATTATAAAAATTAAAACAAATATTTAAGTCGTTTATCTAATTATAACTTGGTTAAAATTTATTATCTATGTATACTAAAATTTAACTAACCATATTTGACATTATACAATAGTTTAAGAACCCATAATACATTTATAAATTGGTTAGCAAAACTCTGATAAAACCATTTATCACCTACTAAAACTACAATTATATATTTAACAATTTTATAACAATCCAACAATACATTCATTGATCCTTCAACAATTCAATAAATCTTCCATCAATGACTCACAAATTTATAAATTGGTTGAGAATTCATCGACTGTTCTACCACTACATCTTTAACAATTAACAATATAATATACAATTCGACTAATTGAATGGTTTTTATCAACCATTTAATCAGTACAACAACTAGTTGAACTTCATTAACCAATTACCAGTCGGTCAATTTAAAAGTCTAACAATCTTATGGTGTGTTAATTTATTACCTATTATAATAATATAATATTATAATTATATAATATTATAATTATAATATTTATAATTTATGATGACAATGATTTCTTTTATATTCTGGTGAATCCTTCTTTTTTTTATATATTTTACAAATACCTACCATAATATTATAACGTAGATATTTGATATACAAATTTATAACTGCATACGTCTTTATACTATACAACTTTAACAGCTCACTGATATTAAAATTTCTCATCGACTTTTATTAATCACATTGAACAGTTAATCAATTCGATCGTTTAATAAATGAATAATTCTTTAATTAACCAATTTAGCGATTTACCACTATATAATAATGTACAACATTCTGTTCATTTATCAAAGTATCAAATATATCAAAGTATCAAAATATCAAAGTGTCAAAGTATCAAAGTATCAAAGTATCAAAGTATCAAAGTATCAAAGTATCAAAGTATCAAAGTATCAAAGTATCAAAGTATCAAAGTATCAAAGTATCAAAGTATCAAAGTATCAAAGTATCAAAGTATCAAAGTATCAAAGTATCAAAGTATCAAAGTATCAAAGTATCAAAGTATCAAAGTATCAAAGTATCAAAGTATCAAAGTATCAAAGTATCAAAGTATCAAAGTATCAAAGTATCAAAGTATCAAAGTATCAAAGTATCAAAGTATCAAAGTATCAAAGTATCAAAGTATCAAAGTATCAAAGTATCAAAGTATCAAAGTATCAAAGTATCAAAGTATCAAAGTATCAAAGTATCAAAGTATCAAAGTATCAAAGTATCAAAGTATCAAAGTATCAAAGTATCAAAGTATCAAAGTATCAAAGTATCAAAGTATCAAAGTATCAAAGTATCAAAGTATCAAAGTATCAAAGTATCGAAGTATCGAAGTATCGAAGTATCGAAGTATCGAAGTATCGAAGTATCGAAGTATCGAAGTATCGAAGTATCGAAGTATCGAAGTATCGAAGTATCGAAGTATCGAAGTATCGAAGTATCGAAGTATCGAAGTATCGAAGTATCGAAGTATCGAAGTATCGAAGTATCGAAGTATCGAAGTATCGAAGTATCGAAGTATCAAAATATAAAGTATCAAAGAATCAAAGTATTCAAGTATCAAAGTATCTATTTAACAATTTAACGATTCAACTATTTAATTATTTAGAAATTAAACAATTTGTCAATTTATCCATTTAAGCATTAACCACGTTTAACAATTTAACCGTTTAACCATTTATCCATTTAACCAAATGGTCAAATAACCATTCAACCATTTAACCAAATAGTTAAATAATCATTTACCCAAACGGCTAAATAACCATTTAACTATTTAACCGTTTAACCATTTATCCATTTAACCAAATGTTCAAATAACCATTCAACCATTTAACCAAATAGTTAAATAACCATTTAACCATTTAACCAAACAGCCAAATAACCATTTAACCATGTAACCATTTAACCATCCTTCAGGTCAAATCACGGATCTCCATATCATCCGTTTGACCTGAAACAACATAAACCAATTTTGTAGTCACTTAGCATCAAATAACAATCATTCGTTAGATAGAAAACATACTCGATCATGTTAAAAATCAAAAAGGCAACATCTATTCATAGGTGCGGTCTGAGAAAGATGAACTTAACTTCTGCAGAAAATTTAGGTATTTAGCGTATTTGGCCCATAGATATACGTGATCATCAAAATGTAGGTAATACGTAATACGTATTCATTCTAATCACAGTTATCCCAGACTTTTTTTTTTTATGCATATCTTCTCTAAATATAAAACTCTTTTAAAGATGACTGATGATCAATGCACAGCCCAAACTATAAGTTCCAGAAGTATACAATTTGGAGTGTAGTATCCTTATATAGGTAGCATAGGGGTGCACCAAGTAAGGAATTTCGAAAAGTCATATCTCGCACCCTAAAGGGTCTAAAATTATGATCAAAGATTTCAACCAAATAATGCTTGGTACTACTCGAGCAAAGCCGCGGGTGACCGCTAGTTAGATATATAATATTTTATTTTATTTTAGCATGTCTATATCGACAATGTTAAAAGTATCCCTGTTTGAAGTAGCAAGTCTCCTATATTTATTTATTTTGTCGTATTTTGTTGCAAGTGTACCTATTAGGTATTATCAATCAATCCATAAATAAGCAAATTAGCCAATCCTTGCAATAAAATTATTATAACAATGTAAATTCTGTTCATCCATTGAATTTCTTGTAGTATCTTGTTTATTATTTAACTGAGACATTACATTCTATGTTCAGTTGGGAGACACACTTCTTCTTTATAATCTGGTAGTGCCTTCACCATCCGATTTCATACTACATGTTAATGTTTGAGCATAAACTATCAAGCATGATGTAAAACTAAACTAAAGGCAAAATCCTTTTGAAGCTGACAAAAACAAATTAAGTGGTGGTTCTCAGTCGCACAACAACAAATAAGTAGTGAATCTATAGCCAATTCTGAATATATATTTTTTATACTCAAGATTACTGTTGTTTTAAATCCTTGGAAAACAATAAATGGTCTCAAATAAAGAATAAAAATAAATTGTAGTGTAGCTAATCTAGTTTTCGTGTACTCATAGTTATTTAGTCAGACTTCGATATGTAACGCTTTAATAGGTAGGTAAAGCAAATAGTTACGTAGGTACCTTCCGCCCTACTTATTTTAGATCCAAACTAAGTAGGTGTACATTTACCGCAAACTCCAAAAATTAACTTTCTGATTGTGTAATCATGCATTGATAATTTTTATAACTTTACTAGTAGTTCGCTTCACTCACTCTCAATAAAATAGTTTAGCAGCTTTTCCGAATTAAAACTTTTTGTTTATTTAAAAGTACTCATACTTCTCACAAATAAATTATTCTGTTGGTAATTAAAGTAGAATTTAAAACAATTCTATTAATTCAGATCCTGGCAATCTGTTTACAAGTAAAACTGATAGTCAACAACGGAACCGCGAATTAATTAACATCCCGATGATTGTTTGGGCCGCAACGCAACACATTGAAGATTTACTAATAATGAGATCATATCTCATCTCATAAAATAAATTATGACTGAAGATGGCCCAAACTTGGTTTAGGACATACCTTGTCACAACTTAGTCCATTTTGTTTTCCTTTCTTTTGAACGCAATTTAGTCCATAATATCTTTTATTGCCTTTTTTTTATTATTATTACAATAATTTTACTTGTATAGTTTAATCAATTACAGCTCTGGCTGGAAGAACTAGAAAACCGCTATTGACAAAGGACTGAATCATAGATAATCGGAAATATTAAAATCAAAAGTGTAAATTGGGGCATTGCGTCCCAATACATTTTGCCCGAATGGACAGCAAGTCACGTGTACAATACCTAGTATAGTATAATATAATCTGAGACTATACCTACCCCGTGTAATCACTTGCTTATAATTCTCTAAACTTTAGAGCCTAAAGGCATTACGTCATAATGTTATGCACTTGTTGCATTACAATAATTATAGACGACTATTATTTAAGTTTGTATCAAAGGTTTAGGTACTGATAAAAAATAATATTTTAGCGTCATGTTTATCTGTATACGCTACTTTTTAAAGTTGTACTGTAATCTTTGTTTAGTCTGTTTACAGGATACAATTGGCACAATAATCTTTGCCATAAAATAAATTTCGCTAATAAAATCATGAAAACTCGCGTAACCTTTTAAACTATGCTCGCACTAAATATATCGTAGAATATCTTAATTGAATTTACAATTCCTATGGTTTTGCGTAAAGAGATTTTCATTGTTAGCCTAAGAAAAACTTTTAAAACTTACTAGGTTTCTTAAAACGTACCTAGTAGATATAAATGTATTAAACCTCGTAATCCTAATAACGAATTCCGTTGTCATAGTGTTACAATAATTATTTCGCGTAAGCTGTAGCATTACAAGATTTTGTGATTTTATCGCGACGATCGAAATTGATATTCCATTGATAGTCCTTTACTATCGCTTAAATTCAACGTCAAGTCCGAATATCCTAACATTTTATCAAGGTAAGTATAGGTACTTATTTAGCAATCACTTTTCTGACCTTGGTTCACAAAATAAACCATTTTTCATCTCTATTTACCACATCTACACAGGTAGAGTTAAAACTCTTGCACTGCATTTTTTTTTTTTATAGAAAAACGGTTAACAATCCTTACCTCCCAGCCACCAACTTAGTCACACTCGTTTACCCCTTTTTTTTATCCGGACAATAATTCATTGATTTATTTATAACAAGTTAACTCTGGTAGGTATCATTATTAAACTTATATAATTTACGAATGTGCTTTACTCTATCATATTTTGTTGACTGCTACAGTAAAAAGTCTTATAAAAGAATGTATAAATTCTGTGATATCTTTAAGTGAAAAAAATACTCGTAGGATTCTTCTTCTTGCGGTTTGATCAACAACTCTAAACTAATTAGGTTCAAATAGAATTTTGCTACTGTTACCCCATTATCTGTGGCGTTCATAAGATCATCCCTTAAACAAGTAGAAATGTTATTGTAACGCAAAATAAAATTGAATTGAGTACATGACCTTTTTCAATGTTGTCGCGTCACATTTCAATTCTCCCGGCGCCGGCCCAGCACCCGGCAGCGCTCGAAGCTGCGGGTCACCCGGTGCCGTCCAGTACCAGGCAGCCGTCACGACTACGGCTCGCCAGGCAACGCTCAGCACCAGGCAGCCCTCGTGACTGTAGCTCGCCCGGCGCCGCTTAGCACCAGGCAGCCCTTGTGGCTGCGGATCACCTGGCGCCACTTAGCACCAGGCAGCCGTTGTGGCTGCGGATCACCTGGCGCCGCTAAGCACCAGGCAGCCCTTGTGGCTGCGGATCGCCTGGCGCCGCTAAGCACCAGGCAGCCCTTGTGGCTGCGGATCACCTGGCGCCACTTAGCACCAGGCAGCCGTTGTGGCTGCAGATCGCCTGGTGCCGCTTAGCACCAGGCAGCCCTTGTGGCTGCGGATCGCCTGGCGCCGCTTAGCACCAGGCAGCCCTTGTGGCTGCAGATCGTCTTCACGTGGCATGTCTTAACTTGATTGCACCACGAAAACCAGCCATCCATTGTTCTGAAAAACTCGCGCAAAACAAAAAGAAATGAGTGTAGGTACCCATAACCTAATAATTTTACAACAAACTACCATTATTAATTATCTTTTTGCAAATCTTACTTAGTAAGTAAGTAATCTCAGTACCTAAATCTATTTTTAGAATGAGTATTTGGTTGCGACGACATACCACATAGGTACCTACTACATGGCTAGCGATAAGGGGCCCTGTAACTCAACCTTAAACACAATACAAAGAACACCTTGTGAAGTATAGCGACGTAACGTAAACAAAACTGTAATGTGTTGCTGGAATGTTCAATCTTTAAGCGTACATATTATTATATACCTTTAATTTAACATTGCGTCATCTTGAAAATAATTAAACCAGTATAATATGGAAGAAATAAACAAATATTAATCATTCATGAATATTTAACATAACGCACAAAATAGAACGCTATCGGTGCCAAACTAAGTAAAATTAATAATACATAATACGCAACACACATTTTTGTTGTGCAGGTACTTTTATACATACATAAAGACAGCCAGACACATAGCAAACATCTATAACAAGTAACCAACAAACTGCAAATTTGTTTAATGTAGAATCGAACCCACAACCTCATCGTACAAAAGGCAGAGCTAAAACCAACGAAGTAGTGGCAATTTTACAACTACTTTTGTGTCTTATTTTATTTTCTTTAAACCAATATAATATGGACATTATGGACGTGTACTTACGTAATTTTCGGTAATCCCACTTCTGAGATGTAGAACCATCTCAGAAATAACAACCAGTGAAATAACTCAAAACTTATATTCATCATCATTATCATCATATTACAATCAACAGCAAATTAACTCAATACATTAACTTAGACTTAATTCAAAACCAATCTTTAAACGCTATCAAAATCTAGTCACAAGTGTCCCGATCCCATGTCGGGTTCCGAATGCTAGCCCTCCCTCGTTCCACCGCCGCCGCCTCACAGCCAGCACGATAGTTTGTTTATGTTTTAAAGTAATCTTTTGTATGAGAAATTCAATAAACCTTACAATATATAATTATATATTATTTAATATAAAAGATTATGTAAATATGTAGAGAGAGAAAGCCATATATAGATTACTATAATTGAATATTAATCATTCTACTCTTACTAGAAATCATCTAAAACTCGTCAATAAGCTATTTATTGATTAAAATAATAGCCTGTTCGTCAGGATGTAAAATGGATATGTTTTATAAAGTAAAGATGTAGAAATCCTTTTCATACTTAGGAGTTTATTTCTCAGTCGCTAACACAATACTTCTTAGAATAAGCCACGGTTATAACTAGCACAATAGTCTACCTACTTAACACAGGTAGGTACAGAAAATAACATCATACCTTTATAACTTGTTGGCACATAGCCTCCTTGAATGATATCAAATCGGCAATAGACTTCCATGTTACCCGTACCAAATCCAACACGAGACTGTCCTCGTCGAATAATCTCAACACACTGCTGTTCACATCGTGCCGGTCGTTATGGCAAAAGCCATGTGAAGTTGGTTACAGTTCATTGTATAAGACGTAAACAAATGTCGGAAGTCAGTACACAATCTAACATTCTACATAATGCAATATAAAATATAACTTGGGGATACTCTGAACTTTGATATTTATAATAAATTAGTATATGATTTTATCAATATCAATTACGATTATAAAGTACTGCTAGTTCTATACAATACCGATCTTATCATCGGATGTAAACAATCAATTATACATATCTAGATACTGATATACATTGGGATATTCATGATAAATTATATAATTAATTTAGATAGTACATTAACTATTATACGAGTACATCTGAATCAATAGGTTTTTATACATTTTGATGGAATGTAAAATACTAATTGTATTCGCAACCAACGTGAACGTCGTACAGACCAACTTAGTGTTGCAATAATGTAAAAATACAAAGGCTTAGCTACAGTGTTGTCACAGTGGTTCGATATAAATGTAACGGTTCTTAAATTGTTATATACTTCACTATATTAACATTATATAATATATCCAAATCTAACAAGCTCATTGCATGAATGAAAAACTTCGAAATCTCAAAAGTCGTAAAGCAAGCAAGCAAGCTCGTATGAGTTAGTAGCCAACTCATGTGACAGAGTTTTTAGGCCGCCTTAAGGCCTCCGTCATGGCTTAACGACTGCTAGAGCCGGGACAGTTTAACGCGCCCTCCGAAGCACGGAAGCGCTCAGATGTAAATGCCACTAACGGTTACCCAATCCAAATAGTGACCGCGCCGAACGTTGCTTAACTTAGATAATCAGTGAAGATTGGCTAAGCAAAAGTCGTAGAACCAACGCACCATGACCTGTAAAATACCCCCCGGACTTATTAGGGCAATTATGTAACACCGTGTATACAAAAATATAGTTTACGTCAACTTCGTTGTATACATAAGACGAACACACTAGTACTTGAGTTTGTGTTTTCCAGGTGACAAATAGACTGTTCAGGGTTTTGGATACTGATGGTGATGGGTTCACCACCGCCGACGAGGTCATGGAGTTCATATCAGCCGTCTCCAGCAGCAGGTATGAAAGCTTTCTTTGAAATGAAATGAATTGAAATAGCAACAGACATTCATAATAAAATAAAATAAATAAATAAATATTCTTGGACATTACACACAACGCTCTCTAGTCCCAAACTAAGCAGAGCTTGTACTATGGAAACTAGATTGCTGATATAATACTTATATACATTTTTTTTGTAAATACATACTTATAATACATAGTAACACCCAGACATAGAACAAACATCTATGATTGGCACACACAAATGTTTGTTCTCGGTGGGGATCGAACCCACGTCCCACAGCACAGAAGGCAGAGCTACTACCGACTGAGCCATGACGCCTGTCATATTACATTTTCAATATTCTTTAAAATGTAGGCACCTAAGTACTATATTAGTTAGTTTTGATAACGGTACTACGCTAAAATAAAAGCACCTTACAATAACGTCCTTTACACTCTTTTTCGTAACAAGCAAGCATTCTCGTATGAGTTAGTGGCCAACTCTGGTGACGGAGTTTTTAGGCCGCCTTAAGGCCTCCGTCGTGGCTTAACGACTGCTAGAGCCGGGACCGACCGTTTAACGTGCCCTCCGAAGCACGGACAACAACAACAGTATCGGCAGTTATTTGGTAATCTACATCGGGGACAAGCCAGCATGGGTTCAATCAATTCTAACCATTTGCCACGGGCAAATGCCCAGGGAAAAGCATTTTGTACACATCAGTAGACTAGAGGTTGTATTAAAGTTGCTAGCAAAACTTTTACTATAGATTTTCCCGATTTTCCAGGAATTAATTGTTTATTCTCTTATTTTGATCTCAGACCTAGAGTAGGCTTCGACAAGAGTAGCGTGGACAGGCTGGAGCAGTTATTCATGAAGACAGTCGGAGACCAGAAGGAGATCACCAAGGAACAATTCCGGAAGATCATGGAGTCCAAAAACGTAGGTAAACTGTTCTTAAATAATGTAGAAAGTTACTGAGTTTGGTACAAAATAACTAGTAGTTCGACCCGAACTGAGATCTCGTGATGGTCGGAGGTTAATAAACCCCAAACAATTTTTATTGACCAATGGTTGTAATAAACTTTGCAAATCGCTTCGAAATCGCCGTCTAGCTAAGTACCAGTCTTACTTGAACTATAAAATCATTGAAACTCTAAGAAATGGTAGCTCACTTTATACTGGGATTTCCAATTTTATATTTTTTACAATAACTCAAAAACTATTAGACCTAGAATCAAAATAAAAACGGTTTTGGAATGTCTACGCAAAACCCTATCATATGACACTTCACTTGATATTATTGTACGACTTTTTTTTTACTTCCTTTGGACCCTCATAACTTCACGACCCTTTAACTGATTTACTTCATTTAACAAACCAGTAAAATTTAAGAGTACTATCCGTATACCTACCAAATTCTGTGAAAATCGGATAAGTGGTTCAAAAGATCTCGACGAACAACCATACAAACATACAAAGCATTTTTGTCCAAGTTGTCACTAAGACAAAGCACACAGAAACTGTTTAGTACAAAATTAGTAGTTTAAAAAACAGCTGGCAGGGTGGTATTTTTGTGTGCTACAGCAGCAAAAAGCCTCGAAACAACTGAAGTTACTGTTTCGTCCCAGTGGGACGAGATACCAGTAGTCCGAAAGTAGAATAACTCCATTGAATCTACAGCATCCTGAATGTTAATGCTGAAAGATAAAATTGCCCTCTGCTTTGGAACCACATCCAGAGGTCTAAATCGCTATTAATTAAAAAGTACTATATTCTAGTTTACTAAGTGTTTCTGTTACTAACGCCTTATGGAATGAACCAAGTGGTTTGAATAAATAATCCTACTAATATTATAAACGCGAAATTTTGTAAGTATGGATGGATGGATGTTTGCTCCTCATTCACGTAAAAACTACTGATCCGCTTTGGATGAAACTTGGAATATATATTGTCCGTGACCTGGATTAACACACAGGCTACTTTTTATCCTGAAAAGTTAACAGGATCCAACGGGACGCGAACGAAATCGCGGGCGGCACCTTGTCTAAAATAAATAAATTGCTAGCTAGTAGGTAGTTAATATCCCTTTTTTAAGATTAGGTAATCTAATCATGGTAAGGTGCATTGGGGTAATTCCGAAAATGGGTATATTCCGAAAATCCATAAAATCTAGTAACATAATGCGATATTTTTCTGTTGGCAACATTGGTCTAGACGCCATCTTGATTGGCATCGCCGTGACAGTCCTTTATATCCTCGTGCCAACAGGAAAATATCGCATTAAGTTACTTGATTTTATGGATTTTCGGAATATACCCATTTTCGCAATTACCCCAATGCACCTGTATTACATTCCAGCCATTCTTCACGGAGCGTGTATTCCAAATATTTGACGAGGACAACAATGGTGCTATTTCTCTTCAAGAGTTCATAGCAGCGGTACATCAGTTCGCGGGTCACTCGCCTGAGGACAAGATTCGATTCCTATTCAAGGTCTACGATATGGACAGTAAGATAAATAAATATCCTTGGACATTTCAGGCAACGCCCACTAGTCCCAAACTAAGCAAAGCTGGTACTACACACACACAACACACCTTCAGATACACACAATGCACCATGCACAGACACTATAACTAATAAAATATACACGCTTAACTATGCACACTAGTTTCGTTTTTTAGAGCATTTTGTAACCGAAGTTGATCAAATTATTTTTGCCCCTCACCACTTTTTTGTTTTCTATACTAATATTATAAAGAGGAAAGGTTTGATTTTTTGTTTGTTTGTTTGTTTGTATGAATTGAATAGGCTCCGAAACTACTGGACCGATTAAAAAAATTCTTTTACCATTAGAATCCTACATTATCCCTGATGAACATAGGCTATATTTTATCCCGGAATTCCCACGGGAACGGGAATTACGCGGGTGAAACCGCGAGGCGCTGCTAGTTTATTATATTCCTTAAAATATGTATATTTTTATATGATCTGATTACAAATTGCTGTTATTATATTGTTAGGAATCAGAAGCGGTTCCACATAAAAAAAACCATAAGAAGTAGTATTTGTGGTAAAAACACACAACTTTAACAGCTGACAAACAGCTAACTTCCATTAATCGCATTAATGCTCATAGAAATCAGGATAAGGCACTAAAAAATGACGAGAAATCATCAGTTTACACAAATAACCTCACAGTTTACATTTAACCAACAAAACAGCGTTGACTAGTTAAACAATCTAACTAACTTCGTAACTGATCATCGTTACCGACCAATCAGTTAGTCTCGCACAATAATTAGCAACCCTAGAGCGCTATAAAGACATGTGCATCGGACGAAAGTCCGATCAAGACTGCCTGGTCGCTCCGGCGCTCCGCGCGCATCGCCTTATAAAGGAGTGCGTAAACAAGTGACGTCACATAATCCAGGCTTCTTCGAGGGGCTTCCAACAATATATATATTTTTTGATGTAGTTTCTACTCTGTAGCCCGCTTTCACATCACACGTCTCGGTGCAAATCTATCCGAGAGGGGTAAATTGAAAACCAGCGCTGTATGTCTAGCATCCAGTTTATGCTGAATTTACCCCTTTTGCCCTCTTCGAAGTTACTGTTAACTATAACCTTGTACCTTTTATAATATCTACTGAGGCAATAAATGTTTTTTGTATTTGTATTTGTATGTACTATGGGAACTAGATTGCTGATATAGTACTAACACCCAGACATAGAACAAACATCTATGTTTGCCACACACAAATGTTTGATCTTAGTAAGGATCGAACCCACGATCCACAGCACGAGAAGCAAGAAAAAGAGGTTATTTACGGGTTGTGTATAACTTTGATAACAAGAGAATAAATAATTTCTTGCGGTACATTAGATCGCAGGTCAAGATTTCCTTTTCAAGGTCTAGAATATACCTAGGCTAATACTTAGTTACTATTTACAGCTGTTGAAGCTTACCAAGCTACTTGTAATCTAACTACCAGTTACTCTAATTCTTCTATCCCCAATTTATTTTACTCTCAATTCTTGACCAATTCTGCTATCCTACCGACTGCGCCAGTTTTTATTTCTAGTCACTTACAGAGACTTTTTTTAAAACAGTCACACTCAATTGGTTTTCCCTAAAACCCTACTGCCCAACTGTGCCAAAATTTAAAAATTTTTGGTTTTTACCGTTTTTTTACTAGGAAACCGTCTTTCGTACTTACAATAAGTTTTGCATACTAAAATCTATTACCAAATACGTTAAAATCCAACCGGCTGCGCCAGTTTCTTATACAATATTTTTTCTACTGGATAACGGCCTTTTTCTACTAGATTTCTTACACAATATTTTTTTTACTAGATGACGGCCTCATCCAACACAGAGAACTCCAACACGTAATGAGAGTTTGCATGGAAGAGAATGGAATGCAATTTAGCGACTCACAACTGTTGGAACTAACAGCCGCCATGTTTGAAGACGCTGATACTCAGAACCGTGGTGCGATCACGTACGAGGCTTTCAGGCATATGCTGGAAATGCATGGGGGGTTGATGGAGAATATTACTACTAGGTGAGTTAGGGCCGAATACTCAAACGCCACTTAAGGCGTATGTAAAAGGCAGACAACCCTCTCGCTCGCACATTTCAACATTTTTGAAGATATAATATAACTAAATGTAATTATGTCAAATTGCAGAGCTTCAGGGTCGAGAGAATAACAATGCAAAGGTTCAGAAAAAATATCACATTGATCCAAACAAGTATATTAACCAAAAAACTTATAAATCATAAATAATTTTATTCTTTGTGAATCCAGGTAGTTACAATAAAGGTGTTATGTAAAGAAAAGGGAATCACTAGATCCTGCTCATTAGCGTACAAACATTTAAGAGGTAGTTATTGGTAAGTAGGTAGGTACTAAGGCACTAAAATGGGCAATAAAACACGAATAAAACGACATTTTCTGAAAATGAGTCCTAGCTAGATCCATTTATCGCCCCCGAAATCCCCTGTATACTAAATTTCATGAAAATCTTTGGTGCCGTTTCCGAGATTTAGATTGTATATATAAGTACCTATATATATACAAGAATTGCTCATTTAAAGATATTAGATTAGTTAGATGCAAAGGTCTGTATATTTAGTGCTGTATCTGTATATTTTTGGACATTTTTGAACCAGAATATACACGGTGTAACATAAATACCCTATAAGTCTGAAGGTGGGGTATTCTACAGGTCATGGTGAACAGTGTTTGTTCTAAGACTTTTGAGATTTCGAAGTTTTTCATTCATGACATGAGCTCGTAACTTTTACTTAAAATGTACCTACACACGCACACGCGCGTGTGCGTGCGACGCGATAGGATGGTACCTACGTGTGTATGTATGTGTACGAGTAAACAAACACTTAGGGTTGACGCAAATTTCTAAAATAATAAAAGTTGTACTTTTGTGTGAAAATTTCAATAACGATTTATTGACCCTTTGCACACGTCCAAGCATTCAGGTGGTTGGTCTGAATACGCCCTCTTTGGGCTTATAGGGTAATTATGTTACACCTTGTATTCCTTCAAATTTTTCTACTAAGATGATATTTTCTTTCAGCATAGACCGTTGGCTAGTGCCCCCAAAACTAGACACAGAACCAACTACCTTCCTCCAAAAGTTAGCCAAGCTCAAACCTTACCAGCTCTCCCTACCGTATGCGAAGAACAACTACGCATTGATCACATACTTGGGGGTATTCTTCGCGGTGAACATCGTGTTATTTGCTACGAGATGTTACGAGTATCGGGAGAGCAATGGATATGTTATTCTGGCGAGAGGATGTGGTAAGATTTTGTTGAAATAGTAACAGAATAAATAAATCTATACATAGTATTACTAGTGGCTCTGGGAGCTGTAGACCTCGCGACGTTTTATGCTGATGCTCTCATTCAGTGAAGGAAAACATCATGAAGATAATTATCAGTTAGTATTCTAACAGCGACGAAACGCTAGCAGCCTGTCACGTATTGAAAACTAACTATAATGCAAAATGTTGTGTGTGTGTGTGTGTGTGTGTGATGTGATGTTTTTTCTATTTAATTTTGTAAATTTTTGAGGAATGTAATGTGCAAGTGCATTTTCCGTTTTGTGATTTTTATGATATATTTGCAGGTCAATGTTTGAACTTCACGTGTGCGTGGGTACTAGTGCTAATGCTGCGGCATTGCATCACAGCACTGCGGGTTCGAGGACTCGGCTCCTTACTGCCGCTAGACCATCATATATACTTACACAAGGTAATACAGAGATTCCAGGTGTTCGGCTTGGCGTGGGTTTAATCCAGCTGTTCAGAAGACCTATAGTAGGTGCCAAATAACATCGCAATACAGGTCATTCACCCACCTTCACCACGATGTCGCCAAATACAATTTATGTATGGCTAATTCTGTCGCTTTCCATACAAACCTGCCGCTAAGACGGTATAATCGCTCGAATCTCGTAGTACTGTTTGTTTACCATACATAAATTGAATTTTGCGACATCGAGGTGAAGGTGGGTGAATGACCTGTATTGCGGTGTTATTTGGCACCTACTATAGTACTGGTTTTGGTGTGTAAAGCAGGTGCACTGAAAGACCGAAAAGGTTGATTCAACATTATTTCAACCGATATTTAGGGTTAATATAGCCCCTACACTAATGATTTGTTAAATCAACTATAATTTGTCACATCAAATACCACGCGTCGGTTGTTTAAACATAATTTAATGTATCAACTCGACTAACAGCCGAATACTCAAACGTCATTCAAATTTGAGCACCACTTAAGATTGCCCTGCTTCTGTTTGACATTACTCATTTGTAAGAGATGGCAATAATTTAAGCGGGACTTAAATTGAGTGGGGTTTGAGTTGCGTTTTAGTATTCGGCTGATAGACATTCAACTATTGGGTTTTTCAGTGTGTGAAACGTCTGACGCCCGGCACACTAGTGTGCGGTAATTTGTATGGAAACACTGACCGGATTTTTAGAGAAGTGAAGACCAAGCTTCTCAAAAAATCCGGTCTGGTCTACAACGTAGACCAAGCTTATGTAGGACTATACTAAGCCCGTACTCGCCATGTTAAACTTCTCAAAGAAACCACTCAGTGTCTCCATAAAAATTTGCGCACACTGGTTTGCTGGGCGTCATACGTTTTACACACCAAAACCCGTACTAGGTCTTCTGAACAGCTGGATTAAGGCGTATGTATAAGGCAGACAACCTTCTCGCTCGCACATTTCAACATTTTTGAAGATATAATATAACTAAATGTAATTATGTGAAATTGCAGAGCTTCAGGGTCGAGAGAATAACAATGCAAAGGTTCAGTAAAAATATCACATTGATCCAAACAAGTTTTGTAACCCAAAAATTAAGTCCCGTATCTTAGGTTTTACAAATTTTGGATCTTTTTTTGGTTAGAAAACTTTATTGGATCAATGTGATATTTTTACTGAACCTTTGCATTGTTATTCTCTCGACCCTGAAGCTCTGCAATTTCACATAATTACATTTAGTTATATTATATCTTCAAAAATGTTGAAATGTGCGAGCGAGAGGGTTGTCTGCCTTTTTTATACGCCTTAAACCCACGCCAAGACGATGAATTGATTATTTCTCAGATTCTCTACGTAATCTTCAAAACGTCAGCTCTAAAGACCGCCAACTCAATATTTTTATATGGTTTTGTATGAAATATCATACAAAGATCGTTAAGCCCGAGTATTATGTATTGACTTTATTTCCAGGTGACCGGAGTACTGATAGTTGGATACAGCCTCCTGCACACTGTTATGCATTTCTGTAACTTTAGTAAGTATCTCATCTCCTTTATCTTCATCTTATTTTATCTTTATCTTGTTTCGTCATTACCTGGTTTTGTCTCTTGCTTCATATTGTTCGTATCTTTCAAAAATGTTAATTCTCTCCTCTCTCACTATATTTTCTATGTCTGTTCTGTGTTTTTTCTGTGTATATCTATGTCAAATAAACAATCTATCTATCTAATGACCGAATACTCAAACGCCACTTAAATTAAGTTCAAGCTTCAATTATTGCCATCTCTTACAAATGAGTCAAACAGATGCAAAGCAATTTTAAGTGGTGTTTTAAATTTGAGTGACGTTTCAGTATTCCGGCTTTAGTATATGTTTATTTGTGTTAGGTGAGTTTCATTAGCCTCTTTTATGTAATGTCTTAACTTCTTACGTAGTCCTACATTATTTTCGTGATTTCTCTCTTCCACTTTTTACTGAATAGTTTTGTCTTATTTTTTTTTATGTGTTTTGATTTGAAATTTGACTGTATTTTATCCATAGCGTGTATTATTTTTCATCTACTATCAATTTGATTACTTGGTTTTTGGCTACTTACATTATTATGTATGTACCTATACCTATACCTATATACTTTTTTTATAATTTCTGTAAAAGTGGTGTACAATATACTTACATTTTCACGTCACTTAACATTCTCCTTTCATTTTATCTTTCTTATCTTTATCCTTTCGATATTCTCGTATGTGTGACCTACTCAATGTGCAATACATACCTACTGTTTCTAACAAGATGTATCCTGGACACAGGAGTATTTGGACCACGACGGCAGTGTGCGCGTGAAGGGTATAAGCTGGCCCCTGAGATACAGTTCGTAACTAGTTCGGGAGCCGGAATATACCCAACCCGCTCTAACACGTCGTTGTACGCTCAAATGCTCTTGTCAAAATTTGATGCTACTATTTTGAAGTAGCTTTAGTTTTTAGTTAAATTAGTTTAGATAATAAGTGAAGGTTGTCTGGAAGAAATCGTATTAAACGATAAGACCGCCGTTTGCAGGACTTTGTCTGTCCTTACGTAACTGTAAGTTGTACCTGTCCTCAATAAAGTTTTTATTTATTCATTTAATAAAGAGTTTTCTATATATCTATCTATTTATACCATTATATTCTCTCATTTCATTTAAACCTTTAAGATCTCATTTTTACACAGTTCAATGATTCTAATTCTTATTCTTACCTTTGTATTTCTCGTTTAAATGTTATATTTTTCTTTCCATATCTCAGGTATAATAGTAGTGAACGACCCAGTCGTCAACCATTCAAACTACACGCTCTCTGAATGGTTGTTCACATCTCGACCCGGCCTCTTCGGCCTAGTGGGGGGATGGGCGAATCCAACTGGAGTGTCGCTTCTATTAGTGCTGGCTGTTATGTTCGTGTGCAGTCAGAGCTTTGTGAGACGAAGAGGGAGTTTTAAGGTAAGATTTGACTAATAATAAAGAAGCTCTCGTGGCTAGGCTTGTTTAGTCAATCTTCACTGATAATCTAAGTTAAGCAACGTTCCGCGTGGTCACTATTTGGATGGGTGACCGTTAGTGCCAATTACATCTAAGCACTTCCGTCTCAAGACGAAGGTCTAATTATGATTAGTAATGGTAATGACTTTAGACTTAAAACTTGTCTGGAAGAGATCGCTTTTAGAGACAAGGTCGCCCATTGTACTCAAAAACTTAAATTCTTAAATTGTATCCTGCTTTTTTTTTGTGAACAATGAAAGGGTTTATAAATAAATAAATATTCACAGATACTTAACACAACGCCTTCTAGTCCCAAACTAAGCAAAGCTTGTACTATGGGAACTAGATGGCTGATAGAATACATACATACTTTTGTCTCAAAAATTTTTGGTAGGGTAAACTACCCTAATATTGGCACCCCCACCAAATTATTATAATGTTAAGTTGTTGTTTAAATAACAATATCGTGAGGTCTGGCTTTTTCTTAGTAAATAGGATAAATCAGAGAAGTGCCAACAATTGGTGGGGGTGCCAAGATTAGGGTAGTTTACCATATCTGCAAATATAAGTGGCGTGGTTGTAAACAGTTATCGTTATTAATTTCAAGTACTTCGCATAACTTTTCCGTCTGTGTATGTATTAAGCAGACCCCCCCCCCCGCGCCCCCTGCCCTCAAATTCGTGCAATAAGGACAAGTGCAGATCCGACTCAAAAGCTTAAGTAAAAAGTTATAATTCGAGGTTTGGCTCTCGCCTATTCCCTCCTCCAATATTGAACCAATTTAAAAGATATTTTAGACACTGAATAAGGAGGATATATACTACGCCGCTATGTTTTTCTTTTTTCGTTAATAGTTGTCAAATTTGTACACTAGGACTCTGTTAACAGCGATCTAAATAAGCAATTTTGAGCATTTTTTGAGGGTTCTAGTGCTTATAAAAATAATTTATCACCAAAAAGGAAAACATAGGGGCATAGAAATAGTTAATATTTATTATTCTGTGAAAAATCATTGCTCTAGGGTCATTAACCAAAAAGAAAACAGGCGAGAGCGTTTGTATGGAGAAAAGACCTCCCACATTTCCTCTTAACACTTGCATCCAAGTTGGATTAGTCAGTTTATCTCTAGTATGAGTAGAGATATACTAACAAATTCACGACGGAAAGCTATACTTTTTAGATATTCTACTGGACCCACCTCCTGTACGTTCCATTCTGGGCACTACTGATCCTGCACGGACCACACTTCTACAAGTGGTTCGTGTTACCCGCTACTGTATACCTCACCGAGAGGATACTGCGATATGTTTGGATGATGTGAGTATAATCGTTGCATAACTTGTTTAAATTATTGTCTCATTAGGTGCCGCCCGCGACTTCGTTCGCTTCTCGTTGGATCCCGTTGATATTTCGGGATAAAAAGTATCCTATGTGTTAATCTAGGTCACGGAAATAGTACATTACTGCAGCGGCCCGCAACAGAGGCAATGAGGTGCGAACGTGAAATGTGGGCCGAGTCGAACACGAGGCACACATACGTGAGTCCATCATTGCCTAGTTGTGGCCAAGACTTGTATAGTACTTTTCTTAAATGATGCGCGGAAATTACAACTAAGTACCTAGGCAAAACTTTTTAGTTGAAAATACAATTACTTTTCAAAACCAATAACGAACAACGAATTTACAGTCTTCATTTGTTTTTTTTTTCAATAATCATCTTTCTATTTGAAAGCCTGTTCGAAATTTGAATAAAACCTTTGATAAGTTACCTCCATGGTTGCCATGTTATGGTGTAAAAGATCGTTCCATTTTTAAATAACACGCCAGCAATGGATTTTCATGATTTTCATACATTTTTATCTAGCCGCTGCTCGCATGTATTTGGCCAGTACTGCATTTTCGATTTATCTCGAAGAAGGTTGTCAAAATCTTATATATAAAATTCTCGTGTCACAATGTTCGTTCCCGTACTCCTCCGAAACGGCTTGACCGATTCTCATGAAATTTTGTGGGCATATTGAGTAGGTCTGAGAATCGGCCAACATCTATTTTTCATACCCCTTTGTGATAAGAGTTGCACGCGAGCAAAGCCGCGGGCGACAGCTAGTAATGCTCTAATTTCCAAGCATGTTTGAGAAATACATATTATTATTATTATTTGTAATTTTATTTAAGGTCAGAGCGAAGTAAGACGTACATATCGTCAGGGGTTCTACTCCCGTCCCGCGTCACACATCTCGTTATAAAGCGGCCGCCGCACCTCGAGTTCCACGCCGGTGACTACGTGTTCGTCAACATACCTGATATTGCATTCTACGAGTGGCATCCCTTCACTATCAGCAGTGCACCCAATATGGAAGGTAACAGAGAGAGAGATAGGGAGAAAGACTGGTAGAGAGCGAGAGATAGAAACAGAAAGCGAGACTGGTCGAGAGATATAGGGAGAAATAGGGACTAATAGAGAAAAAGAGAGATTGCTAGAGATAGAGATAGGGAGAAAGAGTGGTAGAGAGATATAGGGAGAAAGAGACGTAGAGAGAGAGTGAGAGAGCCTGGTAGAGAGATAAGGGGCAAGAGAGACTGGTAGAGAGATATAGAGAAAAAGAGAGACCGGAGAGGGGTGAAAGAAAGAGAAAAAAACACATTATTATTAAAGCGAGACAATTGGAGATAAAAGGAGAGTAAGTGTAAAAGGAAAGAAAGAAAAAATCTAAACTAAGTAAAAGAAAGAATTGAATATTGACGTTTCAAGTTCCATGTTGGGAACTAGTGTTTATGAATACACCGGATATAGCATTCTCCGAATCCTTTGACATCCTTTGTGAGACGCAGTTAGAACGGAAGAAAGATAGAAAGAGAAAAAGAGGGAAGAGAGAGACAAAGTGGGGGAAAAAGAGAGAGATAGGGGGGTACACCATTTATTGTTTTTCCCCAAATGCCTTTTGAGATGCAAAAAGTTCTTGCAATCGTTCATCTTAGGTTCTTGTTCCAGATTACATTTGGCTTCACATCCGAGGAGTGGGAGAATGGACGAACCGCCTTCACGCATACTTCGAGGAGCAGCAGGCGAGGCTGCACGGTCTACCGACTGCCTCGCCTTCTGCAGACAACGGACATGAGTAAGTTATACCAGTACCTAAGGCCCGTCTGTTCATTTACTGCTCAAGCACTCCGGACTCGAGCATAGATTTTTGTATGAAAATCTTTACTCAAATCTATGCTTGGGTAGCGATTTTTGTATCGGCATACAATTCAAAAGACAAAACACGGTGTAATTATTCCAGCTTACATCAGTTTATTAATACAAGGTAAATGTATGGGAAAAACATCGTTCAGAAATACGTAATTTTCATACATTTTAATCAAATTTATATTCTCTAGCGATTGCGGAATATTTAAATATTTGACATCTTACAAATAAAGGATTTGTGCGTTTTGATTATGTTATTAAAAAGGGAGTAACTGTAATAAGTTTAACTGTAATAATATAACCTATATATATATGCTAATAACTTATTACAGTTACGCCTTTTTCTACATTATAATCTTACATATTGTATTAAACATAAGTAAATCCAAGTGATCGTAAAACATTAAATGATTCGAGATGTATTCTGCCTTAATAAACATGTCTTTGACTTTGTTTTAAAAAAAAAATGTATGGAAGTTTTTTTTTACGATAGTTAGTAATGAAACAAGGCAAATCAGGTGGGTACCTGATTTAAACGGTAACCTATATCTATAACAATGCATTGTCTCACCGAGCATGTCATGTGCCTGTCAATTTCCTTTCAAACCGAAACGCAGCAATGCAAGCAACACTCATACATTTCATACATTTTTGTAGGAAGCTAGCCAGGAGTATATCGAACCAGAGTAATAAGAGCACAAAGTCTAAAGGCAAGAGGAATGGTTCTCTGCGGCTCAGCAAACGTGTGTTCTTGGAAGCCGCGCCTACTAAGTACATCAACCATGGCTTTGAGAATGACAACCATTTGGAAGGTATGATCTAAACTGAATGTATACACAAAAAAAATTTACAACTAATACAGTATTTACAATATTCACAATATTTAAAAAATACACATGATACAGTTGAGGTATTTACAAACTGGTATTATTAGCAGCGTTTTACCTGAAATAAAACGCATATTAAAATACTTACCTCACTGGAAGCTTTATATTGAGAAGGCATATCCGTTTCCGTCGTATTTCCATTCGTTTTGGTAGTTTTTACCATTGTGTATCCGGTCAAGTGGCGCCACCTGGCGGGTGCGAGTCTTTTTTGCTTCGTAAAATGAAACACGCCATATTGAATTCATTGGCTTAATTTCACCAGGCAGAGATTAAAGTGAAAGCTTCCAGTGAGGTAAGTATTTTAATATGCGTTTTATTTCAGGTAAAACGCTGCTATTAAACTACTGTACCGTCACTGGAAGCTTTATATTGAGACCTGTTTGTTATCGCCTGGTGTCGCCACTTGTATAATTAGGTAACCTAGCGCCAATGTGACATTTAAATATTATAGCAACAAGTATATTACAATAATACAATTTAACTCTTAGTAAAAGACTAGTATAGTATTATATAATCTGTGGCTTGTTCAAACAACGTTTTAACCTAGACTGCTAAGACAGTGCATGATGTAGGTTTAGCGATACTTCTTACTATAACAAACAAATTAAATGATTTGGTTGTGCAACGTCTTTCATTTAATAATTAATAGTTCTTTCAATCCATAGTAACGGAGTACTAGTAAAGTATTATATGATCTGTGAACAAGGATAAGTTAGGATGATCAGCCTAGCCAGACTGTCTATAGCTACGTGCAGTCGATTTTTGAATGGAATATCGGCCAAAATGTGATACCTACTGCCATTTGATCTAACGCAGTGATAACGATATTTAAGAATAAGTTCAGGTCGTGGATGCGAATTCCTGAGCAAAGTAATACAAGTATAGCAGTGTGACGCGATACTTGAAACAAATTACTACTGTCTACTGTATAGTCCATTAAAAAGCGAAGTTAGTTCACTAATTTCCTAGACCGGTGGCTTGGAAGTTTTCGGATTTCATAGAGCTATTGATTTTAGAGTGTGCTTAACCAAAAAATGAGAGCTTAAGAGACTGAAAGTGCTAGCGTTACATAATGTAGATGTAGAGACTACAAATTGATGTAAAAGAATAGTATTGTATGATTACTTGTTAATCAAAAGTAAATCTATTTGTGACCCCGTAGGCATTTTTACGTCAACTTTATTAGATTTACAGCAAGAAATCCAACGATTCCAAGCCACCTCATATGTTTTTAGAGTAGGCTTCCGCCAGGAATTTTTAAGCAACGATAACTGTTCAGTGTTTCATGTTGTTATTGCTTCTGACCACCCTATATTTCCACACATCGAGAGTTATGTTGTCAACCAGCGGAGGTGGAAGCCCTGTCGATGCGTTTTTGGAGATTTTTCAGTGCCAATGGTGCTGCCAAAGCTTGAGCTTTGAAGTCGGCTCGCCAAAATACCATTGCCCACCGGGGAACTACTACGAGAAATATTCCCGTTGACTGATTTAGGTGAGCAAAGATTCTGAGGACTAGAAACCGTGGTGGGAACAGCCACGCAAGTTGGTAATTCCATAGAACACTGAACGCGTCGTGAAACAAAGTTTGGCGGTCTTTTAGGTCTCGGGACATAACAATTAATTGTTGACATACATGTCTCCGGTCTTGTACTTACTATGTTCCTTACTTTGCAAACACTACGTCCACACAGGCCGGTAGTAGATGCCACTCGATGAGGAGGCGACGATGACGTGCCAGATGGTCTGCAAGATTGATTTGACTTTGAAGGGCATATAGAATAGCCAGCATCTCATTCCGGTTGCAGTGTAGACCTTGCTCTTCCTGCGACCAATTGCCCGAGAGGGCATCTGTTGTCAAAAAGTTCGCCGGATGCGGGTATGATAAAAGACAATTCAGTCCACCAAACCAGTAGGTAGGTCATTGTCGACAGATCTGGAAATCTGTTCATGAACATTATCATTGACGATGAGTCGTTCTCGAGGAACAACAAAGCTGGCAAAATTTATTATTAAATTATTATCTGCAAATCTTTTACGGTTACCTTTGTTTGTTTAAGAACTTGATCAACTTTCTGAAATATTTTTATATATTTTTCTTTGGGTAGAGATTTTAGTTTGTCCCAGGGACTCCAAGTACATATTATGCCGAGATATATTATGCTCTTTTGCTGAGGACTGATTTCTCGACATTGACTACCCATTTAACGTTTGGACTGCGACTGTCCTTGACATGTTCGTGAAGTAAGTCTGCTTTTTGGTATACTATCAGGTAATCTTCGAGATATACAACGATTCTGTCATACCAATTTTATCGCAATGCCTGAGCCACCTAATTTTCTTAGTATAGAAAATATTTTGGGGGCTGAAGTCATTTCTGGCAGCTCTTTGGCAGACATTTCTGCAGACAGACGTGTGAAAAGGACCTAGGTTTATATTTTCGAAAAAATACTATTTGATAACAGTGTATCTTTTCTTCCACTGTGAGTGGTAGTGCGCTAACTGACCTGCTCGAAAACATTGAGTCATTCATTGTCCTTGTAAGAAGCGCTCGTGGCATAACTTGCTTAGCCAATCTTCACCGATTGTCTAAGTTAAACAACGTTCTGTGCGGTCACTATTTGGATGGGTGGCAGTTAGTAGCATTAACATCTGAGCGCTTACGTGCTTTGGAGGGCACGTTAAACTGTCGGTCCCGGCTCTAGAACAGTCGTTGAGAGACGACGGAGGCCTTAAGGCGGCCTAAAAACTCCGTCACCAGAATTGGCCACTAACTCATACGAGCTTGCTTACTTATTCATTGTACTTACCTTTCTGGTTTCCTCTCGGAACATTCGAGCGTCCTCACCTCAGCTGTTTCCACGGTCGGGCCGCGAGCCCTGTTGTGAAATGAACCTCTCCCATGATTGTACATAGTTATAGTTCTAGTATTGAACATTGGACAACTGACTCCTGTACTGAAAGTTGTTATGGAAACATCCACCCCGCGAGGGTGGGTTGGGTTGCTTGCTACAACAGAGCATATTATTATACAAAGGGAGACTAGGCTCGTTATTGGTAGGTACATGTTCCACGCGATGGAACTATAGACTTTCAAATCGAACGCCTTCCGCCCGCGAGGGGCGACTGTTGGACTGATAACATCCACCCCGCGAGGGTGGGTTGCTACAACCATGCATATGCAGTCGGAGACCAGGCTTATGGGTGCATGTTCCTCGCGACGGCACTATAGACCATCAAACGCCTTGCCCCCGCGAGGGGCGGCTGTTGCACTGATAACATCCACCCCGCGAGGGGTGTGCGTTACTCCAGCAAAAAAGTGTTGAATCTGAAAATTCTAAAAATGCAGATAATTAGTGCCTACTGCCCTGTAATTGTGCCCCAAGTTTTAAATTTGTGCCTATAGCCGTTTCGGAGTTATTCAAGAAATTAACTTTTTGCTGGGGTAACGTTTTTTGCTGGGTCGATTTTCGTTCCTGGTTGAGCTAGCCGAATGAATGTTAGCTTAAAAGGGGGCTAGAATTTGTGCCAATTAGTGCCCCAATTCCTGAATTTGTGCCTCCTAGGGCTTCGGAGTTATTTCAGTTTTTGCTGGAGTAACGTTTTGCTATCTCCGAAACTACTGGGCGCACAATCATGAAACTTGGTCAGTATAAAGGTATTTATATTTAGAAATTTGTGCCTGCTCTTGTTTTCCAAAAAAAGGCTTCATTCGCGACTTATAAGGCTTTTATTAAAAATCTAAAACCGCTCCTAGCTCGCTAACCATTACACTGAGGAACCTATTGAAAGTGTCATTCTGTACCTCTTATTACGCTGCAACTGCTGACGAAGTTTCATATATCTACTTTCAGTAGTTTACGAGAAATAACGATTTTAAAACTGTCCAGAGATGTCATTACTTTGACCCTGAAATACAACCATTTCCTCTAAAGCTGTCGTACTGATTCTTTGCTAGGAATTAGTGCCTATATTCAAATATATGCACACGAAATTTCAGCTTAATCCATGCTATAATTATAAAGATATCGCTAAATAACCTACAAGAATCATTTTGTAACCCATATCGGTGGTTAACCGGCTAAATTCAAATGACTGTTAAAAAGCGAACGTCCGATACATGGCGCCTACCTCTTGCAGTTGAAGGTATTGTATTTTAGTAACAGTTGGTACAGATACAAACAAAATGAATTCAGAATTTTTTTGCTTCTATGAACTAGGAGTTGGGTTGCTAGATACGAAGAACGTTCACTAGTAGTTCGCCCCGATACTTTCTTGTCTTTTCAGTGTCAAACCTTATGTTCTTTATTTGAATAAGGAGTTCTACATAAAAAGTATCCATTACAAAGAAGTTCATAATAAAAAGCTATAAACCTTGTTTGGACAAACGAATACTTATACCCTATACTTACGCCATGCCTGGCATGGCGCTTTGCATCACTGGTCAATTTTTCTTTTATATTGTGTTGATATAATCTGTGTCATTGAAGACAACACAAAAGTGCACGCACGTCGATTTCACCTTTAAATAATTTTTATTTCTTTGTATCCTGTAACAACAGTAAAGTAATATTTTATCAAAAAAAGCTTTCATTGAAGAGGCGACCCATCATCAACAAATCTCATTTTTGGAATACATTCGAATAACTATTTTAAGGCGGGATTGGTCCGTAGTTGTGGCACTTTTGCGGAGGTGAAGCAGAGAAGCGACGGCAGACGGTGCGCGGGGCCCGCACCTTCCCCCGCGCTCACCCTTACTGCCACAGCTCATACGATACCAGCCTGACTATCTCATAATACCTAGGTAGCTAATACCTAGGTACCCACTTCTTATTTACCGATAAATAAGGGGATCCTTGTATTCTATAATATCTACACGCAATCGATTGAGGACGACATTGGCCTCGTAACCCTCGTAAGTTCTGAAGGCAAATTTCTCGCCTGCGGTCAAAAGAGGGATTTGAGCCCAGTATTGCTTATAGGGGACTACATACTTTCACTGGGCCAGGCGCTGCTGAGGCATATAAAACGCGTCTTACTTTTTGAGTGTCTTCCTACCCGACATACCCAAACTCAACCCTGGGGCTTGTACATTCTGCTAGTTTTGCTACGAGTAATGACGTCAACATCTTGGGCCTTTACGTCTGAGGACGTTATGCTCGGGACCTCAGTTGGCCCGACAGCTTGCCTTCTAGCTTGTAAGCATAATCAACTTATAATCACTAAATAATTGACCGAACGGAACTTCAAACGGCCGTATCTCGGAAACTACTCACCCTATAGTTCTCGTTCCAAAACTAAATGAAAGGTGTGATCAAGATCTAACATTGTTGATGACAGCTGTTAAACAACAAACGGCTTGGTTTTGGAACGAGAACTCTAGGGTGAATAGGTAGTTCAATATTCACCCTAGAGTTCTCGTTCCAAAACTAAGTATAAAAGCTGTAATCAAGATCTACGTTTTTGATGACAGCTGTCAAACTGAACTTCAAACGGATAAAAATTTGACAAAATTATGTGTCCGCTACCTTGGATAATGATGTGTCATTTTCGAGGTTACTGGGAGTGCTGATTGCGAATGATACTATCATCTATTTTTAAATCCAAAATGGTGAACCCTGGTTTTGTCATACATGGATATTGGATATACATTCATGTATATATTATACACCTACACACGTGATAGGGTGCGTATGTACCCATATTAGTAACCGTATTACACGTATATACATACGTATATGCTTATATACACATACATCCATGTAAATACGCGTGTATATAATGCAGTTATATATACCCACGGTTGTAAATATTTTGCGAATAGACACCCGTATATACATGGATGTGTGTGTATATATCAATCATAGACATACGCATATACACACGTGTATATGCATATATACGCGTATATTCGTATATATACACGTGTATATTTGCGTATGTATGCATATATACGTATTATTCGCATATATACACGCGTATTTTTGCGTATATATGCATATATACGCGTATATTCGTGTATATACACGTGTATATTTGCGTATATATGCATATATACGTATTATTCGCATATATACACGCGTATATTTGCGTATATATGCACATATATGCGTATATTCGCATATATATACGTGTATATATGCATATACAGGCGTATATTTGCGTATATATACATATATACGTATTATATATGCGAATAATATATATGCGCATGTATAGACCTATAATATAAATCGTAAAGAAATTTACACGACGCAGGTAATAAAAATTAAATTACCACACAGGTGAGTGTCAATGAAATACATAGGTACCTAAGTAGGTAGGTATCTATTGAGTTGAAATTCTTTAGTAGGAACTAGATTGCTTATATACTTTTTTTGTAAATAGGTACATACTTAAAATACACACAAATGTTTGTTCTTGGCGGGGATCGAACCCACGACCCACAGTACGAAAGGCAGAACTAATACCGACTGAGCTGTGACCATTGTCATCGATATAAAAATTATGTACCACCTACCTAGATCAAATGTATTACCTAATTAACTATTAAGTAGGTACCTAGATTACAAACAACCTAAGACAAATATATTTTATAGATATACTTATCATTTATACCTAGAAACATTATAAAATAGTTATGTTTGCAAGTACTTCCATTTTCTCAGGAATCTTAAGGGTCGTTATCGCGTTTCGTTCGTCGGATCGTATCGTATAACGTATCCGGCTAATCCTCTAAAAGTCTGCTTCTAGATTTTCCAGAACAAACGATTTTAGGCGTTCTCCAGCCACAGACCTCTTGGTGACTTAGTTACAAAATAGCTGTAGGTATATGTGGGCAACCCAGGAATTCTACAGAGTAAAAAGTAAGATCTAAAATAAAACCAATTCAAAGTTTCGTAACCGAAAAAAAACTTATCTAAGCATACACTTTTGTACAAGACTATACAGAAACCAATAATGCTATAGTATAAATTTAAGAATGTAGGCGCCATGTATCGGACCTTCGCTTTTTAACAGTCATTTGAATTTAGCCGGTTTACCACCAATATGGGTTACAAAGTGATTCTTGTAGATTATTTAGCGATATCTTTATAATTATAGCATGGATTAAGCTGAAATTTCGTGTGCATATATTTGAATATAGGCACTAATTCCTAGCAAAGAATCAGTATGACAGCTTTAGAGGAAATGGGTGTATTTCAGGGTTAAAGTAATGACATTTCTGGACAGTTTTAAAATCGTTATTTCTCGTAAACTACTGAAAGTAGATATATGAAACTTCGTCAGCAGTTGCAGCGTAATAAGAGGTACAGAATGACACTTTCAATAGGTTCTTCAGTGTAATGGTTAGCGAGCTAGGAGCGGTTTTAGATTTTTGATAAAAGCCTCATAAGTCGCGAATGAAGCCTTTTTTTGGAAAACAAGAGCAGGCACAAATTTCTAAATATAAATACCTTTATACTGACCAAGTTTCATGATTGTGCGCCCAGTAGTTTCGGAGATAGCAAAACGTTACTCCAGCAAAAACTGAAATAACTCCGAAGCCCTAGGAGGCACAAATTCAGGAATTGGGGCACTAATTGGCACAAATTCTAGCCCCCTTTTAAGCTAACATTCATTCGGCTAGCTCAACCAGGAACGAAAATCGACCCAGCAAAAAACGTTACCCCAGCAAAAAGTTAATTTCTTGAATAACTCCGAAACGGCTATAGGCACAAATTTAAAACTTGGGGCACAATTACAGGGCAGTAGGCACTAATTATCTGCATTTTTAGAATTTTCAGATTCAACACTTTTTTGCTGGAGTAACGCACACCGCGAGGGTGTGTTGCTATAACCATGCATATGCATTAGGAGACCAGGCTCATCATGGGTAAACATTTCACGCGATGGAACTATAGACTTTTGATTGAACGCCTTGCCCCCGCGAGGGGCGGCTGTTGCACTGATTAGATTTCTCCTGTGAGAAACCATCAGATTTGAGTGGCTTTGCGGACACCCCCTGCTTTTCCAGGGCAGCGGTGAAAGGCTTTGACTCAAATATGTAAGTGGCAGACGGGTAATCTATTTAGTGACGCTTCCACTAAAAGACTCTATGCGCATTTCGATACTTTCGGCTCAGTGGCCGCAAACTAATTACAAAAGATCTGATGAAGTATTAGGTATGTTCATCTATAAGCAAATCAACTTTACTTTAAATAAAATAAATAAACTAGATTGTCAAAGTTTACGGTATATAATTTAATTTAATTAAAATATTCGATTAATTTAATTAGAGCCGTGTGTGCCAGATGACGTAAGGTGTCATACGTTTTACCCCCTTTCGTTTGTTACCAAGTCTATGAAACCTGGAGTATGGTTAAACACCTCAGCGTATCTAACCTCGGACCAAGAGGTACTACCTAAACACTGGACCACTAGTAGCTTTAGAAACTCTCGGTTCTTCAGCTTTGTCCTACTAAACCGACAATGCATAATTGTAAAAACAAGTTGCAAAGTCATAAACCAAGAAGTTGATGTTGATTTTGAACGTTATCACTAGTGAAACACAGCTTGCTGATTGAACACTAGTTTATTCACATTCGTAGGTAGAGGTAGGTACAAACAGTTTTATAACTACCCACCACTAGGTACTAGATTACTACAGTTCGTCCGTAGGTAACGATGTGGTCTGTGGTTTTCATAAAGCTCTCCACTAACTTCGGAGTAAATAGAAGCCTCATAAAGACAAGTTGTATTCATATTATCAGAATAGCTGGTAATAAAATTGGTAAAAATGTTTTGTAACTCACCCATATTCTGGACTAGTTTCTGCCAGGCTGGTGGCTCACAGCCCATTGATAGGGTAGATAAACATTTATTCAAACCACCATAAAGAAAAAATAGCTGAAAAGATAAGCTTAAAACTAAAATATTAAAGTACCTAAGAAAATGAGCTCGATGAGCTACTGCTGTAAGGGATAAGATAAGATAAATCTTTATTTGCTGGAGGAGTTGCTGCTGGAGCAGCTTTGAACTCGCTTAGGATCAGCCACAACTTGTGGCTTACCAGCCAAAGCGGACTCATACTATCCATTCTAAATAAATAATTAATTTTTTGCACATTTAATTATACCGGATACTAAACTTTTCTAAAATAATAACTTATGTGGGTACATGATCTGAACGGAAAACCGTTAAAAGAATTGATCACGTACAATCATTAAGAATAGAGGGTAGTACTTACAGTTTATTCCTCTTTTGCGTGTCCTTGCAGGGCCATGCTAATCTTAATTTACTTGCACAGTTTTACTGAACAAAAGTATGGAGAATTTCACTATTTGAAATAATCCTTACTTTATATGATATATACTAATATAATATTTAAACTATTTTTGCAACGGTTGTGGCAGAGAGAGCTCTGGGCACAAGTTGCTTCGACGGAATACAAAACGCCAATGCATTCAATATGGCGTGTTTCATTTTACGAAGCAAAAAAGACTCGCACCCGCCAGGTGGCGCCACTTGACCGGATACACAATGGTAAAAACTACCAAAACGAATGGAAATACGACGGAAACGGATATGCCTTCTCAATATAAAGCTTCCAGTGACGGTACAGTAGTTTAATATTATTATGGACTCCCGTTTCCGCATTTAGACTCAAGGTTGGTCCATTATACGTAGGGGGGTTTGAACTGGCTATGCGTGCAGCCAGCCTAACTCCTCCCAGAAACACAGAAGCTTCCTGGGGGCTTCGCAGGCTTGGAGGAGTGACCTAGGGGTACTTAGGATTTCTTGTCGTTGCGTTGCTACGCCCTCGCATTCCAGGACTACGTGGGCAACTGATTCTTCTTCGGTGAGACAGCCTCTGCAGAGTAGACTATCTGTGGCTCCGATGTTTTATAGGTCTTTGTTCAAGGGACAGTGGCCTGTCAGGGTCCCTACAATTATTCTAAGGTTTTGTCTATCCAGGCTCATTTACAAACTGGTAACTAAGCCGTTATCTAAACTAATATCCCACTTCCCTCTTACCAATATCATAAATGTCACAGTTTAGATGTTTGGATGTTTACTTTTTCAGTAGGTAGCGACATTATATAAAATAAATAACCACTAACATAACAAACCTGATGTTTTTTACACAAAACGTTAGATCTGTGGGCATCGAACCCGCAGCCTACAGTTAAGAGAGCTATCGAAACTGAACGGCAAAGCTTGTCAAATATCTGTAAGTCATGAAAAAGTTTGTCATTTCAGGTCTAACTACACCCAGTCCTCAGGCAACTCCTGAGTTTTCTCCACAACGACTGTTGGAAAAATCCAGGTCTATGCCTGACGTACAGAAGAAAACTAATAAAATTGCGTGAGTTGTTACCCTGTCATCACTTATCTAAACATCCCTTGCATGATTTTGAAATAAAATAAATAGGTAAATATTTATGGATATTTTACCCAACACAATCTGGTTAATAATGGTATGAATAGTAACCAGAATGCTGATAAAATATTATGCTTATACAGGATCAGTTTTTGAAATGACGCAGTAAGGAGAGAGCTGCTTTTAGGAAACTGTCCATTACTTTGAAACTATTTTCAACTGCATTTATACACTTAACGAGAAAATGGGCAACTAAAACCCTGACTCACATGGTAACCTAAGATTCTAACCACCATTTATTAACCCCTCCCCAGTCTTCGAGACTTCCTCCGTTCAGAATCCGAGCGTACCTTCGCCCCACCACTTCTGAAACCGGAAGTGACGGCACAAGCATACAAGTCCCCTCAGCATAAGGTGCTGGAGCATCGCTTCCGGTATATGAGGACCAAGCCTCCAATTATTGCGTTTAAAACTCCGAGCTTTGAAGATAATGATAGGAGGAAAAGCAATGAGAGTATTATTACTTTGGGTGAGTTTTTAAGACACATTTTAGTGCCACAATAACATCGTGTTAGTTTGTCTTTTTAATTCCATTGCCATTAGTATTTGCGATAAGACAGCTGGCTTAATACCGAAGCCATAAAGCCTTGTCATGGCTTAAGCCATTTAATTCGTTTTAGCTAGAAGACGCCTGTCAAAGACGATATCTCCAGACAAAGACGTAGAGTCTATTAAAGAGAAGGCGATAGAAGATAAAGATATCAATTCTCCTGGGGAACAAGAAGCAAACAACATGCATATTGGTAAACCTTTGGAGGTAAGTATAGTAAGACTGTGATTATAAATATGCCTTAACAAAACAAATGTTTTGAAATAAATAAATAAATATTCACGGACATTTAACACAACGCCTTCTAGTCCCAAACTAAGCAAAGCTTGTACTATGGGAACTAGACTAGAACTGAGACTGTTTGAGACTAAAAGGCATTGTGTGAAATGTCCAAGAGTATTTATTTATTTATTATTTATTTATTAGGATTGCCAAAGAATAAACACATAACTTAAACTAAACTCAAACAGAACATATAATGGCTGGTGCTTATCCACTAAAGGCAACCACAGCTAACGGAGGTAAAACATTATGAAAAGTAAAAAGTATTTTGGAAACAAATATATACAATGGTTGAAAAAGCTACGATAAACTAGGGTGAGAGATAAAATAATTGAAATCTAATGCAACAAATTTCACAATAGCGCTAAAAAAATAATGAAATGTATTATGATATTATTGTTATTATAGTAAGCAGTAGTATAGTATTATATGATCTGTGGTGTGGCAAAGCACTTTACAATACATAAACAAGCATTCATAGTTGTCAAAAATATTTAAGCATAAGCAGAAGTAGTTAAAAACAACAGTGCAGTATACAGAAACATAAAGAAAAAAACTCATTATTTCATTTATTATTATTTATTGACCGAGCGAGCGAAGCGAGCGAAGCGTCTCAGTTTCCACATTGGCCAAAAATGCGTTTGTCCGGATGTCTGTCTGTCTGTCTGTCTGTCTGTTCTCCTCTACAGGTCGCATTTTTCAACCGATCTGGACGAAACTTGGTACACAAGTTATATGACTTATTAGAATTTTTTTGTCGTCGGGGATTTTTGATTGGAGGGGTACTTCCCCCAAAAAAAGGGCAAAAAGGGGGCTATTTGATATACTGGATATCTCCACCAAATGAGATCCGATTTCGATTATTCTTTTTTTATTTGAAAGGTAGTAACTATAAGTTGGTCTCATAAAAGTTTGGCGAAGATCTGATAAGGATCTTCAGCATGATGAACAGGATAGCTCATCAAACAATCGATGGTTTTCAATCAAATTTGAGAGAAACACAAAGGACCTCATTCTACACAAGATGATGCAAAAAAAAAAACAAAAAGATCAAAAAAATCACAAAACGGAAAATGCACTTGCACATTACATTCCTCAAAAACTTACAAAATTAAATAGAAAAAACATCACATCACACACACACAACATTTTGCATTATAGTTAGTTTTCAATACGTGACAGGCTGCAAGCGTTTCGTCGCTGTTAGAATACTAACTGATAATTATCTTCATGATGTTTTCCTTCACTGAATGAGAGCATCAGCATAATAATAAGCCTTAAATTAGAAATTAATAAAAGTGCACTTAAAGACTCTGAAAACACCTTACACGACATTGATGATGTTGATTGATGATGTTGAATATTAGAATATTTAGTATGCTCGCGAGGTCTACAGCTCCCAGAGCCACTAGTTTATTTTCCATGTCTAGATCTACATAGACGGTCCATACGGTGCGGCTTCATCTCACATATTCCACGCGCAGCACGCTGCACTCATAGCAGCCGGCATTGGAGTGACGCCCTTCGCGTCCATCCTGCAAGCCATCATGTACCGATACTTCGACGCCAAGCAAACGTGCCCTAAATGTCAACATACTTGGACAGCCAGTCTGCACAGCCATGATATGAGACTTAGAAAGGTTAGATGTCATTTATCATTATCACAAAAATTAGTTACGCGTGTTTCATTGCAGCGACATCTAGCGTGCTGCATGAGAACTATCCTACATCGCACAAATAAAGTTATCAAGAAGTTTGTACATAATAATAATAATAATTTTAATTTCCTTTTTTTACAGTAGGTACATAATTATGAATCTTATTATCTAAAAATACTTAATCTATTACAAAAAATAAAATAAAAAATGAACTATACTTAAGAATGATTCTATTTGTTTTTTTTTCTTCTCTCTAGTCTGTTAAGGCCCCGTTCGGGTATAGGCCTCCTCCAAGATTTTCCATTTTGTTTTGTCCTTCGCCTTCTCTCTCTAGTTTTGTCCTGCAACTTTCATTAGTTCGTACATACCTAAGTAATACTATCGAATACTATCTATTGCTCCTCAGAGCCCGAGACAAAAATTACTCGGCAATGAACATCTTACATTTTTGCTATCTTATAAGTACTTTTGTTTCTATTTTACACGCTATCAATAATTATGCTTCGGAGGGCACGTTAAACTGTCGGTCCCGGCTCTAGCAGTCGTTACGCCACGACGGAGGCCTTAAGGCGGCCTAAAAACTCCGTCAACAGAGTTGGCCACTAACTCATACAAGCTTGCTTGCTTTATTACGCCTTTTATGTCAGCAAAGTTATTACAGTAACGCCCATTTCATGTAATACAATACAAGTTATTACAGTTACGCCTATTTTAACTTGTTTGGATCAAAATTATGTTTATGCTAAACAATATGCAGTATTAGTGAATGTGAATAGGTACAACATAGTTGTTTACGATTTTTTTTAAATAATTTCAGTGATTTTACCTATATCTTTAGAAATGTTTAAATATGTGACCAAAAAGTTGTTGAACGCTTTTGAAGTATGACGTTACAAATTTTAGGACCTCTACCACCCCTGTCACACAATATTACACTTCGTCGACCCCCTCCCTCCATTTATGGATAACCCCAAACAAACATAATCTAAGTACATGGCAATTAGGTTCCCATGGTACAATGTCTCCATGAATATTTTGTTAAGAATTTATTAGTATTTATTCAATTACAATTAATACAGTATGTACAATATTCACAATATTTACAAAATACACATGAAACGATTTATAGATAGCTCAACTGGTCCATATCAGTAGCAATCGGAAGCGTGTACAAGACACTGGCTGCATTGCCGCGCTGAATAGCAATGCTGATACGCTGGCCTAGATAATCACCAGCACTCGGGTCACGCGTCGCTTCGACTAGAATATTTGTTGAATTCCAGGTGGATTTCTTCTGGATAAACCGTGAGCAGCGTTCGTTCGAGTGGTTCGTGTCTCTCCTCTCCGCGCTGGAGATGGAGCAGGCGGAGCAGGGCGGCGCGCGCTTCCTCGAGATGCACATGTACATCACCAGCGCGCTGCAGCGCACCGACATGAAGGCTGTCGGACTGCAGCTCGCCTTGGACCTGCTGCATGAGAAGGTACCTTGAATTCGTCATGTGATTTGTAAAAGAGTTGGAGTCGTCATCCGAGTTGGAGTTGTCTTCCAAATTGGATTCGTAGTCCAAGTAGAATTTGAGTTTGCATGAGAAGGCACGAGATGGATTCGTCATGGTTGAATTCGTCATCCGAGCTGAATTCGTCATTTAAATTGCATTCAACGTCCGAGTAAAAATTTGTCATTTAAGTTAGACTCTTAATTCTACTTGAATTTATTCGTATATAAAATGAGTTAGAATATACCTACTGCATGAAAATATACGAGTTGGATTCGTCAAACTTTATAACTAGCAAAAAATGGATCTCTCATTTAAGACGAAGGGTTAAGTCAGACAACCTTCTCGCTCGCACATTTCAACATTTTTGAAGATATAATATAACTAAATGTAATTATGTGAAATTGCAGAGCTTCAGGGTCGAGAGAATAACAATGCAAAGGTTCAGTAAAAATATCACATTGATCCAAACAAGTTTTCTAACCAAAAAATGAAAGAGCGAGAAGGTTTTCAGACTTTACCCTTCACCTTAGATAAGTCTGAAGCATCAGAGTTGGATTTGTCATTTGTTATTCAAGTTGGATTTGTCTAGGATTCGTCATAATAATGTGTTTGGTTCGAGTTGGATTTTCAATCCTAGGTCTATCAATGAACCTCCCGTTATTAATACGATGAATATTTCGATAGGAACCGAGCAACAACCAATTCTTTTACTTTTTCAGGAAAAACGTGACCTAATAACCGGCCTAAAGACAAGAACAAACGCCGGTCGTCCAAACTGGGACAAAGTGTTCCAGCAGCTCCAAGAACAGAACAAAGGGAAAGTGACCGTGTTCTACTGCGGACCCCCACAACTCGCCAGGACATTGAAAATTAAATGCAGTCAATATGGATTCAACTTTAGGAAGGAAGTCTTTTAGAATAAAATGCTTATAATGTATACGGCTTTAGCTACGAGTGTAAGAAAATCAAAACGCATCATACTTTTGCAAAAAGTTTTTGGAATGCATCCTTTTTGCAAGAAACGCTTTAGAATGCATCCTAATTTAAAACACCATACATGTAATAATTTCATATTATGTAATTATATATAATTATATGTACCTATTAAAGAATGCATCCTATTCTAGCAAGAAAATTTTTAGAATGCATCCTTTTAGCAAGAAAATTCTTCAGAATGCATCCTATTTTTGCAAGAACGTTTTTAGAATGCATCCTTCTAGCAAGAAACGCTTTAGACTGCATCCTAATTTAAATAAGTACCTACTACATGCAATAACGCATATAATAATAATGAATCCTATTCTTGCAAGAAAGTTTTTAGAATGCATCTTTTTAGCAAGAAAATATTTTATAATAAAATTCAAAAATTTCATCAATGTATTTCGGCAAGAGAGTGTTTTTATATGCATCCTATTTTTGCAAGAAAACTTTTTAGAATGCATCCTTAACAAGAAAGTGTTTTTAAAAGCATCAAATGATGGATAATATTATGTGTCCATAATGAAGACCTAGTTGCAAAAAGCCCTAAAATAAACAACTGTGGTGTTTGACAGTGGGTCAGAAGCTGCCTATGATGATGATGATGAAATATCGGTCAATTCCATGGTAACCGTTCTATCAATTTTTTATTTTATAGCAATTTTGATGACATTTATTTTAGTTAAGAATAAGTATCTGTGATTAGAACAAAAATGTATGAACGAAAATATACGACTTATACAGGGTGTAGTAAAACAAAAATATCGAGTATCTTTTAAACCCTGTACAACATTTTTTATATTATTGCTATTGTAATATTTTAAATACTGTAAGAGTTTGTAAAGCAAATTTTTAATTACAGAATAATATGTACAGTCGTGAGCAAATATTTCGGATCACCTCTAGAAACTTGAATATCGCGGAAACTATAAATACTGGTTTAGTGAAATAAATTGTGTTTCAGATTCCATCTTCTATCTTCTTCTTCTTCTATCTATCTTCTTAAATATATAAAACTATTTTGAAGCTGACTGACAATCAACGCACATCCTAAACTATAAGTCCTAGAGGTATGACATTTGGAGGGTAGTATCCTTATATAGTGTAGAGGTGCACTAAGAAAGGAATTTTGAAAAGTCACACCCTAAAGGGAAATTAGGATCAAATATTTTAACCAAATAATGCGTATGCTGCTACCAGGCGAGCAAAGCCGCGAACGATAGCTAGTAATTCAATAAGTACCTATAGTAGGTGCCAAATAACACCGCAATACAGGTCATTCACCCACCTTCACCACGATGTCGCAAAATTCAATTTATGAATGGCTAATTCAGTCGCTTTCTATACAAACCTGTCGCTAAGACGGTAATCGCTCGAATCTCGTAGTACTGTTTGTTTACAATACATAAATTGAATTTTGCGACATCGAAGTGAATGTGGGTGAATGACCTGTATTGCGGTGTTATATGGCACCTACTATAATTGTTTAATTGCATTATAAGGTTGCATAATTTCACTAGCATTCATGGTTTCCAAGATATTCAAGTTGTTATAGAAGACTCGAAACTTTTGTGTGTATGATGTATATAATAATATGTGTGTAGTGTTCTCTAGTGTTTATTTACATTTAATTTATGGTGATGAACAATTATTAGGTATGTTAACAATAGTTACCAGAATGTTACCAACTGATATTACTTATTAGTTAAAGTTTTGTTACTGCCATTATAATACGATTAAAGTTATGATTTCCTATGTTTATAAAATGTTTTATTTTTTGCTAGTTGATTCATCAAAGCCACGACGGAGGCCTTAAGGCGGCCTAAAAACTTCGTACCAAACTAAGCAGTACCTACTATGGAAGCTAGATTTTTTGTAAATACGTATCTAGTAACACCCACACCAGACATAGAACATGGAATAGGTACATGTTTGCTACACACCAAATTGTGTAATAAATACATAGGTACATATTAATGTTGACCATCACCACTACAAAGCCGATAAGAACGAACCTATCACAACATTATAGATCTTCATACAAACCGATACGGAAGCGCACAGCACACGTCATCTCGTGACGTCAGAATCATCGTCATACGTCACAGATAGCACGCGGAAACATTGCAAACCTTGGAGTCAACGAGGTCGTTTGTACTAACAAGGTCGACCTTCGCACGACCTCACGGGCAAGGGCAAACCTTGGCGGCGAGGTCGTGTCCTTTACCAACGAGGTCGGAATACATCGCAAGGTTTTGCAAAATCTGACCGCGAAAAGGAAGGTCGGTTTTGGTTTTGGGCGAATTTTCAAGGAGTTTTGGGATGGCCTCGATGGAGGACATGGCCGTTTTGCAGACCGTATCATGCGTACCTACCTACTTAAGTATCGATTTGTTTTCAGGAAATGTACCTACCTACCTAGTTAATTATGTAGGTATTTTATTCAAAGAATATTGGTAATCTATTAATAGAATTTGTGTTCGAGGAAAAGGATTATGACAGTGTGATTTTTAGCTACCTACTTACGTAGAATTATCATCATAATTTTCATCATGAAGAAGTCCACTGGCGGTACATAAGCTTTCTTTACTAGGTTTTCAGATAAAACGACATTGATTTTAATAGAATAGTGGGTTTTATCTAAAAGTAGATCTGTAATTTGAGTTTCTGAAAATATTGTTGTCAATAGCGCCATCTTTTTTGATTTTATGCAACTACATAGCTCACGGCTTTCCTACTTTATTATGTTATAACTAGTTCAGAGTAATCTTTGTAGATGGCGTTGATACAAACCAAAAAGTTTTAAAACCTATTTTCCTTGTAGCTTGTAAGTATTCCTGAAAATCCTTGTAGTCATTTTCAAGAGAAGATCGAGTCAGTGATATTTTATTTTAGTCATACAGCCTGTAGTCTGTAGTTTTAAAAAGTGACTCGCGTTTTTTAATGAAGAAAATTGTATTATTTTTATCCATAGTAAAAATTGGTAGATAGATACCTACCTACTCAGCTCGAGACTGTGATCGCGAGGAACTGGCTCGTAGAATCGTCTCGTATTAGAACAAAATATCCTTGTAATTTTACAATAAGTAGGTGCATAATGTAAGTATTGACTAATAGAATATTCCTGAGACAAGTCACTAAAAAAATATCATAATCTTATCATAAATAACATATCAGTAACACGACATCCAGAAGCATAATGTCTACCGTGTTTGACGGGGATTTTTGTAAACGAAGCCACGTTTTACGTCGTAGTACGTAGCCAACTACGGCGCAGTACGTACCCAACTACGCCGTAGCTAATGGGAATTTCAGAAAAAACCTAAATCTTCAATTTGGTCGAAGTTTCAATTTTGGTCTGACTCACAGACTGACAAAATAGGTAGTTCGTTTGTAAGACCAGACATTGTGGACAAACAGTAATAATTTACAACTAGGTAGGTACTACCACGTAATACATAGGTAGGTACCTTACAGACGCTGTAACATTTAGATACAATAACATTCGTAAACATTATTCATTCTCTCACTAAAACAGTCGGCGACACAAAGCGGTCAACGAAGTTTTTGTTTTGTACAAAATTCAACGAATTAGAGGAAATAACAATAAAATTATAATGTCTACTTTTAGCTAAGTATATGAAATGCGATAATAGTGATAACGCAAATCAACGACTGTCTTCGGTATAGGGATGGGACACAGCACGCGTCTCAAGTATTAAATAATAATATCTCTAGGGAAATTCCAACTACGAGTAGCACTTATTATACTCGAAGGTGGCCTACTTATCATTAAATTATAGGTAGGTATGTACGCACTCTTGAAAGTGAGCCCAATAATTATATGTTTATAACTTTAAAAAAAAATTGAAAAAAAAAACTTCACGTAGTTGGGTGGACAGGACACCTATGAGTGTCTAGCCTCTAGAGTGGTCGCGTAGTATATTACGTGACCACCCTAGAGTCATTTTTTTTCTAAAAGTACCCACCTGTAAATTAATGTCACTAGTTGGCACTAGTTTATCAAACTGGCTGTACCTTGTTCCTTGTTCCTATACGCATGCTGTGGTACCCTATAATCATTGAAGCACCTTGTTTTATTTCCTTTTACATTTACCTTGATTTGTTTTGTGTAAACATATTGTGTTGGGTATCCATTCTTTTAAAAATAATAATAAAACTGCCTATCGTCTTCTAGATCCATCTGATTCTATACCAAATGTAGCTTCGTAGATATCTATGACTCAAATAATCGTGCATCCAAGAGGCCAGCCAACTACGCACACCACTATTTCTCAACGATCAGTCTTGATTCGAGTTCGAAACAGTCGCACGCGCATTCAGTGTTACATACAAAATACAAATATTTTCAGTGCTGTGATGTTTTGTTGACAATAATAATGAAGGTTTTTATAAGTGTGTTAATTGTTGCTTCAGCAGTGGTGCTGGCAGGTTTGTGAATACTTTTACTTGGGTTTTGTTACGTAAATTGATCTAGGTTCGTATGTAAATAAAGCATTTGAGTCGTCGGCTGATTCATAAACTCTAAGATAATTGGAGCAGTTTTTGTCACATCATTACGTAGGTTATATCCAATGATATTGGTAGGTACTTGGTACTTATAGAGCTATTTGTCTTAAGGTTAGGTAAAAGATTTACCTGAACATTTGAATTACGTGTTATCTAATCTAGTTCAGATGGTTTGTGATAAAAATAATTAGCTTACAGCTAGAGTTGGCGGAAGATTACAAAAAGTCGAAGATTAAAATTAGATTATTTACAGGTAAAAAAAGAGTTACGCTTTTCGTAGCGGATAGGCTCTACGGCGTAGAGGGTTGGTACGGTATGGTGTCGTAGGATGAGTGCTCAAATATTCGGCTTATTCCCATCGAGCCCACCGGCCGGCCCACTGGTGGGCCGATGGGAAAAAAATCCCAACGAGCCCACTATGCAAATGTGTGGGCTCGATATTCTGAAGGGGTAATGACATGAATGGTCAGTTTCTTTGTTCAACTATCTAATATCATGTTACCATAGCAACGTGTTATGTATGAGACAGACCACAGAGCCCTAACATATTTTTGAGCAAATTAAATAAACAATGTTGTTAAGTTACCATTATTGCTTAGGCAAAACTACGCGAAACTAAAGATGGATTTAAATTGAATAGACATAAGGGTTGTAAGAAGAGTAGTTTTTGAAGTTATACTTCGAATGCGACTTCCAACAACCTTGCGTTACGGGATGACATAGTCTCTTTCTCTTTCTATTCTCCCCGAATAGAAAGAGACAGAGGCTAATACGCTACAAATGCTACAATCAAATATAGATGGCAGTGTTCAGCAATTCAGCATTTGACCGCCCGTGTTTTTGAAGATAAACGACTTCCAACTGACAGCGGGAGGAATAGAAAGAGACTATAATACGCTACAATCAAAATAAATTAGACGGCAGTGTTCATGCAACTTTTTACTTTTTATTTTGAAGTGAAAATTTAGTACTGCATATTGGTTAAGTACATAAAAATAAATACTAAATTAATTTCACATTAAACACAGAGCGAGAGTGAATGCGTGCCACTCGAAGTATAACTTCTCCCGCGCGTAGGGACTGCACGCACAGGTTTTTTTGTCGTGTTGGTTTGGGACGAGTTGATGATCGACTTTCTGCTTTCATTGTTGGTACCTAGTAGGTATCTATCTAAATATTTTCACAGAATTTCTGGGAACGAACCACGGAACAAACGAAAACAAAAGCCATAGAGTAGGTAAAGTCCAACATCTTTCTTAAGAATTTATAAGTCACCTAGGTATGTACAAGTATTACATTATCCTTAAAAAAGTATTTACTTTGAGGGAAAAAGGTTTTTTTTACATATTATAAGTAAAAGTTTGACCTCAATCTGACTTGTAAGTACCTAATAAAACATTTTCGAAATCTTTGCTTATCTTATATGTAGGTATATTTTTTCTGGCTGCCAACTAAACAATCACACAAAGGAAGGATCAAATAACTGTGCCTTCCTGTTATAGTTATAGGTATATTACTTGTATAGTTTATCAATTCTTATCAGTTATCAATAACATATTTTACTATCGAACTAGCTACATACTTTTCTAAATACGTACTAAACTAAGTATCAAATATTATAATGGCAGCAGGTTTATGAGACGACTCTAAAATCCTTGTGATTTTACTGAATTACATTACATAGTAGGTAGGTACCTATAATAACTAAATATTCTTGGGCATTACACACAACGCTCTCTAGTCCCAAAATAAGCAGAGCTTGTATACTATGGGAATGAGCACTAGGTTGCTGATATAATAGTTATGTAACTTTTTTTTTGTAAATACATACTTATTATACATAGTAACACCCAGACACAGAACAAACATCTATGATTGGCACACACAAATGTTTGTTCTTGGTGGGGATCGAACCCACGACCCACAGCACGGAAGGCAGAGTTACTACCAACTGAGCTATGATGCCTGTCAAAGCAAAGTCGCTTCCCGCGTCTGTCCTAATGTCTGTATGTATGTATGCTTAGATCTTTAAAACTACACAACGGATTTTGATGCAGTTTTTTTAATAGATAGAGTGATTCAAGAGGAAGGTTTATATGTAAAATACATCATCATCATCACTGCATTGCACCCGTGCGAAGCCGGGGCGGGTCGCGGCTAAAAGAAAAAGTAAATAAGTAAATATTCTTGTACCTACTATGGGAACTAGATTGCTACATATTTATAACACATAGTAACTGTGGTGTTACTATAGGTGTGTACATAGAACAAAAATGTTTGCCATACACAAATATTGCTTTTAAAGGGGATCAAACCCACTGCCCACAGCACGGAAGGTAGAGCTATTAAACTGTGACGGCTGTCACAGCGAAGCATACACTTTTGCGCACCAAAAAGATGAGCACCAAGAACTTCCGTACCTACGCTATTCCACTTTTGCGCACCAATCGATTGGTGCGCAAAAGTAGAATAGTTATAGTCCCATTATTTCTACTAGAAACGATCAGGAGGTACCTACAATGGCTAGCATGCTAATACATAAGTTAAGTACCAATTAAACTATAACAATAGGAATGAAATTATATACCTAAAAACCATGACGTGGTAGGTACGTACAATATAAAATCACTATTATTTATTACCAATTATGCACCCATATTTGTTAGTGAACCAATGAGTAATATTTTAATCGTTGTTAAGTACCAAAACTGGTGTCATCGTACCATAGCGAATTGACCTTGCTTTACTACTAGATATTGTCTACTGAAACCTCTACACTACATTTTCCATCGGAAATGCCGGATTTATATTTTTTACTAGCTGTTAACCGCGGCTTTGCTCGTTTGGCAGCAGCATACGAATTATTTTGTTAAAATCTTTGATCCTAATTTTAAACCCTTTAGGGTGCAACTTTTAAAAATTCCTTTCTTAGTGTAGCTCTACACCATAATATAAGGTTAAATACCTCCAAATTTCATATCTCTGGGACTTATAGTTTAGGCGGATGTGCGTTGATTGTCAAAAGAGAAGAGAAGATGAGTGAAGGCCACTTTATTTCTGCCGCCCCATGTATACCTACCTTTCATCATCTCCTTGCCCTTTTCCCACTTTATGTGGGGTCGGCACAACATGTGTTTTTCTTCCATGCTCTTCTATCAGCCGTCATCTCAGTTGTCACTCCTTTCTTACCCATATCATTTTTCACGCAATCCATCCATCTTTTCTTTGGCCTACCTCTACTTTTATATCCCATGTACCTACCTACCTTTCTAAAATAATAATACAGATACAATAGGTACAAAAATGTACAATAACAGTTACCTAGGATTGATAATTTTCGATAGGAATGAGTTTCTATAAAGATTAAACGTATTAATGTAAAACTATGAGAAAACCAGTGAACTTGTTTGACTTTTATCCTCAGAAATCGAGGGAGCGTCCTCTGAAATCTGCCGCCCTAGGCCGCGGCCTATACGGCCTATTGACAAATCCAGGACTGACAATCCGGATATGCCGGTAGCCAAATGTTTAGCTATACCTAATACCTAAAGACAAAAAACCAGTGCGTGGAGTCCCTACGCGCGGAAGAAGTTATACTTCGAGTGCCACGCATTCACTCTCGCTCTGTTTTTAATGTGAAATTAATTTAGTATTTTATTTATGTACTTAACCAATATGCAATACTTATTTAGTTAGAAAAGGTTCTATGCATGTTGTCTAAATCAGAACTAGATGGCGCCGCTGTTTGGTCGGATCCTAGAACGCGCTATCGAAGTGTTTGGTGTTTTGTGTGGGTCTCCGTATGGGGTAGCGTAAAGCTACTAGCGTTAAACGCATAACGCAACCTTGTTGGAAGTCGCATTAGAAGTATAACTTCAATAAAAACCATCCGCCATTGTCTTTACATAGATGGCCAGCCCGATATTCCTTGAGTATATACCGAAGTCAGTGGGTATATTAAAAGTATCGCTAAGTAGGTATGGTTTATCAAAACATTGTTATTAGTTTAATCAGTGTTAATTAATTTCTAGGCATTGCGGCTTTGTATAAGTAACCGCAATTTAAACAGAATTCAGTTGTTATTGGCTTCTAACCACATAATACTTAAAACTCCCCTGTATGTAGGCTACAAGTTCTAAAAATAATAGCAACACTGATAACAAGAAGGTTGAGTTGAGACTGTCTTATGATCTCATTCAAATTAAATGACTTATTCAAGGGCTTATTCACAAGAACACCACGGATAAAATATCCCAGCTAGAAGAATAATTTCATTAACTATGTTTTGTTACAGCTCAGAATGTTAAAGAGGACTATGACAGCTTCCCCGCGGCAGACTACGATAATTTCTACGACTACGATCAACTGAAGGAAGAGGGAGAGAAGATTGAAGCAGAACTTAACAAGCTTGAAGCTGAAACTGACTTGAAAGTCAAGGAGGAAATAGATAAGTTCAGAGAAGACAACAAGGAATATGAGGACGATGTAGAAGAAAGTATCGATGATTACCAATTCGAGGATAATAGAGATAAGAATGAAGAGCCAAAAGAAATTTCAGTAGATAAAGATGGTGCAGAGAAAAATATTAACGCTATCGATATAGAAGCAAAGAAGAAACAAGACGATCAAGCCGATTATGCTTTACTCTGGGGAGATGATAGCGTTGCCCCGTTACCAGTCCCAGACGCAGAATTGCCCTCTGATTATAAGGATATTCTAGAAGAAACGAAAAAGTTTTTAGATAATGACACTGACGATTTTGATGAAGAAATCAAAAAAGTTATTGCAAGTGCGGAAAACGCCGACCTGAAGTCTGACGATGATGTTATTGATGACACAAAGAAAATCTTAGAAGAGACTGATGATTCATTTAATGCTGATGAGGAAATAAAGACTGATGATATCAATGAGGCTGAGCAAATAGAGGATGCAAATGATCAATCTCTAACTAACGTAAATGATCAGCTAAATAATGAAAATGTGGTTAAAGATGAACCGAACCCTGTTGTTATTGATGATGTTCCAATAGAAAAGGGATTGGAAAGTGACGTGAAAGATATAGCTGAGCAAGATCAAGTCAAAGAAGATGAAAAACAATCTAACGTCGTCCACGACGTCATTCAAGAAGAAGATACCGTTGACAAAGTTTATGCAGACTTGAATTCCGACTTAGACAAACTACTCGAAACTCTTGACAAACTCAGCGACGACGGTATTGAAGAAGACGAGAAACTAGAAGAGGTTTTCGATAAGCTCGATGATCATTTCTTCAAAGAAGATGATGATAACGTTGAAGGCTCCGAAGAAGTGGTTGATGATGCCAAGGATGACAATATAGAATATAGCGATGTTGACTTTGATAAAATACTAGAAGACATTGCTAATGAAGCTGACTTCAAAGAAGACGACGGAGACGACATAGAGTTGAATGTAGAACTGAATGACGAAATGAACGAACCTAATCCCGATGACGGATTTGAAAATGACGTTGAAAAACTACCTAAAATAAACACTACGCCTATATTCTACCTCGACGCTATAGTAGAACAAAATAACGCGGAATCAGTTGAAAACACAAATGATATCAACAAATCTGTTGACATCGATGCTTCAGTTGAAGATTCCATTCAACCAAATACTGCTGCTATAACTAAAAATAAACCTGAACCAAATAAAACGGTAGATATTGATACATTAAACAGTGAAGAAGTTGAAGATTTAGTAAAACAATTCTCTATAGCTCACAGTGAAGTTATGGACGTGAATTCCGAAACTTTCGATCAAAATATAGCGCCGATCCACATTAAGCTGAACGTAGATAGCCCAGAAGTGGTAATATCTCCTAACTACCCCAACCCGTATCCTACCAATAATATAGTAGATTGGATTTTCGATGGAGAAGGCATGGGAATTGAGTTGAATATTACTGATTTTTTGGTGCGAGGTGCTATGGGAGACTATCTACTTGTGAAACCGGGTATGTGAACATTATTTACAATTTTAATAGTTAACTCTGTCTGTTTGTTAAGTCAGCTAAAGGGTCTGGGGCAAATTGGATGGAGCCCAGGTCCCACATTTTTTTTAAACTTGCAATGATGGAACTTTGTTTGTTAAATTACACTTACAATGCAGTTTAAAAAAATGTTAAATGTCAATATAACGCAGCGGAAATCATTAGTTATTAGACTTACTTTGAAAAATGCGTCTTTTTCAATGTTGTTTGTCGTATTTACAGGTGTTTACGTCAAAATAATCACTTTATTTTGCGTTTTCGTGACTCCTACTGTATAATAGATTATGATAAAACCAACAAAAGTTATCAATAACAAAATTTATCTAAAAATTAACTAAATGTATGCAAATCGGGACCTGAAAATGCCCCAACGCCTTTCTTCGCCAAAGACGGTTTTCGCACCGTCACCGACATTAACTTCACACGATATCGGTAGAATTTCATTCACACCAACACCGGTATTTGTGTTTCAAACATTACACCATTGACATGTCGGACGCCGTACGTGTGGGTATTAATATCGGCCAATCGCAAATGTCGAATGATAACAATAATCTTGCAGGTGGAATAGACGACTCCGGTCACGAAGGTATACTCTTCACGTACCGCCTGAACTCCGAGAAGCGGTTCCGGTTTGAGGATGTAGACCGTATGTTCGTCAGATTCGAATCCACGGCCACTGGGTGGAATATTATGCGAGGGTTCCAGTTCAGCGTTAAGATGATCGGTAAGCTCACAAAATACTTATTATTTGGCCGCTAAACACGACAAAAATGGATTTACATACATTTTTTTGCCGGCCGCTGCTCGCATGTATATTTGATCAGTACAGCATTTTCGATTTATTTATTTTTTTCTCCGAGAAGAAGGTTGTCAAAATAATGCTCAAATTTCCAAGCATGATTGAGAACCTCTAACTCTTAAAACCCAATAGATAACCTTTCAGATAAGAGTTTCAATTTAAAAGGTGATATTCCCTTCTATAGCTCCAATCCCCGATGAGCCAGAACCGATACCGGAACCGGAAGCAGTACTAGACCCCCCCACCCACCGGCACACGCTGTACCTCGCCACCCCCGTGCGTGACTTCCAAGAGCTGGCGGACGACTTCCAGCTGATCATCGCTGACATGGCCCAGGAGTACATCCAAGATAATAATATCGATCCAGGGCTGAATACAACGTAAGTACTTATTTTTTAGCTATTGTTTACAATATTTGACAATTATCTAGGCCAGCGTATCAGCATTGCTATTCAGCGTGGCAATGCAGCCAGTGTCTTGTACACGCTTCCGACTGCTAATGATTTGAACCAGTTGAGCTATCTATAAATCGTTTGCAACGGTTTGTAGATAGCTCAACTGTTTCATGTGTATTTTGTAAATATTGTGAATATTGTAAATACTGTATTAGTTCTAATTTTCTTTGTGTATATTCGTCCAAACTTTACCTACCTACTATTTGAAATTAGCGCGAATGACGCAGATTCAAAATATTCATGCATGGTAGAGCAAAAATAGAGCAGAGTCGACACTTTGCTAATGTAAACTTGGCAATAGGTATTTTAAAATACAATCCAATTTTACCATGTAACTAGCTACTTACTTACTACCTAAAAAAGAAACTTACTCCGTAATCATGACAAGGCAAAGTCCAAAAAACTAAATAAAATGTTACAAAATTATAAGAAACAAATATAGGTAGCTATTGAAGTGCTTCGTTCTGTTGTGCCTAGATAGGTAGTAGGTATGTCATCACTTTTTTCACGTATATTTTTATGAGAATGAGTGATGGAGCAAGATGGCCTATCTAATATTAAGTGGTAGTGTAGGTACCTACTTTACTTACCCACACTCTGTCAAAAAATATGTGCGTTCGTAAACTTACTCGACTCTTGAGTTTTGTTTTGCGACTTGTTTGTGAGATATTTTGTATCTAAAGTTAAACCAGATGAGCGCCTCTAGCGGGAGGTTTGCAAACTATTTTTTCCGATTCTCTCTTTTCGGCGATAAACTAAATAAAACTCGGTCTAGAATTATAATGTCGTATTTTTTAAATCTTATGACTGCGCAAAACACCCTGCAGCTTCCATTCCAGTACTGCGGACCTTTACTAACCTAGTAGGTAGTAAATAGGTAGGTATAGATAGGTATACCTACCTTATTTGTTACCTACCTACATTATTTACTGTTTTTATCTTTATACAGTACTTACATAATTAATTAGGTAAGGAAGTACCTATGTAATTTAATCATTCAGTTTAGTCGACAAAACAATGATTTTAGTCTGTAGTATATTATTTTTGGTCTGTGGTTTGGTAAACGGTGATCCAAAATAATGTGTCGTAAGGAAGTATCATCAGAAAACGTGCTGTAAATATCTACTCTGTGGTTTTTGTTTTTTTTTAATCACTGAACACAATAATTAAGTTACATACTTAGTAGTTTGAGGTCAAATGAGTTCAAGTTGAGTGATTCATCTGTTTTAGGTTAACCTTGTTGTTATACTTCTTGTGCGCTAAAATTGTGTGATATTTTTGATCCGGTACGAATCTAAATAAAATCACTAATATTCTGCAAAAATATAAACTGTTGTATTTATTCCATGATAATGAATAGGTTTAATTATTGAGTTGTTATTTTAAAGCCACATAATACTACCTACTTAATAATTAAAGAACTCTTTGGCCCGTATTCCGAGACAGAAATCGTTACTCGAGCATAGATTTGAGTAGAGATTTTCATTCAAAAATCTATGCTTGAGTACGGATCAGTGCTTGAGTAAGGCTACGGAATACGTGCCTTAGGCTCGTATAGGTAAGCTGATAAAGAAATTTTTACTTAAGCATAGATTTGAGTAGAAATTTTCATACCAATATCTGTACTTGAGACCGGAACACTGCTTGAACAGTAAAATATTAGCATACTAATATTAAAATTAGGTTATATATAAATGAATATTATCTCAAAACAATACCTAACTGTGATAATAATATTTTGTTATATTAACGAACACTTAACTCAACGCCTTCTAGTCATAAGTCATAAGCATTTATTGGTAATTTTTAGTTACAGGTCACATACAAATTAATTTAAATAAGAATAAAATAATAATATTAATTAATTACCTCAAGTATTAAAAGAACTATAAAAAATGTAAAAGCTTAGGTGCAGAATATAATATATCACAAGGATACATTGCAGTAATGCAAATGCATATTAATGTCAAAATATTTAATGTCTAACCCAAACTAAGCAAAGATTGTACTATGGAAACTAGATGGCTGATAGAATACATACATACATTTTTTTTTTGTAAATACATACTTATAATACATAGAAACACCCAGACACAGAACAAACATCTATGTTAGCAACACACAAATGTTTGTTCTCGGTGGGGATCGAACCCACGACCCACAGCACGGAAGGCAGAGCTACTACCGACTGAGCCATGACGCCTGCCATGATAATCTAACTAGTTGCATTTTCAACGTAGCTTCATACCTAATCTACAAACAATAGAAGTAACAATATTGCTGACGTCACCAATTAATGTCTACATACCTAATAGGTAGGTATTTATGATAGCCCACTGATAAAGTCTAACAAATATATTAAATTATAAGTAGGTACTTCTTATCTTTGTAAAGTTTATATTTACCTTATTATTTTACCTACTCTACTTCTTATAGCTAAATTAGTTACATACACTACACAGGAATATTATCACGTACCTACCTATAATGGACCAACTTTGAGTCTAAATGCGGAAACGGGAGTCCAACTAATACTAATACGGGAATATTTGAAAGAACGCAATAATTGTTTCTCTATGGCAACTTTTTGAAAGAGCGGATTTTTTTTTTGAAATGAAAAACAAAAATTTTTATATAAAAAATATTGTCCAACGCTAAATGTATTATTTTTTGAGTTCGAATTATGTCATTTTTTAAAACAACACATAGCATATATTATTTATTTTAATGGTTTTTTTGTGTTATTGTGAGTATTGTTGTTTAATTTTGGTGGAATTTTAACCAATAATACTTAGGTCGTAACGTAAAGTGTGAGCCATTGGAATAAATGTGTGTAAAGTGGTTTTTCTAAATGTGAAAATTCGATTTAATTTTTGGAGGTATATACCACCATTTTCTCTTCAAAACAAACGACAGCCGACTTGACGAAGACTTGACTTATCATTTACGCAAGACAAACACATAAACAAACTAACTTATCTAATAAGGAAAAAACATAACGTTTGACTAGGCGGTATAGTTTTAAAACTATAGCCTGCTCCGAGGAGCGAAAAGAAAAAACAGTTTTTTTTTAGGTTATTTTAAAGGTTTTCTTATAAGTAAGTACCTACCTAGAGTCCTTTTCATGACAGAAGTCCCGCGGAAATTTCCGGAACTAAACTTTAAAACTAAATTTTAAATTAGTTGTCAGGTGCTGTTAATGTGTTCGGATGCTAGTGCGTTTTTATTTGGTTTCTGTGATCAAAGTCTTGTTTTCAATGCCTAAAGTTGTTAAAAGTGCTGCTCGAGAAATAATACTTAAGGTCGACTACTACAGCGCCGCGTCTGCGGGACTTCTTTCATGGAAAGGACTCTACCTATAATTAACCTCAAAATGTCGTAAACTCACTCTTAGTAAACCCACAATATATTAAACGGGCATTATTGCATTCGCCAGTTCTGCTTCATAGTCAATGTAAATAATAGTCTTTTGTTCTGTATAATCACAAAAATAATTTTAGAATCGCTCGTATTTTACTTACCTCACACAACTATCCATTTATTTCCAAGAATTAGTGAGAAACAGACAATAATGCCCACTTTTGTTTATACTTTACTTTTTTTTTCGTTGCCAGGGTCTGTGTTCCCGAATGACTATAATTTAGAAGTTTTCAAGAGTAGAGTGAATAGGTATCTTCTAGTTAACTGTGCTACATCGTAGACCAGTGGTCAAACGGCTGCCTATATTAAAAAAAAACCTATAACAAGTGAAGTATTGCAACCCACGACCTTCGGATGGAAAGTCGAGATGCAATCCCACTCGGTCAACACGGTAATTGCAGGCTAGGTATGCAAAATTGCTAACTTCCTTACCAGCGTCGGCTCAGCCACAATGAACTGTAGTAATTCTATGCATTTGCACAAAGTACGTATGTTTGGTGTCATATAAGGCGGTTTTCTCCAAACCAAGCTGTTTTTCCGTAAGTACCCACTATAACCTCGTTAACTAGAGCAAGTAGAAAGTAATTGAAAAGTCTACATGATACTATAAGGTTTTATCTTCAAATTTTACATTTTGTTGTTTATTAAACGTCGTATTTACTAGATCAATCAAAGAAAACATCACTAAAATACAAATAAATCTTCATCTTCATCTCGTATATCCATAGGAGGTCCAGTAAAAATAAAAATATTTGACATATCTTTAGTTTTTCTAGAAATGTCAACTTAGCTAGAGAGCTATAGGGCAAGTCCTGTCAAAATTGTAAAGTTAATGCATATCGTAAATATATTGCACATTACAAACAAACCTTGGACTTGCAATATATGTCTTTTTACACCCTATCCGAGCCACTTCGGTGCAACTCATCGTAATAAATAACTAGGTATGTATGTACCTACCTACTTTAGTATTTCCGTTCTAGAAGTAATATTAGCGTCATACTGAAAAGTATCAATCATAGATCAAGCTGCTAATTAGGTAGGTATCTTTTAATGACTACATAACAGAATATAAAATAGTAGGTAGGTAGGTACCTAAAGTGAGTAAGGCAAGAGAAGTTTCTGATTACAAATATTACGCACCTACGTATGCATTAGTGGTATGTCTAGGTATTTTTGACCGACCTACTTTAAATTACTGTACATACGTCCATTCGCACTTCCATATAGCATAAACAAATTTTGTTCTGGCTGGACTAGTCATTTTAATGAGTTCAATGAGTTTGTAAATCATTGAATTTTCTCAAATTCGTTTTTTGAATTCGGATAAGACATTCCATTAAAATTCGTATTTTAAACTACATTTCAAGACAAAACATAGCCTCATTTACTTTGTCCTTCATTACAAACGTAGAGATACATTTTATTGTTTAGAAAACCTTGAGCCATGTTTATTTTTCTTAGTCAAATTAAAACATTTATTAGTCAAACACCCATTGAACCGCATTATTACCACTGCGAATGATTGCGTCATAAAATGAGCTTTATTCCCATAAACCCAGGTCCCAGATTGCGCTAAGCTTCACTACGCATGCGTGAGCTTCGCACACGCGCAACACCAAACGTCAAATCTATTTCAGTAAAAGCTCGCACTCGCCACGAGCTTACGGCATTCAGAAATCGTGAAAAAACACCACAAAAATACAACAAAACAAAGCAAAAATGGCACATCACGCGCGTTAGATCTTTAAAACGAGAGTGGTATAAAATGCGTCAATGCAGGTGAATCGATTACTAGGTGTCGCATTAGATGTCAGATATGGAGCCTTTGATAGACAGGAACAACTTCGCTATCAGCGCCATGGTGACGGTAGCTATGCAGATCCTCTTCTTCACTATCGCCTCCCTCTCACAAAGTGACAAAGTGACAGATTTCACTGGAGGCGCCAACTTCATCAGCATCGCTCTACTGACCTTCTTCCTCGGGCAGGGAGGAACTACACTCAAAAGTTACGACAGCAGACAGCTAATGGTGACAGCCTTTGTATGTGTCTGGGGCTTGAGACTCTCCGGCTATTTGATCTATAGAATCTACCACATCGGACGCGATAAGCAATTCGAAGATCGGAAGAGTAATACCCTGCGATTTGCAGTGTTCTACACTTTTCAAGCGGTCTGGGTATACATCGTCAGTCTTCCAGTTATCATAATCAACTCCCCTCATCATTCGTACCCGAAATCACCGAAGACTATGACGACATTTGATTCCGCAGGCGCTGGACTGTTCGTGATAGGGTTGCTGATTGAAACTTACGCTGATCTGCAGAAGTTTGCGTTCAGACAGGAGCCAGCGAATCAAGGGAAGTGGTGCAATGACGGACTCTGGGCGCTGTCGAGACATCCCAACTATTTTGGAGAAATTGTCCTCTGGTGGGGAATTTTCACAATCTCCTTGAACATAATCGAAGGCGTAGAATGGATAGCGATCCTATCTCCTCTGTTTACGACCTCGATAATTCTTTTCTTATCTGGTATACCATTGTTGGAACGGTCGGCGGACGAAAAGTATCGTGATAACCCAGATTATTTGTATTATAAACTATCCACGTCACCGCTGATACCAATCCCTCCTGCGATCTACGTGGAAGTGCCGAAGTTTATGAAGTTCTGCGTATGCTGCGAGTTTCCTCTCTATGATTCCACCAACGAAGACTTCCCCGCTACGACTATCGTCACTGAGACCACCAGCATTTCTATAGTGCAGTCGACATAGCTAGCGAATGCCGCGCACGATAAAGGCGCGGCCAAGACGGAACCGTCGAAGAATCCTAAGCAATTGTGACCGATTGATAAACCTTTACTGCCTACCTCTCTGCCGCTGAAACAGAGCAACACGGTTGATATGAATCAATACAACACGTACATGGAAAACTTGAAGAAAAGTAAACGGGTAGCGCTAGGAATCATAGACGATGCAAGAGAAGTGATGGACGGTGAACATGATGTCAAAATAGATGTAGAAGGCGCAGTGCCAAGTATCAGTAAGGATAAGGCTAAAAGATCTAAAGAGATAGTAAAGTATGATAAGATTACTTTTAGTACAACCGCTGTGTTACACCATTATCCGCAAATAGCTGAGAATACAACAAAAAAAGCTTCCAAAAAATCAGACCTAAACCTACCTTTAGTTCATAGTGAAAATAACAATGGTATTATAGTCATACCGGTTCCCAGTAAGAAGGATAAAGTGAATAATAACAAAACTAGATGTAACGAAGATGATAAGATAGAAATAATAAAGGAATCTCTGAAATTAGCTGAAGAAAAACTTGTTTGACCAAGTTTAACCATTTTAAAAGTGACACAGAGTCGTCCGCATTTTGTAATATCCGAAAACCTTGAGCAAGAATACTTGCAACATAAAAATAACTATAAATATCGTGTAAAATAAAGTAATAAAAACGTGAATCATGCTTTAATGTAGCTATGAGACACGTCGTTTGATAAACATAATTCCTACTGATAACGTAAACATTGTTTTTGTAGAAACCGTATTTTGAACAAACACTTACCTACCATCAGGTGAGATTGTGGCCGAAGGAGAATCTATGTCAAATAAAAAAAAACAAAGCTAGCTGCATAAACAATCCTAAGCTTTGCTTATAAAAAAAAACAAAAGAGGCTGCTCATAACTGAAAGGCATTCAGAAAAAAAAATATACATTTTGTCGACTTGCTTTACTATTTCTCGCTAAACATGACTAAGTTGTAAATACCGAAGACTGGGAAAGATGTAATAGTATAAAATATTTTATTCTACTTCCGATAGTTACTTAAATAACAAGGTGTTCTAAGAAATAGTGTCTAGGTGATAAATCATAAAGTTTAAAATGAAATTAAAATTTAGCCGTAGGAGATTACGTGTTTAAAAAAATTCGAGTTATAAACATTATAAATGGAAATTAATATGGAGTTTATTGCTTACAAATGTCCCAAATCTGAACAATTTGACCACAATATGCGTCTAATCAGCTAATAAAAAAGTGTCACGAAAGTAAAATTTCCCTTTACTCTACTAGTAGTGCCAAGCGGTAGTGCCTAGAAGAAAATAAAGGAATTTGTGTAACTAAAAAAAGTTGACAAAACATGACATTATTAAATTAAGGGCTTGTTTCACCATGCTTTGTTAGTTAAACTAACAGCTTGTTAGCCATTTAACGGACTGTTAAGGTCGTTTTGTGTTTCACCATGCCGTAACCAAGGATTATCTTCATTAACAGACGGTTAAATCTAATCGCTGATCTGACGGCCACCATATAAACCAGCTAAACAAAAATACATTTGCTTGCGTTTTATTTAAACAGCGTTGAACGTCGTTTTAATTTAGTCGCTTGACATTATCATTCACATAACGGTTGATTTAGTAATCCTTTGTTAATTTTGTTTCGTGTGACGTACAATACTTAACAATACTATAAAATTCTTGGTAATTTTGACGCCCGATTACGTAACACTCTGTTAGCAATAATTTGGTGAAACTGGGCCTAAAAGTAAAAAAAAATCATTGTATTCGAAATGGCCTAAAATTCCTAACATATTTTTCCCGCTAGACTCTATTTCGTGAGACACCCTGTACTGACGCTAATCCAAAAAGTGCTTTAACTTTTATCCTTAATCCAATAGAATCCGTCTCAAAGAAAATTATTTAAAGATAGTTATTATTATATTAAAAATACTTATTATTATAGACATAGCTTAAATATCTATTATTGTTAGTGATAAAAACATTGTTAATTAGGTGAGTTCGTTCAAATAAAGATTAGTAATAGCCATCTTTGTGTTTGTATTTAAGTATTTAATATTTTTCATATATTTTTATTATAACACAAAGTGGAACACAAGTACCTATTTGTATAGTTGTATCTTGGTCAAAGCTTATGCCTATACTTACGTTCAATATATAAAAAAATATACAAACAAATTCTGAAGTAGTAGGTAGATAGTTTTATTCTATGGTTCAATCAACTTTACCTATAATAAAACATAGTTACATCGACATCGACTAAGTCTAAAAAATAACAGGATTCATTCAATTTCTCTTGAACTCATTTAACCCGAACAAAGTACATTTTTGCATGTCGACTTTCCAAAGGTCGACAAAAAATTACAGAATAATCCCCAAACTTACAGTTTATCGAGTGGAAATGTTTATAAATGTGTAGGTATGGAAGATGTCTGTTTAGATTGGACTTTGTGACGATTCGGATTGTTCCAATTGTCCCAATTGTCACATTTGGTTTTTGAGGGATCCCTACGACGACGAAACGAAAAATCTAAAGTGAATTTTCTAGCGAATGTTGATTTTATCCCACAAATCCTAGGACGCGACTTCAAGGTAGTCGAGCGATTCATTTTTATCTTTTAAAATTCATAATAGGTAATGTACACTTCTAGCCCCAAACCAACCTATACTGTTTTTAATACCTAAAATACATAATAGGACTTTTTGTATGTTATATGATACTGAACCTTGAAGTTTTTTTTTTAAATGTGTATAAATTGAGGATACGACCTTAAACCCGACTTCATTGTAATAATTACAATGTACTCGGGTCGTAGGTCGTATTCATAACGTCCAGGATTTCCCCAGAACATTTCTGGGGCATTTCTTATAACACAACGACATTTGGTTGTGAGTGACCTTCAAGTTGATCTTGCTTTGATCTATTACAGTAGACTTTGACCATAGCTGGGAGTATGCCATTGTATCTATCCTTCGTGATATATATTAGATAAGTACTAACATTTATTTAAAATATGTAGAAAGGTACTCATTATGTAGTTTAAATAAAGTTATTAATTGGTAATTTTGTCGTTGACAATACATATTTCACTTCTGTTTGTATAGAAACGAACTTTTGGACGAAACCGTAATAGAAATATTAATAAAATTTTAGTTATTGTTTCGTCCCAGTGGGACGAGATACCGGTAGTCCGAAACTAGAAAAACTCATTCGTAGCAACGTAACGTGTATGATGTTGATGACTCGAGTCCTAGTGGAGCGTTTATTTTTTTAAATTAATTGTCTATTATGCCTTCCGTGATGTGGGTCGTGGGTTTGATCCCCACCAAGTACAAACATTTATAAAACTAAAAGGTGAACAGAGGACCACTTAGTTCAGTCAGTTCAGTTTATACAAATATATGAATATACAGAAATGTTTTATTTTAATATTGGATGCGCCATTCACATGCTACTAACCTTTATTTACTTCTTCTTTTAAACTTATATGGCATGTGTCCGTCATTTCGACAGACAATTTCGCCAGTTTCAAGTGATGAATTTGAAATAATATCAAGTCAAGTCTTTGTCAAGTCGGCTTTCGTTTGTTTTGAAGAGAAAACAGTGGATTTTCTCTTCAAATCCTGAAACGAATTTTCACATTTATAGAAACCACTTTACACACACATTTATTCCAATGGCTCACACTTTATGTTACCACCTAAGTATTATTGGTTAAAATTCCACCAAAATTAAACAACAATACTCACAATAACACAAGAAAAACTATTAAAATAAAAGTGCTATAATGTTGTTTAAAAAAAGTCAATACTGGAATCCCGCTACTAACCTTAATATTTTGACAGCACTTTGACAGCAATGACCGTCGCATAATGAGAAAGCATGCGTTTGATGGGGTCGAAGCTAACAAGGCACTCGTAAACACGAGTATTTTTAGCCAGCACGCTTGTGGCTCGCTCTAAGAATCAGAGCACGTGTTGAAATATAATTTAGAGATTGTAGAGTCACTGTTATTGTCACTCTACTTATAGGTATACTTACTATCAGTAATCTATCTTCTCTTCTATCTATCTATCTATCTAATCAACCTATGCTCACCCACTGCTAGGTATAGGCCTCCTCTTTGTCACGCCATTCTTTCCGGTCCTGCGCCAATCTAATCCAGTGTGCTCCTGCCACTTTCACGATGTCATCCGCCCACCTGGCTGGTGGTCTGCCTCGTGACCTATAACCCTCGCGAGGCCACCACTCTGTCACTGCCCTTGTCCATCTTCCGTCGTTCCGCCTAGCCAAGTGACCTGCCAATCTCCACTTTAACTGGTTTATCCTCCTACCTACATCCACGACTTTAGTTCTTCTCTTCTAAATATATAAAACTCTTTTGAAGCTGACTGACAATCAACGCACAGCCTAAATTATAAGTCCTAAAGGTATAAAATTTGGAGGGTAGTATCCTTATATAGTTTAGAGGTGTACTAAGAAAGGAATTTTGAAAAGACGCACCCTAATGGCTAGCGTCCACAGGGCCGCATCGCACGCATCGGACGCATCGCACGCAACGGATTTTAGTTTGCCTTGTATAAAAACTCGTCCGTACGGTGCGGATCAGTGGACGCAGTTGTATGAGTTTTTATACAAGGCAAACTAAAATCCGTTGCGTGCGATGCGTCCGATGCGTGCGATGCGGGCCTGTGGACGCTTGCCTTTAAGGGTCTAAAATTAGGATCAAAGATTTTAACAAAATAATGCTTATGCTGCTACCACGCGAGCAAAGCCGCAGGGGACAGCTAGTTTATTATATTTTTTTAATACAACTAGGAAATGGTTAATGCTATAACAGTTCCACGTGGCTGGTTGTCGCTTTACTACAAAAGCTTTCTGGTTTAAGATAGTTTATTCTCAAAAAAGACAAATACAGTCAATATGAGAACAATACAGACTTAAGGTAAATAGATATAACTATTTGTTAGCGGTTGTCGTCCTAATAGTAGGTAGGTTTGGTTCGAGATATGGGCGTTTGAAGTTTGACAGCTGTCATCAAAAAAATAGATCTTGATTTTAAGTTCTATGATTCAAGAAATAAATAAAAATTGGTTGTTAGGTATAATAATATAATTTCCCCCAAATTGGTAAAATAAATTAATATGGAAATCGAACCACCTTAATAGCTATATCACATTTTGCTTAAAAATTGTTTACCTGACTGTACAATGCAGCTATTTTTAAAGTTGTCCGAATCGTCACAACAAAAATTATTAAAATCAAAAGTGACGATTGGGAGAATTTCTCCCAATTTTTTTCTCCGAATCGTACACTAAGTCCATTTTATAGCTGTAAAGCGTGCGATTTAGGTAGATATTTTATTTGTTTAGGAGCGTATGGTCTTGAAGTACATGTTGGCCCAGCTTCAATTTAAATAAGTTGTATGAACTTGTTTTATCGTTGCGGGTAGTTTATTAAAAAGCTGTGCCCCTTCGTAGGTAACCAATTTTTTTCCCGAAGTTCGTTCGTGTTTTAGGTAGAACAAGGAAACTAGCTCGTCGAGTGTTTCGTTTTGTTATTTGGTTTGTTTTGGTGAAGGCTAAGTTAGTATGGATAGTTTTATGGCAGATTTTTCTGACTAGTTTTAGAATTGGTAACCAAAGTTTTTAACACTTGGCGGTATGATGGCAGGTATGACTGTTGTGTGTAGGTAGGTACTCGTCAAATTCCAGATTTATAGATCAGATTACAGTCTTTCACTACAGTACTTAATGTACCAGGCATCCTCAAGTTTATCCACTACTGGCTAGTAGTTAAACTTGAGGATGCCTGGTCTCCCGCGGCGTTGCTCGCGTTAGAGTGTGACTTTTCAAAATTCCTTTCTTAGTGCACCCCTACACTATATAAGGATACTAAAGTAGGTGCCAAATAACACCGCAATACAGGTCATTCACCCACCTTCAAAACGATGTCGCAAAATTCAATTTATGAATGGTAAACAAACAGTACTGCGAGATTCGAGCGATTACCGTCTTAGCGACAGGTTTGTATGGAAAGCGACAAAATTAGCCATTCATAAATTTAATTTTGCGACATCGTTTTGAAGGCGAGTGAATGACCTGTATTGCGGTGTTATTTGGCACCTACTATACCCTCTAAATGTACCTCTAGGACTTATAGTTTAGGCTGTGCGTTGATTCTATGTCAGCTTCAAAAGAGTTTTATATATAATTATTGATTTATTTTGGTTCCTGACTGTACAAAAACTAGGTTAGTATGAAACAAACAGAATTTGGGACGAAACAGTAATACAAATATTAATAAAATTGAAAGTTTTTGTTTCGTCCCGGTGGGACGAGACACCGGTAGTCCGAAACTTGAATAACTAGAGCCACTCACACGTTAGGTCAAGAACTATATATATTAGTATTTTTTTCGCATTTCAGAGCGGAAGTAACTCAGATCACAACCATCGCGCCCTGCCCCGTCACCTGGCCGAGCTACGAGCTCTGCTCAGCGGTGACCTTCGGGGTATCACTCCAGTATGAAGACCAGGGGGATATGCTGGATGGAGAGGCTCTGAGGGATATGTGGAAAACCTACAGCGTCAGAGATCCTTACGCGCTGAGACTGCGTCGGATGGATATTGCGGTAAGTAGATGCACTGTCATCAGATTTCTGAGGAGTTTTCTGATGCTAAGTTTGAATATAAATAAGAAAATATCCTTGGATATTACACACAACGCCCTCTAGTCGGACACTAAGCAGAGCTTATGCTATGGGAACTATATTTTATATATATTACTTACTAGGTGCCGCCCGCGACTTCGTTCGCGTCCCGTTGGATCCCGTTAATTTTTCCGGAGTAAGAAGTAGCCAGGTCACGGAGAATATAATTATGTTCCAAGTTTCATCCAAATCGGATCAGTAGTTTTCACGTGAAAGATTAACAAACATCCATCCATCCATCCATCCATACTTACAAACTTTCGTGTTTATTATATTAGTATAGTAGGTGCCAAATAACACCGCAATACAGGTCATTCGCCTACCTTCACCACGATGTCCCAAAATTCAATTTATGAATGGCTAATTCTGTCGCTTTCCATACAAACCTGTCGCTAAGACGGTAATCGCTCGAATCTCGTAGTACTGTTGGTTTACCATACATAAATTGAATTTTTTGACATCGTGGTGAAGGTGGGTGAATGACCTGTATTGCAGTGTTATTTGGCACCTACTATAGGAAGTAGGATAGGATATACATTTTTTTTGTAAATACATACTTATAATACTTAATTTCCCATCCACTGACTTCCACCACTGTCAGTTCATCATTGGGGCTGTTCTACGCCAAACTTTCCGGTTCTTCGTCGCCATATGGGAATCAGCATCTCAATCATCAGAAGCATTAATCTCCCAGAAGTCCACAGATTTGATCATAATCTTTTGACTAGGAATATGATATTCCTCGAGTGCTATCTAGTCCTTCATAAAGAGCTGATGTCACAGCTTATGATGAAGTAGATTTTTACTTATCAAGGCGCTCATGGCTAGGCTTACTTAGCCAAACTTAACCGATAATCTAAGTAAAGCGACGTTCTGTGCGGTCACTATTTGGATGGGTGACCGTTAGTGGCATTTACATCTGAGCGCTTCCGTGCTTCGTGCACGTTAAACTGTCCCGGCTCTAGCAGTCGTTAAACCACGACGGGGGCCTTAAGGCGGCCTAAAAACTCCGTCACCAGAGTTGGCCACTAACTCATATGAGCTTGCTTACTTATCAAGGCATCCTTTTCTCATTTTTCCAGGAGTTCCAGCCGCCGAGCAGCACAGTGCTGACGGCGTGGCTTGTGATCGCGTCCGGCGTGCTGATCTCCATGGCGATGCTGGCCGTCGTGCTGTGGCGGTTCAGCTGCTTCGAGGACTACACCAGGTATTAATACTGCATGGTATAGATCTTGGTAGACCAACCAGTTGGACGTGGACGACATTCTCGCTATATTAGCAGTCAGGAGGGAAATGGCTAAACCAATGCTAAAACTAACAAAAGGTGACGAAGGGAGACTATGTCTTTATGTTTAGGTATATTCTACGAGTATCGTATTATTATATTTATATAAGCTTCCGCCCGCGACTTCGTTCGCGTCCCGTTGGATCCCGATGATTTTCCGGGATAAAAAATAGCTTGTGTTAATCCAGGTCACGGACAATATATATTCCAAGTTTCATTCAAATCGGATCAGTAGTTTTTGCCTGAAAGAGTAACGAACAAACATCCATCCATCCATACTTACAAACTTTCGCGTTTATAATATTAGTAGGATAGGATTAGTAGAGATGTCGATAAAATCTGGCCACACCAAAACACATTTGGTGCGTGTTATAACACTGGCACCCACACCCTTCAAACCGAATACCGCGTGCACACTATGCCCATACCGCTGCCGGCATTATTGCCGCGGACTTATTGCCACAGCAACATCGCTGTTTTTCTCATTAGAGAGCAAGGTCATGAACTTGGGCCGGGAGCCGGGACAGAGGCATTATCGTCTTCACACTATGCTCGTGCCCACGTCCCTGCCCAAGTCCGCCGACTGCGGCATAGTGTGAACGCAACACATACACAGCAATGCGAGTTGCTTGGCGGCAGAAATAGGCACGATAGTAGTATGAATGAATGAATGAATGAATGAATGAATGAATGATTTATTTGCGTGAAGAGTGGTACATATTAGGTCTTAAATAAATTGTTGATTCTCACACTTCGCCAGAGAAACCCAGCATGCAAAATTAAGATTACGCTTATGTTAAAATAATTCAAATTTAAATATGGTGTAATAACAATAATCAATGAATTAGGACTTCCGCGGACGAGCATTTCACTACTAAAGTGCTAATCTCTTTCTTATTGAAGTGATATACTTCTATTCTAATGCGACTTCCAACAGTTTTGTGCAACCGTTCATCGCTATTACAGATGAGCTACTTGTTAATAGCGTACTATACTTACATTTTGCTCCACCAAAAAAGTCAAAACGCTTCGCTAACGCGTTCTAGGATCCGGACAAACTTAGCACCGCCATCTAGTTCTGAAATCAGAACTAGATGGCGACTAAACTAGAACCTTTTGTAACTAAATAAGTACTAAATATTGGTTAAGTACATAAAAATAAATACTAAATTAATTTTACATTAAACACAGAGCGAGAGTGAATGCGTGGCACTCGAACTATAACTTCTTTCGCGTGTAGGGACTCCACGCACTGGTTTTTTTCTACTAGTTTAATTAATTCTCTGCCTGCCTGTTCCAGAATGAAGACGTACAGTGACACAGACAGCCTTCACAACGAGAAGCGAGGACTGGACCTGTATCCTACTCCGCATCAGACCCTGCCAGCACTGTACGCTGAGAACGACTTCAAATGGCAGGACAATGAGCTTGAACACGACTCCACACGAGGTAACTTTCATTTTAACTGCTTCCGTAGTTTTGACCATAATTATAAAAATTATTAAAATTACAACAACTCAAAAACTATTTAACCTAGAATAAAAATAAAACCGGTTTTGGAAACTACTCTATAATTATATAGACTGATGAAGAGCTATTATATACAAATAAATAGTTATCTGAATATGTACCTATAGGAATTTGAGTTTGTCATCACTACATAGTATAAAGCAAAGTCGCTTCCCGCGTCTGTCCTAATGTCTGTATGTATGTATGCTTACATCTTTAAAACTACACAACGGATTTTGATGCAGTTTTTTTAATAGATAGAGTAATTCAAGGGGAAGGTTTATATGTATAATACATCATCATCATCACTGCATTGCACCTGTACGAAGCCGGGGCGGGTCGCTAGACTTAGATAAAAAACTGCTCTACCTATACTCTCTTTACTCATGAATTTAAATTTTAAACATCTTTGTCTCTACTTTGTAATATTTTTGTCAACAGTTGATATGGGCGGCTTTGCAAACAAGAACTATGCACGCGACATGTACGACTTCGAGTCTGATGAAGAAGTCATCACGCCAAGAGACAGGTAAGTGTAAGAGAAGTGTAGAGGTAATCATACCAAGAGACAGGTAAGTGTAAGAGAAGTGTAGAGGTAATCATACCAAGAGACAGGTAAGTGTAAGAGAAGTGTAGAGGTAATCATGCCAAGAGACAGGTAAGTGTAAGAGAAGTGTAGAGGTAATCATGCCAAGAGACAGTAAAGTGTAAGAGAAGTGTAGAGTCATGCCAAGAGACGGGGGTCAAAGAAGTTACAGGAATCAAATGGATAATGAAAAATAATTAGGTTCAAAAACTAAAACTCGGCTACTGAAAAATCACGTGCAACAAAAAGTATGAAATAATAAAATTTTCTCATCTGAAATTATAATGTACCTACCTACATAGTGATGTTTAGACACAGATCATTATAATACGAAATATCGTTTAAATAAAACCCAGAAAAATAGCGAGCATGAAAACTGAAGAAAACTATTTCGGTATAATTGAGTTAATATATTTTTTATAATTTCAGAAATGGCGCGGTCACCGCTAGGGACATCTACAGTGGAAGTCTAGCTTAGGTGTTATACAAAATTGCTAAAACCAAATAAAACTAACCATAATAATAGATACCGAACATCATAATTACCTAATCTAGGTAATAAATCATAGGAAAAAAATATAACAGTAATTCTGTAGAAATTATCAAGGCTTGGCTTCGAGTGACTTCAAAAAAGATTTACTTATAGTTAAATTAAGAATTCAATTATAACAGTCAATTAAAACATAAAACAAGTACCTACCTACAACCATAACTATTATTATCTAAATATTTAAATACTTATAGTTATTATTATTAGTCATAATTGCAAAGTTGTGATTAAAGAAACCTGTTGTAAATTATTTTTATTCCTTGTATTTTTATATTTTATTTCGTTTTGATTTCTTTATAAATAAAAACTTATTTTTATTACTTTGGTTTATTTTATTTTTGTTATTAAAACTTAATTAGGTAAGTAAGCAATTACTCTTATCTCCTAGTTTTTAGACGTACCTACTTAGTCGTTTACTAACGACAAACAATTAATTGATACTTTTTTATCATTTTTTTACACATACATAACTGAAGTTATGCAAAAAACGTCCATATATTAACGCGCATTGGTCTTTTTTGTAAAAATAGCGTAATTAAATCAAACAAATGTTTATGTCAACATAGATAGATAGATAGATAGATTATATCTTTATTGTAAACCAAAATAACAGAAAAAAGATACAAGGATTATAGCAATGACAGCATGACTACCTACGACGATAATGCAGAGTTTACACATAACTAGTCTATAACATACATAGTATAGATCACCTATATACATACTATACTATGTACTTCATATTATAGACCATTGATAGTCTATTGTATACATAGTATACACTAAAGTTTACGAGTATACGCGGAATTTTACTCTTTCAGCAAAAACCAGATTTCATCGGTGACGGTGACAGTGACATAATATTTGTCGAGTCAAGCTAAGCCTTTACCTCACTTGCAGAGTTACCCGCCTCACCACAAGGTCGCAGTAGATCTCCGGCTTAGTTCGCGACGCGACCTCTCGTTTGCCGCCAGATAACTCTGATTAACTGATAACGTCTATTACTACGCCAAAATTTACGTAATTTCTTAAAAAGCTGCTGTGTTTTTGTGCCATTTTAAGTGGTCAATTTAGTTTCTGGTGAGTTTCTTTGCTATTTCAAAAAATAAACAGGATTTTTTTGAAATTATTTAAGTGTGTGTTCTTAAATTATTTTTAATTGGTCTACTCAAGCTATTAAAAGAAAAATACTTAATATCATTTAATAAATTTGCACCTGGTCTTCTTGGATATTTTATCTCTGTGTAACTACGCTGATATAATAAAACTACTGCTAACAAACTTTCTTTCAAATTAAACATTTTCTAGATACCTTTCAAGAGATGACTAATTATAACTAATAGAGCAAACAAGAGTCGTGATAAGATAACAATGAAGTACTGAATGTTATAACCACTGCAGTATTTAACTATCATTTAGATGTGACAGACATTTTTGTGCAAGAAATAGCTAGAATGGAAGACGCAGTCACTCAAATAAGTGTTATAGAAGAAATCCCAGAAGAAAGTATCGAAGAAGAGGAATTATTACCGAAAGAAACAGAGTTTAGTGAAATCAATAAACTTTACGATGAATGCTTAAAGTATCTTAAACAAGAAAGCGTAGAATTTGAATCCAACCATGATCCTGACTACGAAATTATCGAAGACAAACAAGACGACTTTAACACTGTTGAATTTATACGAACCAATGATATTGAGAACAATATGGTGTATAAAATAGAAAACGAATTGAAATCAACCGAAAGTATTAACACAGTAACTTCTGAGCCACGATCTGAGAGATTGAGGAAGTTATCTCAGCAACTACCTAAAATAATCATCACGCAAAGTAATACTAGTCTAAATTTAAGACGGCACGATGATGTAAGAATTGGGAATGTCTATGGTTTCCAGAAAAATGATGTGAAGAAAGCAGAGCATAAGAGTCTACCTAAAATTGATCATAAGCATTATGAATTTCAACAGAGTAATATAAAAACTGATATAAGTGTGCCTAAAAGTATTAAAACTGATAAAAATAAACATAATAATATAAAGACAGATGAAAAAAAGCTGTTTGGAAATGGGAAAAAGAAGCCTGCTAGCACTGATGTCGTGTAAGTACTTAAAAAATCTTATTATAAGTAAATAAAAGTTTTTTTTCAATAGGTAAGTAGTTAGTTTAGCTTAACATATTATATAATAAGCTGATAGTTAGTAAATTATAGCATTGTGTCATTGTAACAAGTGTTGATAAATAAATAAATAATAAATAAGTACTTAGTAAGGACGACTATAAAAACGTAATAATATTAACATAATATATTACTGTTTTCTAGTCGTCTTATAAGACATAAGTTGGAATATAGGAATAATATATAAAAATAATTAAAGAAATAAAAAATTTGAAATAACATATATTATTCCAGCTGGATGTGTTGAACTACAAGTTGGATGATAAAATCCCGTTGATAAACTTAATAACTAGGAAGCAGGAGATGATAGGCTTGATCGAATACAGTATTTTCTGAGTCTGGGTTTGGAGACTGCAGTATTTATCTATTTTAGTAAACAAGAGATTGGTCAAGAATTATATTTTGGTCGTGACCGTTTCACTAGTCTTCCATTGTTTGAAATGTTAAGTACACAGGCCTTTACATCTATTGAAGATGATTTATACAGCGTCAGGAGGCAACCTATGCCTACACTTAACGGAACACTGCCTGGGACAATGTTTAGATGGAGTAGGCTTGTAGCACCTATACCATCCTCTCAGCCTAGTCAGCCTTATCCACAGGAAAGAAACGTCAATACGAGATCTGACTAAGCCAAGGGTTTCCTCACGATGTTTTCCTTCACCGTTTGAGAACACTCGCATTGTATTTAATTATACCGCGTTCACACGGACTTATTGCCACAGCAACATCGCCTACTCTCACTAGGGAGCTAGGGCATGAACTTGGGCCGAGAGCCGGGACAGAGGCATGATCGTGTTCACACTGTGCTCGTGCCCACTTCCCTGCCCACTGCGGCATAGTGTGAACGCAACAATATGACAGCACCATTGGCAGGAATAGGTCATTGGGTTGAGCAGCATATTATTGTTCTACATATTATTTCCAATGGTATGGTACCACCACCTTTTTTTTTTCAGCAAGGTCCCCCGCAGACCAGGCCAGTCTGACATCCCGAAGCGATTGGTCTCCAAGCGAGGAGTGGAGAACGTGGCGCTGATCTCCAACGTTCCCTTCGAGAGGATCCGCTTGCTGAACGATACCTTTCACACCCTGGTCATTATTATTACTCGAAGTCCACTGGATATACACGGTGTAACATAATTACCCTATAAGTCCGAAAAGGGGGTATTCTATAGGTCATGGCGTGTTCGCCATGAAGTAATCTCAAAAGTCGTAGAACAAACACTGTTGTGTTTGTTCTACGATTTTTGAGATTTTGAAGTTTTTCATCCATGAAATGAGCTCGTAACTTTTACTTAAATATTACCTACACAGTATGCGTGTGCGTGCGACGCGGTTGGAGGGTATACGTGTGTACGGTTTTATGCAAAAAGTAAACAAACACTTAGGGTTATTACAAATTTCTAAAATAATAAAAGTTGTACTTTTCTATGAAAATTTCAATTACGATTTAATGACCCTTTGCTCACGTCCAAGCACTCAGGTGGTCGGTCTGATTACGCACCCTTCGCACCTTAAAGGGTAATTATGTTACTCCGTGTATACGCCTCAAAACAACAGGACAAAACTCTTTGCCACTCTGTTGTAGGTATTCTTATAAGTGGGCTAAACTGTCCAATGTAGTAAAGCCGTTATCCTGTCTGGCTCGAGTCTGGGCATGAAGTGAAATTATCTAATTTATGCCAATGAACTCCACTTTCCCGCTAGTCTCGTAAAGGGTACCTAAATAACTAAAGAGTTTAACTCTCCTATCGCTAGAGGGCCGAAATCAGTGAGATGAGTTGTTTTCCCTTAGAGCTTACTCACGTCACCAGTGGCGTCAACCAATTGAAGAAATTATTCAACCCTTTTAGAATATTCGGCATTTTACAATCTCTAAAGAATGTAGATGATAGAAAACGTCAATGTATAAGAATGGTCACGTGACTTTTCGTTCGGAAATGTCTTTTCCATACATAGGTCATAAGTGTAGGTACATTAGGTACATTAGATACATACCGTGTTCTCCTTATATAATTTTCATTATAGTTTACGTGACTTTGCAGTAAACGTCAAACGTACACACTTGGAATGGTATCCCCCCTGCTACGTCGTAGACATTCTATGTCGTACCAGTGGGGATTTCTGAAAAAAAAACTGAAATTCCCACTGATAGCGATTTCTTGGGGGGGATTTCTGGAATATATCTATTTTTCTATTCTGAAGCAACATTAACTTGTATGTCTTTTTCTATACAATTTCTAGATAAACCTCCGCTGGCGTTGGATAGTGACCGGCACAATCGTGGTGCACTTCGCAATCTGGCTCGTGTTCGCCGTGTTCTGGTACATCGCTGCGCTTGCGCACTACGACTTCGAGCCGGATCCTCCGAAGAGGTCCTGCGTTACTGGTGGACATGACTTCTTGTCCATATTCTTAGCAAGTGTTGAGGCGCAGGTGGGAAACAAATCTTTAAAAAATTTAAGCATTTTGGTCTGCATTGTAGGTAGCCTAGCCCAACGGCCAGGGTTTGAATCACAAGGGTCACTCAAAATTTTCTTATAGTAAACTAGGTGCCAATTCCTCGCGATGATCAACTTCAACTTCTTGGTTTGCTTTTGTGGCTAGTTGTTACCATTCTGCCAGTGTCGAATTCGCTTGCAGTACAATAATGTCGAATTTGGCAGGTCACTGACTTCTGAATTACAGTCTATATTTTGATACATTATGTTAGTATCTAACATAGAAAAAGAATACTCTTGTATCTAAAGATGGTCTCGTCTCATTGTCGAGAATTCGAGATTATAAGAACCGAGCCGACCAATTTAAAAGAGTTTTGCAACGACAACAATTACTACCGGGAGTCGAGTAAATAGAGATGGCTCAAAATAATTTATCAAAAAAAATGAACGAGGTCTAGAGACATCATCTGATGAAATGCTCAATTTGAAGCAATAATATAATAAAGCGATTATTTAGCACGCAATCTAGTGCTTGTGGGTGGTAAGGGACATGTCAAGGCACTGTAATATCATTAATCTTATTTTCAGTAGGTACTTACATCATCTCTTTGAATATCCTTTGGAGAATCAGTCAGTATTCCAGCCTCATCATCATCACTCATTTAGCCTTCGAAAGTCCATTTTTAACGTGTTTCACCAACCTTTAACTTAACCGGCCTGGCAGTGTTCTTTAGAAGAATTAGTGATAGCAAGCAAGGTCGTATGAGTTAGTCGCCAACTCTGTTGACGGAGTTTTTAGGCCGCCTTAAGGCCTCCGTCATGGCTTAACGACTGTTAGAACCGGGAACGATAGTTTAACGTGCCCTCCGAAGCACGAAAGCGCATGTTATTGCCACCTATCCATATAGTGACTGCGGAGAACGTCGATAACCTTAGATAATCGGTGAAGATAGACTATGCAAGCCATCAGCTTCCAGAAGTAATATCACTCGTGGTAGAATATAGTGAATCCAAATCATAACATCACAAAGACATCAAAAAATAAAAGGCGGTGGAAACAAAAGACGTGCGTCAATCATTTTAATCTCCATCCACTTACCTAATTCTAAGTTTAGAAATCAGGAAACTCCAATTCCTGATTCAATTCCGTGCACTTATCCAATCAGGTACGAATTGAGTCAATCGAGACCAAGAAAGAACTTCCTCTTTTAAGGAATAATGGGATGAAAGGATTGAGCGATAGTAGATAACTACATTCGTTTGGGGTCAATGATCAAAGTACCGCTATCAGCAAAAGTGTGTACCTACTTACCTAAAGTCTTATCATCATCACAATCTTCCTATCTCCACGCTAATTGGGGTCGGTACAACGTCTTCATCTTTCACTCTCTTCTATCAGCGATCATTCTGTATTCACTCCTTTCTATAGTCTTGACCAAGTTCGAAATTCTAGTAATACTACAAGAACCTATTCAAGAATAGACGGAAGGAGATTTAAGAAGATACCTTAGAAAACATTGAAAAGATGGAAGAATTGTGTGAAAAATTACATGGGTAGGGTTGGATTACGACTGGAACACATTTACAAAACGGTATTCTGCCATGACTGTGTTAGATTGAGAGAAAGAAGAAGTAGATACCTACAGAGAAAATTGTGTTCCTATGTGACGTAACGTGTGTTGTGGTTTCAGACAACGATCGGCTTCGGAGACCGAGCCATCGACGAAGAGTGTCCGGAATCCATATTTTTGTTCATCATGCAGGTATTTGACTTCTGTTACATATGAAATTCTTCCTACTATGGTATGTACAGAGTATAGTGAGAACAGAGACTGCGCATTCTCTGCCTCTGTTTATCCAAAGGAAATTTTATAGAGCGAAGATACTTTTCTAAGTATCATTGGCTAGTTTGGTCTAAATGTATCCTCAGGAGAGCACGTTTACTGTAAACGTGTCCATAATGCGACGCACTACAGCCATTACTCTGAGATGTACCAAGTATGTATGTGTGTTTATGTGCATTTAATTGGCATTGGCACCCATAGGTATACCCTCACCGGAACATAGGCACACAGCAGTGCAAGCAAACACCATCGCTTGGTGACTAAAATCTAAGAACTTTTTACAAAGTGCACTACATGAGCCTACTACTGCTGTTTCAGCTGATTCTCGGTACTGGTTTATCCGGTGTGCTGACCTGCGTGGTTTACGCAAAACTCACCCGCCCTGAGAAGCTGTCCAGAGATGGCGTTGGCTTCAGCAAGAAAGCTGTGGTAAGATCCTAGTACAGTCTTTTGGTTCATCGTCAAGAGAACTAGAAATTCAAAGTGGCAATAGACAGGCCATATAATCTCGCTAAGCCAATTCTGCTGGAGATTGGATCTCCATGTTCAACTACGAAGAACACAGTAACACAGCATAGGACAACCCCCTACCCGATGGACTGTGAATTGCAAAGAACGCGGGAAGTTGAGGGTGTATAAAGAACCTTCCACTGATTTCTGGCAGGGGGCTATCTTGGGGCTGTCTAGTGGTCAAAACAGTTTTTCTTAAATTGTCTTCAGATTGATATGATATCGATGGTGAAAATCAAAAGAAAATCATAAAAATGAATTCTGTTTCAGATCAGCATCCGTGACGGTCGGCTTTGCCTGATGATGCGCGCATGGGACCTCAACTACGATCATATCATCAGCTCAGAGTTCACCGCGCATTTTGTACACACGCACAGGTGGGTGTGCCTGGAAACTACCTCCTAAGATGACAATCTACAATCTGGAGAAAACAACTTGCGTGTGACGTGATACGCTCTAAGTGGAATAGTTCTTTCAAGCTAGATCTACTATATTTCGTATATTTTCTGGTGTCATCTGCCAAGCGCAGCAGTGATACTTACACTCTCTGTTGTATTCCAAGTTGAAAAGTAACCGGTGCTAATTTTTTTCTTCTCTTTTCGCCATCTGTTTTGTTTTCAGGACGAAAGAAGGTGAAGTGATCCGCTACTACGCTCAGACTTTGGCCCTGCAGCAGCGACAGTTCCTCTTGTGGCCGGTCACACTGCTCCACGCTATCGATCACACCAGCCCTCTGTACACTTATGGACCTGATATGGTTGCCAACAATAAGTAAGTCCCTTACTTGACAATAGTCCTCATTACACCTGAAATCTTGAAGTAGGGTTTTGTCAATGTTACGTTAGAGCATGCTTCTAAGTTCTGACCTTTAACAATGGCCTCTAATTATTCGACTTGCACAAGTTAGCAGTTAAAGTCTACACAGTGCACGGATCAAATTCCAGCTACGAGATCACGGTCAGTCTGAAAGGAGCCTCTGCATCAATGGGCACCTTCACTCAGAGCCAGACCAGCTACCTGCCCCGAGAGGTGGCGTGGGGACACCGCTTCCCACCAGTCGTCAAGTAAGAACCCTATACCATCTTTGTGCATGCCCAGGAAGATGTAGACAATGTTCTTAATGCTATTAAGTCCACTTTCATGCAGACGTTTTGTTAGAAAGATAATACAAAAACAGTATATGCTTACAGATACGATAGCAGAAAGCAGAAGTACGTGATAGACCACAAAAAGCTGGATCATATAGAAAAGGTGGACACCCCCTTCTGCAGCGCACAGGGCCTTGCCAGCGGTTCCAAGAGGTAAACCTTCCAGACCTCGAAGCAGGTGCATTGCCGAAATATTTAAAGTGTATGGGTGCTGGTACAACTACAGACATATGAGAACACACATTCACGTAGTGGTAGCAGCAGTTTGCCTCACAAGGCAAGTCCTCATGGATTTGGCTTTGTGAGGGTGTAAGGCATTGCTATAGGCAGATATAACCACTTAGCCGCCAATGAAAGTAAAAGCTTTACCTGGAAAAGAACTTATTCAGTTCTAAAGTGTGGCCTACAGTTATGACCAAATTGCAACACTTATTTATGCAAATAAACATCTTGTATCTTTCATTTCCAGAAGTACAGTGGAGAAGGTGGATCTGCCACCGTGTCCAGGAACTCCGAGCAGCTTCAGCGACAGGATAGCCTCCTTCCACTTGGAGAGGTCTTCCTCTTTCAGGAAAAATGCTTCGAAGCCTTCCTGATACGTCTTTAATTTGAACATGTCTATTAGTGTCTACCTTAATGATGTTTCATTCTCAATCACGCCGTAACGACTGCACGTTACATTTGGATTTAGTTTACATTTGGACCAATTTTATATGATCTAATTAATAAGTACAGAAGCCTTTTACGATCGGTGCATAACTTTATTCAGCTGTTCAAATTATTGCTGTCACCTACTAACAGGTAATGTCAAACAGTTGAGACTTTGATTCAACTGTTTAACTATTCGTCTGTCATAAGTAAGGCCAAAACGGCCTTACCACGCTATCAGATTTATCTTGGATCTAACGGGTTTTTTGTTAGATCCAAGATAAATCTGGAAACATAGTTTGGGGGATAGTGTTTTCTTTTTATAATGATGAGAGAACACTGTTGGTCGAGTGGTGACGCCGTTGTCTCCCAACTCCAAGACTTAGAGTTTGAATCCACACTATGACGTTAATAATGTACTCATCACGTGCTTTTATATACCTAGGTATTGGCTATGTATATTTATTTTATTCAATAGTATCACCTAATTCAGATTTTACAACTTTTTTCTTGAATGTGTTATCTAAATACCGTAATACCACGTAAGTGTTGTCTTACTGTATTTTTTAAGGATTTATTTTCTTACACAAACTGAAACTTAAGTATTTTAGATAAGTTGCAACTACATTACTCTATGCAATAAATAATAATTCTTCATGTTCAGTTATATAAACAGAGCAATGTATTTGATACAGATTTTCAATAAACCTCTGCAAATCGGTTTGGCAAAGGAAGGCAACTCGAGGTGTTGATCAAAACAGGTGTTGATTGTACAGCGTCAAATTCTAGGGCGTCTCAATCAACACCTAGACACCTACCTGCAAGTATCTATCTTATTTACAATCCAAATATTTCTTATCTTAGGATATAGGTTCCGTTATCTCTGAGATAATGTCAGTTGAATTTTAGTCTTGCGACCAGTGATTGTATTGAAATATTTTACAATGTTTTTAAAATAAATATGTTTTAAAATCAGTGTTTTATTTAAAGTCTAGTAAAAACAACTTTTGGTTCAAAATATGTCCGTTATCAATGTACTTTTTCTAAAAGTAGTACGAAACCTATAGAATATAAAGAGTGTCAGAGACTGTATTAATTTATTTACCTTATATACCCATAGACATGTGAGTGATACTAATGCATCGAGTGCTTGTGGTCATAAACACGTAAATAATAAAAACGAAAAGACAGAGACTCAAATGTAGGGAAATAATAAAAAAAAACAGATTAAACCAAATATACAAAGAAATAAGTAATTGAAACCATCAAAATGCAGAACTGCGAGTCTGAAAGCCGACGAGGAAGCCGAAGTAGAGCTTTAGAAAGATCCCTCAGTTACTCCGAAGCTATTGGCAATGGCTCCCAGCGATCATCAATAGAAATACCAAGAATGGTCAACACAGATGTGTATGCAAACGAGGAACTAAAGAAACACTACAGGATATCGCAGTCTTATGTAGAAGGAAAAGAAATATCCTTTCCATACAACATTACTAACACGGATACTATAGAAACTATTCCTAGTAACGATGGCTTGACTTCTCAATACTCCAGTGAAGATGATGGTCTGGTGATGACGATCGATGAAGACAGTCTTAAGGCTGATTTGAAACAAGAACTGGCTAGCCCGGTGGTCGAGAATGACTACGATAGGATTGAAATGATGGATTTTGATGATACGACTACTGGGCCGCCTACGTATGGATATTCGACGCCGTATAGTAAGAGGAAGAGATGGGGGCATAGACACAGGTATTTATATTATTAAAATAAGTACTACGGACGACGTAAAAACCATGGTTTTCTGAAATGTATAGCTATTTTTGGAGCCCTTGCGAATTATCAAAGAACAAAGTAGGTACTGCAGTTTTAGAAACGACAAAGTTATCTTTATTTTGTTGCAAAAATGGATCATTCATTTGTCAGTGTCTAATATGATTCACTATCTTTTCCGATACGACTTTATTTTTTGAATTTGGATAAGATAAAAATAAATATAGGTAAAAACACCTTGAGCACATAATTTTATCAAAAAGTTTCAACGCCAAATGTAAGACAAATGCCTAAGCAGATCCAGAGAAGGCTTTAGGAGTCTTAAGGGTGGACTAGAGATTTGTCAGAGAAAATCCTAGCACCTGAAATAATCCCCTCTCAAGCGCATGACCTATCTTACATACACATTCCTTCGATTCCACATGTAGACTTCGAAAGATTCTATATAATCTTTCTAGGTTCATAACGTTTTGTTATATGTATGAAATTCGCTTGATTGTTTGACCGATTTATTCTTTACCCTCAGACGAAGACACGGCCGGCCCACGCGCTCCCGCCGCGTAGTCCTCAAGGATGGAGAGGAGAACGTACCAGTCAGGAGTAATATCTCCTCCAAGTCCATCAAGTATATGCGGGATATTGTCAACACTGTTGTAAGTTTCTTTAGCCTTGTTTTCAATCTCTTCTTAGCTAAAATCTCCATCTATTTTGAGAATGTTCCTAGGTGTTTTTTAGATCATAGTTTGATTTGGTCATCCTTGTTCATTAATATACAATCCATATCTACATAAAATATTATGATGACTGCGATATATTTATATAAGTCAAAGGTTTATTTGCATGCTAGTCATAGTAAATGTGCTGGTCCATAAACTTTATAATAACTTTGTAACCACATTTTTGCAAATAAACCATTCGAATTTGAATTCCTCAATTACTTCCTTTCGCTCGATTCCGGGGTTTTCTGTCCATCACAAAGAGCTCTACTATTATTCTGCTCTATACATGTGTTGGCAGAGGTCTACTAATACTCTATACAAGGGTTTTTTCATACCCTTTGCTATCTTTGTTTGTGACACAAGACCTATTGCTTTGGAAACCAATGGGGCAGACTCCCTATTTTATCCCTATTCAAATAAAGCAGTAAAGAAGCCTACAGAAGCTAAGATGATGATAGTGAAAATGTTTTCAGATAAACAGCAAATGGCGTTTCCTCATTCTTCTCATGGTGTTCACACACTTTGCGTTCTGGCTCCTCTTCGCTGGAATCTGGTACGCGGTGGCCGCTTCATACGCAGACGACATCGGTGATGGCAAGACGCATTGTGTTACTGGCACCTCATCGTTTGCGGGGCTGCTGATGATGTCAGTGGAGACACAGGTGAGATCAGAGATAAAGCAGGCTTTATAACCCTGTTGGTTGAACAAGGTACGAAACCCGGTACTCTGTGGATGTTACAGAATCTGTGATTTCAGTGATAGTATCGATAGAAAGACCCTCGTTAACATCTCTTTTTTTAAAGGTCTTTAAATGTCCTTTAACGAATCGTAAAGATATAATTATTTGGCTGGTGTTTGACCAAGGTGATTTTTAATGTTCGGCTTCAACCATTTTGTTTTCTGTACAGATGACGATAGGTTACGGAGTCAGGTATCCCAACGAAGAATGTCCTGAAGCTATCATCGTCATGGTGTTTGAGGTAAGTTTTATTTCTAATGTAAATTAAGCCTTAAATCTAAGCGTATTGATCACAATTTCTCTTCACAGATCGTGGCTGGTACTGCATTATCTGGCGGTCTATCCAGTTTGCTGTTCACGAAGCTGATCCGCCCCAACCGTCATGTTTCATCTGTAGGCTTCAGTAGAAAAGCTACGGTAGGTGTTCTATCAAATCACTGGTTCTTCTTTTATTCAATGAACAAACGTCTATATATTTCCTGATCGATATAGCCTAGGAATTTTCAAGAAAAGAGTGAATCGATGGATAATGGCTAAGCGTTCTCCACCTTAGGGTGCAGCTACACTTACCATCAGGCGTGCTGGCAGCTAAATGCTTTGAGTTGGGTCACCGACTGATAGTTTTTGCCCAAAGCAGTGGTATACTTACTGTATAGGAACCACCTAAATCCATTTAAATTTGGGACTTGTGGTGTTGTGAAACATAGATTACAATAGTTCTTTTGACCTGAAACGTGACGTCACACTAACCCTGCCCTCCTGTACAGGTGTGTCTCCGAGATGGAGAGCTTTGCCTTCAGTTCCGCGTGTGGGATCTCATGAACGTCCACATGATTGACAGCACCATCACTGCGTATATGCTAAAGCCAATCAGGTACTTATTGTCTGTTATAACCAGAAACAAACGTGGTGGTAACTGTAGCTTTTGGCAAACAAAGTTCCGGAATATGGTAGACGTCCTGATCTCCAGGTTTATGTACTTACTCGGTGCCGTCCGCGACTTCGTTCGCGTCCCGTTGGATCTCGTTAATTTTTCGGGATAAAAAGTAGCATATGTGTTAATCCAGGTCACGGACAATATATATTCCAAGTTTCATCCAAATCGGATCAGTAGTTTTTACGTGAAAGAGTAACAAACATCCATCCATCCATCCATACTTACAAACCTTCGCGTTTATAATATTAGTACGATTACATTTCATTAGGTATCGCTCTTCGTTCATCACTCTGAGACGCTATTAAGTGTCATGTACCTACCACCGGCAACCTAACCTGGAACAAAACCGAACGCCAAAACAGACTGGAACACAGCAATGTAAGCATCACTTCTTAGCAGCAGAAATAGACACCGTGCAGCAATGGGAGTATTGACGTACTGAATTTTAGCAAAATTAGCTCTACCTACTACCAGTACAAAGACCTATACTATACTCCTAAAAATGATACTTCCAGGACCTTAGAAGGAGAACTGGTGAAGAACTACATCCACCAGCTGAAGCTGAAGCAAGCTCGTGCGTTTCTCCTGTGGCCCATCACCGTGGTCCACGTTATTGACGCGGAGAGCCCGCTCTACGACCTGTCTGCCCAGGACTGTATGGACTACAGGTATGAACTTTTACGCTTGTATTAGTGAGAGGAACAGCCTTCCAAAACCTATCGTGTAGCAATATCTAGATGCTTGAGGACTGCATGGACTACAGGCAAAACCAGAGCTAAAATTCCTAGTTGGGATGGATTGAATCTCCCTTTTAGTCCAGGGGCGCGATCGGTGCGCTGTCTTGCTTAAGCCTGGCAGGTTTTCTTAGGTATTCTGTGACTAAATAGTGACATTAGAGCATTTCAGCGCTTTTTTTGCCGTCAAAAGCTTCTTGTGTTCGTATATCTGTGTCCACGTCACTTGACATTATGCTGGGCAGCAAAAGCAGTTCAGAGCTTGTGATATGAGGGCTGCATTCAGCATTCGTAGGTAGATGCTTGAGAACTCCATCCAAGGGCATCCAAGGGGCTAAACAATCCCTTAAAATCTATTTGGTATAACATTATAACCTGCTGGCTATAGCTGGTCTAATGATGAGTTATATTTGCTTGTCTTATCCACTTCAGCATATCAGTCATCTATCCACAGATTCAAGCCCACTGTTGTGTTTCAGGTTCGAAATAGTAATTTGCCTCCAGGGCTCCTCCAAGAACATGGGCACTGTCACCCAAAGCCGGACCTCCTATCTGTCTAAGGAGATCATCTGGGGGCATCGGTTCAAGAATGTTCTGCAGTAAGCTACCATGCAAATCCTACTCCTATCCTGTATTTGGATGAAACTTGGAATATATATTGTCCATGACCTGGATTAACACATAGGCCACTTTTTATCCCGGAAAATCGACGGGATCAAACAGGACGCGAACGAAGTCACGGGCGAAAGCTAGTTATCTATTAAAACGTTTTGACACGACCAAAGCCAGGTCCAAAACGGGACTGCAGGAGCTGATCAGGTCTCACTCCTCAACATTCACAATACCATCGGAGATGGAATATTGCTGCCATCAATTCAAAGTCCTTCTCCGTTACTTTAAGGAGTTGCGCTGGCTGGGGTGAGGTCAACAGAGGGACAATGCACACCCCATCGTGGGATATCAGTGCAGATCTTATTCTCCTACCACGAATTCTTGTTCTTCACGAAGCTTTGATGTTTTTCGGTTGTGTTTAGAATATATAAAACGGCAAAAAATTATCAGTAGTTTTGGCTGATGAAATTCTCACCAATCAATGTCGACAAGACAATTAAACATCTTGTTCCAGCTCAAGCCTCCATTATTTTCTTACAGTTACTCAAAAGAAGACGAAGCCTACGTCATCGACGAGGAGAACCTCCACACAGTAGAGCAAGTCGAAACACCGCTATGCAGCGCGAGCCGTTTGAAAGAATTCGAGACTGACATCAAACTGTCAACAAACCTTCTTTTCACCACTGACATGTCAATATCTCCTACTAATCTGTCATCTTGTCAAGAGGAGGTATCTTCGAAATATGATTCAGTTCCGTCAACACCGAGTTTGAATCGGGCAGCTGGTACTCAGCGGAGCTTTGGATGGAACTTTCGAAGGTTTCAGCCTGAAAAGTATCTAAATACTGAAGCTACTGTGGAAGTGAGAAGGGAATAGAGTTGGAGTGAGGGAGTAACTGCATTCTTATCGCTAAGTTAATGGTAATGGAAATAAAAAGCTTTACTTACCATTTTTAATTGTTGACCAATTCTAACGCGGATTGGTCAACCAAAACGGGCTCTATATGCACAAAAAATATAAAGTACTTAATAAATCTACAGGGTGTAAATATTATAGTAATCCTACTAATACTATAAACGCGAAAGTTTGTAAGTATGGATGGATGGATGGATGTTTGTTACTCTTTAGCGTGAAAACTACTGATCCGATTTAGATGAAACTTGGAATATATATTGTCCGTGACCTGGACTAACACATAGGCTACTTTTTATCCCGAAAAATCAACGGGATCCAACGGGACGCGAACGAAGTCGCGGGCGGCACCTAGTTTAAAATAAATTAGTCTAGCAGCTATACAGGGTGAAAATGCACTTACGATAATAAATGATAATTCAAAATGTGATAGCAGACGGGAATGCATCCCCACCCTGTATAGCCAGTATCTAATGGCTTAGCAACTGCTATGGCTTATCGCGTCATAGCTCATCGAGAAGCTATTGAGCCATGTAGTGTTTGCATCTGTTCAGTAGAGTCGTTATCCTGTCTCACGTGCACGAGTGGTTAGGTAACTGTCAGTGTCAAACTCCCGACCTGTCAATGTCACCCAACGTGATTGCGGGAGACGAGGGGGTCGAGGAGAAGGCCGACGGATACGGTCACGGACGGAAGGACAGTGGAAGACCTGCTCAGAGCCAGGGATATAAAGGACAGTATTTTACAGTAATATTTTATTTTGTTAGATCATCTGGATGTTAATTTTAATAAGTAGGTTATAGATTAGTTTTATATGTTCAGTTACTGACACGTGCTCAAAATAAATGTACTTAATGGAATTATATGTATTTGTTAATTATTAAGTAGGTAGGTGAGGTACCTATGTTATAAAGTGGTACAATACTTAAAGAAAATTAAAACTAATATAGTATTTACAATATACACAATATTTACAAAATACACATGAAACAGTTGAGCTATCTACAAACCGTTGCAAACGATTTATAGATAGCTTAACTGGTCCAAATCAGTAGCAATCGGAAGCGTGCCCAAGACACTGGCTGCATTGCCGCGCTGAATAGCAATGCTGATACGCTGGCCTAGATAATCACCAGCCCTTCGGGTCACGCGTCGCTTCAACTAGACGCCCTGAAAGAATTTTGAAAACCCGGAGGGCCTAAAGTCGTATAATTTCTGTGTTTTTTAATAAATAAAATTAAAATACACGCGAGAGCAATGATTCCGGGTCACTTAAAGAATGTTAAAAATCTCGGAAACTAAAAATGATAGGTTAATGCAATAAATTGTATTTAATAGACAATGTAATACTCCTTAAATGAAGGTATTAAAACTTCTTAGTTATTGTAAAGTTATATCTTAAAAAAATCAAATTTGAAAAAGGGCCACTTTCGAAGATGGAACTACGAAATTACAGCATTTGGTTTTGCTTTTGTTTGTAATCTGTCATTTATGTGGGTATATAAACCATGTTGATAGTGCTCTATATTCATTATTCAAGCTGAAATTATGTCGCTTACGCCTGAAGAATGCACCAGAATACTTACAATGCTGGAAACCGGCCGGAGTCAGCGCGATACAGCCAGGACTGTCGGTGTGTCGCTGTCAACAGTACAAAGAGTTCTCCGACGTTACGAAGAAACTGGTTCTAACCTACGCAGACCAGGAACGGGCAGAACCAGGTGTACCACAGCACGAGAAGACCGATACTTGGTGAACACCATGCTTCGAAATCGCTTTCTCACAAGAACTGAACTCACAAATCAGTTTCGACGCCTCGGAGGAAGTAACCCAAGTGCATGGACAGTAAGACGTCGGCTTGCTGAATCTAACTTAAAACCCCTTAGACCTGCAAACGGCCCTAAACTGGAGCGTGGGCATCGTATTTCAAGACTAAGATATGCCCAGAGCCACGTAAATTGGAGTATTGAAGATTGGTCAAAAGTTATGTTCTCCGACGAATCAAAATTTATGCTCTACAAGCACGATGGAAGACACAGAGTGTATCGAAGACCAGGGGAAAGATTCAAGCAAGCATGCATCGAAGAAAAAGTAGCCTACGGTGGTGGGTCTGTACTTGTGTGGGCCGGAATTTCTTCTGAAAGTCGCACAGAGCTGGTGATCATAGAAAACGGCTCTTTAACTAGCGTAAGATATGTGGAAGAAATCCTCAATGATCATGTTGGTCCATTTATGGTCAATTTAGGTGAGGATGCTATATTTATGCATGACAATGCCCGACCTCATACAGGTAGGATTGTGAATGACTACCTTCAAGAGATGAACATTACTCGTATGGAGTGGCCAGCGCGCAGCCCGGATATCAACCCGATCGAGCATGCTTGGGACGAGCTAGGCAGATGCGTAAAACAACGAAACCCTCCCCCAATCACGCTTCGTGAGCTCAAAATTGCTCTCACAGAGGAATGGAAGAATATTCCCCAAAATCGTATAAGGAACTTGGTGTACAGCATGCCAAACCGCGTAAACGCAGTAATGGAAGCACGAGGAGGCAATACGAAGTATTAAAATTCAAGTCAAATCGTAATAAAGTTCAAAAATTTCATGTTTCCTATTTTTGTTTTAAGGAGAGATCAGCAGTTTTTTTCTTTATGTAATTTTGTGTTAATAAAATGTATGGTGACTCATATTTTTTTACTTTCATTTAAGGAGTATTACATTGTCTATTAAATACAATTTATTGCATTAACCTATCATTTTTAGTTTCCGAGATTTTTAACATTCTTTAAGTGACCCGGAATCATTGCTCTCGAGTGTATTTAGAGCTAGTACATGTATGTAAGTGTTTGTTTTAATTTTTATAAAGTCAACGTATAATATATTTTCTGGAATATAAATATACACCTGCCTATTAAGTACCGGGACTAAGGTATTATCTTCTGTTAATAGCCATGAAAGTTAACATAGATGTAAATCCTTAAAATTTGACGACAAGACAAGAATTTAGGTATTTTGTGCTTGAAAACAAACAAGGTATATAGTTAGATAACAGTTCAAACCTTATCAGTACCTATTTACTTAACGGAAACATCCCAAAACAGTTGAAAACAAAATTATTCCATTGGCTTTGACACCAGAGGGCCTAGTACGAGTTTTCAGTGTATAGTGTGGGTGTGAAACGTCTGACGCCCAGCACACCAGTGGGCGCTGATTTGTATGAAGACACTGAGCGGATTCTTTGGGAAGCTTGACATGCGAGTACGGGCTTGGTCTAGACCAAGCTTCTCAAAAAATCCGCTCAGTGAATTCATACAAATCAGCGCACACTGGTGTGCTGGGCGTCAGACGTCTTACACCAGATTTAATAAGGTTACTTCCAAAAAGTAATCAATACTTTACGAATAGAGAACCTCCTCCTTTTTTGAAGTTGGTTTAAAAAAGATTGCTGTTCCAATTAAGTTTGCCATTTTCATACAAACAGTGTTGGTTCCGTAAGAAACGTCATTCATTCATATTGACTTGTATTTGATAAATAGATAGATAACAATTTATTCAAACCACATTTAACAGTAAAAAAACTAACCCTTCGAAGTATTCGGCAGTCGTCTTGTTACACCCTGTATAACGTTACATAACTTAGATAACAAAAACAAACATACTATAACAAATTCAGGTAATAATCAACCTTATCTCGTTGGGATAAAAAAAAAAAAAAAGATGTATTAAGATGTATTATTTAAACTTTGCGGGTAGGTATACAAATAGTTGTAGAACCCATCCTTTCCGTGCTAGTTAGAAACTGTGTTACGGCAAAGGTGAGATTCTCGTCCTATGTGAATACGGGTCATTTTGACTTGGGCAAACAGAACAAAGCCCAGTGAGCCAGGCTCGATCTGTAGGCTTGACATTGTGCCCAGTATAAGTAAGTAAACTAGACAATTCTTAATGGTTGTAAGCTTATCTGGTGTTTGTGAAATTGTTTATTATGTGGCTAGATATTACGATTGACGTACTCATCTGAAATATATTCTATCTTATCTAAGTATAGCTATGTAAATAAGTGCTTATAATGTGAAGCGAATTACAATGTATATATATGTATAGAACTAAGTAGGTCTATAGGTACTAATTATAAAAGTGTAGAAAAGCCAGAAACCAAAATTAAAGTTATGCTAAACTAAAATATGTTGGACTGTTTGTTTGTACGCGGATCACGTCACAACCAACGGACCATTTTTTATTATAATTTTTTTTTTTTTTTTTTTTTTTTTTTAAATATTTTAAATTATGTACACATCAAAGTAGGGTTTTTATAAGATAGAGGGATGGTGTAGGTTTAAAAAGCAGGTAGGTCTATTAGGATTGTAGGTATTGAAAGATCTAAATAAGGTAGACAGATTCAAGCAGTAGGTAAGTAAGTAGGTCTATTTGTAGTAATGGTACATCAGCAGTTAATAATACTCAATTTAGATATACTAGACTTATAAGTATGTGTATGTAAATTAATGTGTTATCTGAAGAAATTTTTCAGTTTTGTCGTAGTCAAGATTACGCAGGAACTCATCAAGTATCTTCGAGCAATTATATTTAGATTTATCTTTAATGTGAACTTCTTTGCTAATGCGATTATATAAAAATGGAGAAAGAAATTTCCAAAAACATTGCGCGAAGGTAGTGTTATACATAGGTACTTTATATACTTCATTACATCTTCTTTTAGATATCACTGAGCACGTCGGACGTGAATGTTGTCTAATAAGAATTATTTTAACAAACAGCTGGCGCACAGTGAGGACCTCGAAGTCGTTGTATAGATTAGATGTGGGATACCTGAATGGCTTGAAGAGTAGAACTTTAATAATACAGCGTTGTGCGCGTTCTAGTTTAATTAACGATGTCTTTCGTGCTCCTCCCCAAGCTGAAATGCCGTAAGAAATTATAGACTGACAAAGGGTTTGGTATACAACTGTATTAGTCTTGGATAAGAATTATTTTGATAGAATATTTTGGTTGGTTTTGCTAAGTGGCATCAATTGATACAATTGCATAAAAGTAATGAATAAAGATAGTTCTACACAAATTAAAGGTTCCATTGTCTAAAAACCAGAAAAGACCGGTAACCGGTAAGCGAGCAAGCTCGTATGAGTTAATGGCCAACTCTGGTGACGGAGTTTTTAGGCCGCCTCAAGGCCTCCGTCGTGGCTTAACGACTGCTAGACTGGGGATAGTTTAACGTGCCTTACGAAGCACAAAAGCGTTTAGATGTAAATGCCACTAACGGCCACCCATCCAGATAGTGTCCGGGCAAATCGTCGCTTAACTTAGATAAATCAGTAAAAATTGACTAAGTAAGCCTAGCCACGATTTATTTAGGCTTGATCAAGTTAATAGGATTTCTCTTAACCAATCCTGGCTTGGGTAGATAAACATAGACACGGAAAAAAGTAACTTAGTTGAAAAAAAAACTAAATATCGTAAAACAATCTATCTGGTTAGTTTTTTGTCTAGCCACTTATGTTTACATGTAGTCTAAAATAATGGGTCTAAAATCGACCTTTATTTTTTTTTGTAACGTTGTGTAAGGTGCCTTTGTAATGTGTGATACTGTATCAGTAGAAATATCAATGATACCTACTGTTTTATGGAATGAGGAAATTTACAGTATAATTTGAACGTCCTGTATTATACTCTACCTGTTTATTATACTTTAATCGGGTTAAATAAAAAAAAAATTGTACTTACTTACCTATTATACCACAGATAGGTAATAAAAATAATAAACTACCTACTAAGAGGGCGATTCAAATTGACTTTTTGAAATAAACGCGACGACAACGAGTCCAATGGAAGTTCTTTTTGTTTATTCAGCTGCGTATATGCGTATATTAGTTTTTTGTCTTGGTTTAACATATCACTAAAGCTACCAGGGCTCCGCCTAGCAGTAGCAATGATACATCTGATTGATGTATCATTGCTGTTGATTTTTTTTTACAAAAGTGTGTTTAAGTGATAGTTTTATAGATTAATAGCTGTCGATCGCGGCTTTGCTCGCGTGGTAGCAGTATACGCTTTATTTGGTTAAAATCTTTGAACCTAATTTTAGACCCTTTAGGGTGAGACTTTTCAAAATTCCTTTCTTAGTGCACCCCTACACTATATAAGGATACTACCCTCCAAATGTCATACCTCTAGGACTTATAGTTTAGGCTGTGCGTTGATTGTCAGTCAGCTTCAAAAGAGTTTTATATACTCTTAGAGAAGAATATATTAGAATAGAAAACGTTTATTTTGTGCCATAAAAAGAAATATAATCATTTAATACATACAGCAAAGAGATAAAAATAAAAACTGGGAATCGAATACTTATATGACAACAAAATAGTTTTCACATTCCATTTCCTCAAACGTGACATAAGTACATTATTTACTTACGCATGTTATATTCAAAAATGCTTTCACATCATTTTTAACTACCTACCTTACTATACCGCGGCATAGATCATAATAATATAATACTATACCTAGTTTAGCTTTGTAGGTATTTATAATTTTTCGTTGATAGACATCTTTTCTTCTTCTAAATATATAAAACTCTTTTAAAGCTGACTGACAATCAGCGCACAGCCTAAACTATAAGTCCTAGAGGTATGATATTTGGAGGGTAGTATCCTTATATAGAGTAGGAAAGGAATTTTGAAAAGTCGCACCCTAAAGGGTCTAAAATGAGGTTCAAAGATTTTAACCAAATAAAGCGTATACTGCTACCACGCATTAAAGCCGCGGGTGACAGCTGGTACTTAACATAGGCATCGTAATTATATCTCCTCACATACTTTAGTAGGCGTAGACTTTTACAAGGAGTAGTCAGAGACATACATATTATCAAGATTTTTATAACATCCCAAAGGTAATCGAGAGGGATTCGAACCCGCTACCTTCCCTTATTGATACATACAAAATACAAATGGATTTTACGAAAATTTGATATGTAGGTAGATACTTTATAATTTGATACATTTTATTCAGCTAGACGAAAAAGGTATAGTAATTAACCATTACCAAAGTTTTGGGAAAATAATACTTGAATTTACTGACCCGTTTTAATGTTTTGTTAAAAAAATTATGCTTAAATCTCGATTCAGTAAGAGCTACAACTGCCATCTCACTAGCGGTCACCCATCGAAATGACTAAGAATAGTATAGTGAATGAATCACTGATTGAGTGAGTAATCGATTGATCCTTTCCGGTTGTATGTAGTGCTTCAATTAATTTAACCTTGCAGGTTAATCGACATTGTAAGGGAAATACATACAATTCACATTAATTGTCATAATAGGTAATTAGTAATACATAAAGTACTTATAATATATTGTTTTGATTATTATTTTTAAACGGGTACACCACATTCTTTATCAATACGTGTAGAATGTCTAATCTATCTAATGTATATAAGTTATAAGTTAAAAATATTAGTCTTCGAACTTTACTTTACCAAAAAGTTCTAGACCACTTTCAATAAAAACTCTTTCAATAAAATAAAATAAGAATAAAAAGACCAACCACGGACCGGAAGAGGTATGCTCGTACGTAAAATGTCATACAAACTGATGAAGCAACAGATTTTCCAAGATACCAGAGGACTTCTAAAGAATCCGCTCACTGTCTTCACACAAATCAGCGCCCACTGGTGTGCTGAGCGTCAGACGTTTCACACCAGATTTACACACCAAAACTCGTACTAGGCCCTCTGCGGGCCTAAGAAGCGCACAGCGAGATATTTGTCATGTCGTTCTGTCAAAATGTAAGAATTTTGGACCAGTTTAGGAACTATTGCATTATTCCTTAACTTCTAAACTGGTACAAAATGCTTACATTTTGACAGAACGACATGAGAAATATCTCGCTGTGCGCATCTAAGGCCCGCTGGATTGTTGAAATTCTTTTTTTTAAACTTGGCTTGTCCAACTGACTGCGCCGGTCAACGAGTTAAGGGCCGTAAGATCAAAAGCAGTTTAAACTATGGGTTTCGTGAACTACGATTACATTTGATCGATGGGTTAATCTACTGTCTTCTCTGTTAGTTTAAGCTACCGATGGTCGATTAACTACCATTGATCTTATGAAATAATTGGAGACTGGAGGTTAAACTCTGTTTCGTGGTTTAAACCACTATTGATCTTACGGCCCTAAGATAATTATTTTTCTGCACACTCGCTTGTTCTATAGGCTCTTATTGAAAAAGGTTACAAAAGACGCCATAACATTTATCTCACAAGACACTGATCAAAGGGAACGGGTGACAAAGGACTTCATTTGCATGTGAAAGTTGAAACGATCACGTTTCTTGTAGGGCTGTCCGAAGATCAGTAGATTTATTATTAAAATTGAAAATATTTTTTTGTAAACACCACGAGGCCTTGTACGAGTTTTGGTGTGTAAATCTGGCGGTATGTTGGCCGTCAGATGTTTAACACCAGATTTACACACAAAAACTCGTACTAGGCCCTCTGTTTATAGTTTCTTTTATCAAAATCTGTTCAATAGTCATCCGCGTACACGACACTGTATATTTTTTTCCTTGCGACTTTTCTGTGATTTTTGCGATCAACAGAACAATGTTAATGATCTGCCATCATCATCATTATCATTGGTGGTGAAGGCGTTTCAAGTTGAAGTCGATTTTCCAGTATTTAAACTAATTATAAATTAATTAATCACCAATCAATAATCTGACAGGCGTCACGGCTCAGTCGGTAGTAGCTCTGCCTTCCCTGCTGTGGGTCGTGGATTCGATCCCCACCGAGAACAAACTTTTGTGTGTGGCAAACATAGATGTTTGTTCTGTGTCTGGGTGACCAACAGAGCTTGCACTATGGAATCTAGTTTCCATAGTGCAAGCTCTGTTGGTCTTAGTTTGGGAGTAGAGGGCGCTGTGTGTAATCAAAGAATATGCAATACGTAGTTCCTACGTAAGAAGAAGCGGGACTCCCATTCTACCAATATTACAAACTGAAAATCTTGTTTTGTATGACACGTGATTCAAATTTTGATCTCCGTTTCATACATTGTTCGGTTTTCGAAAGCACGATTCTAGTTCCAGAGTTTCGCCAGTCTGAGTGTAATGACCAAAAATTTTTTTGTTTTTTTTTTTAATAAAAATTTTCAATCAATTTATCGCTTGATGATGACGCTTGCTGCAAAAAATATATTTCACGAAAGATCTAACAGACAACCCTAGAGAAAAATTCCTACATCATTTCTACAAAATGGCTGACACGCGTGTCGCATAGTAATGACACGTAGGGCATAGTAAGTACATATTATACTTTCTACAATATCATACCGAAGGCGTGGTAGGTAGATTAAGTAACTATAGGTATCTATTGTTACGGGGGATGCCTTTGCCCAACAATGGGATGACCTATAACAACAAATTAAAAAAAAAACGATAAATGAAAAACTAAAATGAAATATTTTCTACTGTAAATAAAAGGAAAAAAAATATAATAATGATAAGTAAACTAAAATAACCTAACTATAATAACTAATTCGATTATTATTAGATTCTAATAATCAATAATAAAAAATCTATTACCTATATCAATTTAAATTTCTTTAAATATAGTCAAAGGTTTTTTTTCTTCATATTTACCAAAAAATAATAGGTTTTTTCAGTCTGAAATGCCTAATTTACACCGTAAATAAACTTCTACTTAATTCGTTATAGTCATAGGTATAAAATTACATATTTTTACTTAGTACTTATATTTATATTTAAGCTCTTCTCTAGGTAGGTAGTTATACGAGTAAATCCATAATAATATTATAAATGTGAAAGTAACTCTGTCTGTCTGTCTGTCTGTCTTTCTGTCTGTCTCGCTTTCACGCCAAAAGTACTGAACCGATTTGAATGAAATTTGGTACCTGTGTACCAAATTGCCTGAGAAAGGACATAGGCTACTTTTTAAAGCGAAAAAAGGGTTTTAACGGGTGAAAGTTCTTAAACCTTATTCATGAAAACGTTTTTACTGTCACATTTGAAATAACTGTCAGTTGTTTGACAGTAAGAGTTTGAATACAACGTCTGTCGGAGCTAAATTTATAAGTACCTACCCCTCTGAAAATAACAAAAAAAAAGCAAAATCTAAAGATTGAACACAATAGATTGTTCAGAATATTGTAAGTAAAGCTATAGAGTACAGCTATGAATGAGTTCAATAACAAGTAGGTACAATACTCTGAATGAAACACTAAACTTACTACAAATTCTAAGTAAACCAAGTAGGTAATTATCTCAGTAGTAACTACAAGTTTATTCTGTGCTGTTTTGATTCGCCACACACACAAGAGTAGGACGATAGTATTTAGTTCGCTCATGTACAACGCGCACGTACCTCGAACGCGCCTCGATATTACCGCGCTTTTTTATGTCAACGTCAAAAGTTGTAACTGGCCATTATTATTATTTTATGAAAAGAAATAAATGGAAAACTTTTTTTTTTGTTGAATAGATTTTTGTCTTTTTGATAATGAAGGTTTTATTGTTTGTTTTGTTTGCGGGTTACGCAGTGAGGTGCGATGATAAAAAGTGAGTATTTGTATTTGATAGCTATATCTTTCCCACTTGATTGCTAGGGTAAAAATTGACCCAGACATTTATACGCAGAAAAAATCAATCACACTTTCATAATTTTGCAATTCCTTTTTTTTTTTCTTGTTTTTAATTTAATTAATTTTTTGCCGTACCTACTCCTTTTTAATTTTTTTTTTCTTGTTGTTATTTTTTTTTCTTATTGTTCTATATTACTGGGTACCTAGGTACTACCAATTTTATAGGTAGGTTATTAATTGGTTAGGTATATAAAAGTGTGTAAAAAACTCTTTAGTTTTTATCTAAAATTAAAACACGCGTCTAATCATGCGTATACCTATATAACTAATTTTTAATTAGTTTCTTTGTGTTTTGTTGGCAATTTCGCAATGTTTATTTTTGTTCATGTCAGTGACATGTCAAAGTTATTTTTAAATATACGACGACAGTAATCACTAGACTTTTCTCATATTTTAATACATTATCATATTATGTAATATTTATTAATTTTATTAAAAGCAGAGGAAACATATTTCGTTGATAAACTGATTAAAAAACACCTTTATGACAAAAGAAAAAAAAACCTTTTTTCTTAAAACCTCATTTGAATTCAAATAAAGAAATAAATCAGTTTACATTTCGTTGCTAGGCAACGGTGGAGTATGAAATGTGGAGCAATGATCAGATAGAGGAAACCCTTTCTTATCACAGCGAGATAAAGTTCATTATCCGTTACACAAAATATTTGCATCTTAAATCAAGGTGTTAAAAAATAAACACAGAGTTCAACAACTGGAAACTGGATTGTATGCAAAGTTATATTTAGTTCTTATAAGTCAAAGGCACTTGGGAGTTTTAATAAGAAGGGATATACAGAGGCAAGTCCATACACGAACATAGTTGTTTTAGGACATCATAGGTTTATATACTTACCTGTTTATTCATGTTTATTTGTAATCTCCTATTCATAATCTAATAGTCATTTGAAATTATCTGTGGTTGTCATTTGCTCGGTTTTTAGCGTCTAGTTTTTTTTGTTCTTCAATCATAAATCTGATATATATTCTGTAGGTATCTAATAGGTAATAAGTACTTAGTCAAAGTCAAAGTATATTTATTTGCAGAATTACATGTGTGTAGAGATGTTATAAAGTAGCATTGTATCAATGTAAATCTACCCTACAGGGTGTGCAAAATACAAAAATAATTAATACAAAAATGAAAATTAATTAGAATTATAGAATGAGCATTAATAGATACGATAGGAATTATAGAATAGAAATTACGAGTAGTAGATATACAGTATTGAAATAAATTATAGGATGTCAAATTAATATTAAAATATGATTATGTCAGTAGTTTATCAGTCATAAATTCATGTACCGTGTAGTAACATTTAGTACATAATAATGTTCTCAGCTTTTTCGTAAACAACGACGTTGGCAGTTCTCTCCATGGCATTGGCAATTTATTGTAGATAAATGGAGCCATGCAAAAGACACTCTTGCGCATTAATGTGGTTCTAGAGTTACGGATGCAGACTTTAGGTACTTTAGAAGTATAAAAAAATAGCAAAACGTACCTATATATAGGTAGGTACAATAAAAAATTTTCTCTTACTACACGGAATAGGTTCTTCTAAGCTGTTGAAAATCTCATCCCACTAAAATTTCCACTATTCCTACTAATATTATAAAAGTCATAGTTGAAATGTTTGGAAGTTTGTGTTCCAATCACGTTGCAACTGCTGGTCTGATTTAGATGTAACTTGGAATATATATGCATTTACAAAAAAAATTGACGTTTCGTAATGGAATTCCACCCATAAAAAAATACCTAACAGGCTCATCTTAGTTCTGCAATCGGACACAATAGGTTAAATTAAAAAAAAACCGACTCATTCCAACACGAAGTCTACTCTTTATCCCGAAAAACGTTGGTAAAAGCTAAGTAGTTGAAAATAAATCAGAGTCCATTTACCTAGGTACTAATACTAATCAGAATAATGATAGCTATGACAGACGTTCAGTCAGACCTAATTCTGTATTAGTAGTGAACACGCGATATAGAGTGACCCAGGGTAATCAGTTGGAACCATTACTCGTTATTAGTTCTAGGGTGTTATATTATGAGAAAAGTTGTGGTACAAGCAGCAAGATAATGTGACAAAGCTTAAAATAATATTACTAAAATCTAGGAACTTTCCAGTTTCTTTTTCTAACAAAACTCTGTCCCAGAATGTGATAAGTATAGTACCTACTAATTTTGAAAATTCTGAAAAGTGATCTAATTCTGACGCTGACTGTATTATTATTGTACAGTCAACATCAGAATCGGATACTAACTTTTTTTCACAATTTAAATAACGTAATAATTTTCCCAGCCAAAAAGAAAAAAGAAAAGAAAAAGAAAAGAAGCCAGAAAGAAATAAGAAAAAAAATCTACTTTGATTTTGAGTCATAGAATATTTTAAAAACTCAAAACATTAATGGATAATCCTCCACGTTTAAATAACTATGACTGATAATTCGAAACTGGATAAATCACATACAATATCTACACATCTAGTTGTCTTTTTATCTGTCTGTCTGTTACAATGCCAAGGCCGGCCGCGCCCGACATACCTTACTAAAGGAGTATTTTAGAAAAACTTAATGATCATATTTAATCAATGTAGTTCTCATAGCTTTGCTTTTGGGGCTAGAAGGCGCTGTGTGAAAGTGAGGTTATTCCCATCGAGCCCACCGGTGGGCCAGATGGGAAAAAAAAATTGCCATCGAGCCCACTCATTTGCATAGTGGGCTAAGTGGCTAAGATTTTATTTTCTTTGATGGTATTCCCGTTTTTAGCCAAACTTCAATTCTAATTGAAAAATTTTTAATATCATTTAATTTATTTCTATTTGTATCTATTTAATAACGGAATCAAAACGTAAATATGTATTCTAACGTGACCTAGTTAGAAAATATCGATAACGTACCGTCAAATATTTTATTACATAATCGTGAGTTATTTATCTTTCGGAAACTTCTCACATGCCATCGGCTACCACCTCAACAGCAAAGAGTTTTGATCATTGAATATTTCAAATGATGGACCGACGACATTGTTAAAATTACGGAAGTAAGTAGTGTTTATAATTTAATTTAATAGATAATTATCAAAACAACATAATTTGCATGCCAATAATGTGTTTGGTGAAATAGGTATGTGGAACCCACTAAACACATAATAAGAACTTGTAACCATATTTCTGGCAAATAAACCATTTTATTTCAATTGAAATACGAGTCTTTGATTAATTTTTTTTCACCACTGAATGTATTCCAGTACCTTACCATATCTACTGTTATTTATTCTGTGTCCGTTACACAGAACAAATAACAGTAGATACGGGATGCCATCACGTATTCACGATTCTAAGTGTTACAAAAACTACACGTATTAGCGGCACGATGTAATATGTCTTACATGGTCTTACTTATTAAATCTTAACCGCACTTAATCCACACGTTCGTTAATATCATGCTCAAATTATAATTACTTAACTATTACAAGTAGAGTCAATAAAACATTAGATTAAATAGGACTTACCTATCTTTTAAAGAACCCTATACATCCGTCAGGGGAGATATAACTCATTCTTATCTAAGTGTTAAAACATTATTTAAATAGAAATTAAACTAATTTAGGAAGTGCTGTTTTAATTTAATAATTTCTAGATATAAAATTACAAGATACCTATGTGACGTCATACTAGGGAGGAGGGGGGTTCACAAATGTGATCAACTGCGACAAGGACGGGGAGGGGTCAAAAAATCACGAAATTAGTGTGACGTAATTTATAGATGACCCCTCATCAAAGAAATTAAAATTGTATCATTAGTTACCGAAAAATCAAATAAATATTCATGGATATTTCACTCAACGCCCTCTCACTCAACGTCCGAAACTAAAGCTTGTACTATGGGAACTAGATTGCTGATAGAATGCTTATTATAGATTTTTTGTAAATAATTGTTATATTACGCAAATTAGTAACACCCAGAGACAAAAATATTGGGAATAGCTGAATCGGCAATGCTTCTAGGAACTACTACCAAACCAACTGACCCTGTAGAGATGTAGACCTACCAAACTCACTGGCCTTGTAGATGTTCATGATAATTGCAAGTTTTAAATTATAGAATGTAAGAGAGAATTTCTTATGCACAGGTAGAGATTAATCTAAAATTGGATGCCCTTTCATCGTTGACTTCATTGACTCACAGTACGTTTCAAAATTATCTTGATAAACTACTTCCTATCCTAGATATCGTACAAATATTATAAATGAGAAAGATACAATATTTGAATGTATACTTCAATGAAGTCACAAGTAGACGGATTGGAAAGGTCATAGGCTACTTTTTAATGCGAAAAAAGAGTTGTAAGGGGCTGAAAGGGGAGATGAAAATCGTCATTTTTAGAGTTACAAGTGAAACTTATTTTTAGGCTGTTGATAAATAAATATGACATTCAAAGTTTGTAAAAGTTTTGACCCTACTATATGCTATATGCTAACCAAAGACAGGCCACAGATTATATAATACTATACTAGTAGACAGGCGGATGCGGACGAAGTCGCGGGCACAGCTAAGTTCCCTATAAAGTTGTAAGTTATTCAGATTATAAAAGGCGTGTTTATAAGCCGTTGAGCTTAACTATAAAAAGCTACTTAGACATATACTATACATAATATACACATACACAGTTCAATGACCGATGATGATGTAATGTTACGAATCGGTAGTAACTATGAAGTAATCTGTTGGCACGCAGCTTACGCACCTAGATTATAGTTGAGGAAACTTACAAGTATTCCGTGAAGTGTTTGAGTCATAAGACTAGCAAACTACTCATTATATTCTTATTATGACGACATTAATTACGAAATATGGTTAACAATGTAGAATATTATTTAATCAGTCCTCTACAGTTAGGTACAGTTTTTTTATAAACAGTTCATTATCAAGCATAGAACGAGCAGAAGGCCTAGTACGAGTTTTGGTGTCTAAATCTGGTGTGATAATATGATCTAGCAATCCTCGCGTTATTTAGTTGGTCCATAGAATAAATAATTAAATTGTTTAGAAGATAGCACAAGGAGGCGTGGCGCGTTTGGTCGCGATGACATTTCCAAAAACGTCACGCACAAGACGTTGTGGAAAACAAACGTCAGACGATTTCTGAGGGCCTAGTACGAGTTTTCAGTGTATAGTGTGATATATTCCAGAAATCCCCACCAAGAAATCCCTACCAGTGGGGATTTATGTGTGGGTGTGAAACGTCTGACGTCCAGCACACCAGTGTGCGCTGATTTGTATGGAGACACTGACCGGGGGTTTTGAGAAGCTCGGTCTACACCAAGCCCGTACTCGCATTTCGAGCTTCTCAAAGAATCCGCTCAGTGTCTCCACATCAATAGCGCACACTGGTGTGTGTCAGACGTTTCACACCCACACTATACACTGAAAACTCGTACTAGGCCCTCAGAAATCGTCTGACGTTTGCTTGTCACGTGCGTGCGTGACGTTTTTCGAAATGTCATCGGCGTCATCACGACCAAACGCGCCACGCCTCCTTGTGCTATCTTCTAAAAAATTTAATCATTTATTCTATGGAACTAAAATAACGCGGGGAATGCTACATAGGCCATATTATCTAGTGTTAAAACACAGTACACCTGTTAGTACTACTAGAATTAGTATCAGAACATTAAGTAGGCACAAAAGTAAAAAAGCCTCGACTTTCGATCTGAAAGTCGCGAAAAATGTATAATAATATGCGCATTAACACGAGCTTAACGGTGAAGGAAAACATCGTGAGGAAACCCTAGGCTTAGTCAGCTCCGCACGTATTGACGAACTCTTTCCTGTGGATATGGCTGACTAGGCTGAGAGGATGGTATAGGGGCTGCGGGCAAGCCTACTCCATCTAAACATTGTCCCAGACACTAGATAGCCTTCTGACGTTGTATAAATCATCTTCGATAGACGTAAAGGCTTAAAACATAGCTAATGTAACAAAATTTCTGTCGACAGCTATTACGTCATCGAAATGCTGGAAGACCCGATACAAAAACCCTTCAAAGTCTACTGGAACGTGCCAACCAAACAATGCAAGTCCAAGAAGATTCCCTTCTACCACCTCTACGAGAAGTACGGTATCATACAGAATGAGAACGACGCTTTTATTGGAAATCAAGTGACGATCTTATATGACCCAGGATTATTCCCTGCGTTGTTGAAGAATGAGACGAGTGGGAGGTTCAAGTTTAGGAATGGAGGAGTTCCTCAGGAGGGAGATCTTAGTAAGCACCTGAAGGCCTTCAAGGATGAACTGGATCTGAGTATACCAGATGAAGGTTTTAATGGTAAGTACTTTACTGCAGCCGGTGTCTTAGACACGAAACGGTGTAAATGGACCCCTGAGGTGATTTCTAGAATTTTATTCCAGTTTTCTGGCAGTCTCTAAGAGAATTATTGGACAAAAGTTCCGGAAATCCCCCACGCAGGGGACTGACGCAGAGGAAAACTGGAATGAGCGTCCGATTTTTACCAGTTGAGCTATCTATAAAACGTTTGCAACGGTTTGTAGATAGCTCATCAGCTTTATAAGTATTTTGTAAATATTGTGAATATTTTAAATACTTTATTAGTTGTAATTTTCTCTGTTTAATAAATTCATAGTTTCTATGAACGAGACCGTTCAAGTATTACGTAAGCACTATGGGGGGGTGAGGGGTCTTTGTTTTGCTTTTTTGGATGACATGGGGGGTAGGGGAGTCCAGATGATGATTACGTCATCGGTAGCTGTTTACTTTTTTACACGAATGGCAACCCTCACATTGTCTATGCTTGAAAACGAAACGCATTTTCTGGGATTCCCGCAAATAATGCATATACGCTTAGGCACTCGCTTTAGAGCCGATTAGGGGAATTGCCGCGCTATTCTCTATCCTAAATCTATTTTCTTATTTTTAAAATTATAATATAAGTACAAAAAAAATACATTCATAATTGAAAAATGTTTACGTAAGCATGGAGGGAGGGGGTAAGAGCTTTGCTTACTTTTGCTGACAAGGGGGATGTGGGGGTAAATAATTGTAATAAATACGTAATATTTGAACAACCCTAAAGTAAAAAAATACTTTACTACTGCAAGTATGTGGAATGCTTCTATTTTTTTGTAAGAAGGATCATACAAAAAGTCTAGTTTATTGCCCGTTTTTCTAGGCTTTGGCGAGGAACTGGCGCCTAGAATCACCTAGTCTAAGATCTAGCTAGATTCTTGTGTTTTTATTGAATACTTAAAAGATTTTTTACTTTGATAGGACTATCCATGAATGCCTACCTACCCACTCAATAGATTGACAACGGGTAGGTAGGTACACGTGTAGCGTACCTAATCGGCTCATTCCAATTTTCCCCTGACTAAGTTTCCTGCATGGGAGATTTCTGAAACTTTTGTCCATAAATCCCCTTAGCTACCACGGCGACTGCCGGCAAATTGGAGAAAAGTTCCAGAAATCCCCGTATGGGTCCATTCTAATGGAGAGCGAAGTAAGGGAAATGGTTAGGTATTTGTTGTTGTTATAGGATACAACTCAGTAGATAAGTACAACACTTTGTTTTGACGCCGTAGAGAATATAGGTTAAAATACAATTTGGCTGATATGCGCTTAAATTCTGTAGGTATTATTACGTAACAACATCCTTTATGAGTCAGTATGCGATGATAAACGCAATAAAGCAAGTAAATTCGTATCAGTTAGTGGCCAACTCTGCTGACGTAGTTTTTAGGCCGCCTTAAGGCCTCCGTCATGGCTTAGCGACTGCTAGAGCCGGGACCGACAGTTTAACGTGCTCTCCAAAGGATGGAAGCGCTCAGATGTTCGCCACTAACGGTCACCCATCCAAATAGTGACCGCGTAGAACGTCGCTTAACTTAGACACAGATCATATAATACTATACTTAGATAATCGGTGAAGATTGACTAAGCCAGCCTAGCCACGAGCGCTTCGCAATGCACAGTACATACCTACAATATAACTAAAAAGAAATATAGGTATTCTCTTCCCCTCTCGCCAAGAGCTGTTAAACCGTGTCGCTTCATGCCAGTATTTTATGATCTCTCCAACGACTTCCTAAGTAATTGGTTCGCAAAACAGAATTAGATGCTATTAAAAAGCCATCAGCTGAAGGTCGGAAGAATCCCTGGTACAGTCCGCGTTAGTAGTTGTAGAGTTTACAGAATTTAGCTATCAGAAGCTATCCGAACACTTGATGGGTGGCCATTCAATACTTCTGCAGCAAGATATTGTGTTCATAATGGATTCGTGAATACCATGAAGACTCAGTGTCAGGTTTCTTTTCTTACTCCAAGTACTTCTTCTTCTATTTATGGCCTCGGTCCGTCATTTTGACAGACAATTTTGCCAGTGTCAAATGAGACATTCGAAATAATATCAGTCAAGTCATTCGTCGAGTCGTTCGTCGTTTGTTTTTAGAGAAAATGGTGGATTTTCACTTCATTTGGAAACGAAATCTACTTTACACACGCAATGGTTCACATATATTACGACCTCAAGTATTTTTTGGTTAAAATTCCACCGAAATTTAACGACGATACTCATATTAAAACAAGACTAGACTCTAGCTAGATGATTGATTGAATCACAAACGACTAGAGTCTAGACTCTAGACTAGAGGATTACGCGTTTACAACCGCGTTGACAATCGTAAATGCTGGCTTATTCCACTCATAGACAATCCCGTTAATTAGTGAACTTTTTGTTCATTATTCCCCGATGACGCAGATGCGAACTTGTAACGGGGATTAGTGAACTAAAAAGTTCATTAATCCCCATTACGTTAAAAATAAAATACTAATAGGTACCTATAAGAATCCTGCTCTAGACTCCAGAGCATTTACGATTATCAACACGATTTTCTTGTTTCCACAAACATATCCATAGTTCAAATTATGGAGGTGAGTGTACCAGCTCCCGATACTCTGTGGCTCGACCTTGGTGCTATGCTAATCGAGTTATCTTCAAATGAACTGATATAGCAGTAATGATCATAATTGGCCTATGTTTTGATTTCCTGGAGTTTGTGCTGAGAACACAGAGTCCTCTTAGCAAAGTCAAGAAAACAGAGTTGATTTAGTGGAGTTCAGACAAGGTTTAAGAAAAACCTAAAGCTTGCGTGCAGTGAGAGAGAATCTCGAAGCATTCCCCTTTTGCGCACCAAAAGATGCGCACCATGAACTTCCGCACCTACCCTATTCGGGTTATTCCCGCTCGTCCCCATTGGGGACGAAACCTGGGGACGAGCGGGAATAACCTCGCTATTCCACTTTTGCGCACCAATCTATTTTAAGCTTGGTGCGCAAAAGTGGAATAGTTTAAAAAAATTAAAACTATTCCACTTTGCGCACCAATTTGAATAGTTTTGTGATGGGGTATGAACTGTTTTTAATAATTATACAGTCTTCAGCACCAAGGATAAAGGTCAAAAGAAAAGAAAGTGTCAAAAATGTACTGGAATAAAAAATGTGGGGATTTGATTTAGTGTTCATTTATAGTCTGGTGATGAGTGCAAAGGCCGCCTTAAGGCCTCCGTCGTGACTGATCGCCCGCACATCATTAGTGACCTAGAAATTCTAATTAGCACCTTGGTACTAGCCCGTATTATTGAAAACCATTACAATTTAGAACCTAGACCTACATTTACAACTTTTATTATACCTTTGGAACCGAATTGAGAACCTCCTCCTTTTTTGAAGTCGGTTAAAAATACGAACATCGTTGTGTGGTGGTTCCATGTGCTGTCAAATTAAGTTAGTTTAGAAAAGTAAACAAGATAATTGATAGAGTCCTTTTCATGAAAGAAGTCCCGCGGATATTTTTTTTTTTTTAATTGAGTGACAAAATCCACAGCTCTTAAGTATAATGGTAAATCTTAATTTTAAAGCAGACAGCCAAAGACGAATTTACATTCTAAGTACAGTAACATAAGCTAAAATCGACGACAGTCACTAGAATACAAAGACAGAAAAAAAAAATAGAAGTAGAATAATGCAGTTGTAAGGGTGTGTAAGGGTGTGTGTATTTCCGGAACTAAATTTTAAAACTAAATTTTAAATTAGTTGTCAGGTGCTGTTAATGTGTTCGGATGCTAGTGCGTTTTTATTTGGTTTCTGTGATCAAAGTCTTGTTTTCAATGCCTAAAGTTGTTAAAAGTGCTGCCCGAGAAATAATACTTAAGGTCGAGTACAGCGCCGCGTCTGCGGGACTTCTTTCATGGAAAGGACTCTACCATTGTAGTATTATTATCTGTGCCATTGTGTACCTAACAACCTAAATACATACGCAAAGTAAAGGAACAGGCCTAAGTAGGTATGCTGATTTCCTGCTCAAGCACTGATCCGTACTTAATCATAGATTTTTGTATGAAAATCTCTACTCAAATCTATGCTTGAGTGAGTAACGATTTCTGTATCGGCATACGGGCCATATGGTTCTCAAAAATTCTTACAATGAAATAGTATATTTCATTACAAGTGCGGAAAGGCTGTCATTGCAAAGAGTTCCGACAAATGTCTACCCGAGCCGAGGTGCAGCCGAAGGTAAGGGTTGACAGTCGGAACAAGTTGCAATGACGGTTCTGCACGTGTACTGAACGACTATTTTTAATACAGTTGCGAAAAAATGAAGCAATTTAATAAAATATTTTGTGCAACAAACAACTAAACTTGCAAAGAAAAATTCTGAAAAATGGCGCCCATTGTAGAATATAAGCAGAGATTTTTTTTCTTCACCCATTCTGGTAGGCAAAGGGAACTATGCCCATACAGCCAAGTCTTCAGTAGAATTTTTTTATTGATATGAAATGAAAATTAAATTTAATGAGATGAATTGAAATGAAACCTAACCTAACTCATTCAATCAAACCATTAAATCTGATATTGAAACAAATTAGTAGCTTCTTTTTAGAAATATACGTATTTGCATGAATCATAAAAACTTCTATAAATTTTTTGAGTAAATCTTCATGGTTGGTTTTTCTTTTTAATAGACATTATTTTGACAGTTGGGAAAGAGAACGCACGAGTGCGGGAAAGGTAAAAAAAAGCACGAGTATGTAATAGCCCACATCCCGAACGGTATACGTCCCTGTAATACGCCACTTTTTGAGCAACTGTATTAAAAAATATTTTACTTTTTTTTCTCAAATACGATGTATGTAGTGTACCTACTCTTTTGTACACATCAAAACTTCACGTACCTACCTACTTGATCCGAATATTTTCGGCTTCTAAGGGTTATTGATGTATACTGAAATACAATAATCAAACTAAGTTGAAAGTCAGCATTATTGAACACAAACATCTTTGTTATGATTACATTTGATTTGTGTAATGTTTAGTCAAAACAATGAATCATTCAAATAACAAAAATAAACAACTCAAATGAACCGAAGATAGGTAAACAGTCTGAAAGGTGCTTACAGTTGCCGGCTGTTGACGTGGCACTTTTACTTTATGCCCAAGGGACATTCTGCCCATCAATAAAAGAAAATAAAAGAAATTGTGTTCTCTTTATCATCAAGGAATGTTCTTCAATATAATATGACGGAGTCATGAGGTAACAAACAAAAAAAATACAACGGAATTGAGAAACTCCTCATTTATGAAGTCGATTAAAAAAAATTTGATTGAATGAGCAGGTTGGGTCGTATGCTTGTTCCAATCTCAATTCTCTTTCACAGTGTAGGTACTACGTTAGTAGCCAGATACTGTAGGTGATTGACTTTTGATGCACAAAGAGATGTACTTTAAGATGATTTTTGTCTTATCAGATTTCTTCTTGTAGGTATGACTCGGGATAAGTCAATTCAATGACTTCTAAGTTCTAGAAATACCTATACCTAGAGTAGGTACATAAAAGTTACAATAAAGAGATTTATTTACAAAGAAAAGATAGATAGATAAATAATTTATTTATTTTAGGTACACAAGGAATGTACGTACAAATCTTAACTTAGTAAGTACAATGGGCGGCCTTATCGGTGAAAGCGATTTCTTCCAAGCATCCGTATTTCTGATAGAAAATTACGACTACCTAATAAGTAATTTTTTTGACAATATTTACAAACAGTTGAGCTATTTACAAACCGTTGCTAACGATTTATAGATAGCTCTGGTCCGAATCAGTATTTTGTAAATATACCTACCTAGAACCTTTCGTTTTTATGACGATTCTAAATAACACACGTTTTATATTTTATTCAATTATTTGACTATTTATTTATATTTTTCAGGCATCGGTATCATAGACTTCGAGTCATGGCGGCCAACGTATCGGCAGAACTTCGGCGTGCTGCGACCCTACCAGGATGTCTCCTTCGAGATCGAGAGGAACCAGCACTGGTGGTGGCAGAAGAAGTGGCTGCAGGCTGAGGTAAATACCACAGACCAATTTGTCCTAGGGATCTCATCCAGAACAAAGAATACTATAGTTCTAGTTACGTCTCAATAGATGGCGTAACCTGTATCTGTCTGTACTACCTAGTATAGTAATAATGGTCTGTGGAAATACTCATGTCATGCGGAGGAAAGAAAGCCATGAATGTGAACGGATGTAAAAGTAGAGGAGGAGTGGAAGACGAAGATATGTTGTACCGACCCCACTTAGCGTGGGACAAGAGTAGGAAGATGATGATGATGGTCTGTGGAAATACTAATAAGTTAATAAAAAAAAATCTGGCCTTTTTTTCATGGCACTAACAAGTTAACGTTAACAAAAGAATTGTATCCATGACCATAAAAATCTAGATCTTCTTCATTTTCGCTAGTCATCATCAGACCTTTGACGTATGGACACGAAGTAACGAACTAAGTAAGCCCGAGTTTTCGAGTAAACCTATTAGAGTAAAATATCGGTCGAAGTCAGCATAGCAACAGATGTAATTCTAGCGGTCACCCATCGAAAAAGTGACCGTGCAGAACCATTGACTAAGCAAGCTTCGCCACGCGCGCTTCGAGCTTCGAGATCTACTCATAGTTATAGATAAGTTATCCCGCGGTTGCTCAATTATTCCATTGCAAGTAATTATCGCACTTATAATTAGGACAGCGGAATGTGTGTATCATTTATTGTTTTATATTTCTAAAACCCATGATACAATGTATGCAAGGGGGATATCTGGAAAAAAATAAATCCAACTGATGGGGTTTTTTATGAGGATTTGGGGAATACATCATTTTTTTTTAATAAAATCCAGTATATAACATTTTGTAAACTGGGTTTGATAATCACAAAAAGCCTTGGCTATCCCGAATGGACGAAAATTCTTATTCAAAGTAATTTTCTCATTATCAGTCAGATTTTCATTGAAGTGGTACTGCTAATTTGGACCTTAAAATTTTAGTTACTTTTCTGTAACAACGGTTACAGACGGTTACAGAAAAGTAACTAAAATTGGACTTTAAAATTTTTACCCGCCTGAATCAGTTTCCGAGAAAATAATATACTAATCATTTTAGTGCTGCCCTAGGTTAGAAAATTATGCTCTAAAAGTCTACCAAACCATTGCCGTATGTCCCGCATAGGCGTGACCATCACAATTAGTCCTAATAGTGCTAGGAATCAATGCATAGGACATTTGCAATGAGCTATTTAGAGCAATATGTTCCGCATACCGTTATCTATTTGGATCACTGTATTGTTACAGATGTTACACTATTCTTTTGTGTTTGTTTTTATAACTCGATGGAATCTATTAATAAATTCGCATAACGCGTGTCGAATGTTCATTATGTTGAATCTGGAAACACTGAAAATTTATAAGTAGGACTCAGCAGGAGGCCTTGCCAAAATATTCTCGTCAAACATCTGTTTATCACACAAATTAGCATACAAGCTCGTATGAGTTAGTGGCCAAGTCTGGAGTTTTAGGCCGCCTTAAGGCCTCCGTCGTGGCTTAACGACTGCTAGAGCCGGGACAGTATAACGTGCCCTCCGAAGCACGGAAGCGCTGATGTCACCTATCCAAGTGACACAGATAGACTAAGGATAAAAAGCAGTTTAAACTATGGGTTTCGTGAACTACGATTACATTTTGATCGATGGATTAATCTACTGTCATCACTGTCAGTTTAAGCTACCGATGGTCGATTAACTACCATTGATCTTATGAAATAATCGGAGATTAAACTCAATTTCGTGCCACTAGCTTTTTTTTTATTGAAACTTTTTTATTTGACTTCCTAAGGTTTCTTGTTTAAAATTCCAGGCAAAGCGACGCTTCGAAGAATCAGCCCGCACCTTCATGCAGACGACGATAGCGCTGGCGAAGCAGCTGCGACCGCGTGCGAAGTGGGGCTTCTATGGATTCCCTTACTGCTTCAATATGGCCAGCAACAACATGGTGGAGGCCTGCGCCAGCAATGTACCGCAGGAGAACGATAAGTACGTTGACATGGGAAAGAGGTTTTGATAGAGGAAAGGCGTGTTTTGTTTTAAGAAAATATTAATTCATATTAGTCCTTTGTAACAACGTAACAACCGATTATAGCCATAAAAATGACTGGCCCACTGTGGACAAAGATCGTGAAGTGTGGAAAAAAGGGAGTGTAGGATTTAGTGGGACTTACCATCTATCGCGGGTAGGCAGGCTCGGGTTGTAGGAATATATTGGTTTTGTGTTTCTTTTGTTATTTTGTAATAATTTGCGCGCACGACCGGTGAGGTACTTTTTGAAGAGTGAATGAATGGAGGGGAACGAATGAAAGGAAGGAACGTAAGGATAAGGATGGGACACGATATTAGGGATGTCCCTTCAATCAAACATAAACTGGCGAGTCGGTCATTCATGAATACTTAACAGGGAGGGAGGCATTTTCTCTGCAGTGGGATGATACAGGCTAAAATAACATAAAAAAATATTAGTCCTTCGTAAGTACCTAATTGAAACTCATAATTGTGATCTTTAGGTATGGTAGGGTATAGTAACACAAAGCAGAGTTTGTAACGGAAAAAATAGCCAAAACGTAAACCAGGTACCTGTGGCGCCATCTAGCACGCTACATAAGAACTATCCAAGATCAAAGTATAAAATTGAGAAACTGAAATCAAGGGGATTAAAAGCCAAAAAATCTCATAATCCCCTTCAAGGGGACGACTCAAAGGGGATTATGAGTCTAACCCACATTTTTACCAACTCATAGGTAGTTAGGCGTATTAGTAAGGAGTATGGTAGTGGGCATAGTAAATAGCATTATAGTCCGTTTTCGGTCGAAGCCAAGATACTAGGTTAGCCAAAGTGTGTACCTATATAGATTGTTTTTAGTTGTTATGTTAGGTTGTATATTATAATCAATATACCTATATACAACTCTTTTGAAGCTGACTGACAATCAACGCACAGCCTAAACTATAAGTCCTAGAGGTATGACATTTGGAGGGTAGTATCCTTATATAGTGTAGGGGTGCACTAAGAAAAGAATTTTGAAAAGCCACACCCTAAACGGTCTAGAACGCGAGCAACGCCGCGGGAGACGGCTAGTAGGGTAATATAATCGCAGAGCGATCGAACCCTGTAAATAAATAAAAAAGGTAGTACTATAGGTTTCAAATTGGCGTAATCGGACTCTACTAGTATTTAGTATTTAACGATATTTTCCTACAAATTTCAGTATAAGTTGGCTCTGGAGAGAGAGCACAGCTCTGTATCCGTCAGTATACAGCTCAGTGGATCTGAGCACGAGGCAGATGACGTCACTCATCCGAGGCCGGGTGAAGGAAGCCGCGAGGTTCGGCAAACAGATCCTGCCTTACTTCTGGTACCGATACCGGGATGCTGGGTTTTTGAGCGAGGTAATATCACTTGGACTATTATTTTTTCTATCACTTTCGACCGTGACTTCATCTCCAGAGCAGGTTGTCTATATTTAAATAAGGTATTTGTTATTAACACTTGCACTATAGTAGGTGCCAAATAACACCGCAATACAGGTCGTTCACCCACCTTCACCACGATGTCGCAAAATTCAATTTATGAATGGCTAATTCTGTCGCTTTCCATACAAACCTGTCGCTAAGACGGTATCGCTCGAATCTCGTAGTAGGTACTGTTTGTTTACCATACATAAATTGAATTTTGCGACATCGTGGTGAAGGGGGGTGAATGACCTGTATTGCCGTGTTAAACACTATAGGTTAAACACTAGGTAAACATTATAGGTTAACACTAACCTACCTTTAAAATTTAAACTTTTCTATGAAATTCTATACAAAAAATTATACCTGAACTCCACATTATTACCCGTGATGCTGATACAGGAATCGTTACTCAAGCTATTTGAGTAGAGATTTTCATACAAAAAATCTATTGAGTCCGGATCAGTGCTTGAGCAGAGCCCGTAGTCTGAGTTTTGTTTTGTTGATCGAAACGCATATCGAGAAGCAACTTACGAGATATTTTGTATGAAAATCGATAAGCGCCTCTGGCGGGAGATTTGCAAACTGTTTTTCTCTATACAAAAACTGCTAATTTCTTAGATTTGGCATTCATATTTGCTGGCTACTACTAAGTAGGTACCTACTTAGTTCAAAGTGAATTTGGCAAGAGTTAATCTCAAAAGCAATTCATCAATACCACTTATTGATAGGTACATTTTTGTTTGCCAAATTAATACTTAGATATATTTAGTTAGTAATTGTCTCATAGCCAAATCTAAGTATTCTATGATCTATGATGAAAGATTAGTATGTATTTATTTTGGGTCTCAGCAACTGTGCCTTGATCACGAATAATGTGACAATCGCGTACGTATCGTAACGCTACCGTATCTGATACTCTGCGCGGTGACACTACAACGATTGGCAGTCGAGCTGGCATTGACAAGCAATATGACAGGCGTCATGGCTCAGTCGGTAGTCGCTCTGCCTTCCGTGCTGTGGCTCGTGGGTTCAATCCCCACCGAGAACAAACATTTGTGTGTTGTAAACATAGATGTTTGTTCTGTGTCTGGGTGTTAATATGTAATGTATGTATTCTATCAGCCATCTAGTTTCCATCGTACAAGCTTTGCATAGTTTGGGACTAGCAGGCGTTGTGTTAAGTGTCTGTGAACAAAATAAAAAAAATACTCGCAATACGTTAATGCGGCGACTGACAGATTTGTTCGTGATAGAGATACTGATTTAGAAGCCACTGCCAAAATTGAGACAAATAGCCAAGTATATGCGTCGCAGTAATTGTGCTTCGTCCAAATCATTGCTGAAGTCACTGAACTAGTTCAGGGTGACCAAAAATGAGTCAGTTTGCTGATAGTACTACTCATTAGTCATACACCTTTAACGTATTTTGTTTATTTATTGAAAGCTAGCTTCTGCTGGTGGATTTGTTCGTGTCCCGCTGGATCTCGTTGATTTTCGGGGATAAAAAGTAGCCTATGTGTTAATCCAAGTCGCGAACAATATATATTCCAAGTTTCAGCCAAATCGGATCAGTAGTTTCTGTGTGAAAGAGTAACAAAAATCCATGCATACATCCATACATTCTTACAAACTTTCGCGTTTATAATTTAAGACATCATGAAAACCCCCTTGAATTTATATGAATGGTCACCATTATCTACTATCCTGAAGAAATCATACTAATATTATAAATGTGAATGTAAGTTTGTTTGTTACGCTTTCACGCGAAAACTACTTAACCGATCATCATGAAACTTTGTACACATATTCTTGGAGGTATTAGAAGTAACATAGGATACTTTTTATCCCGGAAAATCAACGGGATCCAACGGGACGCGAACGAAGTCGCGGGTATCAGCTAGTCTTCTTTATTGAAAACGAATCTCTTTGAAATAACTTAATCCAATAATTCTAGGTGGACTTGGAAGCAGCTCTGACTACCCTCTACAAGTCCAACGCATCAGGCTTCATAATTTGGGGCAGTTCCAATGACGTTAACACTGTGGACAAGTGTACCAAACTCCTGAACTACATGGAGCAGGTCATGGGCCCAGCCATCGCTAAATATACTAAAGCACGAAGAATGCAAGACGATACAGGAGATATTAGCAACACTACTACAGATAGTAGTTCTTTAGCTGTAGAAAAGGATACTACAGATCCTAGTAGTACAGTTGGTAATAATACTACGGATAGTACAAATAAAATAAAAGATCTCGACCCGGAATATCATTGGGTACCACCGGAGAACTACACACAAGCTATCAAAGATCATGTAGAAGAAGAAATTAATAAGAAACTTAATAATTATACAGAAACTGATAACACAGTATTAGATAACAATGTACTTATCGATTTGATACTTAATTCTTTAATAAATAATGTTAGTAATAGCCGAGAGAATACTACTAAAAGTAATGAAGTAAATAGTACAACGAAAATAGTCAATAATGATGCAGCGTCTGATTTGATGAGTAGTACAACTACAGAAGGAGCTAAAGATTTAGATTTAGAAGTTGAATTCAGTTCAACTAGTAGTTTTACCGAAAAAGATAAATATAAGGATGACACCAATTTAGAAGTAACAAGCACAGTGAGTACAAAATCTTTTGAAGCAACGACTAGTTATGATGATAGATATAAGGAGACGTCAGATACGACTGATTCTTTTATTATGCGCTTCATGGAATATGATACAACAAGTATATCACCAGATAGTTTTACTAACTCCTTAGATACATCAAAAAGCAAAAACTTTAAGAAAATCGCTTTTCAAGACAGTATGGAAGGTTTTTTCGACATGTCAAGTACAGAAATTACAGAGACCAGTACTTCACAAGTAGAAATCATTGATAACACAGAAATAAATACTTCTAAACATATTGACCATACAACAAAAACTGGTCACTACTACAGTAAAGAAGCTATTACTAGAGAAATAGCAACACTCCAAACTAAACAAGTTGAAGCAATGACAATAAGCTTGCGTGATGAAAATAACTCGGAAGATATCACAAAACCCAATGAAAGAGAAGCATTAACGACAACTGATTCTTATCAAATACAAAATGTTAATGACATAGCTGAAATGTATTCAAGTACAACTGAATTAGTTAACGTTCCAACTGAATCAAATACTAATACAAAAAGCCTGGATATTAAAGAAAATAATAAAACTATGGAACCAGATTTAAAAGAGAACAGAAGTATAGAAAGTTTAAGTACACAAGCACCAGATTTGAATAAAAACACTGATTCTAAAGTCACAACAGATGCACAGATTGAAGACACATCACTTTCGACCGTGACTTCGTCTCCAGAGCAGGTTGTCTATATTTAAATAAGGTATTTGTTATTAACACTTGCACTATAGTAGGTGCCAAATAACACCGCAACACAGGTCATTCACCCACCTTCATCACGATGTCGCTAAATTCAATTTATGAATGGCTAATTCTGTCGCTTTCCATATAAACCTAAGACGGTATCGCTCGAATCTCGTAGTACTGTTTGTTTACCATGCATAAATTGAATTTTGCTACATTGAGGTGAAGGTGGGTGAATGACCTGTATTGCGGTGTTATTTGGCACCTACTATAGTTATGGAATTTGCACCCTGTTTTTTTGCACAGCACTGTGTTTCCACTAATATTCTGTTTCTTCTATACATTTCAAATGGATCTTTAATTTTGATTGCTCTGTTCCTAACATTGACGATAACATTGTTTATTTTGTTGATATCTCTGTCTTTATCGTTTGCTGTTTGTTTGGTCTTTTTCTATATTTTACTAATAGTTTGTTAATTATTTTGACTAATATTTTGGTGTATGGTATTTTAATGTGTGTGTTTTCTATCTGTCTAGGTGTCGGGGTCAGCTCATCGCATCACTAAATCACAAACCTTGTATTGCATAGTTTTCTATATTTATTCTGTGTCAAAATGTCTCTGTTCTATTTTTAGGCAATGCTCTTGAATTGTATAATTAATGTTTTATCTGTGATATGATAGTGAAATTGTAAATATTATTTAATATTATAAGAAATACTATGGTACTAAATTAGTAAAAAATTCGAAATTGTTTCTCTCATTTTTCTTTTTATCAAGATGACTTGATAAAAAACAAACTTGAACTAGAAAGTAATCTATAACCCTAGTAATAACTTAAAATCTAAGTAAATAAATAAAATGAAAGATAATGTAACAGAATTTAATAAAACACAAAATCAACAACCGCACAAAACAGAAACACAGTAATTCTTAAACAACAATGGCATATCATCATCAGATATGAAGTTCCTATCCGGTCTCACACTCGCAAAGTTATTAAAAACCGGCTCAGAGATGACTCTGAAGTCGACTTCCGAGCACTCCTTGATTCTAGCAATGTCTTTGCGTAGTTCAGTGATGGTATACCCGGTGATGATGAAAGGAATCTTCTGTTTCATGATGCAATTGATGGTGTTGGGCCAGGGGTCTTTGTCGTTGTAAACAGAGGAGCGTTGTATGCTGGGGTTGAAAGCGCATACTGAAAACAGAACGCTGCTTAAGTCTTCGAAGATAATGAGCTAGGCTAAATTGATGAAGGTAAACATAGTGAAACAGCTGAAGGTTGTAAAACTAGAAATCCACATAACATTGAGAATATGGATAAAAGTCGTAGACAAAGTTGACGATAGCTTAGACTCACCAAGTTTAGGAGACACAAACTCTTCACTGGACCGGTATTCAGAGTAGTTCTTCTTGTCTTGAAAGCTGAACACCACGCGACGTTTGTTCTGACGGCAAATGTCGCAAAGCCTGCTTTCAAACATTTCCCTTAGTAAATAAATACTAGTCACGAATAAGTAAACTCTTTTTCAATGAAAGTGATCTGTGAGGTTTGATTTAATATAGATAGAGGTAGGCAGTTGACACAATATTGTAACAATATATATCAAATCTACCAAGCAGTAAGAAACCCTTGAGTTAGTTCGTTAATTTACCTAATCTTTCCAAGCAAATCTAGAGGCAGGTCCCCAGGGTTGAGCACAGGGCTGATGAGAACCACCCTCAGTTCTTCCACATCAGGACGGAGATGGAGGAAGAACACCTCCCATTTGTTCAAAGCATCAGCTTCGAACTGAAGTTCCGCCCCCACTACGTGAATCGTGAATGATGATTTCTAGGGAAGAAATAAATGAAAAGTAAGAAGAGACTAGAAAGTCAACTTTGATGACAAAGTTTGTCCATTGGAAGATGTCTTAGTATTTGTTAAAGCTCCGACCAAAATTAAGTAAACAAACCTTATGAACACCGTTACAGTGGTTCATTTTGCTCATGCACAGCTGGTAACAATAGGCCGCCGTCAGTGGAGCTGTGGCTAGCTGCGTCAGTGCTGCATACTGTATGTCATTCATGTCTGTGCCAAAGAAAAAACAATTAAATAAAAACAACAAATAGTCAGTCAACACACCCTGGTCTAACACAACACTAAGATCTGTATCATCGTAAGAAGACACAACTCTTGACATACAGACGGTCAGTCAACTAAATCCAAAATTCTTAAGGCTTTAAAGAATATCCCAGATGATTAACCTTATCCTTTACCTCGGTGGTCCTTTACTGTAAGGTTATTGCGTTTTTCACTGTGGATATCAGATATCAGAAGCGAAAAATTTCCCAGAGCAATAGAGTGTAATTAAATTGCAGATAATAATAACTCTTGTAGTGGGAATTGGTTCCACTCTACAGCATCAGCCTACCGTGCCACAGAGGTCTTTTGATGCTGTGCCCGAGTTGATCTATTCTCAAAAACCTAATTTTAATCCTGTAACTCTATGAAAAAACTTTGATTAAATGAGATTTACCAATTTTCTCCTCATACATAGAAGCCAACACTTCATTCATCTTCTCAGCCAGTTGCCCTTCCGCCATCACTTTTGTCGGCAGCCGAGGTTCCAGTCTCCCACGCGTCTGCTGGTATCCAACCAGCTTCGAGTACAGATGGTAGGATTTACACCAGCGCTGGTGAGACTTTGGAAGGTGGTGAGGTTGGTCAGCGCAGTAGGATATCTGGTAAACGAATGCCATCATTACATGCTTAGCCTCTCTTGGTAAATCTACTGACGCTTTGTTAGATGGATAATGGATAATGGACCAGCTGAGATTCACATAGGTACTGTTATTTATTTGTTTCTTGTAGGTATCTTTATGTTTGCTATATTTTATATGTCCTTTCTGTATTCTCTGTGTGTATGTCAAATAAACTATCTATCTATCTATGACGAGGCTGTATAAAAGTTATGGGTACACTAAGTTAACCTGTATTCTGGTTTGTTTGTAACTCCTTCTTCAAAATTATATGCCCGTAAGTCATTGGTTAAGGTATTTCAAAAGTCGTAATCTTACCTGGCCACACCCTTCACAATCCTTCAACTTGACCTGCCTCCACTCCCTGCAAGCGACATCTCCGCACATCCTCGGGTACAGCATCGCTTCCTGCTCCCACGGCACCAGCCGCCTCTTTAGCACCTTCTCGCAAGACACTATCATCTGCATTCGCAGGAGACGGTACTCCTGGCCGGTTATGTTTTGGGCGTCAGCGTAGATATGCTTTTGATCTAAAAACCAAACATAATTTTAAGAATGCTCTTGATCTACTTCTAGCATATTATTATCTATCTACACTTCTGTAACTAAAATAGAGACGTAAGTACAGTACACCAAGAAAATAACAGGTGGCAGCTAGTGTAAGAAAGAAGGTGGACAGTTTATTGGACAAACTACGAATACTGTTGAGACAGAAGAATTTGATTGCTAGTCAAACTGAATAAAGGGAAATATTCTTGTATAACTCACCTTTCAAATGTACGATAGTTGACACAGCAAAACACAAAGCCTGGTGCTGCGCCCAATCTTCGTCTTTATGCTTAGCACCGCAGTAGAACATCAAGTTGCAGTAACTACAAGGCACTCTTTGCACCAACTCCTTGTGGCAAACATGGCATGCACTTTGCAAAAAAACCTTTCGAAAACTATACTTGTAGACGTATTCTTCATTATCGTTCTTAACGCGAGAGAAAGTCTCTTTCTCAGAGGTATCTTTTATCTTTGTATTTCTTTTGATGTCAGTTTGAGACTCCTTAGATTGTTTTTTCGCTTCTACGTCCATTGCGTCTTTTATTTTAACCTTCGCCTGTCTTTCGTTTGGAGTTTTATTCTTCTCTTTTTTGTAATCGGTTCTATTCGATTGTGCAGGAATATCGGTGTGGCCTAAGAAGTTTTTTGGCTGCGAAACAGGATTTATTTTATCATCTTTTTTATATGATCCTTTTTTGGATGATTCAGCTTCAGCTTCGTCCACGGGAGCAGTTATATTGATTTCTGGTTTATTAGCAGCTAAACTCTTTTGGCTCTCTGCTGCATTGTTATTGACAATCATTTCAAAGCTCTTGTTAACGTCATCAATGCTCGAGGTCATAGCATCTTCGAAATTTTCTATCGGTGCAAAATCTAGCTGCTCGAGTGAATCGGCAAATGTTTGTTCTAATATTGGTAAATTATTTGTATCATCGGATATAACAGTCTCGTTCCCTTGTTTATGTTCCACAGCATCAGATTGCTTACTATCTTCATCTGTATAATCCGATTGCTGTTTTCCTTTGCTTTCAGTCGATTCAGTCTTTTGCTCAGTCTTTTCTTGTTTCTCTTGCTTATTTTTAGTATTGTCTTTAGAATCAGTTGAAGAAGGTTCGCATTGCACTGAGCTTGTGGCACTTGCTACAGGTGTTGTTTCTTGTTTTCCTTTCTTTTTAGATTTACTTTTACTCTTGTTGTCTTTCCTAGCAGGACACACTGGTGGTGCCTCTGCAATGTTCATTTGTTCAGTAGATTTTTTCTCTTCCGCAACTGGTAAAGCAACATTCGGTGCTTCTCGTGGAACTTCAACGTCTGCAAATGTCTTTTCACATACCACTCTGTGAGATTCATAATCTTGTTCTGCTTTCTGCTCGGTTTTTTCCATAGCAGAAAATTCTGCCAAAGATCTTTCAATTGATAACCTTAATTCCTCCATATCTTGGTTAACTTCCATCATCTTAGATTTCAAGTATGTGGGTTCTTCTTTTCCAGTTGTTTTGCTTTCAGTCATTTGAATGTCGAATGCTACTAAATCTGGCGTTCCTGATGGGGTTTCGCCCGACCTCTGTACTAATGGTCTGATAACTGGTTCATTTAAATTAGTGTCTTCAATATTCCGAATTTCTTGAATAACCATGTTATTGTTAGTATCCAAAAGCTGATGACTAGATGCACGTATAAAATATACGTCTGGGGTCGCATCACAACTAGAACACGATTCATCAGTCTTTACACTCTGTATTTCTATATCGGATAAAGGCGCTGCGAGTGATTCAGGTGTTTTTTCTATTGTAATAGATTCAAAAGCTTTTGGAATTTCTTTTGTTTCTGTAACTTCTGGGGTAATTAGCTGTTTTATTTTTCTAGTCTCATCAGTTGTTTCATATGACATTGGGAATTTAGGTGATTTCTTTTTTTTCTTTCCTGCTTTGATTTCAGAGTTACGCGTTTCTTCAATTTCTAGTAGTGGTGGAACATCGTCTATTAGTGGGCTCATTTCAGTTTTCTCAGATTTTTGCAGAGGAATAAACTCATCACACATTGCGAACGTAACATTTTCTAAGCCACTTGAAGTTTTTTCTTCGTCACTTTTTATTAAACTGGTTGAAACTGCTTTAGGCTGTTCTTCTATTATCGTTGGCTTAACTTTATGTGCTTCCTCTTTAAATTCAGTTGTTTCTTTAATTTTTGGTGGTTTAGGGGACTTTTTTCTTTTCTTATCATGTTGTTGTTTGTCTGGTATATAAATGGCATCCATTATTTGGGATACGTTTTGTGATTCAATAATTGGTTCAACTTTAGTTTTTACTTCCTGTGCTATGTCAGTTTCTACGTTTTCAAGAGAACTTACAGGACTTTCTTGGAGTACTTCTTTCATCACAACACTTTCAGTACTTTTTTCTAAGCTTTCCGTTGCTGGCACATCTTGCTGTCCTTTTCGTTTCTTTTCTACGGGCTTAGCAATTTTCGCTTTTGGTTTTGGACTTGGCTCCTTCTCAACTGGAGGTTTCAATGGCTCTAACAAATCAATGTCTTGTTTCGCTTCAGAAACAGTGTCAGAAGTTGGTTTGGAACTAGATTCTTCTATAGGTTGGGGCTTAAATGGTTGTATTAAATCCATGATTTGTTTAATTTTAGTGTCGTCCGGAGCCGTTGGTCCTAACTCTTGTTTTAGGTCGACATGCGTGTGTTTCTTATCTTTTTTATTTTTCTTTTTATTCTTACTTTCTTCCGGAGGAGCTTCGTTTTCATCCAATGTTTTCATAATTGAAGATTCTTTTGTTGTTTCAGTACTGCTCTTAGGTATATCTTCTAAAATGACATTTTCTGCTATATTTATCAACATAATATCTTCTTTGGTTTTAATATCTTCTGATTCTTCTTCCTTCATTTCTGCCTCCTGTAACGGTTTATCACCTTCAATACTTTCACTCAGAAGTTGTTGAAAAGCTGAAGTACATGTTATTTCATCGGGCTTGTCGGATTTTTCAGAGTCATTGCGTTTTTTCTTTTTATTCTTTTTCTTAGATTTCGTATCAGGTTTTGTTTCTTCAGGTTTCGAAACGTCATCTTCTTTTATTACTGGCTCGATCTTTTGAACATCTATTTTTGTTTCTTCCAAAGCTATTGGCAAACATTCTTTTTCAGGTACGTTTGGTTGTTGGCTTACCTGTTCTTGCGATTTCTTCTTGTTTTTCTTCTTTCGTGCACTAGGTGTAACACCAGCTTCCATACATTTATCATCGTCACCATCATTTGACTCTTGTTTTTCAGTTTTAGGGATTTCACTTTGAACTGTTACTTCACTTTGTGTCTTTTCTATAATATCCTCTTCCACATTTTCTTTATCTTGATTTTTCTTTTTACCTTTCCTCTTCGGTTTCTTCGGAGTTTCACTATCCGTCTCTACACATTCCACTACTGGTGCGATCACTGGTGGAACAGCAGCAGTAGGATCAGCCGCTGTTTCTTCTGTTACATCACTTGTTGGTAGCACATCTTCAAATTTTTCTTCTTTAATGTCAGTTTCAACTTTAGTCGGCACACTTTGGGTTGGTTTCGGGCGATTTTTATGCTTCTTTTTCGTATTCATTTTTACTTTTAGAAGTAATTAGAAACACGAGTTCCACGACTGAACAAATCTAAATGCAGAGTTCATCTGACCGACTTGTGTCTTGGACCGTATTATTTGCGGCTCTAAATTAACTTACAGCATTGTTAAATGTCACATAAATACGCTCAAACAATTTCTTGCTCTATAAATCAGGTGATAGATTCCATTTTAGTCTGGCGGTTAGTATTACCTTAGCGTTTGGATGGGAGAACCGACTTTATTCCACGAATACTAAGGCTCATTTCAGTTTGTTCGCGGTTATTGTTTCGGTGCCCGAAGAAATACAAGGAAGCGATGCTTGCCAAACTGCATCGTCGGTACTAAATATAGAGCAGTGCATAATTACTCGAGAGGAAAGTTAAAAGTGATTGGTTATTTAGTCATCTCACCGCTAACTACTTAGAGATAAATGAACATATTAAACACTAGCCGTCGCCCGAGGCGTCTCTTGTTCTCGTCCTAGACCCTTTAGACTCTAAAGGGTCTAGGACGCGGAAAAGTCACACTCTAAAGTTTAGTGTGACTTTTCATTCCTTTCTTAGTGCACCCCTACACTATATAAGGATACTACCCTCAAAATTTCATTCCTCTAAGACTTATAGTTTAGGCTGTGCGTTGATTGTCAGTCAGCTTCAAAAGAGTTTCATATACATATTTAGAAGATTTAATAGCTTCAAGTACCTACATTGTACACAAATTAGAGAAAATTTGTGGTTTTTTGGTGGGGATCGAACCTACGACCCGTGGCACAGAAGGCAAAGCTACTATCAACTGAGCCACGACGGCTGTCATTTAGTTGTATTAAAAAAATAAGTATTTAAAGAAAAATACCTATAATAAGTTTTTGTGCATCTTCGTTCGACCAATCTTCCTTTTTAAGCCTTTTAATCTTCCTTCCTTTATTCTATTAAATTATATATTATTTATTATCCACCTTCTATAAAATCACGGGCCACTGTGGTCTGAACCACCATCTCCTCAAGATCGGAGCTACAGACAGCGACCTCTGTCGTGGCTGTCTTCAGGAAAATGAAACAGTAGAGCATGTCTTGCTACATTGCTCTGCCACAGCCGAAGCCAGATCCAAAACGGGACTGCAGGAGCTGATCGGGTCTCACTCCTCGGCATCCACAACACCATCGGGAATGCCTGGAACATTGCTGTCATCAACCCAAAGTCCTTCTCCGTTACTTTAAGGAGTTGGGCTGTCTGGGGTGAGGTCAGCAGGGGGACAATGCACAATACACCCCAACGCGAGATGTCAGTGCAGATCTTATTCCCCCACGACGAATTAGAATTAGAATTAGATCTACCTTCTATAAAGTAAATAAATAAATATTCTTGGACATTACACACAACGCCTTCGAGTCCAAAACTAAGCAGAGATTGTACTATGGGAACTAGGTTGCTAATATAATACTTAAATACTTTTTTCTTTCAAGTGAAAACTTCTTGTCGTTCACTTTTTGCCCAAACTTTTTTTTTAAGGTTTCACTTCTACCACGTGTGAATGAACACAAAGGTTTTTTTTTTGTAAATACATACTTATAATACATAGTAACACACAGAAAAATACATGAAAGTTTAGAAGCTTGTATTTTTTAAATGAATACTTTTTTTACGGTTTGGGGTGTATACAGATATAGATTATGGCGAGATAAATTGATTAAATACTTAGTTTTGGTTGGTCAACGTCAAACAGTGGAGTAGTTACTCTTCCACGTTTGTATGGATTGGAAAGGTGGGCGACTAGTTGGACCTTAACAAACAAGACAAAGCAAAAACACCTTTAAAGAGGTATTTTTCCAAAAACATTTTCATTAGGTTCGTTACGACCTTTGTTTACATCTGTGAACTTGCGTTTAAGCAAACGAATATATATATCATTTTTCAAAACGCAACGATAGCGCGTTCTAGGTTTTTGTCCACTTTAATAGCGCCATCTAGTTGTGAACCCTGAACTAATCAACTAAGTAAAATATTTATACACTAGGAGCCGCCCGCGACTTCGTTCGCGTCCCGTTGGTTCCCGTTAATTTTTCGGGATAAAGCGTAGCCTATGTGTTTCATCCAAATCGGATCGCTTGTAAAAATTTCATCTTTGTACACGTAGCTTAAGAATGATAATATTGTTTTCTTAATATGATTATTTACGGCCAGGTTGTGTACCCACCAACATACAAAAGTTTTATTCATCAAGCTGTCAGTTGTTCCATGTCAATTGTGTTTTGCTATAGGTACCGTAAAACGAGGCGACTTTCAAATTACGGGGCGTCTTTGATGATAACAAAACGGAAGACGGGTCCTAGAAATATCGGTATTCGTATTCGGTTTTGTTATTATCAAAGACGCCCCGTAATTTGAAAGTCGCCTCGTTTTACGGTATACCATTTCTAACGAATGAACGGCTGGACTGATGTTTTTACTGGTACATTTTTTTGGATGTTTATCTTTTCCCCGGGAACGGGATAAAAAGTATCCTATGTGTTAATCCAGGTCACGCACAATATATTCCAAGTTTCATCCTAATCGGATCAGTCGTTTTTGCGTGAAAGAGTAACAAACATACATCCATCCATCCTTACTGCTTGTATGCTTGTATAAAGTAGATATTGTGGTGGATAGGTTCTTCGAATAAAACGCCGTGTTCACCATATCCACAATTATATTCGTCGTTTTACAGTTTACTAGGTGAAGACTATTATAAATAAATACATTTTCGTGTAATTTTACGTGTCCACTTTCTTTAAGATCGCGTTGAGCAGAGCAATCTGACATTAGGGAGTACTGTCAACGTCAAATACAATAATTTATAAGTTTAAAAAACTGGAAAAACCGACTTCAATTTGATACGCCTTCATCATCAAATGATGATGATGGTGGCAGTTTATTGAGACTGTTCTATTGATCGTAAACACCACAGAAAAGCAAAATACGCAATGTATCCGAGATACACTGCGCGGTGACACTACAACGGTTGGCAGTCGAGCTGGCAGTGACGCGCAATGTAACTCGAATACGCTAACGTGGCGACTGTCAGATTTGTTCGTGGGTACTTACGTTCTATTGCTCGTAAACGTCACAGAAAAGCAAAATATGCAATATCGTGTACGCGTATGACGTGTTTTTTCCAGTTATTCTTATTTAACTGCCTAATTACTAAACCGATTTTGATAAAATTTTTATGGGACCAATCTGGAAGCATACCCTTTCAGATAAAATAAGAATTTTTCTAATCGGTTCATCAATGACGGAGTTCTGAGGTAACAAACATAATAAAAAAAAACAGCCGTATTGAGAACCTCCTTTTTGAAGTGGGTTAAAAAGGGTTGCTAACTTGAAACTACAAATACCTAAATATTATGTTGCCACATTGTCTCTTAAAAATGTTAAAATATCCACGACAGATATGACAAGTCAGAGATTTCATTAAGATTGCTAAAAATAAACGAAATGTGAAGGTACTTATGTAATCTAGGTACCTATAATATGTATGTGTATGTACATGTACGAAATCCAATGTTAATGGAAAATACAGTCGCGATGAGAAAGCGAGGGCTAACAGAAGATACCTATAAGTTCTTATAACATTTTGCAATACTACCTTCAAAGCTTATAATTCATTTACCATACAAAATCAGCCCTTAAAAGTACTCCCTTAAAGAGTATTATACTTTGCCACGTCAACGCGGAAATCATTGCCAATTTATTGCTCACTTACAAGCAAATTCAAGCTTTATAATCACATAAATAGAGCATGTTTCTCAATAGCAAAGTAAGAGGGTTAATTGTGTAAAGGATGTGGAAAGTGGAGCGATTCTCGACTTTATGCTAAGGAGTTAAAAGCGGGAATGCAATGAATTGCTCTATAGAGACAGTTGTACATTTTGAGCCACGATCCGGGGTAAGTGTGCGTTTCCATTGAGTACCGACTTAGATTTAATAAAATTAACTTAGAACATAACGTTTGCTAGAAATAACTTAGAAATAACTAGATTGAAATAAAAACTTAGAAATAATAGATTAGTTTAGAAAATAACGTTTGTGGTTCCAAATCAACCAATATTCATCCAAAGGTTGCCTGGAAGAGATCGCTCTTAGCGATAAGGCCACCCATTGTAATTCACATAAGAATAATGAACTCTGTGTTTGTTTTATAAATTCTGTAAAAGTGGTGTACAATAAAGAGTTTTCTATCTATCTATTTAAAACTACCTGTGCCCGCGTCTTCGTCCGCGTGGAATAGTGTCTTTGGGTAGCATTTTTAATTATTTAGGCGATTCGTTCCCCTTATTCATATTCTCTATTGTTATTTTACACCCTTGGGGGTAAAACTTTTACAAACTTTGAATGTCATATTTATATCGAATTTATTTGCTTCCGTGCTTCGGAGGGCACGTTAAACTGTCGGTCCCGGCTCTAGCAGTCGTTAAGCCATGACGGAGGCCTTAAGGCGGCCTAATTAAACTCCGTCACCAGGGTTGGCCACTAACTCATACGAGCTTGCTTGCTTGCTATCGAATCAACAGCCTAAAAAATAAGTTTCAAGCTTGAAGTTTCACACGTGAACACCAAGGAAGGATTCGCCAACCTGTACCTTGTCCCTGGAATAAACTAGTAATTTGTAATTCTCGTGTTTACTTTGCCGTGCTAGAAGCACTAACATTACCTAACGGGTAGTTTAACTCAACATCAAGTGCGTGCTTGTGAGACTAGTGAGTGCCACATCAACATCAACAACATTCATCTGTAAGGATACAAGTAGGTCCAACTGGACTAACCCTTGGCCCTTACAAGGTATGACGTCATCCCTATTAGAGTAAAATCTTTGCCGAACAAGGCATATTTACCTTGGCGTAATGTTGTAAACAAAAAATGTGTTGACCGACAAAATCGTGCCGGACAAAACAGTGAAACGGACACGCGCCCCTCACCAAACGCAATCAGAACATCCCCCCTACCCCCCTCTATCGACGTGTCAGTATCCGGGTCAATGACACAGCCGCGCACCCCGCTGGTAAACTGGGTAACACACGGTTACTCTGCTTTTGGGGTAGGTAGAGGTTTTCTAGGCATTGCTGTTACTTCAGAACATCTAGAATTTCGATTAATATGCTTTGAAACTTTTAAGACGATGCCTCTTCTTCTTGAATGCAGGGCAATGTGTACGCTTCTTTAACAAAATCCCAAGTGATGTGTCTCAGTTGTCGATTGGCAAGTTCAAAAACGTAATAAAACGGAGACTTCTTTTAAAAGCATACTATAAAATATCTGATTATTTAGAAGACAAACAAGCTTGGGACGAACTAGCTCCAACTCATCCAACAAAAAAAACATTATCATACCTAATCATACAAAACGTAATGACGATTCAAAGTGATCAGTGAGATTTTATTGAAAAGATTTTTGACTTTGACTTTGACTTCTTGGTGTCGATAGTTTTAGTTGGATAGCTTGGTTTCTTAGGGCCGAATACTAAAACGTCACTCAAATTTAAACACCACTTAAAATTGCTCTGCCTCTGTTTGACATTACTCATTTAATTTTGTAAGCGATGACAATAATTTAAGCATGAACTTAATATAAGTACCGTTTGAGTATTCGGCTGTTAGTCTGGTTCAAATTGTACGTTACGTTACGAAGGCAAACTAATAATACCAACATAATGTCTCAAATATGAGATTAACCTAGCGCTTATTTTCGTACCAAAATTAAATGTGTACTAAAAAGTAAAATCAAAAAAAATAATTTAGGTCCAGTTAGGCCGATACCTCAGGTCAGCAGGGGGACAATGCACAATACACCCCAACGCAGGACGTCAGTGCAGATCTTATTCCCCCACGACGAATTAGAATTAGAATTAGAGGCCGATACCTATAGAAATTGCTTACCTACTCAAGCCACACTCAAGCATAGATTTGAGTAGAGATTTTTATACAAAAACTATGCTCGCGGGTCCGGATCAGCGCTTGAGCAGTGAATTAACATACGGGACTTGCAAAAGAACTTATAGAGATAGAGAAGACTATTGAGGACCTGGGGGACAATTCTCGCCTGATAGACATAAAGTCTAATTCGACATTATCTCTAAACATGACATTTTTGTCGTGAGAAAACTGAAACCGGTATTCTCGCATTTCTAAACTAGACATTTGTCTATACTTTTGTACACGACATTGTCGTTTGCAAGTCGACCGGTAAACATCAATCGACATTACGTTCTTTGACAGACATTTTGTTTATTTTTATTGCAGTTTGTGGTTTTGTGTTTTGTTAGAACAGAAAATGGATGAATTCATTCAAGCGTATGTTAGCGACGTGTTGGAAGAAGCTATCATCGCCGCTAGCTCATCACGACGACGAGCTTCGTGGCGAGTGGATCCTTTTTTGGAATTATTTCCAACACCGCCACTGATCCCAGAACTCATTTTCAGCAAACTTTAACTTAAAGCAAAACAAAATCACCAAATGATGGAAAAATTTGAAAGTTTAATTGAAGTTTTTAGAAAATATAAAGTAAAAAAACAAACAAAATCAGCCACATTACTGTCAATCACTTCTCAAACTGTCACACAATATGTCAGTTTTTAATAGTTTTTAATTGCGTTCCACCCACAGAGTAATAAACTTTACCTTTTCAATAGAGAGTTTCAATAGTCAATGTCTATAGTAGAATGTCGAATAGGCGCGAGAATAGGTCATTTCCATTTTAGCGACATTTTTGATAGACTTTTTACCAAGTGACATTATGTCGTCATAGAGATAATGTCTATTTTGTGAGAATCGGCCCCCTGGTAGATATATGTTGGGTACCTATGTAAGGTACCTAGGGCTGCCTGTGAGGAATTAACATTTAAATTGAAGCCTCCACGCCAAGGCAGGGCTGTCACAGCCTGCATAAACGAACTATAGTAGGTGCCAAATAACACCGCAATACAGGTCATTCACTCACCTTCACCACGATGTCGCCAAATTCAATTTATGAATGGCTAATTCTGTCGCTTTCCATACAAACCTGTCGGTAAGACCTGTTTGTTTACCATACATAAATTGAATTTTGCGACATCGAGGTGAAGGTGGGTGAAAGACCTGTATTGCGGTGCTATAAATAATAAATATCCACGGACTTTTTATACAACGCCCTCTAGTCCCAAACTAAGCAAAGCTTGTACTATGGGAACTAGGTTGCTGGTAGATACATAAATACAATTATTTTGTAGATACTCGTAGAACATAAAACAAACATCTCTACGTTTGCCACGCACAAATGTTTGTTATCGCTGGGGATCGAATCCACGACCCACAGCACGGAAGGCTGAGTTATTACCGACTGCGCTATGAATAGGAAAGGAAAGTAATGTTAAACCAAATTAAATGGTATTCTCCATGATAAAATTAGGAACGGGGAAATCAGAAGAACCAAGGTCACTGATATAGCTCTCAGAATAACAAGTTGAAGTGGCAATGGGCAGGCCATAACTTTGCAGAACTGACAACCGATAGGAAACAAGTCAAATAGCGACCACTAACTGAATGACGCAGGGACTTTTTTCTTTCTTCAAATCTATGGGGCCTATGTCCAGCAGTGGACTTCATAGGAACATTGCGGAATAATTATTATTTTTTATTGACTATCGTTTCAAAAAGCATAATTTGAGGCTTCTATTAGTTACCAGTTTTTCTCCAACCCTGTAAGAAATATCTCAAGCTCCAGACCGTACGTCTACAGAAGTCTTCACTGCACAAACATAATTGAATTTCACAAACGCATACATCAGTCAATTTCAAGAAAAGTACGAATATTAAATCTTCACAAAGAAATACCGAGACGAGACATCCCTAGATGAAAATACCTGCGAAACTTGGACTTAGTGACCGCCGGGAAGTGTTGGGGTGAATACAGTGACTAAGAACATTCTATAAATACTTTTTAATCTAACTTTTTTATTTATTTATTAACCCCTTATCTTAGAGTAGACATTATGTCCTGATTACGTATGGTAAACAAGACTTAAGGCTGAATTACACGATACCATTTTCTTGTACGTACCACTGCAATAATTGAATGCAATAGTTGAAGCGCAAGAATTGACGTTCAAGAATTGTAAGCAACTGTTTACACGCGGATATATTAAACAAAGTTGAATACAATTATTGACCACCACCAAGGAACGTTTTGAAGCAAAACTTGTATACCAGATCAAAAATGTTACGAGTTGTTTAGACCATGCAATTAATTTACTGTATTCAACTATTGCACTGGCACGTGCAAGAAAATGGTATCGTGTAATTCAGCCTTTAATGTCTACTCTAACCTTTTATAAGATTTGCCTTTAAATAAACTACATAATGTAATTTAAAACTAATTCCTATACTATGACATTGACACTGTTTCCATTCTCTTCCACTGGGTTATAGCCAATTTGTACCTACTATTGTTATGCAAATCACAAAAACGAATTTTGAAATCCCATACATTCCTCTCTGTCTCTAGTTATAGCTACTCTCGTCAATGTTTTTCCCGCAGTACCTACTTAACTTGTGATCAATATTTTGACTAAAACATTTTTTTTTTTTTTAATTAACCCATTTCGTCCCACTGCTGGGCAAAGGTCTCCCCCAAAGACTTCCAATGTTCTCTGTCCCGAGCTTCCTCCCATTGTAACTAATTGACTAAAACATTGTAACAATTAATTTTAATTAAACAGTTTGAGTAAATAAACTAATTTAATAGATTAAAGTATATTATAGATTATGAAATTATGAATCAAACGAACTAACTATAAAGTGAAGTTCGATAGATTAACTAATTACTTATATAGGTTAAACTAAATTATAGATTAGACTCAATTATGAACAATGCATCAAACGAACTTACCGCATCAAGTGAAGTTCGATTCCAGTTGTGAGTAGTAGGTAAAAACCTTTTGCGTAAAGGATACTTATTTAATTTTCTGCGTTTAATAATGTCCCGAAATAAAGACAGAGTCAAAATCACAAATGATCGTAAACATTCCGTAAACATTTTAATTATCTTTCGTGGGACTGGGAGTGAAAACTATAAATAAATATTCACGCACACTTAACACAACGCCTTCTAGTCCCAAACTAAGCAAAGCTTGTACGATGGAAACTAGATGGCTGATAGAATACATACATACATTTTTTTTTGTAAATACATACTTATAATACATAGAAACACATAGACACAGAACACACATCTATGTTTACAACACACAAATAATTGTTCTCGGTGCGGATCGAACCCACGACTCACAGCACGGAAAGCAGAGCTACTACCGACTGAGCCATGACGCCTGTCAAAGACTATGTTTATTAGAGTAATATTTTCAAAAATCACATGACCTTGCATAATTAATAATAATAACAGATGCTGATATTTTTTATAATAAACTGTTTCGAAATATTAAGAAAATATCAAACTCACAAATTATTGTAATTAAACCGCTTCGATTATTTTTATGTTATTGTGCGTGTTGTGCTGTCCTTAAAATGTTATTTCAAATACTGTCGGAGACAAAGCATCGCGTAGCTCGCCGCCGCTGCAGCCGGACGGCGAACATTACAAACCGCGGAGCGTGGCTCGCGGTGGGGGACGAAGGACCGCGAAGGAGCCAGACCCGCGCGTCGCCCCACTCAACACAATCGCGGCACCGAACCCGCACGCGTCTCTTTATTGTTACCTTTTTTGTACCAGTACATACCTACCTAATTTACAGTCCACTTCTCGTTTCATTTCACCTGCCACCTGAGATATCCAACAAATACAATTGAGATGGTTATTTTTTAATAAATGAAATGAAACGAAGAGGTTTTATTCATGTTTTCGTGGTCGAACTCACCCCCTGTAGCGTCACACCTTTTGTTCTTTTTGCTTCGTTCGTTCTTCCATTTTCACTGCGCTATATCGCCGACGAGGACTGGTAGGTGACTGTTATTTAATTGGATTTTATGAATCACTAGCTGATACCCGCGACTTCGTACACGTGCGAAACTTTCCACCAAAATATCTATCAACCAGCATACGATGAACCTCGTGGCAAATGGCAGCTTTTGGTTTAGAGAGTTCAAGCTGTGACCTAAGAATCCACGACTTTGATGTTAATATAATATAGGTAGCCTATGTTTCAATCCGGAAAAAGGGCTTCTGAATGGTATAATTTTCATTGAAATTGGTCCAGTAGTTTAGGCATCCGCGAACAAACAAACAGACAAACAGATAAACCGACAAACTCGATTTTTGGAATCAGAATCCTTTTTTTAGTAGATCTGCATATTTAGTTTATCCATATCTTTAATTTTAGTATTTAGCTTTTTTACAGTTAATAATATATTAATTAAAGAATTAATTATGTTCGTTCATAGGATTTTTTCCTAAGTGAATTGTTATTAACTTTTTAATAATAATTTTATTTTTATTTTAACTATATACACTCGAGAGCAATGATTCCGGGTCACTTAAAGAATGTTAAAAATCTCGGAAACTAAAAATGATAGGTTAATGCAATAAATTGTATTTAATAGACAATGTAATACTCCTTAAATGAAAGTAAAAAAATATGAGTCACCATACATTTTATTAACACAAAATTACATAAAGAAAAAAACTGCTGATCTCTCCTTAAAACAAAAATAGGAAACATGAAATTTTTGAACTTTATTACGATTTGACTTGAATTTTAATACTTCGTATTGCCTCCTCGTGCTTCCATTACTGCGTTTACGCGGTTTGGCATGCTGTACACCAAGTTCCTTATACGATTTTGGGGAATATTCTCCCATTCCTCTGTGAGAGCAATTTTGAGCTCACGAAGCGTGATTGGGGGAGGGTTTCGTTGTTTTACGCATCTGCCTAGCTCGTCCCAAGCATGCTCGATCGGGTTGATATCCGGGCTGCGCGCTGGCCACTCCATACGAGTAATGTTCATCTCTTGAAGGTAGTCATTCACAATCCTATCTGTATGAGGTCGGGCATTGTCATGCATAAATATAGCATCCTCACCTAAATTGACCATAAATGGACCAACATGATCATTGAGGATTTCTTCCACATATCTTACGCTAGTTAAAGAGCCGTTTTCTATGATCACCAGCTCTGTGCGACTTTCAGAAGAAATTCCGGCCCACACAAGTACAGACCCACCACCGTAGGCTACTTTTTCTTCGATGCATGCTTGCTTGAATCTTTCCCCTGGTCTTCGATACACTCTGTGTCTTCCATCGTGCTTGTAGAGCATAAATTTTGATTCGTCGGAGAACATAACTTTTGACCAATCTTCAATACTCCAATTTACGTGGCTCTGGGCATATCTTAGTCTTGAAATACGATGCCCACGCTCCAGTTTAGGGCCGTTTGCAGGTCTAAGGGGTTTTAAGTTAGATTCAGCAAGCCGACGTCTTACTGTCCATGCACTTGGGTTACTTCCTCCGAGGCGTCGAAACTGATTTGTGAGTTCAGTTCCTGTGAGAAAGCGATTTCGAAGCATGGTGTTCACCAAGTATCGGTCTTCTCGTGCTGTGGTACACCTGGTTCTGCCCGTTCCTGGTCTGCGTAGGTTATAACCAGTTTCTTCGTAACGTCGGAGAACTCTTTGTACTGTTGACAGCGACACACCGACAGTCCTGGCTGTATCGCGCTGACTCCGGCCGGTTTCCAGCATTGTAAGTATTCTGGTGCATTCTTCAGGCGTAAGCGACATAATTTCAGCTTGAATAATGAATATAGAGCACTATCAACATGGTTTATATACCCACATAAATGACAGATTACAAACAAAAGCAAAACCAAATGCTGTAATTTCGTAGTTCCATCTTCGAAAGTGGCCCTTTTTCAAATATGATTTTTTTAAGATATAACTTTACAATAACTAAGAAGTTTTAATACCTTCATTTAAGGAGTATTACATTGTCTATTAAATACAATTTATTGCATTAACCTATCATTTTTAGTTTCCGAGATTTTTAACATTCTTTAAGTGACCCGGAATCATTGCTCTCGCGTGTAAATATAAATAAAAAGGAAAGAAAAAGAAATAAGAAATATTAGTGGAATTTAACCATGTTATTTTAATTTTTAAATTACCTAGTATTTTATGATTTTTTCAGATTTTATGGTTTTTAATTTGTAGAGTTAAACTCGGTTAAAATTTTTAATCCTAATTTTAGACACTTTAAGGTGCGACTTTTTAAAATTCCTTTCTTAGTGCACCCCTACACTATATAAGGATACTACCTTCCTAATTTCAAACCTCTAGGACTTATAAGTAGTTTAGGCTGTGCGTTGATTGTCAGTCAGCTTCAAAAGAGTTTTATATAGTTAGAAGAAGATATTACTAGACCAATGTAATACCATCAGTCAAAATCACTTCCTATATTCAGTACAAAATATTGAATTCAGACGGAGTTAAAATAAAATATAAAAAAATTGTGTTCGCCAAAATCTGCTTCTGCTACTGATAGAAATATAAAAGAAATAAAACGATTTGCTAGATCAAAGGAAAGTAGACCTTTCAAACCATTGCTTTTAAAATTCGTAATATCGCAGAGATTTTAAGGGTTCCTTATTGAGGTAACGCTGGTCACGGCAGATAGGGTGGTACAAGGGGATTTTCCTCGGAGCAGTAATTTGTAAACTATAGAATGGTGGTTTTCAATTTACTCTATAGATTTGCATTGTTTACCACAAACCAAACTAGATGGCGCCACAGGTAAAATTAGCACGCACTATCTTTGCGTTTTGAAATTTTATGCACCCCAGCGCAGATAAATCAAATAAATTAAGTATTTTTGGACCATAGACGCGTTGTAGTACCTAAATTGTTTTACAGATGGAAAACTATGAGATGGACCTTATGCAATGTGTGTAAAAAATATATATAATAGAATCCCAAATGACATTATTCATTGCACGAGTTAGATGAAAATTAATTTTAAGCTAATCATCATTATCACGATGTGTTGTGTATCTCAATTCTCAACTAATCGATACTTAATTGTCAAAAGTCTTGCTTAGTACGAACTAATAGTGGGGACAAAATCCATCTACTTACACATATGAACGTAAATATTAGGGTTACAACTTATAGGATATTTTTATTTCGTTTTCGTCATTCTGCATTCATGACGAATCTTCAACGTTTGCTACGAATTGCAACTTAGTTATTTTGTTTTTGTCAAATTGTAATTTGGTGTCATAAAAAGATTTTTTCGTTATGTGTGTACTTAATCCGTTTCCCATACCCCCTGTTATGATTATTTTCCCTCTGCTATATTATGTGAGGGCTGGGTGGACCCTTTAATTCAATAGCAACCCCTTTTTAAGCTTGTTCATTAAAACATGAATCAAATTTTGCAAATTGGCTGCAATTTTTTGACCAAGTTTCACAATGGAGCTAAAAACTAATTACAATATTAACTCATGCTTGTGTTACTGACAAATTGAAGTTATTTACAAGTAACTACGATATTTAATTTTAACATAATATTATTAAAATTGTTTATATAATTCAAAACCCCTTATGTTTCGTGCTGGATCATGATAAATACATGGATATTGATGCAAGTACATTTCTGGTGTAGGTACGTTTACTAGTAATAAGACAGTTTGCTATGTTTATGGAAAATACTTCCTACAAACTCAGACAAAGGAAAACGCGGGAACGGGGCCATGTCATTGACCTGCCCTGTTTTCTTATAAGGAAGTTTAAAAAAAAAGCTTGTCTAGTATCTGAAGTTTGGAAGGCAAGAAAGTTTTTGGTACTAAAAGAAAACATTTACGAAGTTGGGAATATAGACATGGGCAGAAGGCCCAAGGAATTTAGGCCTTTTTGGAAGGAACTACCAAAAAAATTTAAGTCGAGGTCGTGGTAACTTAAAGAAAAGTATTTTCGTTTACATTACAGAGTCGTAAGTTTGAACTCCAAAAACTTTTGGATATGTTTGATATTACGTTAGCTAGCCCAATTACGATTAGGTAAGTCACGATCATTGTCCCGGTGAGCGAGCAAGTGCAACCCGGGCGGGGGTGCGAGCGGCGGCCGGTGGATCGATGCGGGGCGGATCTGGTTTTTTCGGACAGTAAGTATACCACCGGGGGGTGAACAACCCTGCGTTACGTAAGGCGCGGTCGATCGCCGCGAGCATGCGCGCACCCCGGCACCCTATCCTATCCTCGCAATACCGGTCTCGCGCGCCCACCGAACGGACGTGCCTTTTCTTTTATCGCGTTTTTCGTTTCCCTTTCGTTCTTTCCGTTTATGATTTGAGCCATGTCGAAGGGAGACGGCGAACAACAGAATGGCTCCGGCGAGGAGTCCAAGACTAATCTTATCATCAACTACCTGCCCCAGAGCATGACTCAGGAGGAGATCAGGAGTTTGTTCTCGAGCATCGGAGAGGTGGAGTCTTGTAAGCTGATCCGGAACAAAGGGGCAGCGTTTCCGGACGCATTGAACCACGCGCTGCACGGCGGAGGACAGAGCTTGGGCTATGCCTTTGTCAACTACCACCGCCCGGAAGACGCGGAGAAAGCGATCGGAACACTCAACGGACTCCGCCTACAGAACAAGACCATTAAAGTGTCATACGCCCGTCCAAGTAGCGAGGCCATAAAAGGAGCGAACCTCTACGTCTCCGGCCTGCCCAAGACTATGACGCAGAGCGAGCTCGAGCGCCTCTTCAGCCCGTACGGCCGCATCATCACGTCTCGAATCCTGTGCGAGAACTCCGGCGGGCGACCATTCAACGGAGGAGAGCAAGGTCTGTCTAAAGGCGTCGGTTTTATCAGATTCGACCAGCGCGTCGAGGCTGAGCGCGCGATTCAGGAACTGAACGGTACCGTACCTAAGGCGGCAACTGAGCCGATCACGGTGAAGTTTGCAAATAACCCGAGCAACAACGGTAAGGCTTTGGCTCCTCTGGCGGCATACCTGCCAGCCGCGCTGCGGTTTCCGGCACCTCTAGGCCGTTTCAGCTCCGGCAAGTCGCTGCTAGCAATTAACAAAGGTCTGCAGCGCTACAGCCCTCTCGCGGGCGAGCTGCTGGGAGGAGTCCTCCCCGGCGCCGTAGGCTCCGAGTGGTGCATTTTTGTATACAATCTCGCTCCAGAGACTGAAGAGAACGTGCTCTGGCAGCTGTTCGGTCCATTTGGCGCCGTGCAGAGCGTCAAGGTGATCCGAGACCTGCAGACGAACAAATGCAAGGGATACGGCTTTATAACTATGACAAACTACGACGAGGCGGTGGTGGCGATCCAATCGCTGAACGGCTACACGCTGGGCAATCGCGTGCTGCAGGTCAGCTTCAAGACCAACAAGATAAAGACCATCTAAGCGGCTCGCAGCAGCCCGTAGGACGGCACAGCAGGCGCGCACCCATACATGCCGACTCCGCATCCGCACGGTCCGAAGATATTTCGTGACCGACCCTGAAGCGGCTGTGAAGCTCCTGAACTCGACTGTCTTCCGGTGGCTCGCTCTCCGGCGGGCGTTTTTTAATCTAGAATGTTCGATATAGTATCGCTCTTGTGCGGCCCTTTGTTCCGCTCCGGCCACTATTTTCCCGGTGATCTAGACCCGAAATTGGGTTAAGTAGCGGGGCTATCAAAATGGCGGACTTCCTAGCGCCTCGCGCATGTCCGCGGGTAAGATGGCGAGCGGTCGGCGCCGCCGTCGAGCACGCAATAATACTTTAAGAGCATGTGATGCTCACTCAGGCCAGACTTGAACCATATATTGGTAATAGTCAATAACAAAATAATGATATTAAACTTCGCTTATGAACGGTTGTGGTTATCGAGAAATAGTTTTCGAATATAATAATAAAAATATTAGCAATAATAGCCTAAATGCTATGCTCCAATTTAGTATGCGATCATATCGTATAAGTACCTACTGTTTCGTACATACGTTATTGTAAAGGTATCGGTAAGGGCCGAAGTCGACTCGGATCGATCAATAAATTGCCAAATCGACGTACGTTCATCCGATTCGCTCACTCGATCACTCGTAGCTAGTACTGCAGCCGTCGAGGCTACACATCCGAAGTCAAATAGTGTTATATTGTTAAAGATTCGAAGATATATTAATACGTATATTTTAATCATATATTAAACTTAAGGATGAAAACTAGTCAAACTGTGATAGGTTTTGATAAAATTTTAAATTCGGCGAAACAGCGCGACGGTGGCTTCCCGCCGACGGAGTGGTAGTTAGGTTAGAAATTTTTGAGATAAATTTTGAAGACGTAATACGCTTAATGATAAAATCATCGTCATTGTCGTATGTGATCTGGGATTGACACGCGACCGAAGCCACAGCGCTCCGGATAACTCCGTAGGGGGAGGGAATCGATGCAGCCAGCTCCCGGGCACCGAGCGAGTCGGGGGCAGTCGAGCATCGTCCCCGCAGCCCGGGAGCAAACGAGACGGGACTAGTCGAGCTCGACACGAGCACATCAACTAACGCGGATATGTATCGGAACGGAAACACGATACATAGGTAGGTACCTATATACTATATAAACTAATCGGTACCTGTAATAATTTAATGTATGGATGCGAACCTGCGTCTATTCGAAGTAGGCTTTAATTGTCTTAGTCTAAATGGAAATTTGTAAATAGAAAAGTTGTTTAATTTTATTAAAAGAACGCCGCGTAACAGCGTCTCCTGTCACAATATATCATAATATTATCTCGACCCAACATGACCTATAATGAACATCGAACTTGAATAGATTTAATATTGTGCCGTCCTAACGACCCTAAAACGATTTTTGTAAAAAAATATATACTTGATATATGTAAAAACAGTTTTGTAACATTTCAAATATTAATAGGTACTCATAAAATAACCAAAGATGAGATTAAAAATTAAATTTACAAGTATTTATATATTTATTGTAAATGTAAAACGTGCAATAACTAATAGTTGGTAATTTAATAAAATATATTAATTAAATAAATGGCTCGAAGAGATGTTTGACAATGAAAATGTCAAGTAGAGGGATTCGGCAAAAGCCGAGTTTGTTTACTATTTATTGTAAACTATTCGTTTATCCGCGCGAATCACACTTTCTCCTTCTTAATTTAAAAAAAAATACAAAAAAATTGCTTATTTTTCATACAGCTTAAAACGCTTACATTTCTATTTTAGTAGTTATTATTAGTAGGTGTATTTGTGTTTAATTTAGTCAATTCGTGAGTTACCTGTTTCGTTCGCCAGATGTCACCAGATGATATTCGGACGAAACATATAAATGTTTAGTTTAATTATCTTATAGTTATTATATTTACTATAAAAGTGGGAGAAGGATTTAATGTATGTGACAGCACAATTATTATAATTATACTTTATTCATAGTTTTTTAGATTATTATTAAAATAGTTGTTGTATCGTATTGTGTTGATCAGCATGAAAACAATCAATATTTGCCCAAAGACGGATTATTTTAATCAAAGTATTGATCATTTTCATGCCTTATCTGTTTAGATTTACGTAACCATTTTAGTGTATGTGCAATCAATGTATCTTATGTCTATTTATTCTAGGTGTGGTTAAATTATTTATTGTTAGTAATATTTAATTTGAAATACTCCAATTCGGAAGGACCTGAATTGATTTATTTATTAGGAAAATTATATCGGGCGATAAAGATCGGAAAAGATTGTTATGCAATACTGTTTTTGAAAATGATACTCTTATTTGTAAAGAAATAAAGTCAGTTTTTCTTTCTACCAGATATTTGCACAATGTTAGAGCAGGGGCAAAAGTGGGCGAATTGTATTACGAAGAAAATATTTCTATCCGCCTCTTAAAGCAATCATTTTATTGAATTAATACTTAATAAGTAATAAATAAGTAGAAGTAACATTCGGAACTGACTTTATTTTGTAAATGAATACTGGACATCACCTCCCCACTCGGTTCGATTCGTTGGTTTGAACGTTCGTTTGTGTGAAAGATAGGAATACGTCGTTTGAATCGAAACAAAAAACACCAAATATTAATAATAATTCATCGACTTTATAGGTAATAAATAATATTAAAAGCAAAATATTTTGGAAAGGATCGTAAGTCATTCGGTAAGCTAGTTTATGTCACTTACGATTAGTAGGGCGTTTTGCGCGTAACCTCCTCTTTTCGGAATAATTAATGATAAAAATAATAATTAGTGCTCAATAGTGTAGTGGGCCCCGGCCGGGTAGACGTTACGGAAAAAAGCAATAAATAAAATTGAGAATTTTAATAATAAATCATTTTTCTCGCGGGTAATTCTTACTTGATATTTTTGTAAGTATTTAAAATATACTGTAATTCATATCTTCATAGCTGTAAGTGGCAGGCGCGCAAAATGTTCTGCTCAAAATAGGTTAAAATTTTAATAGCTTAACAAATCTATTTAAACTCCCTGAAAAATTTTCTTTTCTATATTGCTCTTAATAACCTAAATTTTATTTAAAACATCTGTAAAACGATTACCATAATATATAGTGTAAAGTTTAAATGCTAAATATTAAAAGCTATTAAAAATTTAATCAACCTGAATTGTATCTGCAGGAATATTATAAATACTGCTGCGGATACAATAGTCAACACAAAACAAACCCCAGTAAGTGACAAGGGAGAATCAGACCTATTATCATAGCATACGGCTACTTTTTGAACGGTGTTTTGACGCATTTTTTATGAAAAATTTAAGATAAAGTAAATATTTAAAAAAATATTTAAAACTAATTAATTGGCAACACAGAAACAATACTCTAAATACGCATAGGCTAATTACAATGTGGCTGTGAAATTAGCAAAATAAATGTGTAAAGTTGAGACAAAATTGTCTTAACATTTAATGATTAAGTCAAATAACAGAACAGAGAAAAAGTTAAATATTAAAACACTAAAATTTTTGATAAAACACGCCGGAAACCCGTGCTTCGCAAAACGCACGCGAAAATAAATATTTAAAATAAACTTAAGATAATAATATTTAAGTTTCTCTGTTCTGTAATTAAAATCATGCACTCGCGCGTACAAAATGGTCGAAAGCCCATAATAATAAGTAAATCAATTGAATACCACGCGGGTGACTGTCCAAACGGTGATAGATAGGGTTGGGATAAAATCTAAGAGTTTATAAGCAGATTTCGTGTACGGAACACTCGGCCACAGCACAAAGCGATTCGTGGCGGGGCATTCCCATAGATAAGACACAAGAAATCAAATCTTCCATAGGAATAAATAAGTTTTAAACTTGCGCGTCAAATATTTCAATGTCGCGTTTCGCAATGCTCAATCCAAAGCGCGGTCCGCGGCCTCTGATAGATAGTTACAATCGATTGGAATATATCGAGCGAACCACTCGAGACATCGACTAAATGTTTACAAAACCCTAGATCCGCACAACCTTCTGCGCTGAAGGCTGTTTTATACAATTACAACTTAAATACTTGCTCATCGTGTACTTCCTTCGTATTTTGGATCCGTTTCTCTAGTCGTAGCTTTTAGATATTTCGATAATTTTATAAATACAGCCCCCAGCGTTCTATCCTACGCATGATCATCGCTCGATCGCCGATACTGTCGCGTGCTCTTGTGACGTATCGTGATCCCACATCATTATAGACAGTGAAACACGGACTAAATTACCGGAAGACAAGACGTTGACTGAAACCGACAAAGCTTTCAATATAAGTTTTAAAACAGGACTCGTCGGGTAAAACAGATTGCAATAAATATGTAAATAAGGGCACGGTCCAGGTCGGGTAAGAGTTAAATTACCAATAGTTTCGAATTTAAATTATTAAATATCATGTAATATCAAATTCACTGTCTATTTATTAGAATTTGTTCTCGGTGTTGATTCCTGACTGCGCGGTTCGTTCCTTCCACGCCGGTGTTCAAACTGCCTAGGCGGAGTCCCAATGTACCTGATAGTGTGACTATCGTTCGATACTAATCAAAACGACGCGCATTTTCACATTAAAAATTCAAAAGCGTGGTGGGAGCGAACCCTTAATGCAGAGTAGCATGTGATACTCCTTGTACCTACTTAGTCATTCATAACACGTCTGAGGATCATAGACGTGGTCCTTTGATGATCTCCCTAAATCGCCCTAACTTCCGAAATATTCGATGTAAGTTAAGTAACTAGAAAATGCATCGTAAGATAAGATTCTCAAATATAAAAGTATTGAATAAGTATTTTAACATCAGTTAAGATGTACTTAGACAATGAAAGCAATGATATTTATAATGAAATTATGAGATTCTGTCAGCCAAATTCATTCGTATAGCTGACTCCACTTTGATACAAATACGTATTTTATAAAATCGAAAAAAAAATATATGCAAAAAAAGTTTAAAAAACACTAAGATCTTCCGGTTTAATAAAAAAAATTCAATGTTAAAATAAATTTCATTTTTGTCTTTTTATGAATTATTGTAATAATTAAGACGTAGATTGTATGTGTTTGGTCGTATTAACCGATTTAGTTGATATTGTACCTAATCGTTAGGTATTTCTATATTATATCTTATTGTGTCGATTTAAATAATTAATTACCTCTTTAGCTTTTGTGAAGAATATTTGATTTGCACAAGAAATAGTAGTGAAACCGGACGCACCGGCCATCTGCAAACTTTTAAATTTTTGAATAAACATTCTAAAAAACTATTTTATCAAAAATTTAGAAATTTTCAGGTGGTTCAATAATATTTATATCAATTATCATTATATATAAAAAAAAAATATGAAATTGATATAATTATACAGTGCGTCCATTAAATTAACAGTTTTAGTATCGTCTTTAGACTTAAATGTTGTTCCCAATAATTTGTAAGATCGTTTAAGTGGAGATTGTGAAATTTTCCAAAATTGTATTTACTATTGCGAATGCGAGTCGACGAATGCGTTAGCTTTTGAAGAATTTCTACAACCCCCATACTTTTTGGAACTAGAAATTATAAATTACTCATTCCTAAATTAAGAATTAATAACCAAGTATTTACACCTTGTAGTCGTTTCTTGGCTGTTTTTAAATTAATTAATTAATATTTTCACGTAATTTCAGTGTCTATAATTATTAATTTATTGGAATAAAAATAATAAAAAAATGGGAAAAAATGTTGTAAAGATTCTTCTCCACTTTATACAATAGTTTGTACGATATGATATTTAATATCCTCAATGGTTGTAACTATACATTTCTTGTTCTAAATATATAAAAAACCCATAAGAGTTTGTTTCTTTATCGACGTCTGACGTTATCATTACCAATCCTTGCTTTCATCGTAAATAATAGAATAGATTTTTTAATCTATCACAAAAACAAAACAACAATTTTTTTTTAAAACCGGTTATTTACCATATTATTATTTAGATTATTTATCTTTCGATATTTCGGCACAGCGACACAAACTCACAAATCATTGTAAATATCCCGTTTTTAGTGAAATTAAATTGAACAGATTGCTTGAAACTAAATATATTAACTAAATAATATTAAATATTTAGGTAAGTAATTATTGAACATTAGTCAAAGTCAAAACTAAGACAACGAAACTTTTTTTACGGTAAAACTACCTAGTTTTACGCCATCAAGTCTAGAAAAACTACCACCTAGCAAAATTAACATTTTAAAATCGCTAAATAATTTAAAAAGAATAGAAATGTATTATAAATATCATTTGAGTAATTACAAGTCCGAAAAAGATCTAACTAGATGCTTACAGTGGTATTTTTTGTTTTCCAAAAAGTGAGCAACAATTTAAAAAATATAATTGTAGAACAGCTGATTGTGATGTAACATGGCACCCCTATTGTGACAAGTGTGCTCCACACTCACCCCATCCGAGGGGTGGCAGCTTTGTTCTTTTAATGGCAGGTTTGTTGACGCTATTTCTCCAACATCAAAAAGAACTGGATTTTCTTTTAAGGGTATTATGAAATTAGAAATTTTTGTCTATTAAACAAATATCAAGAGGCATTCTTTCATTTGAATTTAAAGACCTTTTAGTACTCGCAATAGTCGCAACGTAATATTAACCCAGTTTTAAAGGTAGGGCAATTTTAAGTGGTGTTTTTTGAATGACGTTCAGTATTCAATCGTGATGAATATTCTCAGCATAGATTTGAGTAAAGATTATACAAAACTGTCAAAACCCTTTGCATGCTTAAGGCGAGGTTATCCAAGAAGTTTAGGACGAAGACGTCTAGACGGGCACTGGGCGCGAGCGAGCGAGCAAGGCGCGAGCGCCTGAACGGGCTGAACGTATAGATTTTGATAGTTTTCTTTCACAGAGATGAATAATAACTAAATTATAATAAATTGTTTTTTACAGTTCCCTAGTAAATAATAAGCCCTATCTTTTGATATAACTTTGACATGATTTCAAGAAGAAACATCGTAGTATGAACCGTTTGAAATATCGATTTAGTGTCATCTTTACGATTTTTTTTATCGAGAAAATTATTATTATTCACGTTTCTATCTTTACAAAGCTCTAGCATATTATGTTCAATTTTAATAAAATATTTTTTTTTCGTGCAACTTTTGCACTTCAGTAGAGATACAGTTGTTAAAAAACCTAAAAGTTTCGGATAACCCCGCCTTAAAGTTCGGATCACTGCTTGTGCAGTAAAAGCGAAGGCCTAAAACATTAACATCCCTCGTTTTTTAATCGGGGATTTAAAATATATCCGGAAAGCCATCTGTTACATTCTGTTAGTTATTGCAAAAAGTGACAGAATACACTGTTACAGTATTAGATACAGGCCATTTAGTTTTTGGTTAAGGGTACAGTGACATGAGAAATTGATGAGCAGATTAATAAATGCGATTAAAACTTAGTTTTCATAGTGTATTGAATGAAAACTGGCTTTTTTAAATAAGTACCTATACAAATATAAATAGTTTATTTGCTCAAAAACGTACATAAAAGAAAGACACCATGTACAAGTCAGTACTACTTCTGTTTGTTTATTTCGAATTTTTAGTCTGAAAGAAAGCCGCCCATTGTACCTACATTTTAATTACATAATTTTACCTAAGTAAGTATTTTGTTATTAACAAAAAAAATTAAAAATATCTTAGATATTCGCCTAGCTATTCTGAATCGCCCTGTATTAGTTCCAAAAGTCTTACGATATTCGCCCTAGCTGCTCATTTTCTGAATCACCCTGTATAAGCTCAATATTCATTCCGGAACAGCCTGTATAATATAATGTCTACCAGTGCTTGTGGATTACAGCCAACCTTTTTGATTTTCCAAAACATAAATAACTAGAGTAATAGGTATCCTCGTAAATTCAATTCCCGAGGAAGGAAGGAACTCGTAAATTCGTAATCCCTAAGACTCCTGGTGATTGTACTTTTACCCCAAAAATATATGACGTCAGCAAGAGGCTACTGACCTTAGGGACCCCGGGAACTACTTATGAAACCGGGTGAACGACCCTTGAATTTTGGGGGTCGTATTTTTTTAATCTCGTGGGCTCGTGCCAATTTTGTTGAGTGGTGATGAACTCACTGAAGGAATCTTGATTAGTTTTAGAAAGTCGCTGCCCTTCTAGGTTATGAAAATAGATAATATTTCTAAGGCCCTAATCAGATTAAAATAAAGAAATTCAAATATTATTTTTCCAAAAAAAAAAAAATTTGGATCGGTCCTTTGTGTGGGTAAAATAGTTGATTCACCCAACTATTTGTTTACCATACATAAATTGAATTTTGCGACATCGTGGTGAAGGCGGGTGAATGACCTATATTGCCGTGTTATTTGGCACCTACTATAGACCCATTTTGGTTTAATTTGGGGTATTAGGTTACCCGTTATAAGTATTTGACTTTTTTGTGTAGTATTTTTTTTTATTACTTCCAAACTCCCTTGGAAATAAAATATTTACTAATAATCATAAAACTTATCTAATTGAATATCTGAGTACAAATATTAGTCACGCTAACCAGCTGGGCTCAGTACTCCGGAACGGCGGTACCTACTACTACTTATTCTATGGCAGGGGGAGTAGGTACAGTCCACACCACACCATAGCTGTGTGAAATGTCCATGAGTATTTAATTATTATTACTAGCTGATACCCGCGACTTCGTACGCGTGCGAAACTTTCCACGAAAATATCTGTCAACCAGCATACGATGAACCTCGTAACAAATACTCGCTTTTGGTTTAGAGAGTTCAAGCTGTATCTAAGAATCCACGTCTTTCATTTCAATAAAACATAGCCTATGTTTCAATCCGGAAAAAGGGCTTCCGAATGGTATAAGTTTCGTTAAAATTGGTCCAGTAGTTAAGGCGTGACAGACAAACTCGATTTGCGGAATCAGAATCGTTTATTTAGTTAAACCATATCTTTAATTTTTGCCTTATAATAGTAGAGATTTTTAAAAAAGATCTTTCACACCCTGTACAATTACATAATATGTAATATTATAAGACATATTATACATATTATGTATAACATGAACGTTCAACCCTTCTGTCAATATTAATTAGCGAAAATAATTGACAGGTAACCCCATCCAACGTCCAGACAGTTTCGAACTATACTACCCCTTATGGAGGTAGACTTTGATATCAAAACGATTGAATTGATGTGTATCATTCAGTAAAACCATAGACTAAATATAATCTATACTAATATTATAAAGAGGAAAGATTTGTATGTATGTTTGTAACGAATTGGCTCAAAAAGTACTGATCCGATTTAGATGAAACTTGGAATATATATTGTCCGTGACTTGGATTAACACATGGGCTACTTTTGATCCCGGAAAATCAACGGGGTCCAACGGGACGCGAACGAAGTCGCGTGCGAAAGCTAATCCATAGTAAAACGCCAAATTATATTACCATGGACAAAATCTTATCGTTCTTATCTAATCTAAAGTTCCTGTCCATCTAAAGGTTGTCTGGAAGAGACCGCTTATAGTGATAAGACCGCCCATTGTGCTTTATACTTGTTTTTCATTATTTCTTTGTATGTTTTTTTTTCTTTTATTTTGGTGTACAATAAGGATATAATCTATCTATCTATCCAGTTAGTTGTCGTAGAAAAATATATATCGTAAAAAAATCTTTCTTGCTTTCTTGTAGCGATAGAAATCGATGCGCGTAGCACTATCTACGCCGTAGCGAGTGCTACGAAATATACCAACACAGGTGCTACGCTTTAGGGCCTTACTAAACGGACTGATTTTCTTTTCTCATTGACAATTTTGAGATAAATGGACATGACATGACATGACAGACGTCACGGCTCAGTCGGTAGTAGATCTGCCTTCCGTGCTGTGGGTCGTGGGTTCGATCCCCACCGAGAACAAACATTTGTGTGGCAAACATAGATGTTTGTTGTGTGTCTGGGTGTTTCTATGTATTATAAGTATGTATTTACAAAAAAAATGTATATAAGTATTCTATCAGCAATCTAGTTCCCATAGTACAAGCTTTGCTTAGTTTGGGATTAGATGGCGTTGTGTGATATGCCCAAGGATATATTTAAGGATAAATTTATGCATTGACTCCTAGCTCTAAATAAATGTAACTGCAGGTATGTCCATATCGTCCTCTTCCCACTGAATCCTCTTAGTCTAAAATTAACAAATACTGCTTTTAAACTCCCTAATAAACCCCAGTCTGCAATCCACCCCTAAGGGCCAAAGCTGACGGACCGCTATACATCGACTGGTTTCACATAGCTTTGCCTACTAAATATAGTAATGTAGGTTGTGGGTTCGATTTCACGCAGAACAAACATTTTGATTAACATTTTAATTTTTTTCATATTCTTGGACATTTTACACATATCGAGAAGCGACTTGCGAGATATTTTGTATAAAAACCTGAAAAGCGCCTCTAGCGGGAGATTTACAAACTATTTTTCTCCGTACAAAAACTGCGAGTTTCTTAATTCTCGCTTTTCGCAAATATACATAAAAAAACTCAGACTACGGGCTCCGTAGACTACTACAGGCTGATATAATTGACTCAAAGCCAGTCAGGATTCCAATTTTGTCATTTTTTGAAACAACGTAGCATTTCTATTTTAATAGTTTTTCTTGTGTTATTGTCAGTATTGTTGTTTAATATTGGTGGAAGTTTTAACCAATAATACTTAGGTCGTAACACAAAGTGTGAACCATTACAATAAATGTGTGTAAAGTGGTTTTTCTAAATGTGAAAATTCGATTAAGGTTTTGGAGGGAAAATCCACCATTTTCTCTTCAAAACAAACGACGGCCGACTTGACGAAGACTTGACTTGACTTATCATTTACGCAAGACAAACAAATAAACAAACTAACTTAACCTATGGGAAAAAACATAGCGTTAGACTATGCGGTATGGTTTTAAAACTATAGCCTGTTCCGAGGAGCGAAGAAAAAAAAATCAAAGACAGTCGTTTGACAATTTCAAGGTGTCCGTGTATCGGGGCCCTAATATCTGTTAGTAATTAGTATATGGGGTGCAATTCGTCTGTCCGGTCTGGTTGTGTATTGATTGGTTGCCATGGCTACTATTTTGAGCTGGCGGAAATCTAGAGTTGGGACTTTGTCGATATTATTTTTTTTAAATCTCAGGTTTTCGGACCAAAAAAGTATTTTTTAGTTTTTAGATATTCTTTTTTTAAATCTTGGGGTTTTACGACCATCAAATGTATTTTTTGTATTTTTTACTTATTTTTTACTTTTTCGCTTTGAAAACTTATCTTAAAATGATTTTTCATAAATAACTTGTCTTCAGAAATGTTGACATGTGCGAGTGAGAAGTTGTTCGACTAACACTGCCTATAACGATGCATTGTCTAACTGAGCACGTCCACCGAGGACGCATTTAGTTAGGCAATGGACTGCGTACTTCACTACGAGTTAAAGCATTAACGCGCTCACCCCCCCTATATAGATACTTTGTTAGATTACTAGCGGCCAGTCCCGGCTTCGTACGGGTATTTAACAATTTTTTTTGGATGTAGTAAGTATCCTTAACTTTTTTGAAAATATAATAGGTTATGTCACCTGAGGATAGTGTAGCTACCCAACGGTGAAAGAATTTTTTCAAATCGGTCCAGTAGTTTCAGAGCCTACAATACAAACATACAAACAAACAATCAAATAAATAAATAAATATATAAATATTCACGGACACTTAACGCCTTCTAGTCCCAAACTAAGCAAAGCTTGTACGATGGGAACTAGATGGCTGATAGAATACATACATACATTTTTTTTTGTAAATACATACTTATAATACATAGAAACACCCAGACACAGAACAAACATCTATGTTTGCCACACAAATGTTTGTTCTCGGTGGGGATCGAACCCACGACCCACAGCACGGAAGGCAGAGCTACTACCGACTGAGCCATGACGCCTGTCCATCAAATCTTTCCTCTTTATAATATTAGTATAGATAAATAGCTTTTTTTGTCGATATTATTTTTCCCATCCCTATAATCTGTCGACAGAATGCATACATTTCAATACCAACAAATTATACATCTATTTACGAGAACCTCTCAATGAGGAATACCATATTGTCTACAACATAGAATTCAAAATACCTTGGCAAATGTTTCAATAGAAAGTTCCTTATTTTGTTTAAGATAGAGTTCAAAACCGCGTGTTTATGTATGAAGTCGACGAAAAGTATTTATAATGTAGTAGACAGATACACTCGAGATCAAAAATTCCGGGTTATCTAAAAAAAAACGAGAATATCTACGAGAAGTTAATTCGGGAGATTGACATTCTATAAATAAAAATCAAACTACTATTAAAATACTTTATTAATATAAAGATACTTAACTCACTTATTTTTATTCACGATATGGTTACCGACCTCGCACCTGAACATATCTGTACCTGGAAATAAAAAAAAAACTTGTTACATTTTTAATAATGTAATGTAAATAGTCTTAATTAAACTGTACCTTTTTGACCTATAACAAAACGTTATGAATAATAATAAACATAAACAAGGGGGTCACCCAACATTTGGTACTATACAAAATGAAAAATTTCGACCAAAACACGTTCGCGGCTCGCTCCGCTCGCCGGAATGAACTTTGTCTGCTTTAAAATAACAAATTCTAACACAAGGATAAGAAGTTCTACTATTTACTTTATTTAATTAGGACACCCAACAAAGGTAACATTAGAAAAACAAAAATAACAAGATAATGTCTAAGAGAAAAAACTAGTGAACCTAACGCTTGCATATTCTATGGGCTTTATACTTTCGATTGGTATGGAATTTGCCTATTAACCAAAGCAGTTAATTTTTTTTTAATTAATCATATTCTGGATTGAAATTTTTTAGACTACCCATTTGCAATATATTTATTGACATATTTAATTGATAATAAAATAGTTTTCATCCATTAACCAGCTCGGTCCAAATCTTTGTATAGGGGGATCCTATACTAATATTTTATGTAGAGTTCTTTTCATGACAGAAGTCCCGCGGAAATTTCCGGAACTAAAGTTTAAAACTAAATTTTAAATTAGTTGTCAGGTGCTGTTAATGTGTTCGGATGCTAGTGCGTTTTTATTTGGTTTCTGTGATCAAAGTCTTGTTTTCAATGCCTAAAGTTGTTAAAAGTGCTGCCCGAGAAATAATACTTAAGGTCGAGTACAGCGCCGCGTCTGCGGGACTTGTTTCATGGAAAGGACTCTATACTTACTCTGATGCTTGAGCGTGTGTTGACGCAAATCTTTGATGCCGTCGAAGGTTCGGGAACAGATTCGGCATTTGTAATGGTAGCCCACCATCTGTTACAATAAAAAACTATTTAAAACGCCACTTTCTCGTGGTCCTACTATTTTGTTCTACTAGTAGGACCACGAGGAAGACCAGTTACTCTTCGTCCTACTATAAAAAAAATAAAAAATACTACCACTAGATAGATTATTAGAAATATATAAAACTCTTTTGAAGCTGACATAGAATCAACGCACAGCCTAAACTATAAGTCCTAGAGGTATGACATTTGGAGGGTAGTATCCTTATATAGTGTAGGGGGGTGCACTAAGAAAGGAATTTTGAAAAGTCACATTCTAAAGGGTCTAAAATTAGGATCAAATGTTTTAACCAAATAATGCGTCCGCTGCTACCATGCGAGCAAAGCCGCGGGTGACAGCTAGTATAAGATATGATTTTAAAGTTGAGTACCTATCTATGCTTCACTATCTACTATTCACTACATAGTATAAAGCAAAGTCGCTTCCCGCGTCTGTCCTAATGTCTGTATGTATGTATGCTTACATCTTTAAAACTACACAACGGATTTTGATGCAGTTATTTTTAATAAATAGAGTGATTCGAGAGGAAGTTTTATAATGTATAATACATCATCATCATCACTGCATTGCACCCGTGCGAAGCCGGGGCGGGTCGCTAGTGAGTAATACTTACATCGGCCAGAACCGTGGAGATTACTTTCCTGTGTCTGCGTACATCGAAAGCGGAGTGTGTCTTCAGATGTGACAGTAAATTGTACACAGACACATATGTACGAGCACATATCGGACATACTAAGGCTTCTGTGGAACAAACAATAAATTAATACAGACTGAAGAAACTCTCGAACTAGACTCGTGCTTTCGAAAAACGAACAATGTATGAAACGGGGGTCAAAACTTGAATCACGTTTCATACAAAACGAGATATTATATGACAGGCGTCATGGCTCAGTCGGTAGTAGCTCTGCCTTCCGTGCTGTGGGTCGTGGGTTCGATCCCCACCGAGAACAAACATTTTGTGTGTTGTAAACATAGATGTTTGTTCTGTGTCTGGGTGTTACTATGTACTATAAGTGTATTTACAAAAAAAATATGTATATAAGAATTCTATCAGCAATCTAGTTCCCATAGTACAAGCTTTGCTTAGTTTGGGACTAGAAGGCGTTGTGTTAAATGTCCGTGAATATTTATTTTATTTAAAGTGCACATTTTTTGGTCGGAAAACTTGTTTGCATCAATGTGATATTTTTACTGAACCTTTGCATTGTTATTCTCTCGACCCTGAAGCTCTGCAATTTCACATAATTACATTTAGTTATATTATATCTTCAAAAATGTTGAAATGTGCGAGCGAGAGGGTTGTCTGCCTTTTACATACGCCTTAATGTGCAAAAGGCCTAAGGGGTCCACTTACTTTTCTTAGGTTTCTTGGTCCCCCGACAGGAGCCTTGGAAGCAAGGTGCACAAACTCGACAACAAGTTAACTCTTTCAGATACATTTTTGTATCTTCATCGGTTGTCTCAGAAGGTTCACCTTCTTTCTGGCTGTAAAAAATAGATTTTTTATTACCCAGGCACGGTAGATATACCTTCTTAAAGCTACCGTGCCTGGGTAGCCAGACATGGTTAAATCAGGCTCATACTTTTTTTATTAATGGGTCAAAATATCTGTACTTCAAGCTCGGTTCATACTTGAGTATTATTATCCCAGCATACGAGTCATAGATCTCAAGAAATTTTGCGTCTTTGCAAAAATAAGCCTTTTCAAAATTTGAAATTCAAACGGATGAAAAAGCAATAAAATAACCGCCATCTATCGGTAAATCGAAAACGTGCAAGAATGAGACATCATCACAAAGCATGTGTATAACGCCATCTATTGCTGTAAAATAAAGTCAGACATAAAACGAAGTTCAGAATAGTCAATAGATGGCGCTGTTTCAAATTTTCCGAACGGAGTTTTTCACTTGGTACTTGTAGCTTGTAAATTAGAGCAACTTCCGAATACTTGGGTCATGCTTGTTATTTTTCTGTTGCAATAATTCCATAATGTTAGCTAAAACTTTCTGACATATATTTGATAACATTTGGAACAGTGTAGTAGTTAGTAGAGTAGAATAGTATTGGCATCAGTAACATTAATACATACCGTTTATCAATAAGTCCATAGACGGCAGACAGAGCCTCCTTAGGCTTATAAACAACCAACGCTTCGCCATCCTTATGATTCTCCTAGAAATAACAATTATAGAAATAGTAAATAATAACGGATAAAGAGTAACCTATGTTAATCCAGGTCACAGACGATAAATATTCCAAGTTTCATCTAAATCGGATCAATAATTTTTGTGTGAAAGAGTAACAAACATCCATACATTGTTACAAACTTTCATGTTTATAATATTATAGTAGAATCAGCTTACTTTGCTCAATATAGCTTCACTGGAATGCCCAGGGCTAAATTTCCTCCTATTCCCGAGTATGTAGTTGTCAAGAACTCTCTTCTCCTTGTATCTCGGCAGCACACATTGGAAGATCTCAGATTTCTTATCTCCGTCGGTGTTCTCCACAGTGGTCTTGCTCCAGATTGAAGTTTCTATTACACCTGGAAGTAAATCATGATTGTATTAGGCATTGAGAGATTCATAAAACAAAACAGGTGGGTTACTCTCGACCACAGTTCCAATCCGGATTCATGGAATTTGACAGATCTCGTGTTATTTTGTACTGAAAAATTACAGGACTTCTGTCAAAATCTATGGTTTCGGATTTTAACTGTGTTCGAGAGTAACCCACCTGAACTGTGTGAGCGATGGTGCTTTGTTCCTCTGAATCCATAACCATTGAGGATGCTAGAACATTGCTACTATCAACGTAAAGTCCTTCTCTGTTACTTTATTTGTACGAAATGTCCATGAATATTTTATATTGCAATCCTGCTAGCTAAACTAATCCCAAAACTGTATAAATGAGTTATACCCACCAGTAATCTTATTCACAACATTCTTGAAAACTGCAGTTCTAATAGACTTGTTTGTATCTCCTCGCTCCGGCTTCAAAATCTCATCGCAGTACTTGAAGTGCTCCAAACAGACGTTATTCCAGTTTGTGAGTCTCTTTTTGTCACTTTCATTGACTCTTATAGCCCTTACTGGTAAGCAAAGAGGATCGTCGTAGTCAGGAATACGAATATTAAGGCTCTTTCGACTCGTGTACTTTTCTTTAAAATGATGGTAGTACCGAACAGTTTTCGTTACACTGGGGTTCACCGCCACAGGTGGTTGCGGTATGTGAATAGTTTTAGTTTTTTTCTGCTGCTGTATTCTCTTTCTATTCTTCTTCTGGATATCCTCGGACTGCTCTTGGATATCCTCAGTTGGATCGTAGTCTGAATCGTCTTCTTCTTTCTTACGCTTCTTTCGCTCAACAGGTTTGGGTAAAGTTTCCTGGATAATCAGGTTTGGAGGCTTGCGTAGCAGTATTTTCGGAGCCAAGAGTGTCTTGACGCATTGCTGCACGATTTCGGCATCTTCTTCTAGGTATTCTATTTCATCATCGACCTCAGCCATTCAGACAGTCTACGTAAGTACTATTTAGTTTAGAATAATTAAAAAAACTTTCTGAAAAACCAAAAAAATCTTCAGACAACAACACATTTATCTACAAACAAACAAACGACTCAAATGAACGAGGAGCAAAAGCAAGCAAAGCCTGGTGCCGTCATTTCACAACCATGGAAAACACAACCCCAAAATGTACAGTCAGGAATTGATGCACAGACGAAGGATCATAATGGACGGAGCCATAGAGACGTTGCCAGCCCGCCCGTCATGTCAACGCATTGCCTTGTTTCCTTAACTATTACTATGATAATCACGTTGAGTAAAAGAGAAAGCTATAGGAAGTTTGGCAACTCCGCGCTGTCGGTGTACTTCGTGTCCATGTTGTGACCGACTAGACATTGACATTGACATTGCTACCGGTGTACGTAAAAAGGCTAAAATAATTCAGAAAGATTGTTATTGCAAACGAATATTCATTAGTATAAAGAAATATGTCGTACTGTGCTGTGTTCAGTCCATCAAGAACAACCATAGGTGGAGTAAAAGACCCAGAATTATCTTTTCACACGTAAGTTTTTTTGGCAAAAATATCTTAATTTATGAAGTTTTAAAGTGATATATGTATTTTACATGAAAGATATACGTCCCTGGCATCATATAATTACCAAGTAGTCGTAGTTAACTGTGGATTTAAAGCTTTAATTCATGATAAATAAATACATTGTTTTACGCCTCCCGGCTAGTGATGTGCCTGCAGCGTCCTTAAGATTTTATCGATATTTACAACCATGTTGATTTATCCTTTGTTTATATTTAACCCTTGTTTGTGTTACCTATAATAAAATCCTATTTACCTACGCCGGCACCCTAAAATGGCAGTTTTTATCATTGATTGACATTTCGCGTCGCGTCAACCGTTTTATGCGTCTCACTGCAGGGTACGGGTTTCCCCCATAGAGAAATATCGTATTTATTAGTGACTAATAAAATATTTTGTTTTAGGTCCCGAAATGTCCAGAAATAAGAAACCTGTGGATGAAACAGGATTTAAGTCATTGAATACAAAGAGTAAAGAGCTATTATTTAGGTTCTGTAATTTAAAACCCTGTTTCAGTCTTATTTTTAAATTACAGTAATAGCGAGCCATGTGTGGGTAAGTGTGTTTCGAGATTAGTACGAGTATGCGACCATTTTTTATCGATATATTTCGTAATAGTATCTCTTCCCTACTCACGCAGACTAATGTAAATTTAGAAACTCACACCAACATAAAACTGACACGCTACCAAAGATTTCACTCCGTCCATTATGATCCTTCGTCTGTGAATTGATGTATATTTGGCAGCCAATTCCATGGTTGTGCAATCTCCGGACGTGTTTTCCAGGCCGTACAATGTTGTTCACAGGGTGGGAATACACAGCCATGGAATTGGCTGCCAAATGGCATCGAATTCCAGGGCTGTACATTCCTTGGTTGTGTTTTCCATGGCTGTGAAAGCTCAGCACGTGTCGGGAATGCCCATCCACTGAATGTACAAATAAATGTACTCTGTGATGTACAACCTGGGAATTGGATGCCAAAATACGTCATCACCTATGCTTACTTGCCTTACTATTTAAAGTTACAGAAAAATCATAAATCATAACATTTTTTTTTAGTGTGTATGTAATAGTCAACTTCGCAATCGGAAGGTAGGTTAGGTTAGGTTTGTTTTGGACCCAGCAAAGCCATAGGTACTTATCAATAACAAAGCAAGCAAGCAAAGCAAACTTAACTCTTTTTTCACAAAGTTCGTATGAAATTGAAATGCTAAACAAGAGAAGGGCTGAGAGGGGCAAAACAGAGATGGCAAATACAAAAGATACCAAGAAAGAATGAGAAAGTGAATGCTATGGACGTGCGACGTGCAGTGTTATACTTTGAAAAATCTCGTCACAGCAAAGAGTTGTGAATGATTGTTTGATTCGGTAAGTAGAGGTACTTTCTCTATGGATAAGTAAAGCAAAATAGATGCAAAATAGAGTTCCGTTTTGACATAGAATATTTTTTATACATACACCCTTGCTCCTGACGACGATTGAACCATTAGTGCTCTGTATAGTAAGACCGCAATCTGATGTTATATTTCAGAATAACGCCTTGGAGTAATCTGTAATGTTATTTTATTATGAATAAATTGAATTTGAATTTGAAAAAATATTTCAATAATAATGCTATGTACCATATGTATCTACCCATATGATAAGTAGGTACTACAACACAACAGCTGTGTAGGTACCTACCTACCAGTTGAATAAATAGGTTTGTCATCATCAGCATAAATATCCTCTTCTGGAATTCCTATCTAATTCTAATTCGAATTAACGCCCTATAGGTCAACTTAAAGATTGATTAAATTTATAGTGAATAGGCAGTGCCGGATTAAGCTAGCGAGGGGCCCGTAGCAACTTCTATCAAGGGGCCCTTGGATAAAGTTAAAACTAAGTAAGTATTTTTTTTTGAAGTGAAAATTTAGTACTGCATATAAAAATTAATACTAAATTAATTTCACATTAAACACAGAGCGAGAGTGAATGCGTGCCACTCGAAGTACAACTTATATGCGATCACGTAGATGACTTTTATGCGATCATCCGTAGTAGAGCGCCGGGTGCGGGGCAGCGTCAACACCAACCTAAAGCTAATAGCAAACCTACTGGATGTGGACTCAGGTCCGTATTCCGAGACAGAAATCGTTACTCAAGCATAGATTTGAGTAGAGATTTTCATACAAAAATCTATGCTTGAGTACGGATCAGTGCTTGAGTAAGGCTACGGAATACGGGCCTCAGTGTTTATGAGGCACTGGGATACGGCGCACACTGTGCACACCTGACTGTTTTTACTGTTTCTGTGTGTCTCATTTTTGTGCGCTGTTCAACCTAATATAAATAAATGTGTTAATTCTAATATGGCTGTAATACCTACTTAACGTGTGTATGAAGGCTGAAATAAAGACTTTGAATTTGAATAACTTCTTCCACGCGTAGGGACTGCACGCACTGGTTTTTTTTTTATATTATTAGCTCTATTTATTTAAAACACTACTATTCGTTTTTATTTTACTTAGGAAGGTCAAAATTCACCCGACATGTGTGATTTACCGTATGGTTCCAACGGAAGATCAGCGCTGTGCTGCCACGGTAGCACAGCAAATGCTGAGTTGGACGCCATTTTGTGACGAAGCGTGCACTTTGGCGGAACATTCTCTTAATTTTAATTTTAGGCCCGTATTCCGTAGCCTTACTCAAGCACTGATCCGTACTCAAGCATAGATTTTTGTATGAAAATCTCTACTCAAATCTATGCTTGAGTAACGATTTCTGTCTCGGAATACGGACCTTAGTATTGTAATTGTTTCGTTTGTAGGTCTAGCATTAGTTTCATTCAATCTGTATCTGTTATCATTGTTATTGCTCATCTGTTATCTGTGCATTTCTACTACGTGACCTTTTTACCTCTTTGTAGTGTGTTCTCTTTGTATTCTACCCATTCTACCTTATTTGTCACAAATAAATGTCTTTCTTTTATTCTTATTCCTTATTCTTTAGACGATAGTTTGTTATTATTTTAGTTTGAAGCCTATTACTGCTATAGTAGTCATTGGCTTTGATAAAACATATTTGAAAGTAGATATACTGACTTATGGATGGGGTTTTCAACTAAAATAGAACTAACAATCGCTTTATGTGTAAAGTATCGTGTTACTTTCCCATCATTTGAAACTGTGATTTTATTTTATCTCCAACGATGGGATTACTACATTTTATAGTAAAATACACATTATTTTTCATAAACTTATTTGAAGCGGTGAGTAGATTGTTTAAAATTATTATAAAATACAGTGTTGCTAGTGGTTGTAGTTTATCGTTTTTTTTGTATGACGTGGCTGTAGTTCCAATTTCGACCACCTGAACAGCTAAGTTGGTGGCACTGTACGTACCATTTTGAATTGATGTAGGTAGGTAGGTAGGCATATGAAGTTTTATATTATTCAATTAAACATTTTGCACCTATGTGGGTTTAACTTTTTAGTGTTTATTTATTTTTTTACCTGACTAAACAATTTGTTACAGATTTTTGGCATTGCTTTTATTGTATTAGGGGTACTCCTTCATTTTAAACTAATAGATTCACAACCAGATCCGGCTGTTAACGATGAAGAACTTGATGCTCGGATAAAATCACTTACAACGGTATTTACCATTGTTTTGGGCTGTGTGCTATTCATCATATCATTTACAGGATGTTGTGGAGCTGTGACTGAAACAAAATGTCTTCTTGTGACAGTAAGAACATTGTGGTTTACACCTACTCTTTTTTATTTTTATTTTAAAATACTCAGTAGTTTATTTTTATTGATATATCATATTTTCATGTCATTTCATTAATAGATGATTATTTTTCAGCATGCAGTTATTATGTTCGTTTTAATAACTGCAAAAATATGTCTGTTAGTATGGATTAGAGATATTAATTCGGTTCGAGACAACGCAAAGGAATATATCAACTCTACATTTAATGAGCCTGCTCATAATGCGACTATGCGTTTCATAGAAGCCGCGGTAAGAATATTTTACCTAACACACTGTTCTAAGACGGCAAGAACCATCGGCTTAGCATACTACTTAACTGATTACGGATTGTTTCCATCCAATGTTATCTGAAACAGGTTGTTACCTAAACAGCTGTATACTTACCTTGGAAGCAATTTGTTAACTCTTCGAATGTGTTATTAAAACCACGACTTGAAAAGGAAATGTTTCCTACCAAATACGAGAGGATTGGTGAACAAAATGCTGTCTTATTATTGGTTTATTTCTTCAGTTTGAGTGCTGCGGAACTACAGGCCCAGATTCATACAAAGTTCTACCACCAACGTGCTGTGAATTAAAATCAAACAGAACTACTATCAACGTTAAAAGTCCTTGTCTATTAGAAAATGCATTTAGTATTGGTTGCTTGGAATCAGTTGATGGCTTCGTTGTCGACAATTGGCTGGGACTCAGAATTTACTTTATTGTGACCATAGTATCTGAAGTAAGTTTAATAGGGTTATTATGTAAAATATATAATAGAAATAAGTTTTGTACTGTTACCCACGAGCTGTGGGTTGATTGAACTAAAAGATTGGGTTGACCAAAATATTATTAGTGTTGCCACTATCAATCAGTAGGTGTTGCCACCTGTTTATTCGACACCATTGACGTCTGCGTAACAGTACCTACTATCTATAAATTGCTGGGGAACAAAGTTTCTGAAATGACGATTGACGATGGCCATGGAGTTCCACTCGATGAATTGACGGGATTGCTAATTTGTTACTAACAGGAAGTCGGTAAATGGAGAAGGTCGCAAATCGTTACCTAACTGAAAACCTACCTAAATACATATACCTATTTAGAAAGAAGTAGATACCTAGGTACATAATGTACCTAATTAAGTAATAAAAATTAATTGTTTTTTTTTTCAGATATTGCAGTTTGCTGCAGCAGTTTATTTATGTATATTTATTAGTTCTGACGAATAATGACCAATAATTCAGAATTCGCATATTGAGCAAACACAAATTCTCAGAATGACCAATACCTCCCGCCGCGGGAATCCGCTCGACAAAGCTGCCGCAGACTGCCAATGATAACTGCGCTTGCAGCCCTTAAAATAATAAAATTATTTAAAAATAAAGTAAAGCGCAATGTGTGGGTGGAACCAGTGTTAAGTAATCGTTTAACTTCGGGAATATTTTATTCAATGTTTGGTGCACACCGCGATAACCCTCATAAGTAGGTACCTTTCTTACTACAGAATGTCTGTGAACCGCGACGAGAAACCGCGCGTGTGTTAAACCTTACATGTTTGTTCTATGTCTGGGTGTTACCCAAAAAAACAAAAATGTTATGTTTGCTTTTTTCTCGGTGGGGATCGAACCCACAACCCACAGCACGGAAAGCAGAGCGAGTACCGACTGAGCCAGACGCCTGTCACAATAACACAAGAAAAAACAAAAACAAAAGTGCTAAGTTGCTACAAAAATGTAAAATAATAATAATGCCGTATCAGAACGCGCCGATGCCGGTTCTCGAAAATGGTCGTGCATTGCTCTACTGGGACCGCTCTATCATCACGGACAGGACAATTGTTTGCAATAAGCCTGATATCGTGGTGGTGGACCGGTCCCAGCGGAAGGCAATAGATACTCGTCTAAATCACCATCCCGCATGACGAAAACCTCGTGAAGGCCGAGAAAGAAAAGCTGAGCAAGTACCTTAACTTGGCTCACGAGGTAACCGCCATGTGGGATGTTGATTCAACGATTATTGTCCTGATAGTTGTTTTGGTGAACGGCCTAATAGCGAAGAGCCTTGACCAACACCTCAAAAGGCTCTCGCTAGATGGTTGGCTCATTAAGGGTTGGATACAAAAGGCGGTAATTCTCGACACGGTGCGCATTGTCCAGAGGTTTCTCCACCTTATAGTCCTGATCCTGACCACTGGTAGCTTGGGCCTGCCCCGCTGCTGGCTGCATACCTATTAGTTTTTAGGTTTTTTTTATAGTATATGTTTATTTTTTATATATATTGCAAAAAAATCTTTTAAAAACTAAGATTTGAAATAAATAATTGAATAATAATAATACTTTTTTTATATATTTTTTATAATACATGTTTATTTTCATATGATGTTGTAAAAAAACTTTTAAATTAAGGTATTAAATAATCATGTGAATAGTACCTAATACAAAAATAATAATATATAAATATTTCATAGAAAAACTTTGAAGTGGCCAGTCTGGTACCTACGTATTTAGTAGAAAGAGTACCAATTACCTAGGTAATCAACAAACAATCTAAGTGGTATCAGGTGTGTCATTTCGCGAATGTTTCATTGTGCATATTGGCCATATGTAAATGTTATTTTAAAGAATAAATTGGATTTGAATATTATTGCTATGTACCTTACCCATATGATACTACAGCCACAATTACATAACTGTACCGTGTATACCTACCTACCAGTTGAATAAATAGGTTTGTCATCAGTAAAAGATCGTGGTCAATGTGGTCATTGTTATCAGGGTGTGGATTCCACAACACTTTAGTACGTCCTATCACAAATCCACTTAAAGCAACCAATTGAGATAACACGATTTACTCGATAACATAGAAATCCTCTTCTGGGATTCCTATGTGTGTAGGCTAAGGGAAAAAATGTAAAAAAAAAAAAAAAAAAAAAATATATAAAAAAAAAAAGAAGAAACGCCTTTTAGGTGTACCTAATTATTTTGTCAACAAAACGCTTTTATTAAATTTATGATGAATAGGAAAGTGGCGCTTGTTATTGAAAAGATGAGGAGTGGTAGAGTAGCATGGTATGGACACGTAATGAGGAGGGATGAAAGTCATATAACGAAGAGAGTTATGAATATGAGTGTGGCTGGGTATGCAAGTAGAGGAAGACCGAAGCAGAAGTGGTTGGATTGTGTGAAAGAGGATATGAATGTGAGAGGAGTAGATTCAGAAGTTGGCGAATGATAGGAGTAAGTGGAAGAAGAAAACATGTGCCAATCCCACCTAGCGTGGGATAAGGGCAGGGAAATGATGATGATCAATATAGGTATAAACACATAAACATAAAAGCAAACCGGACTTCATCTTTTAAAACAACGATAGTTTATTATTATCTATCTATTTTAGTTTGAAGCCTATTACTGCGATAATAGTTATTGGCTTTGATAAAACAAAACGTATTCAAGTAGGTAGGTACTGACTCATGGATGGGGTTTTCAACTAAACCAGAAGTAACAATCGTTATAAGTGTAAAGTATCGTGTTACTTTCCCATTATTATAATGAAACTGTGCCATCGTTAACACTCCTTTTGAAATAAATTTCATTTTATCTTCAACGATGGGTGTGCTACATTTTATAGTAAAATACACATTATTTTTGCTAAACTTAATTTTTACGGTGAGTAGATTATAAATATATTATTATAAAATGCACTTTTATATTATTTAATCAAACATGTGTGAATATAATTTTTTACATGACTCAACAACTTGTTACAGATTTTAGGCATTGCTCTTATTGTAATAGGGGTACTCATTCGTCTTAAACTAGTGGATTTACAATCAGATGCCGTTGTCAACGATGAAGAACTTGAAACTGTGATAGAAACACTTACAACGTTTATCATTGTTTTGGGCTGTGTGATATTCATCATAGCATTTACAGGATGTTGTGGAGCTGTGACTGTAACAAAATGTCTTCTTGTGACAGTAAGAAAATTGTGGTTTACCTACTCTTTCATTTATATTTTAAACTAAAAAAAATAATAGCATAATCTTTTTTATATTTTCATCTAATTTCATTGATAGATGATTATTTTTCAGTATGCAGTTACGATGTTAGTTTTACTAACTGCAAAAATATATCTGACGATGGTATGGAATAAGGATATTAATTCGCTTCGAGACACCGTAAATGATTATATCAACAATGCATTTGATGAGCCTGCTCATAATATGACAATGCATTTGATGGAAGCCTCGGTAAGAATTGTTTTACTTAACACAATATCCTAAGAGTCTGCTTAGCCTATTAATTAACTGGTTACGGATTGTTTCCATCTAATGTTATCTGAAACAAGTTGGTAGGTACCTAATTAATTCCTTGGAAGCATTTTGTTAAATCTTCGAATGTGTTATAAAACCACGACTTAGGAAAAAGAAAATGTGTTCTAAAACGTACAAGAGGAATAGTGAACAAAATGATCTTAACAATGTTTTACCTAACACACTGTTCTAAGACGACAAGAACCGTCGGCTTAGCATACTACAACTGATTACGGATTGTTTCCCTCCAATGTTATCTGAAACAGGTTGTTACCTAAACAGCTGTATACCTACCTTGGAAGCAATTTGTTAACTCTTCGAATGTGTTATTAAAACCACGACTTGAAAAGGAAATGTTTCCTACCAAATACGAGAGGATTGGTGAACAAAATGTTGTCTTATTATTGGTTTATTTCTTCAGTTGGAGTGCTGCGGAACTACAGGCCCAGATTCATACGAAGTTCTACCACCAACGTGCTGTGCCTTAGGATCAAATGAAAATATTATCAGCGCTGACGATCCTTGTCTATTAGAAAATGCATTTAGTATTGGTTGCTTGGAATTAGTTGATGGCTTCATCGCCGACATTGCGCAAAAACTTAAAACTGTTCTTATTGGGATCATAGTGTTTGAAGTAAGTTTAATATTATGTTACTAAGTAAAATAATAGAAATAAGTTTTGTACTATCTTGTGGGGAACAAAATTTCTCAAATGTCGATTGATGATGGCCATGGACGTCCACCCGATGAATTGACGAGACTGATATTTAACAGGAAGTCAGTGAGTGGAGAAGGTCAAAAATCGTTTACCTTAAAACCTACCTAGGTACCTAAATAATATTTAGAAAGAGGTAGGTATGTACATACCTACTTGAAATTTAAATAACCTACCAAATAATGTTTTTTTTCAGATGTTGGAGTTTGTTGCAGCAGTTTATTTAAGTACCGCAGTGAGTTATAAAAATAGAAAACATTAAAAAAGTAAAAAGGATGAAATTGTACCTACTACAATTTGAATGAAACATTTTATTAAATAATTTGGTCCATAGTAACTAACAGTTAACACCTAATGTTAAACCTAATCCATAGTAAGTACCTTATACTTAGGTACTTAGCTATTGGCTGGCAGACAATGCTTTCAGCATTAAGTCCACCCTTTGTCCCTTTGTAACAAATTTATAATTTTGTGCAATAAAGTATTAAATAAAATAAATCCTTGTAACTATTATCTCACATGCTTTAATTATTATATAGATTTATGTTCCTACGCGATTTTTGAAGTTATGCTATGAGACTTGCAACAAGGTTGCGCAACTCTTTTAACGCGAGATTGATCACATACGAAGACCCACACAAAACGCAAAACACTTCGATAGCGCGATCTAGGATCCGACCAAACTTAGCAGCGCCATCTAATTCTGATTTAGGCAACATGAGCATAGAACCTTTTCTAACTAAATAAGTAGGTACAGCATATTGGTAAGTTCATAAAAATAAATACTAAATTAATTTAACATTATACACAGAGCGAGAGTGAATGCGTGGCACTTGAAGTATAACTTCTTCCGCGCGGAGGGACTCCACGCACTTTTTTTTGTGTAGTGAGCTTCTTTTTACAATAATTGTAAAATTATGCTACCTACACATGAACATTGCCACAGCCGTTCTATGACAGTTTCATGACGGTACTTTATATACAAATTGTTGTATAAAAAAGTTAAACTTAGGTAGGTATGCTATAGTAAAATATTTACGGAACTCTAAAGTAGCATGTTCAACACGTGCTTAGCCAGTATCATTAGACCATAGACAAACCTAAAGGATTTCTAGCAGTCAAACAGTATAGATCTCAAGCACATCTCAAGCAAGCGAGTGGAACTTAAAAAGAAAATCACCCAAACAGGCAACCTCAGACAACAGTGATGCGAACTTAGATACCATATAGCAAGATCTAGCTAGTTTTAGGTGTCCTTGTAGCTCGTCTTACGGTACATTTTTCTGTATTTAGCGTCGGAAATTTTATGCAGAATCCTATTAGAAAATAATCGAGATATTCATCCAGCGGGTTCTCTGCTACAGGAAGTTCCAGCGTGCGTAGGATGGGCTGTGCCAGTTGGCAAGGCACCTGAGAAGCTAACTGCCGTATTCCGTAGCCTTACTCAAGCACTGATCCGTACTCAAGCATAGATTTTTGAATGAAAATCTCTACTCAAATCTAAGCTTGAGTAACGACTTCTGTCTCGGAACACGGGCCCTAGTATTATTAGCATCTCTTATCTGGCAACTCATTGGGTAAAACTTGCAATCCGCCCACATTTTGCAAGATGCGTAGCTGCTATTCAAAGCTAGCAGTTGGCAACATTGCCAGGCCAGTAGTATTTGTATTCTCTTTGTGCCAGGCAGTCAAACAAAACAATATATTTGACAACATGTCGGACAAGTTCGTATAATATATTTTTCATTGATTTTACTTGTATTGCATTAAAAGTGCATGAAAACTGAAATCTAATCTACTTTTATACAATCATATTAGTTATTACACAGTTCGAGTAAAAAACTTGCGTAGAGTTGTGAAATATCGAAGTCACCCATGTGTTTAGTGTTTAGCATTTTCAATGAGTTATGCAGAAAATGTTTGTTTTTCTTACAGTGAAGACTTGTTAGGTGATGATTTGGGAGACCACAGTCTTGCGGACTACAACCTTGGGAATGATGAGGAGGACCAGCTTCTTGCTGATGACTATGATGGAGGGATTACGCAGAACGTTCCGACGTCAGTAGAGGTCTTCAGAGAGTCGAGCGATATGGTCCCCTCAGACTATTCGGGGCACGGGATTGAGTATGGCCCTCAGGTAAGCCCATTCTACACTTTCTAACACCATAAACATTTTGCAAACTTTTTATTTCTTGAATTGGGTCATTTCAAGACGATCAGTAAAGTAAGTCTTCTTATATTCTCTGTAAAATTCATTCTTGAAGTCTAACAGCATGCAGAGCTTCGGCCATGTTTCTGCTAAAGAGACTACTCTCTTTCACTAATCATACATTGCTTGTTTGATGGAAAAAAAAACTGAAAGTCTATCTACTCTTCTGTAGACAAATTGCTGTCTACCAAGTCCTCTCTATCTTCTTCTAAATATATAAAACTCTTTTGAAGCTGACTTAGAATCAACGCACAGCCTAAACTATAAGTCATAGAGGTATAAGATTTGGTGGGTATTATCCTTAAATAGTGCAGGGGTGCACTAAGAATTTTTGAAAAGTCATACTCTAAATGGTCTAGAACGCGAGCAACGCCGCGGGCGACGACTAGTTCTAAATATTTAGATAAAATTGTGCCAACTAATCCACATCGGCTACACAAACAACACTTAATAATCAAAATTATTTCAGCCTACTCCATACCAGCCCGTGATAGAAGCTGAATGTGTGGTACCGAATATTGTCGTAGAAGTGCCTAATGTACCCCCCATACACTCCACCTATGCTCCGTATGAACCAAGGCACTATGAACCTGAACACTCGGTTCCTTTAGCTATGGTAAGTTCGATATCTATTTAGGCAACTTAAAAATTAGACTTTCTGATCAGGAAGCATTTCGGGTCATACACTATGTAGTGTAGTGTGAAGCGCTAGTGGCTAGGCTTGCTTAGTCAATCTTCACCGATTATCTAAGTTAAGCGACGTTCTGCGTGGTCACTATTTTGATGGGTGACCGTTAGTGGAATTTACCTTCTGAGCGCTTCCGTGCTTCGGAGGTCACGTTAAACTGTAGGTCCCGGCTCTTACAGTCGTTAAGCCATATCGGAGGCCTTAAGGTGGCCATACGAGCTTGCTTGCTTGCTAACTATGTAGTGTAATATGATATCTAACAAGCACTTCCTTAGTGGTCATGCTCAGTAAGGCAATGTTATAAAAATAAGTAACTGCTTCTTTTATTTTTAGGTAGTATCAATATTTAGAGCATCCATTTCTTTGTATGGCTCTTTCACAAGTATATCTATGTCTATCTTTGTTTACCTTACAGCCAGCTGTTCCGATTGAATCACCACAAATTGTGCCTTCAGAGGTTATGTCAACCATTCCAAGTGAGTTTACTGCCTACTTTTCTTTTTAATTTAAATATATAAAACTCTATTGAAGCTGACATAGAATCAACGCACAGCCTGAACTATAGGTCATAGAGGTATGAGATTTGGAGGGTAGTATCGTTATATAGTGTAGGGGTGCACTAAGAAAGGAATTTTGATAAGTTACACCCTAAAGGGTCTAAAATTAGGATCAAGGATTTTAACCAAATAATGCGTATGCTACTACCACGTGAGCGAAGCCTATAATTTATCTATTATATATAAATTGTCTATTTATTTATTAGATGTGATCACGATTGTTTGTATCTGTAGAATGTTTGTTCTAGATGACATGGCCCGTGAGAGGTTTATATCAGAGCGGCCGGTTGGGGCTCAAAGGATGCCTCAAGTCAGAGACATACCGGACTCCTTAGGTAAGACAACAATAAATAAATAAAATAAATAAATATTCACGGACACTTAACACGGCGCGCTGGCGCTCGTCACAGTTAGACGCGTAATCTATTTGTTTGATTCCGGTCCGGTTTAAGCTGCGAGGCGCCTCGCGCGCCTTGCTCGTGTTTACGCGCTATTAAGTTACGTTTCCTATAGCGTAATAATCTTTCTACAATGAACAGATACGCGATTTTGAACACCATACAAGAGGACGATGTGGAACAGGGTGTAACTATTGAGCAAAACGCAAGTGAGATGACAAGGAGTACGGAAAATACTAATCCGACGTTATTGAGTACGAAAGAGGGTACAAATGAAAATGAAGTATTAGAGTCGGGAAGACCCCAAAAAAGAAATCGTGAGGTGGACCATGATGAAATTTGGACGACGATGATACGAAAATCAAAAGTATATGGCCGTGAAGAAGACAGTTTATCTACGAAAATTCCGGAATTTAAAATCGAGATTAGCGTAACATGCACCGAAAAACTGCCAAAACAGTTTGGTTTTGCAAAAATGTTAAAATCTGAAAATATTAGAAATGTGGTAAAAATTAAATATGTCAATTCATATAAGGCGTTGATTCACTTTAATAACGAAGAGAGTGCTAATCTGTTTTTAGTGTGCAAGAGCTTTAATGAGAAGGGTTTTAAATGCCAGAGAACCTTGGAAATAAACCAGTCGTATGGTGTCATAAAAGATATTGATCTTGAACTCAATGAAGAGGAGATATTAGAGGGGCTTGGTTGTGAAACTACAATTTTGTCAGTAAAACGACTGAAACGCAAGAATACTCACGATGGCCGTTGGGAGTTGAGTGAATCTGTTAGAATATGCTTTAAGGGGTCCTCCTTACCATCGCATGTATATATCTTTGACACAAGGGTGAATGTGAGTCCTTACATATATCCAGTGACACAGTGCTCCCGTTGTTGGCGATTTGGTCACTCGCTTAGAATGTGCCCTTCTTTGAAAGTTATTTGCCCCAAATGTACGAAAAGTCATGTCAACTGCGAGACAACTAATTTTAAATGCAATAACTGTAGGGGTAAGCACATGGCAATGACTAAGATATGTCCAGTTTATCTAAAGGAGAGAAGAATCAGAGAGTTGATGGCAGAATTTAATTGTTCATATAAAAAAGCTCTCATCTTATATGTGCCTCCACCAACTAGACCACGGGATCTTTCAGAAGACCCACCGCTACCTAATTCGTCAGCAGCGCCTCAAAGCGAGTCTACATTTACGACCTCACAACGCCAAAGCACGGAGTACAGCAGCGCGACATATGCGAAAGTAACAAAAACAAAACCAGAAAAACCGAAAAAGAAATCAAAGGGTGAGACTAAAAGAGATTTTAAAGAAATGGAAGAAGATATAGTATTTGAGTGTGCTTCAGAATCTAGTGACGAGGATAGAACGGAACATCAGCCAGAAGGTGAGAGTAAACCGAAGGAAAAAAAGACCACAAATGTCTTGGATGTTATTATTTAAACAGTTAAAGGAGAAGATGATGGAAGAAGGAAACTGGGAGGATAAAATCAAAGGTTGTGGAAGTATAGTGTTTGAAGCGCTTTTATCGTTCGTTGTACAGTTCATTGCTGATCAGCCTTGTTGTAATTTCATAAAACAATTATGGATTACAACAACTCACAGTCTGTAAACGTGTTACAGTGGAATGCGCAAAGCATTCGTCCTAAAAGTACAGAGCTCGAATCATTATTAAACCAGGAGAAGATACACATTGCCGTAATAAGTGAGACTTGGCTGGACCCGGGGAGTCGTTTTCAAATAAGTGGATACAACGTTTTTAGAACAGATCGCGCTGATGGCTATGGAGGTGTGGCAATCTTGACTCATAGGTCGATAAAGGCACAACAATGTAATGTTGAATTATCCAACTCACGAATAGAGATACTTCATGTTAGAGTTTTGAACTGTAATCAATTAGAAACTGTTTATTCTCTATATTGCCCACCATCTGTCAACACTACACTAAGAGATTGGAACCAAGTCTTTTTGCTGGCTAGACGAAGAAATCTTATTGTTGGAGATTTAAATGGACATCATAGTAATTGGTCAAATAGGACTGATCCAAGAGGTGAACAGATTTTGGAGTCTATTCTAGATAATGATCTTATTTCACTGAATGATGGAACACACACACGAGTCAAACTAGTCAATGGCATAGTACAGAGATCTTCTCCGGATCTGGCATTAGCATCTTTAGATATCGCCTTGAACTTTGAGTGGATGGTCTTAAACGAAAACTTGGGAAGCGATCATCTGATGATTAAAATGAAAACTACTATCAATACACGTGGTAATTATAAAAGAAAACGCAATTTCAAAAGGGCTGACTGGTTGAAATATAAAACTAATATTGAGAGGCAAATGGTGGACTTGATATTACCAACTAACCACCAGGCTGCATATGATGTTTTCATTGAGATGATTAATAAGGCGGCAGATGATGCCATTCCATCTACAAAAATATGTATGAACCCTCTTCGCTTGCAGAGTTTTACTCCCAGACCATACTGGAACAAAGAGACTTCGAAGGCTGTAGCTGAAAGACGACTAGCGCTCACAATTTTCAGGAGAAACCCGACCCCAGACAATTTAGAAACTTTGCAAAATAAGATCAGTGCGGCACAAAGAGTGATACGTAGTGGTAAGCGTAGATCCTGGCAAAGATTTTGTGATGGTATTGACATAACAACATCTCCAAGTGAAATGTGGAACAAAATGAGATGGCTCAAGGGACGCAGGTTCGTGAGGAACAATATTAACCGTGAGACAGCTGAATCTTTACTTTGTAGTTTAGCTCCTGATTATGCAGCTCCTTCTTGCCCTTCATTTTATGGTGAGAATAATCATCTATCATCGCCAATTTCAGTTCAGGAACTCACTAATACAATTAAGCAAACCGATACAGCACCAGGTGTAGATGAAATATCTTATTCTATGATTGAAAACCTTCCAGAGGCAGCCAAATTTGTACTAGTATCGCTATACAATAGGTTTTTATCATCAAGTTTCGTACCAATTCAGTGGCACGACGTTAAAATAGTACCTATACCAAAACCTAATGTTCATGGTGGTTCAATTTCAAGTATTAAACCCATTGCCCTAATGTCGTGCCCATGTAAAATACTACATACAATTCTCACGCGTCGACTTGAATGGTACCTTGAGAAAAATAAATGTTTCTCAGAGGAAACAGTAGGTTTTAGAAGATCGAAATCGTGTATGGATAATTTGACTAGATTAGTTGCACGAATACAGTGCGGCTTCAGTAAAGGATATGCAACGGTTGGTTGCTTTATTGATATTGATAGCGCATACAATAATGTTGATATAACAAACCTTTTGATCGGATTGGATAATCTTGGAGTGGGTGCGGTTATATGTAAATACATATGGCAGTTTTTGCATTCAAGATGTCTATCTATTGAGCTGAATAATAATGAAGTACTTAGTAGAATTACAGGAACTGGTATAGCACAGGGTGACCCTCTGTCTCCATTATTGTTCAATGTGGCAACTATCAACATCTGTAAGAACTTGGGACAAGTGTCCGTATCTCAATACGCTGACGATTTTGTAATTTATGCTAGCCGTAAAAGTATAAGCGATGCGGTTGATGCCACTCAAAACGCTTTAGTGTCTTTAAACGAAATGGTAAATGAGCTGGGTTTAAATATTTCGCATAGGAAAACCAAAGTTTGTGTATTTACAAGGGGGTATACAAGAAATTTAAATAGGTACAACGTTTCACTTTATATAAATAACGAACGTATTCAACAAGTTGATAGTGTTAAATATTTGGGTATGTGGTTTGATAGAAGCTTAAGGTGGGGTCGGCACATAAATGAAACGCGAGAGAAAGTACTTAGATTTTTAAACGTATTTAAAGTATTGGCTGGTTCAAAATGGGGGATTCATCAAAAACATTTGAGGCGCCTTTATATTTCATTAATTAGAAGTAGATTAGATTATGGATGTATTTTGTATGACATCAGTGTAAAAAGTCATCTTAACAAGCTGGATAAAGTACAAAATCAATCAATGAGAGTGATAGGAGGATTTATAAAGAGTACACCCATACACGTAATGGAGAGTGAACTGTGTCTCCATACGTTGTTTATTCGTAGAAGGTATCTCGCTGCTAAGTTTTGGCTTAGATCTAAATCAATCGATAATAATATGAATATACATGTCTTAGAGGAATTAAACTATTTATGTCAGGGTGAATATTGGAGAAGAAAGAAATTACCTTTATTGATTCAGATACATAATGAATATGAAAACCTCCCTATTCACTCTGACCCGAAATTAATGCTATATTCTCTGAGTGATTGGATTAGTAGGTATAATGCATCAATCTATATCAGTACATCAATTGATGAAGTAACATGTCCTAAAAAATGTATTAGCGTGAGTAACCTTCGTAATTTGTGTAACAGATTTCTGAATGACAAATACCATACCCACTATGAGCTTTACACAGATGGATCAAAGGATGAGTCGGGATGTGGATCAGCTTTTTTTGACCCGCAGATAAATACAGGTGTCGCGTTTAGTATTAGCGCTGATATTTCCATAATGCACTGTGAACTTATAGCCATCTCTGAAGCGTTATCGTATGCTGCATCTTTAGATTACAGTCAATTTGTCATATTATCCGACTCTAAAAGTGCCCTTTTACATTTGGCTCGGTTACCTTCGAGCATTCGAGGGTTTCCGATAGCCTATAGTATCCTTGATTCAATGTGTAAGCTTCGTGCAATTAACAAAGAGGTGATCATCCAATGGATACCCTCTCATGTAGGTATCATGGGCAACGAGGAGGCTGATAAGGCCGCGAGACAGGCAATAAGCAGCGGTATTAGTTATGGTTGTTTACCATTACACAGCGAGGTATTGTGTGGGGTTAAAACAAGATGTAGACAGTTGTGGCATGAATACTTCGATGAGCGCTCACGCACAAAAGGTATATGGTACAGAACTATCCAGTGGCAGCCTCCTCGTTTCCCATGGTTTGACCACCAAACAATAAACAGGAGGTATGTTGTCGCGATGTTAAGGCTTCGGTCTGGACACATCCCGTCAAACAAATTTAAATTTTTGATGCGTATATCAGAGTCACCTAATTGTTGTGAATGTGATGTTGAGGAAGACGTGCATCACGTATTGACGGAGTGTGTGCGGAATGAGGTTTTGCGCAGAGAAATTTTATTTATAGGTAAAGATTTTAATGTGGGTATGTGTAACAGCATTTTGGCTTCCCCACTATCTGAGGAAGCCAAAATGCTGGCTAAACTTTATTTAAGGTTAGGTTTTTAGTTGCTTTCTTTTTTGTGTGTAATATTTATGTTTAGTCTGTACGGGGGTGGCATGGTCACTGTGTGACAAAACCTCCTATAATAAATAAAGATTAAAAAAAAAAAAAAAGACACTTAACACAACGCCTTCTAGTCCCAAACTAATTAAAGCTTGTACAATGGGAACTAGATGGCTGATAGAATACATACATACATTTTTTTTTTGTAAATACATACTTATAATACATAGAAACACTCAGACACAGAACAAACATCTATGTTTGCCACACAAATGTTTGTTCTCGGTGGGGATCGAACCCACGACCCACAGCACGGAAGGCAGAGCTACTACCGACTGAGCCATGCCGCCTGTCATATTTCACATATTTCACATTTTCATTTACTTTCAAATTCAGTTTTTACAAAAGTAACAATTTGTGTAAAAAGCAAGGTGGATCATTAGTTATTAGACATTATATTTTGGAAGTTGTCGAAAAGATCAGCTATGATGAAACAACTATTGAGTTGAATTATAACTAAATAAATAAATCTTCTTCTTATATATTAAAATGAATTGCTGTTCGTTAGTCTCGCTAAAACTTGAGAACGGCTGGACTGATTTCGCTAATTTTGGTCTTGAATTATTTGTGGAAGTCCAGAGAAGGTTTAAAAGCTCTTGAAAATGAAAATTGAGGCAGTACAAAGTCTGCGGGGTCAGCTAGTAAATAATAAATATTCATGGACATTTTCCACTGCGATTTGTAGTCCCAAACTAAGTTAACCCCTTACCGCATGATTTTTTTTATTTCGTTGAAAAAAATATATATTATGTAAAATAATAAATAAAAATACACGTATTTCGAGAAATTAATATTTATTTAGAAAAAAATAAGATATTTACATTTTATTACTTTGGTTCATTTATGGCACATCATGCATAAATTAATAGTTTCATGAACCATTCCTATGTATAAACGAAATTGTTTTCTTCTATTCCCTTATATACCAGACTGCTTTGGTCGATCTTCTGTTGAAATAGTTTTCTTCTATACCATACTATATAACATGGAATAGAAGAAAACAATTTATCTTGCCATTTCGGTACAAAGTCGACCTTGCATTTTTTGCATTCAACAGAAGATCGACCAGAGCATTCTGGTACCCCTCAGCGCTGGCTGCGGAAGACCAGACAGGCAAGTGGTCCAGTTTGTCCAGACGCACATCCTGAGACGACATTATTGAGATTGCTCCTCTTGTCTTCTTCCTTGAATAGCATTCTCCAGAATATTTGAGGGCTGCTCACGCTTTCCACTTTGACTGAGCTCATTGGCCATGGTCAAGCTTTCAGCCACTGCAATCTTGAAGTCACAGGGGCAGAATTGGACTACCATCATCTTTCTCTCTAGAAAACCATCCCTCCACCCAGTCTTGGCATTTCTTACAGCTCTCAAACTTGCGCTGGGAATTTGGGACAGTGGAACATTATCTTCTGAATCGGACTCAGAGTCGTCAGACGTCTCAGGTATTGTAACCGGTCGATTTTTAGCCAATGTAACGAAGTGGTCATCATCAGAGAGATCCTCATCACTGCTGTCATTGGGAAAACCCTCGATTATGGTATGTGCCTCCATAAAACTTATTTGGATCCATTTTATCTAAAAATCACATAGGTATGTAGGTACCTAAGTACGTAGGTATTACTTACAGAGAATGTAGACACTAGTTCTGGATGCGGGAATCGAACCCAATACCAACGCGTCTAAGCCGGGAGAAAAAATATTTTTCATCTCATACTATGACATGCATGATGTGCCAAATAATGACCGTACTATAAATGTATATTTCTGCATGTTGGCTCAGATTTGGACCACACAGAAAAAAGTTTACTATACGCAATACAAACATAAAACGAATAAAACCTTACCTTTTCCACAAAAATAAGTATATTTTGCAATCATTTTGTATTTTTATCCATCAAATTAGCGGGTTTTACTGATATTTTTAAATTTTTGAAATCTTAGTTTTCACGTTCACCGGTCACAACTTGCTCCTCGGACTTGCTACTAAGTTTTAGTTTACAACTTAGGCCAGAGATGGCGTTATTTTATATTTAGCGTATTGGTGTACGGTACGTTTGTGGTACAATATGCAAAAAACAAGAATTTTATGAAGACAAATAAAAATATCAGCTGTTTTGTAGGGTGGTTCATATTTGGCTCGCGATGCGGTAAAGGGTTAACTAACAAAGCTTTTTCTATGGGAATCAGATTCCTGATACAATACTTATATAATTTTTTTTGTAAATACATACAAGAAGTATTTTATTCACAAAGAAAATTACAACTAATACAGTATTTACAATATTTACAAAATACACATGAAACAGCAGTTGAGCTATCTACAAACCGTTGCAAACGATTTATATATAGCTCAATATATTTATAGATGTAATACATAGTAAATATATTGTTTGTAACAATTTGTTACAGATAAAGTGGTGGTGTCGGGTAATATGATGAATATGAATATGGGCGGTCGTCGAGCGTGGCGCAGCGCTCAGTACAACGCGAGATTCCAACATCCATACAGACGGAATAACCAACGGGTGAGTTGGTGTTGCATTCATCAGATAAGTCATAAATTAATAGATAATTAAAACTAATACAGTATTCACAATACCCACAAAATACACATGAAACAGTTGAGCCATCTACAATCCGTTGCAAACGATTTATAGATAGCTCAACTGGTCCAAATCAGTAGCAGTCGGAAGCGTGTACAAGTAGACAAATAGACAAATAGACCAATAGAATTCGACTAGACGCCGACAAGAATTTTGAAAACCCGGAGAGCTTCGGTACCCCACGGACCTAGAGTCTCGACCCGGAGAGGCACAAAAGTGTAGGCCCTATCAGATAAGTTGACTATCTCAACAATAAATAAAGAGAGATAGTTAATAAATCTCGGAGTAGTGTTTTTGTAGATTTGTTTTAGTATTTTATTGAATTGATACTTGTTTTGTGTACGTAGTTAAAAAATAAAAAATATAAGCCATTTAGTTTTTTCAAAGATACAAAATATATGATTGTATAGTATTGTACAGTAATGTTAAATTACAACTAATACAGTATTTACAATATTTACAAAATACACATGAAACCAAATCAGTACCAAGTAGTATTGTATTGGTTGGACTTTCATTTCCGCATTTAGATCAAGATTAGTCCAGTATGCGTGTGGGGTGATCTGGGCCTTGTTGTGCTCACTTTGGACACGAATTTGTTCGTACGTAAACGTACGAGTAATGTTCGTACGAATTGAGTGCTCACACTGAATACGTTTTTCTCCGTCAAATAGTACGAGTGCGTGATAAATCTCAACAAGTTCGGATTGTATTCGGACGTCGTAAGTAAACGTACGTATACGTACGACTGATCGCATGCAGTGTGAGCGCTCCCATACTCCTTGGAAGGTCGGGTCGATCATTCGTGCGTACTCGTACGAATCAAATTCGGATGTAATAGTATCCGAAGTGAGCACGGCCTAACTAATAATGTTTGTTGCAGGGTAACTTCGCACAGCGCAGTTCATTCCCTCCTCCAATGAGGCCCTCCCTCACTCAGAAGGAACACCCTCCCTTACCGGCACCGCCCTTACCGCAAATACGATTAGATATACAAGACAGGTAATATCACTTCATTTATAACTTGCCTAAAGATAATTACAACTAATACAGTATTTACAGTCCTACTAATATCATAAATGTGAATGTAAGTTTGTTTGTTACGCTTTCACGCGAAAACTACTTAACCGATCATCATGAAACTTGGTACACATATTCTTGGAGGTATTAGAAGTAACATAGGATACTTTTAATCCCGGAAAATCAACGGGATCCAACGGGTCGCGAACGAAGTCGCGGGCGGAAGCTAGTAGCAAATAATCGAATTCAAAAATATTTTATTCAGTAAAATCACAAACATTTGACCAAATTGACAACCTCTTCCTTATTGAAGTTGGTTAATAACCATGAATATTGTTTTTCTGCGCCCAGACCAATGGAAATGCCAAGACCACCTTTTCCGCCTGACAGGCTTATGGAAATGGATAGACCACTTATGGACATGAATCGACCAAATATGGACATGAATCGACCAAATATGGACATGGGTCGACCAAATATGGACATGCAGAGACTACCAATGGACATGCAACGGCCACCAATGGACATGCAAAGGCCACCAATGGACATGCAACGGCCACCAATGAACATGCAAAGGCCACATATGGACATGCAACGGCCACATATGGACATGCAACGGCCACCAATGGACATGCAAAGGCCACAATTCCAATATCAAAGGTTTCCATTCAGAGAGGAAAGGCCTATGTTCAATCAAATGAGGCCTCAGTTTGAGAGGCCTATGTACTTTCCACAACAACAGTTTCAAAGGTAAATAGATAATATATATTTATTTGACATACAAGAACGGACATAAAAGAAAAATACACACATAATATAGAGTAAATGGTATTTTATAGACCGTAATCTTTAGAACTACAAGAAAGATTCTAAAAATAATTTCACTGTAATAAATAAATAAATATTTATTTACAAGACATTTTACACAGCGCCTTCTAGTCCCAAACTAAGCAAAGCTTGTACTAAAAGAACTAAATTAGTTATACAATATAGCTATACTATTCCTGAGTTATTATGTATTTTTAGGCTATGTTTTATTTTGATATAAATTGGTTTTCAATTCGTAATCTCAATATTTCCAAATAATTACTTTATTTTGCGTTTTTGGGACTGCTACTGCATAATAGGTTATTATAAAACCAACAGAAGTTATAAATAACAAAATTAATCTAAAAATTAAGTAAATGTATGCAAATCGAGACCTGAAATACCCCACGCCTTTTATGGTAAAAATTGTATTTGTAGGTTTGGCCCTCCAATGCCGCAAGTGACAATTCGCCAGAACCTGGACAAGAAAGAGCCAGAGATCAGAATGTTGCCAGTGCCGTTGCCAGGCAATCTGCCAGGACTGGCTGGCAAGAAGGTGTTGATTAATCCACACTTTAAGGGGAACTTTCAACCAGTCGAGGGTGAGTTTTATTTCAACTTTATTTTCAGTATAATGGCGAAGGGTAAAGTCAGACAACCTTCTCGCTCGCATATTTCAACATTTTTGAAGATATAATATAACTAAATGTAATTATGTGAAATTGCAGAGCTTCAGGGTCGAGAGAATAACAATGCAAAGGTTCAGTAAAAATATCACATTGATCCAAACAAGTTTTCCGACCAAAAAACTTGTACCAATGCGATAAATTAAAGCGCACATTTTTTGGTTAGAAAACTTGTTTGGATCAATGTGATATTTTTACTGAACCTTTGCATTGTTATTCTCTCGATGCTGAAGCTCTGCAATTTCACATAATTACATTTAGTTATATTATATCTTCAAAAGTGTTGAAATGTGCGAGCGAAAGGGTTGTCTGACATTACGTATCGCCTTAATTTGTTGAATTGTAATGACACGACGGGAGTCACGGTGTAACACATTGTAACATTGTAGGGCTGTCACTGCCGACATACATTCCGACACGGATACAAAAGTCGCCGCCGCTCAGCCCTACGCTAGATAAACTCGGTAAACAAACCGCTTGTGTGTACATGCATTACTTACTCTATATAATATATCTCGTGTAGTATTATCATTCTATAATACTACATATCTTTGTATATCTTAGGCCGTGTTCACTTTGGACAAGAATTTGTTCGTACGTAAACGTACGAGTAATGTTCGTACGAATTGAGTGCTCACACTGAATACGTTTTTCTCCGTCAAATAGTACGAGTGCGTGATAAATTCCAACAAGTTCGGATTGTATTCGGACGTCGTAAGTAAACGTACGTATACGTACGACTGATCGCATGCAGTGTGAGCGCTCCCATACTCCTTGGAAGGTCGGGATCATTCGTGCGTACTCCTACGAATCAAATTCCGATGAAATCGTATCCAAAGTGAGCACGGCCTTAGGCCCGTATGTTGATTTCCTGCTGAAGCACTGATCCGGACTCGAGCATAGATTTTTGTATGAAAATCTCTACTCAAATCTATGCTTGAGTAGCGATTTCTGTATCGACATGCGGGCCTTAGTTTGATTATTGTATTCTTTTAGTTATATTTTATGTTATTTCTGTAGTGAAACTTTACAAATTCTTTTTTACACTGTAAATAATTCGGGTAATGGTTAGTTGGCAAACGTTGTAGTATGAACGGCCACACTGAATTAGTTTTTTCAAAAATATTTATGGTATTTTTAGCTGGCAACACAATGCATCAGTATTAGTCACTTTGTCTTCGACCAGACGTTCACAGTTGTATGTGTAACTATTATGTCAACGTATCTAGTCTATTTCAGCTACTTTCATAGCATTATGTCGTACGGCATTTTATTGTGGGGGAGTGCTGCAGACATAAACACCATATTTGTGTTGCAGAAGAGGGCTATTCGTGCAATTTATAACATGGGTCCCAGAGAATCACTAAGAAATAAGTTTAAGGAAATAAATATAATGACAGTACCTTGCCAGTACATCTATGAAAACTTATTGTATGTTCAAAGAAATATCAATCTATTCAACAAAAAAAGTGATAATCATAATGTTAACACTAGAAATAAAGACAAACTCGCTGTTCCCACCACTAGGCTCACAAAAATTAGTAAATCTTTCAAAGGGCAATGTGTACGCTTCTTTAACAAAATCCCAAGTGATGTGTCTCAGTTGTCGATTGGCAAGTTCAAAAACGTAATAAAACAGAGACTTCTTTTAAAAGCATACTATAAAATATCTGATTATTTAGAAGCTTGGGACGAACTAGCTCCAACTCATCCAATAAAAAAAAAATGTAATCATACCTAATCATACAAAACGTAATGACGATTCAAAGTGATCAGTGAGATTTTATTGAATAAAAGATTTTTGACTTTGACTTTGACTTTGATCCGTGAAAACCTGTAATTGGCTTTCTACTGCTATAAAAATGTTTATCTAGTTAATTTAAGCTGTTGATTTTCCATAAAATAAATAAATAAATTAGTTAATCTGTGGTTGAGAATCGTATTATTTTTAGATAAAAACCAATTATATTAGTATTTAATGTAGTAGATGATTCTAAATCTGCATGTTACAAGTATTTTGGTACCAAGTTGCACACAAAGCACATAGAAAATTCGTACACTTAAGACCTAATCTGTAACATATATATTCTTGCAAATAAACATATCTTTATCTCTATATGTTTATCTTTAGGTCCAATAAAAGATATCGATGACGCAGCGGAACGGTTTATAGCGGAACAGAGAAACGCTCTGGCGCGGGCTGCGGGAAGGAAGTACGCTAGGAGATCCCCACAAAGGTAACACATTAAATATATCTCCTTCTTCTTCTAAATATATAAAACTCTTTTTAAGCTGACTGACAATCAACGCACAGCCTAAACTATAACTCATAGCATTAGTTTCATTCGATCTGTATCTGTTATCATTGTTATTGCTCATCTGTTATCTGTGCATTTCTACTACTCTTTACCTCTTCTTTGTAGTGTGTTCTCTTTGTATTCTACCTTATTTGTCACAAATAAATGTCTTTTATTCTTATATAGTGTAGGGGTGCACTAAGAAAGGAATTATGAAAAGTCACACTCCTAAGGGTTTAAAATTAGGCTCAAAGATTTTAACCAAATAATGCGTATGCTGCTACCACGCGAGCAAAGCCGCGGGCGACAGCTAGTACTATTATAAAACAGTAAAAAAGCGAAACACTAAAATTAAAGATATGGATAAACGAAATATGCAAATCTACTAAATGATTGTTATTCGGAAAATTGAGCTTGTCTGTTTGTTTGTTCGCGGATCACGCATTATTGTCTTGGTGTTTTTCTTAGGTCCTCTGTGTATTTCATGTTTGTGCCCGTTTGTGTGTCATAAATAAATGTATTTTCTTTCTTTCTTTGTTTCTTTCATTAACTACTGGACCAATTTCAACGAAACTTATACCTTTCAAAAGCCCTTTTTCCGGATTGAAACATAGGCTATATTTTTAACCAACTTCAAAAAAGGAGGAGGTTCTCAATTCGGTTATATTTTTTTTTATGTTTGTTACCTCAGAACTCCGTCATTTATGAACCGATTTGAAAAAATCATTTTTTATCTGAAAATTTTATCAAAATCAGTTCAGTAGTTTGGCAGTTAAATAAGAATAACTCGAAAAAACACGTCATTCACTGCGTATTTGCTTTCCTGTGACGTTTCTGTGGTGCTTACGATTAATAAAATAGTCCCAATGAACTTCTATCATCATCATCATCATTATTTAATGATGAAGGTTCAACGTTTCAAATTGAAGTCAGTTCCCATGAATTTCATGACAATTCCCAATGCATCTTATGATCATCAACATCATCATCATCTGATCGTGAAACCGGAAGGTAGGTCATGAGATGGATTCTCGATAAGTATAAGTTACCGACTTCAAAAAAGGAAAAGGTATCATCATTTGATGATAAATGCGTATCAAATTGAAGTCGGTTTTTCCAGTTTTTTAAACTTATAAATTATATTGAAACCAAAGGCGTGGATTCTTAGATACAGCTTGACTCTCTAAACCAAAAGCAGCCATTTGCTGCGAGGTTCATCGTATGCTGGTTGACAGATATTTTGGTGGAGAGTTGTCGTCCGCGTTTCGTTTCATCTTGTTGATTTTTGGGTATAAAAAGTAGCCTATGTGTTAATCCAGGTCACTGATAATATATATTACAAGGTTCATCCAAATTGGATCAGTAGTTTCAACGTGATTGAAACGCATATATATCGAAATATGTAATAAAATTTTTACATTTGTAATTTTAGTGGGATGGGATTTCCGCTGGACAAATAATTGCAAAATGCATTTTATTCCCAGATACATAGAGAACACAACAATCGAGATACAGAACGAGTTAGCGCGACGACCCGCCAGAAGGCGAAGCGATGACGAAGATCTACTGCGCCGTCAGGAGGAGTTCATACACGCTAACAGAGCTGGACTTAGAAGACGGTAATATTATAATCTAATTTTTAAAAATTTTGTTCACTAAAAAAGTTACAACTAATAGTATTTTCTCAAATATGCTTGAAAATTAAAGCATTATTTTGACAACCTTCTTCGAGATAAATCGAAAATGTAAATACATGCGAGGAGCGGCCGGAAGTAAATGTATAAAAATCCACTGCCGGCGTGTTATTTAAAAATGGAACGATCTTTTACTCCATAACATGGCAACCAAGGAGGTAACTTATCAAAGGTTTTATTCAAATTTCGAACAGGCTTTCAAATAGTAAGCTGATTATTGGAAAAAAAAACCAAATGAATACTGTAACTTCGTTGTTCGTTATTGGTTTTGAAAAGTAATTGTATTTTCAACTAAAAAGTTTTGACTAGGTATTTATTTGAAATTTCCTTGCATTATTTGAGAAAAGTACTATACAAGCCTTGCTTACAACTAGGCAATGAGGGACTCGCGTATGTGTGCCTCGTGTTCGACTCGGCCCACACTTACACGTTCGTACCTCATTGCCTCTGTTGCGGGCCGCTGCAGTAATGTACTATCGATACAACTCTTGCTGGCCGCTGCTCGCATGTATTTGGCCAGTACAGCAGTTATCTCGAAGAATGTTGTCAAAATAATGCTCAAATTATCAAGCATTTTTGAGATAAATGAATTAGTTATAAAAGAGAAGACCTTGTATAATGTTCTCGTGTAGTAATATATGATGTAAATTGTATATATAAGTATGTAAATCCCCACTAATCTAGTTACTAGAGCAAAAGTTAGTAACTACATATAATTTTTAGGGCTAATACTTGTAAATGCTGGATATACATTCAAATTCAAATCGTTTATTGCGCTTATGTTGTTAAAAAGATGTTGTACACAAGATAGTGTGGGTACCAAACATAAACCCTGTTAGGGCACAGCAATTTGTTCAGGTGTAGATAGGCACTGGGTGGCATATTTATGCATCTAGTTTTAAATATTTTAACTTTCATCTAGAAACTCGCGCAATGAATAAAAACAGTTTTTTATTAAATACTTTTTTAACATATTTTTGAATTTTATTTGTACATTCTCGTTTTTGATGTCATTTGGGATTTTATTATAGATTTTTACACACATTGCATAGGGCCCGGAATGTATCATTTGTAATGAAGAGTCAGGTCGGGCTAGTCTATTTCTAGGTCTTAGGTTTTGGGGTCGAGAATATTGTGGAAAAAGGATCATATTACTTTTTATAAAAATGCATACTTCATATATATATATATATACAAGTTACAGTTAGGATATTTTCTTTTATAAAGTGTGGTTTGCAGCTTTCCATTGAGTCTATGTTTTGGATTATGCGTATACATCTTTTTTGCAATAAAAATAATTTGTTTGAATCTGTGCTATTCCCCCAGAGTACTATTCCATATTTAAGCCAAGCATATGCATAAGCATAATATACTATCCTGCGCGGAACTTCAGCCAACTGTGTTACTATCCAGGATTGTTTTATAGTTGACTGTATTTCTAGCTATCTTACTGTTAAGATTACTTGTTAGCCATTTTTGTTTATTAGTAATGAGACAGCAATTTAATTTTAAACGGGTGTTTAAGGTAGTTACTTTTTTTTATTGACAGAGAAAACTACAACTAATTTATATAAACATTACAATATATTAATGTACAATATGATTATGATTATTTTGAATATGATTATTTTTATTTATTTATTTATTATGATGTATTTACAATATATTAACATTAGGCACATGAAACAGTGGAGCTATCTACAAACCTTTGCAAACGATTTATAGATGGCTCATAACAATAAGACCCTTATCACAATACGTCAGAGCTCGATATCTGTCAAATTTCGATACCAGAGCCTTCACCCTGCAGCAAACAGAGGGCGCACATTGAACGTCGCTTTACGCTTGATTTTTTACATTATACCTAATCTTGGTACTTGAAGATTAGGTAGTTAGAGTCATCAAATTCAATAAATCTCACCAACATTATTACATTCAGGCTGGAATACTCAAATTTGAGCACCACTTAAGATTGCTCTGCCTTTGTTTGACATTACTCATTTGTAAGAGATGGCAATAATTTAAGCGGGACTTAAATTGAGTGGCGTTTGAATATTTGAGTATTAGTTTGTCAAATACATACATGCATTTTTATCCATGTATATATTCGTATACTTGTGTATATGCGTGTATACGTATATTTCGTGTATGAATATACTAGCTTCCGCCCGCGTCTTCTTTCGCGTCCCGTTGGATCCCGTTCATTTTTCAGTGTCAAACATCAAACGGCTATATCTCAGAAACTACTCACCCTAGAGTTTTCGTTCCTCGGGCCTCTTAAGTCATTCTGTTATCCTTAGTTTTCATTAACAGTTATTATCTACCTAATGCATGTTGTGTTCGCCTGTAAAAGGTTTGCGCACTTAGTTTTAAGACCACTAGCTCTAGTTATGATAGTGCTGTGCCCAAATTGTTGGCTTACCTACATAAATAAAGGTATATGTATTGTTCCAGCATGCGTTCTCCCTCTCCCGCGGCGCGCGGCTCTCCTTCCCCTCCCCCTGCCCCTGCCCCTGCGGGGGGTGCGGGAGGGGGAGGGGGTGCCGGGGGAGGGGGGAGAAGAGGCTCCCCACTGAGACATCGACCTAATAATGATGAGGTAACCTATCACGTCTATACTAATAATGATGAGGTAACCTATCACGTCTATACTAATAATGATGAGGTAACCTATCACGTCTATACTAATAATGATGAGGTAACCTATCACGTCTATACTAATAATGATGAGGTAACCTATCACGTCTATACTAATAATGATGAGGTAACCTATCACGTCTATACTAATAATGATGAGGTAACCTATCACGTCTATACTAATAATGATGAGGTAACCTATCACGTCTATACTAATAATGATGAGGTAACCTATCACGTCTATACTAATAATGATGAGGTAACCTATCACGTCTATACTAATAATGATGAGGTAACCTATCACGTCTATACTAATAATGATGAGGTAACCTATCACGTCTATACTAATAATGATGAGGTAACCTATCACGTCTATACTAATAATGATGAGGTAACCTATCACGTCTATACTAATAATGATGAGGTAACCTATCACGTCTATACTAATAATGATGAGGTAACCTATCACGTCTATACTAATAATGATGAGGTAACCTATCACGTCTATACTAATAATGATGAGGTAACCTATCACGTCTATACTAATAATGATGAGGTAACCTATCACGTCTATACTAATAATGATGAGGTAACCTATCACGTCTATACTAATAATGATGAGGTAACCTATCACATCTATACTAATATTATAAAGAGGAAAACTTTGATTGTTTGTTTGCATTGAATAGCCTCCGAAACTACTGGACCGATTTGAAAAATTTTTTCACCGATGGAAAGCTAAACTATCCCCGCGTGACATCGGCTATATCATATTTTCAAAAAAATTAGGGATTCTTACTAAATCTTCAATAATCTAACCCAAGATGTACAAAAATTATCTAAATAAACCCGTGCGAAGCCGGGACGGTGCGCTAGTCATCAATATATATAAAACTCTTTTGAAGCTGACTGACAATCAACGCACAGCCTAAAGTATAAGTTCTAGAGGTGTCAAAATTGGAGGGTAGTATCCTTATATAGTGTAGGGGTGCACTAAGGAAGGAATTTTGAAAAGTCGCACTCTAAGGGACCTGAAATTATAATCAAAGATTTTAACTAAATAATGTGTTTCTCTAATAAACCGTACATGATGGACCCTTCCAAAATTTCAGCCTATATATTATATATTTATTTAACTCTAATACACACAATGAACAAATGTACAAATAAGTGGGTTTAATGCTATAAGCTTTTTCTGACTGCCAACCTTAAAGGTCGGGAAAATGGTTTTAAAAATAAACAGTACCTATAATATGTCAACCCATGTCACGGACAATATATATTCCAAGTTTCATTCAAATCAAATCAGAAGTTTTTGCGTGAAAGAGTAACAAACATCCATACATGTTTGTTTAAAGACTTGTGCGAAGCCGGGACGAACCGCTAGTTTACAATACTAAAGTATTATTATAAATTTGAACAGGATATAGATTACAAACGTCGAGTCCGTGAACAGGAAGATATGAGAGAGAGAGTACTACGTGCTAAGGAAGTTAGAAGGAGAAAGAATGCTGTACTCTACATCAAACAGATGCAAGATAGGTATATATATAATACACTTACATACATACATTATTATTAGTATTAGCTCTGCCTTCCGTGCTGTGGGGTCGTGGGTTCGATCCCCACTAAGAATAAACATTTGTGTTTAGCAAACATGTTTTTTTTGTCTGGGTGTTACTATGTATATGTATGTATTTACAAAAAAAAATATAAGCATTATAATATCAGCAATCTAGTTCCCATAGTACAAGCTTTGCTTAGTTTGGGACTGGAGGGCGTTGTGTTAAATATCCAAGGATATATATGACGGTTGAATGGTTATTTTTCATCACCAACATCAGACATGGTTAGACTAGACTGCTTTTCTCAGTGGGCGTAATGCGGGTAGGAGTCGGTACAAATGAAAACGCATCAAAACAAATCAAACTAAATTGCTACGAGCTAAGCAAACAGGAATAGCAGTTTGAATATTGTACGAGTGTATAACTAGGTAGGTATTCGCAACTACGGCACGCGGACAGTTTGTACGCGACCGCACGGTTCAACCGATGAAGTAAGAATGTGTTGCGCGCCGCCTCACACGCAGCGCGCAGTCGTCGGTTGTGACGTACACTCCGTCGAGCGCCACCTGTGGTGCGCTGGAGTTCCAAATAATCAAATGAGTGACCGTGTTACCAACTTCATTACGACATATATTATTTATTTGGAGAAAAAAAATTACTTTACATTATAGACATTTTACTATCATTTCTACAGAGAAAGAGAAGATAACAAAGACCAGCCTCAAAAAGAGCCCTCTACACCAACACCCAAGCCATTATCCACCCCTAAGCCACAAGCCAAGCCAGCTGAGAAGCCAATCAAGCCAGTCAAGCTATTAGACAAGCCGGAAGACATTAAGCCCGATACAACAAAGAAAACTCCCGAGAGGGAATGTACACCAGAGCCCTCTGTGAGGTCTCCGGTTAAGAATGACGAGGTTAACTCTACTTGTGGTAAGTAAATGAATAACTTACTTATAATCGTTCCTTCTTTTTATTTATGGTCTTTATCCGTCACTAGCGACCCGCCCCGGCTTCGCACGGGTGCAATGCAGTGATGATGATGATGTATTATACATATAAACCTTCCTCTTGAATCACTCTATCTATTAGAAAAAACTGCATCAAAATCCGTTGTGTAGTTTTAAAGATGTAAGCATACATACATACATACAGACATTAGGACAGACACGGGAAGCGACTTTGCTTTATACTATGTAGTGATTTTGACAGACAATTTTGCCAGTGTCAAGTGATATACTAGAAAATATAAGTTAAGTCATTCGTCAAGTCGGCTTTGAAGGCAAAATGGTGGATTTCCCTTCAAAACTTGGAGACGAATTTTCACATTCAGAGAAACCACTTAACATTTATTCCAATGGCTCACACTTTATGTTACGACCTCAAGTATTATTGGTTAAAATTCCACCGAAATTAACTTAGATGTGGTTTAACTTTATTATTTATTTAGAGAATTAAACTATTAAAAGGCATCAGATAATTCATGAAGCCATTTTGGCAAAGTTATCAGTTAAGCTAGTGAAGCCGGCCAAGCCATCAGACCATCAGGAAAGTCAGTTAAGCCAATTGCTAAGCCATCTGTCAGGTAACAAACCAGAAGGCAGTACATACTTTGGTTAGTTAAGAGCCAGTCAAGCCGGCCAAGCCTGTAAGGCATGTCAGTTAAGCCATTTAATAAGAAATTCGTTCAACTATAAGCCAAAAGGCGGTACATACTTTGGTAAGTTTAGAGCTAGTTCAGCCGTCAGTTAAGCCATCTGAGAAGCCAATCAAGCTAATCTGAATAAAACCAACTCTGGCGAAAACAAATAATCAACTTATGTCTACGAAAATTTCTTATGATAATGATGATGTAAAGATAAATCCTAAATGGTTGCCCAGTTATTTTGGTGCAGAATTATTGTTGTCAGACTCTACAATAGTTACATTAAATTAACTTATAACTAAAAATAACACCTTACCCCATTTTCAAACCAGTTTCATTTATTTCAGCGGAAGAATTGACCCCTCCACCGTTAGACCCCCCAACTCGTGAGTTGACTCCCCCTGTGGCCAGTGATGATGAACTGGAACTGATACTCGGAGACATCGACGGCATTCTGTCTGATGATGATGATCTCATCACGAAGCCTAAGGACAAACCTAAACCTGCCAAGTAAGTATTTTATTGATAAGTTTCTCAAAAAAGTTGACCCTCCCTCCTATTTCAAGCAAAGACGACTAAAATGATCAAAGTATGGGTTAATTTTCATATAATAGTTGACCCCCACTTTAGATGATGACCCCCCTCCTATAACAAGTAAAGACGACTAAAATGATCAAAGTATGGATCATTTTTCATATAATAGTTGACCCCCATTTAGTGATGACCCCCCTCCTATTACAAGTAAAGACGACTAAAATGATCAAAGTATGGGTTATTTTTTTATATAATAGTTGACCCCCACTTTAGATGATGACCCCCCTCCTATTTCAAGTAAAGAGACTAAAATGATCAAAGTTTTGATCTTTTTTCATATAATAGTTGACCCCCACTTTAGTGATGACCCCCCTCCTATTACAAGTAAAGACGACTAAAATGATCAAAGTATCAAAGTATAGTACAATTGCTTAGTTTGGAACTGGAGGGCATTATGTAAATATCCATGAATAAATATTTTTATTATGTTATCAGAGCTGAACCGGCGAAAGCGAAGCCAATGTCGGATCTCCGCACCAAGTTGCCGTCGAAACTAACTGATTCTAACAAACCACAACGTCAGAAGATTATATTCACTGACGAACGAGATGAAAAGCGAGATATTAAAAAGAAAAAAGGTAATTAGTTCAGTGGAAGAGGTCGTTTTTAGGGGTAACTCCTATTTGTTCTATTGGAATGTTACGTAAAACTTTTTTATACCATTTCCCCTCTAAAAAGGTTATTTTATTCACTGAAAACAGTGAATAAAAAGCAGTTTTGGTGTTTGAATTTAGAACACACTAATATATTATTATTTTGAATAAAAAGCACTTTTACTCACAGTTTTGGTGTTTGAATTTAGAACACACTAATATATTATTATTTGACCTCCATCTAATTATTGTTTTTGCGCAAGGATAGCATTGGCTATACAACCTCCAATCTTTCTTTTTCTCGTAGTCATGGTATAAAGTATAGTATGCAACTCTTGAATAAAACGGATTTATACCGAGGGCCATGAACCAAGAACCACTCACGTCGTTCAGGATTCTAACACTTGAATCACTCGCTACGCTCGTATGAATCACTCCCTACGCTCGTGACAATCATCATGCACCACTCCCTACGGTCGTGATTCAGTCGCTAGTCCTTCACTTGCTCGTGATTCATTTATGGCCCTTTAAATCCGTCTTTTATTCACTAGTTGCATAATATACTATTATCCCTGTAGTTCCATGGTAGGACTATTGAAACTAGCCCATTAGGGCTAGTTTTCGTTTCAATAGTCCTACCCAAATGGTAGTTACCAGATATTAGGGATAAAAAAAGTTTTAACAGTTCTAGACGTAACAGTCCTATAGAACAAATGGGAGTTTAGCGTTATTAGCGGTAAGGCTGCTTATTGCGTTCTATATATCTGTATTTTTTTCCCTGTATACGTTTGTGTACATTCATATCTTTTACAAGGTTTAGCCCGTGGCTGTGTTCACGTACCGTTGGATCCCGTTAATTTTCCAGGATAAAAAGTAGCCTATGTGTTAATCCAGGTCACGGACAATATATATTCCAAGTTTCATCCAAATAGAATCAGTAGTTTTTACGTTTAAGAGTAACATACATCCATCCATCCTTACAAACTTTCGCGTTTATAATATTTGTAGGATTATTATTATTTATGCTTTTTATATTTTTTTCTCGCTAGGCGAGTAGTTTACGTTTTTCGCGGGCTATTGGCCTATTATTATAATATTATTATTATAAATAATTATATTATTATTATTATTAATATTATTATAGTAGAATTATTAGTATTTATTTACGTAAAGCGAATGATTTTTTTTACAGAGAAGTCGGTAACCCGCAAGCCTGTAGTCAGTTCTACAAAAATGGACGACTCTGAGATCACAGACAATAAATCTAAAGTAAGTATATCAAATAACTGCGAATTAACACATTTAACAATTAAATTGTTACTTATAATGATCTCTTAACTTAAACACTGTTTAAAACTGCTTCGAATTCTTTCTGTCACTATTTCTCAGTATCACTAGTAGTTCGCCCTGAACTGAGATCTCGTGATGGTCGGAGGTTAATAAAATCCAAACAATTTTTATTGACCAATGGTTGCAATAAACTTTGAAAATCGCTTCGAAATCAACGTCTAGCTAAGTACCAGCCTTACTTGAACTACAAAATCATTGAAACTCCAAGAAATGGTAGCTCACGGTATACTGGGTTTTCCAATTTTATAATTTTTACAACAACTCGAAAACTGTTACACCTAGAATCGAAATAAAAACGGTTTTGGAATGTCTAAACAAAACCCTATCATATGACACCCCACTTGATATTATTGTACGACTTTTTTTTTAACTCTCTTCGGACCCTCATAACTTCACGACCCCTTGACCGATTTACTTCATTTAACAAACCAGTAAAACTTAAGAGTACTATCCGTATACCTACCAAATTCTGTGAAGATCGGATAAGCGGTTCAAAAGATCTCGAACAAACATACAAACATGCAAAGCTTTTTTTGTCCAAGTTGTCACTAAGATCTCGTTCGCTTCGCTCACTCGATCAAAAACTAAAAACCCCAGTTTAATTATTGATTACCTTAGGGGGCGTCCATTAATTACGCGAGGCATTTTTCAGAATGTTTCGACCCCCCCCCACCCCCTTGGTGAGATATCGTAAGATTTCCCTCAACTCCCTCCCCTACCCATAATCTCACGCAGACTTCTATTTTGGCCGTAAACGTGCTGGATTATTGAAAAAAAAATACAACAAATACTATTGTCTCAGATTTGGCTATATTTTATTCTAGAAATAATTTTTCATGCAATTTTACACCGTTTTCTGTGAGAAAAATAATTACGTGATATTTGCCAAGACCCCCTCTACCCCCTTAAATGAGATTTGGAAAGATTTAGCTTGATCCCCTCCTCCCCCTAGAACACCTCACGTAATTAATGGACGCCCCTTTAAGACTTCATCATCAAATGATTATGGTAATGATGGCAGTTCATTGCGATTTCTATTGATCATAAACACCATTGAAAGGTCACAGGAAAGTAAATTACACAATGTCATTTACGTGGATGATGTGTTTTATCCAGTTATTCTTATTTAAAAGCCAAATTGGTTCATAAATGACGGATTTATGAGGTAACAAAATTGAGAACCTCTTTGTTTGAAGTTGGTTAAAAACAAGATGTGACTTTTTTAAATTGTGTTTAACTTTTAGCAGAAGTTAAGAGAAGATTATAAGTAAGCCTCTAGATAGACGGGCTCTGATCTGAGTTTAATTTTACAGACGAAATCGAAAGAAGTGTCGAACAAATCCCGGCAAAGGATTATATTCGAAACTAAAAACTTAGCTAAGGTAACATTACTTCTTATAGTAGCTAGATAGATGGCGCTATATCTATTGCATACTAGCTGATACCCGCGACTTCGCACGCGCGCGAAACTTTCCACCAAAATATCTGTCAACCAGCACACGATGAACCTCTTGTCAAAGGCTGCTTTTGGTTTAGAGAGTTCAAGCATTTATATTTATATATATATATATATATATAACAAATTTCATATTTATTCACCTTTTAAACTTTCTCTGGACTTCCACAATTAATTCAAGACCAAAATTAGCCAAATCGGTCCAGCCGTTCTCCAGTTTTAGCGAGACTAACGAACAACAATTCATTTTTATATTTCATTTTTTATAAATATATAGATGAATAGTTGTATCAATATTCTTGGAGATACACAACGCCGTCTAGTACCAAACTAAGCAAAGCTTGTGCTATGGGAACTAGATTGATTCATTCATACATAATTCATTTATTGCTGATAGATTATCTCATTTTTTTTTATAAATACATAGTTTTAGTATTACCCAGACATAGAACAAACATCTATGTAGTGACTTATCGCGCCCGAATACTAAAACGTCACTCAAAATTTAAACACCACTTAAAATGCTATGCTGAGTGGTGGCCATTGTTGTTATTTTTAATTTTAAGATTAAATTTTATTATATTATGTACATATTTTGTCAGAATAACAAAATAAATATTTTCTATTCTATTTTATTCTAAAATTGGCCTGCCTCGTTTTGACCTTACCCGTTAATTTAATAAGAGATGGTAAAAACTTAAGCATGAATTGAATCCAAGTGGCGTTTTAGTATGCGGGAGTTGGACATAAATTGTAGGCTACGATTGAGTCAAATCATCATCATTATCATCATTGGCCTTTGCGTCTTTCACAGACGATTTAAGTAGTGACTGCATTCGGCCGGGGTAAACATTATCAGTCAAATAGATTTAGGGCCGGTTTTTTGTTCTCTAGTTAACTCAACTAATAGTCAAATTTGGTCCAAATTTGACTATTAGTTGACCCAAATTTGACTATTAGTTGACCCAAATTTGACTATTAGTTGAGTTAACTAGGAATCATAAAACCGGCCCTTAGTATAATTATTATATTTTTGTATTTTCCATTCTAAAAAAATAGCTCGATAAAGAGAAACCGGACAAAACAAGCACATTCTCGAGCCGTCGCGTGATCCTTCAACGGAAGCCGAACAACGAATCCAAATCGGTGTTTTCCCGCATCGAAATCACAAACGACCCTTCCAAACCCAACCCTGGGATATTCAACCGAGCTGTCCGAACACTAACAGACCGAACCGAACGAGATTCCAATAGAATTGTTATAAAGAACGATCCTCAAATAGAATACGACTCGAGTTCTGATGAGGAGAAGGTCCTGGATGATGAAGTAGGGAATATAGCTTTGGTGGATAATCTGCCGCACGGTATGACGGACACGAGACTTAACACTCTGGCCGGCGATGTTCAGGTAATAATATTATAAGGGTTTGGTGGTTCGAATGCTTCACTACATAGTATAAAACAAAGTCGCTTTCCGCGTCTGTCTGTATGTATGCTTAGATCTTTAAAACTACGCAACGGATTTTGAAGCGGTTTTTTTTAATAGATGGAGTGATTCAAGAGGAAGATTTATATGTATAATACATGCTTAATATTGTAGAGAAACACTGATAAATTTATAATAATGTAACCCAAGGCGTAAAAAATAGAAATGGTATAGCAAAACACAACTGACACAACTGACAGCTAAACGTAATGATTGAAAATTTGACATTTGGAAATTGATAAGAGACAGCCGTAATTTCAACTATCGTAACAGACTTCCAGGGGCATTATTCTGTATGAGTTAGGAGATTCCTTGCCGTAACCGTATGACGTCACCGTATGGAATGACATTTATGGCATAGGAAATACGGCATAGGCATAGGGCGCTTTCACGCCGCTGTCTTGTCGTGCTGCGGAACTCGCTTGTATTGGTCATAGTGAATAAGGCCCCTGTTGGCCAAAAGGTCATACGATTGGACTGCGGTCAGAGCGACGCAAGTTCAAATCCAAGGCGATAAGCTTCCAGCAACTTTTTACTTTGAATTTTTACTTTTTATTTAGGGGTTTGTAGGGGTTTGTAAGAGTTTTTAGGGGTTTGTAATTTTCCGTGCGAAGCCGGGGCGGGTCGCTCGTTAATATATATTCTAGACATTACACGCACAAACTAAGCAGAGCTTGTACTATGAGAACTAAATTGCTGATTTGTTGAACTTGTAAAGAGAAGTATTTTAGCTATGACTAGCTGATACCCGCAACTTCGTACGCGTGCGTAACTTTCCACCAAAAAGTATCTGTCAACCAGCATACGATGAACCTCGTGTCAAAGGCTGCTTTTGGTTTAGAGAGGTCAAGCTGTATCTAAGAATCCACGTCTTTGATTTCAATAAAATATAGCCTGTGTTTCAATCCGGGAACAGAGCTTCTGAATGGTATAAGTTTCATTTTAATTGGTCCAGTAGTTTAGGCGTGATCCGCTACAAACAAACATATAAACACACATATACGATTTTCGGAATCAGAATCGTTTATTTAGTAGATCTGCATATTTCGTTTATCCATATCTTTAATTTTAGTTTTTGGCTTTTTTACAGTTTTATAATAGTATAGATAGATGAATGATAAATATAGCAGTAAATGCCAATATTGGTGGGTGACATTTATTTAATTTGATGACTCTAACTACATAATCTTCAAGTACCAAGATTAGTCAGGTCATGTAAGAAATCAAGCGTAAAGCGACTGCGCCCTCTGTTTGTTGTAGTGTGAATGCTCAGATATCGAAATTTGAGCATTTATGTTTTGTAATTTCGTCCGTTAAGTAATAAGTAATTTCGTTCGTCCGTTTCGTTAAGAAAAAAAAACTTTAAATAGTTATTTGTTATACAAGAGTGCAAAGTTGCTTTTTAACCGCGTGTTCAATTTTGATGACCGAGCAAGCGAAGGATTCTAAAATTAGAATCCTGAGCGTCATCGAGGGAATCAAAAGAGCACGAGGTGAAAAATCTTTGCACTCGAGTGCAACACGTAACTTTTCATTCCACCGCAGCGAGGAAATGACTAAATGCAAAAAAAAAAGTTTACAATCACAAGATAGGTACTGATATATTCGTCACCATAGAGGTAGCAGTAAATAGGTTTAATGTTTTTTTTTTTAATTCACAAACTTAGTGCACACGATGTTCTAAATTCAATTTACTATATCCTCTAGAGAATAAAAACGGCTTTTGCACTCAGATATTGAAGAGCAAAAATACTCTTTCCGAGATGGTGGGATGAAAAATGGTTTTTTTATCCTCGTAAAGCATATCCTGTAGCGCTAGCAAAAAAATTAATTTAAAGCAACTACTCAAAACTGATGAATTATCCTCATAACTTGAAAAAGGCTGCACCAATTTTCACCAAACATGTCTAAGAACCATCTCAGATCAACCAGCTTTCTTACAAAGAGACAGCATTCTATTCGGAGCTCTATAAAGGCACAGACAAATATACACACAACGCCGCCAAACTTATAACACCCTTTCCGTTTTTCGGTAGTTATTACTACAGAACATCTAATGTATTAATTCTATTGTGTTTTTGTTTGGTACAATAGAATATTTTGTACATTGTACATGTTTTTTTGTACATTGGATACATTGGACGAAAGAGAAAAGGCATCAATGAGAGTAAAAGATGTAAAAAAAATATTAATAAAGACAGTTTCAATTTGTATAACGCTGAGATGTAAGATTTGTGGGTTCGATTCCTGTGTAAGGACATTCGTTTTTATGGTCTATGTTGATACATTTTTATGAATCTTGTGAAAATCATCACACTTACTTTCATTTTCAAAATATTATTACCCAAAATTATATCTCAAATCTTTGCAATAAGATTGTATTTTTGTTGATACTTTAAAATTAATATTTGAACATTCGAAACACCAAACAAAAAACACCACTGTGATATATATTTATGTAAATATATTTTTAAATTATACAATTTATACTAGTTAATTAATATTAAAGAATTTTTGAAAAAAAAAAGTAATGTTTTCACCAAACGTTCTAAAATTAGTTTCATAGTTTTTACCCATATTTTTTTATACTGACATTTTTGGAATATTTTTTATTTACTACATTATTTATAATTTTTGTATTACTATAAATGATTATTAATTAATAAGTTCTATGATTGAAGCTAAAATATTAACCATTGTGATATCTCATCGGAGAGATAAAAACCAAAAAGATATTTTTATTTCGAAAGTTGCTACTTAAAAGGTTAAAACCTATACTAGAAAATAAGAACCTTATCCCAGAACATCAGTTTGGTTTTCGAGAACACCATTCTACTATAGATCAAGTCCACCGAATCACCAACATAATCGAGAAAGCCCTGGAGGATAAAAAAGTCTGCTCTACGGTATTCTTAGATGTAGCACAGGCTTTTGACAAAGTTTGGCATGAAGGCCTTATGATAAAACTACGCGAAGTGCTACCAAAACATTTCGCAGATATACTAGAATCATATTTAACAAATAGAGTTTTTAGGATAAGGCAAGAAGATGCCTACTCAGAAATTAAGGAAATTAAAGCTGGGGTACCACAGGGAAGTGTATTAGGTCCGGTCCTGTACCTACTATACACTTGTGATATACCTGAATTTGAAAACAACACCATCGCAACCTTTGCTGACGACACTGCCATAATGGCTGTGGGAACCACCCATGCAGAAGCAGCAGAAAAGGTTCAGGTAGCAGTAAATAAAATCCATGACTGGACCATTCAATGGAGGATGAAACTCAATGAAGCCAAATCAGTTCACATTAACTTTACCAATAAAAAAGAGCAGTACCATCCAGTATTTATTAACAGCATTCTCATTCCATATGAAAATACTGCTAAATACTTAGGTATGACGCTTGACGCGAAACTTCGCTGGAAAGCTCACGTCAAGAAGAAAAAAGATGAGCTAGAGATAAAATACAAAAGAATGTACTGGCTGCTTGGAAAAAATTCTACTGTAACGGTACAAAACAAAGTGTTACTATACAAACAAGTCCTTAAACCAGTATGGACCTATGGTATACAGCTATGGGGCTGTACCAAGAAAAGCAATGTAGAAATCATCCAACGATTCCAAAACAAAGTACTCAGAGGAATAGTGAACGCACCCTGGTACATACGAAACGACGATCTCCATCGGGATCTTAAAATAGAGTTCGTTGATAAAGTTATACAAAAACACGCAGAAGCTCATGAGCATAGACTTCTTCACCACGTCAACGTCGAGGCTATCCAGCTCCTCGATAACACAAACATAATAAGAAGGCTCAAAAGGCAAAAACCTTTTGAGCTAGTGTAATGTTGAATAATCAGTGATATGTAGTGTGAGTGCAAACTAGTGCCACCTAATAAAGAACACAACAACAAAGTGTCTTCGCCTTAAGTAGTTAGAGACAATAAGAAAAGTGCCAATGGACACATTCTTAGAATAGATTACGTTTAAAAATTTATGTCAATGTAAAATTACTAATTAGCCTGCCTTTTGGCTAGATCGTAATATAATTAGGGTATAAGTATTATCTGTTAGTACAAGTACGCTAAATAAAAAAAAAAAAAAAAAAAAAAAAATTTCGAAAGTTCTTTAATACTCAATAATTATTCGCAAACTAGATTATATTAAACATTTTTTTTTCCTTTTTTAAGTACCTATTGGACTATTTTTTTTTAAACTAATACAATTTATGACTGAAGATTTTCTATTTTATCTGTTTAGTTATCTATTTAAAAAAATACTAAACTATACTATAAATAAACTTGTTTGCGGTAATTTATACAAACTGCTGTTTTGATGAGGGGGGCCACGCTGGACTAATTTCTTACCAATAATAGCTGTTTTTTTTTTCTATAAAACAAGTTGCTCACATTGATAGATAGCTTTGTAATACTCGGGAATGCTTTTAATGCACCCTGTATTTGAAAATTACGATTTAATATAATTTTTTTGAAATTTTAAATTATGAAATGAGAAAACATTTCTTTTGGATACAATTTATGTAACCGTTTGACTACTATGTCTCCGGATGTATACATTTTTAGAATCTGCATAAGTATTGATTTGTAATATGAGCTAACAGGATTAAATAAAATAAAATAATTAGAGGCAATAAAAACTTAAACGTTATAAGTAAAATAAAATCATAAAAAATAATAATGACAGTATAAATTGCGTGGTTCCTCCTTAGCTTGATGCTGTGTTTAAGATGCGTTTTTTACAAATGATTTTTTTTTACTGTTTGGTATTCTATTGCACAAGTGTTTTTTATCAATTACTCTGTACATTTTTGGAATAGCAAGACTGATTTTGTAGCTATTTCCTAACGAAACTAATGTGGTTTTTTTTTTCTACAAAAGAATAATTAAAAACTTTTATGAGTTTTCTTGTAAAAACTTTTTACTTTTTAAATAAATATATTTCTAAAAAATTGTAATGTACAAAACTGTAAATACTCTTCATCGATTAATTTATATTTATTTAGCAATATTATTATTTTAGTGGTACAAAATAAGTAACTATAGTGCATTATGTATGTATACTAAAACTGTGATATTAATGTTAAGATTTTACATATTATTGTTAAATTACGCATGCATCCTACCTTAAAAATGTAAAAACACATGTATCCATAATGATACACAGTCATATTTTTGTGTCGAAACAATATAACTTTGTCTATAAGCTCAAAACTAGCTTTACAAAATGTATCACATTATGTTACATCGGTACATGACTAATTTATCTGATACCTATACACGGTGTAACATAATTACCCTATAAGTCTGAAAGGGGAGTATTCTACAGGTCATGGCAACCAGTGTATGTTCTACGACATTTGAAAATTCGAAAATTTTCATTCATGAAATGAGCTTGTAACTTTTACTTAAAATGTACCTACACACAGCTAGCGTGTGCGTGCGACGCGGTAGGAGGGTACCTACGTGTACGGGTTTACGCAAATAGTAAACAAACACTTAGGGTGGTCGCAAATTTCAAAAACACGAAAAGTTGTACTTTTGTATGAAAATTTCAATTTAGATTTATTGACCCTTTGCACATGTCCAAGCACTCAGGTGGTCGGTCTGATTACGCCCCCTTCGGGCTTATAGGGTAATTATGTTACACCTTGTATACAAGTATCTATAGTCTAGCTCTAAGCATACAATGTAGACCTAAGTAGATGTAAGATTATTCTAAGTATAAAAACAGATCTGAAATCAGCATGGGATATTTTGCAGAGTATGATTTTGGACAAGGAAGAACGCAGCGCGAAGATAACATTTAAAACGACGGCCGCTGCTGAGAATTTTAAGAAGAAGTTTAATAACAAAATGGTTGCCGCCAGCAGACTTACTGTCACATTGCAGTAATTAAAATATATTTACGTTACGTTCGTAGAATATGCAGTAAAAACTAAGGATATGTTAGTAAAAGATGTCTTTTTTTTCCTTTAAATCTTACTTTAAGTTTTCACTTGTAACTTGAGTTCCTTTGTCTAATTATAATATAAAACTTACCAATAAAGTTTCAATAAAATTGTTTTTAAAATACGCAAGTATCGGATCAAAATTACAATGAAAGTCGTCGCCATTAAAAAATTAACGAATAATAAACATTGTAACATTGTTGTTCATTTATAATGAAAATGGTTTTAAAAGTTACTTTGTGTTTCAAAAGTAACATTGTGTTTTAAAAGATACATTGTGTTTTAAAAGATACATTGTGTTTTAAAAGATACATTGTGTTTTAAAAGATACATTGTGTTTTAAAAGATACATTGTGTTTTAAAAGATACATTGTGTTTTAAAAGATACATTGTGTTTTAAAAGATACATTGTGTTTTAAAAGATACATTGTGTTTTAAAAGATACATTGTGTTTTAAAAGATACATTGTGTTTCAAAAGATCACTGTTTTATTTGTAACATTTCTGTTTACCAGTTTCTATTATCACGTATCCAAATGGTCTCTACTTTTGTATGAAGATACAAAAAAATGCACAATTGTATCAAAATTGTTGATTTGAATTAATTACAAGCCCATTTATAATAAGTATCATTTACTTATGTTTATTCGTAATATTGTTTCAGTTTTATAAAACCTAGAACTAATAACTAATGTTATATCTAGTTTAAATATACTAAAGTTAATTTAAATTCATATACTATGTAAACAAACTACATTACCTTAGTAGATTATAACATAAAAAACCTATTTTTGAAAATATACTCGAGTGCAAAAAATTCGAGTCACCGATATACCAATATTCGTGAAACCATGAACACCAACATTAAATGAATAATTATAGTCATTTCACTTGTTTTAGGCTTTGTAGTAAAAAAAACAAGGTCCATATTATAAGTACCTTGATTAAACATTTATAATAATCTATACTATACTAAAAGATACATTATATTCTAATAATCCATCATTCTTAGGGTTTGAGACATTTAATAATAATAAACAGGCCTTTGCATCTAATCAAGTAATACAGAGTCAGGGGTCACTCATAGCTCTCAACGGGATATTATAGTGCCTGGGATATCTAGAATTATGTCAATGATCTAGATTTTTTTTAAACTTAAATAAGTACACAGTACCAATTTCTACTTATATAGATAGCTCGTTGTATTTTTGCATAACTATGTAATTTATAAAATTATGAATATATTGTTTCCAAGTATATTGTCCGAAAAAATATGTATTTACCGGTTCAAATATTTATTATAATAATGTTTATATCATAAAAGTGCTTATTTTAAGTTCCTTAATAAAGCCAGTGTTTAATATTGAAATTACAGTAATAAGTTTTATTAAGAAATATTAATATTAGCAGCAAGGGGCACTTTAAGCAACTAGATATTGGTGCCCACTGTCGCACAAATAGTTATTGTCTATGGCTTGAATGTATTTTGACTTATATGTATTAATATATAAATTTTAATATTAAAGAATAAAATAAAAACATCAATTGTAAGAAAATCTATTCGGTATAGAAACAAACTGTAATTATGTAACCTACTTTAAAACTGTTATTTTTAAGTATTGCATTAATGTAAACGGATATTTTATATTTTTATGTATGTACTAGCATAAAATAATGTATCTTTATGAACACATTAAATAAAATTACACTAAAGGTTTATAAAATTGGCTTAAACTACACTCAATGTAATGACAACGGAGTTTTGTTGTAATAAACTGACTAGAACGCTTTTTGAAATAGTATTTCAACATAGTCTTTTTCGTTTTGCTTTTTTAAATGGCTTTTTTGTTTTTTCTGCGGTAATAAGTAGTAGGTATTTGACTTCACATACTTAACTCTTTGTTTCTGTGCTTGCGTTCCTGATTCCAAAGATATGGGTGTTTATGTTAGTGGCCCGAATTCGTTGCACTTGAGTGTACTTCAGAATATCTATGTAACGCATTTTGACAACTTAAAATAAATAAATTATAATTAATATTAGTTTTGATGTTATTGTTACATTTGTATCATTTAACTTAAATAACTATTAGTTTAATCTTAAATTTTGGTCTTGTGTGGTTTTATTATCTTAAACTAAGTTTTTAAATGTTATCTCTTAAGACTAAGCTAAGTCAAAACTTATGAATAACAGCGTAAAAGTATAACTATATAAAAATATTACTGAATTCATTGTTTTCTTTTCAGATTAATAATTTTACAAGAATGTAAAATCGTTACTATAATTTGTTTTTCATTGTGATTTGTCTTAAGCGAAGGGTAAAGGCAGACAACCCTCTCGCTCGCACATTTCAACATTTTTGAAGATATAATATAACTAAATGTAATTATGTGAAATTGCAGAGCTTCAGGGTCGAGAGAATAACAATGCAAAGGTTCAGTAAAAATATCACATTGATCCAAACAAGTTTTCTAACCAAAAAACTTGTGCCAATGCGATAAATTAAAGTGCACATTTTTTTGGTTAGAAAACTTGTTTGGATCAATGTGATATTTTTACTGAACCTTTGCATTGTTATTCTCTCGACCCTGAAGCTCTGCAATTTCACATAATTACATTTAGTTATATTATATCTTCAAAAATGTTGAAATGTGCGAGCGAGAGGGTTGTCTGCCTTATACATACGCCTTAAGGTGGTACATACTCGATCAATTTATTTTACATCTATAGTAGGTGCCAAATAACACCGCAATACAGGTCATTCACCCACCTTGAAAACGATGTCGCAAAATTCAATTTATGTATGCTAAACAAACAGTACTACGAGATTCGAGCGATTACCGTCTTAGCGACAGGTTTGTATGGAAAGAGACAGAATTAGCCATTCATAAATTAAATTTTGCGACATCATTTTGAAGGTGGGTGAATGACCTGTATTGCGGTGTTATTTGGCACCTACTATAGCACCTTGTTGGTCTGTACCCACCACTTTTAGGCCTTTGGCACATTGAGATTTGTTTAGATAATACTACATTTATAACTACAAAAACAGTCGAGAGCATAAATTCAGGATCATCTATAAAAACTTGAATAACGTCGAAACCATATAATACGCGCAGTGAAATTAATTAATAAATTGTGTTTGATAAACATTTTAATATTCTTTAATTAAATAACAGTAATTATTTAATTGCGTTATAAGCTTAGGTAATTCATGGTTTCCAAAATATTCAAGTTTTTATAAATGCACCGGAATTTTTGCTCTCGAGTGTAGATTATCGTTAGGTCGATCAACATATTTTGTGAAGTGAAAAGAAATTAAATTATAGGTTCAATTACTTGGCAAAATGGATCTGAAGCCAGGGGCATTAAGTTTATTTCTTTGGTCAATTTTCTCTCAGAAAAAATTGTTTTGACATCAACGCATTGTCAATGATTGAATTAATTTATGACTTTTATGAGTATAGGTAAACATTGATTACTAATAAAAATATAAAATACAATGTGGTAATACAATGGGCGGCCTTTTCGCTAATAGCGATCTCTACATACTTCCATTTGTGGCAAAAAACTCACAGATCTGTTGATCGATCTTTAGATAATTCAACAGAGTCGATATCATTGTGTGGAACTTAGTACTGCGTGTTTCGACTAAAAACATTCACAACACAATCCTTACAAACGATTTGTTTTTACAATCAAGAACATCCTTAAAACAATTTGCACAAGGTTCAAAATGTCCAACATGCACAAAGTTTGTCGGTGGAAACGCAAATCGATATCTTCACAGAATTGTGCATGTTTTATTGTGAATGTTTTGCAGTGGAAACGTTCGTTCCACTTGCATTTCTTTACGTTCAAAGAGTACATTATTATGTTGGAGTAGATTATCTTCCTTTGATAATAACGAGGGTGCCTTTTACTGAGAATCTGCTAAAAGATAAAACATTTTCCTATATTTTTTCAATTTGAATTATTCCGCCGACGACCCAACGATAATATGTGATTTGTCTAAAAAATCTAGTATCTCACGACCCAACGATAATATGTGATTTGTCTAAAAAATCTAGTTTATTTTTTAAATTAGTTTGTTCTGTCCCACTGCTGGGCAAAGAACTCTTCTTCTTCCCACTTGTCACGGTCTCTCGCCAATAAAAGACATCTCTATAGTTTTTTTGTCTACCTCTGCGGTGATTTCTAACGAAATGAAAATTATGAACAAAAATTTTATAAGTACCCTCTGTTTTGTTACGCCGTAGTCGGGTAAAAAAATAAAAAAGTACAGATATTTAGTTTAATATACAATACTGATTTTCGAAACAGTAGTAGTTTTTATGGCGCCCTCTTAACATTAATCATAGAACTAATTTTTTTGAAATTAAATGACGGTAGTTCTAACGAAATGCAAGTTTGAATCGAAATGTATATTTTTGCATTTAACTTAGATATAAACAGTTTTTTGTAGATTGTAAGTGCTTTTCAAGGTTTCTATCTGAATTATAATGTAAAAGCATCTATTTAACTTTTTATTCAGTTTTAAGTTAAATAAAAAAATAGATAAGCCTTGCATAAAGCGTAGGGAATTTTTTTAGTTTAGAAGCTTAGGCTGAAATACTCAAAAGTCATTTAAATTTGAGCACCACTTAAAGTTTCTCTTGCTCTGTTTGACATTACTCATTTGTAAGAGATGGCAATAATTTAAGCGGAACTTAAATTGAGTGGGGTTTGAGTGGCGTTTGAGTATTCGCCCATTTGTCTGATTTTTATTCGACTAATGGTTATAGAAAACTAAATCAACATTGTTACGGAAATTCTTTAGATGGTTATAAACAACTGGGTATTAATTAGTATGGGTTCGAATCCCGGCCAATAAATGTTTTTAAAATCATTATTTATTTTGAATAGTGAAAATACCCAGTGAAATTTAGTAATTGTTTATTTTAAAAGCTAAAAAGTTATTTTACATCCTATTTCCATACAATATATTAGAAAATAAAGGTTTTTGGTAAAATTTTTATGTTCGGACGTGCCTTTGACTACCCTTGTAGGAAATCTTAAGAGATTATATTTGCTATTTAAACGTATACCAAGAGATCTCGAAGCTCGTTTCTCAAATATTTGGCTAAGAGAGAAATCTTGTATGGAAATATCCCGCGAATCTTTAACTTGTATGAAAAGTTATATCTTAACAAAATGCTATATAAGCTAATTTGTTATTTGGTAATAAAATAGAATCTAGAACAAATTGTTTTTATTTTTACCTTCCAGGTAAATGAGATCTCAATAATAAATAACGAATATTTAAACTGTGTTTCTGTTTTGTGTATCCCTAATTTATTTATTTTTAAGACAGCTTTGTAAATAAGATTTCATTTTGCAAAGTTTTTTTTTATATTTTATATAACGATAACTGTTATCTAAAATAATATTTTGTATGCGACAAATTATGTATTATATTCATTGTTTTTAAAAATGGCGTCATTATTAGTTTAAAATATTAATATTCATAACAATGTTATGAATAAAAAGTATAATCTGTGATATGCGCGTGCGCAATGAGGACTACAAGACTGATTTTTATCAATAAAACAAAGTTTTCAGTAATACTGTCTTTTATTTATATAAAAACCACATTTTCCTTAGATAATACTTTAATAAATAATTTGATATAAATATATATTAGTTGTGCATATGTAGCAGCTAAATCTTTTACAAAATTATCTCTTATTAATGACAAGAATAAATTACAAGATTGGAAAAGTACCTAATAGTTGTACCTACCTAAACATTCTATAAATCACTACGGTAATTGAGCAAAGATAAATAATAGTAATAAGCTTATTTTTGGAACAAAAACAAGGCACAAGTTAGTAAAAACTAGGGTAGGTCCCATTTGTCCTATGGAACATGACGTAATAAAACAATTTGAGAAAATATTGACCCTATTTGTACTATAGAACAGTTTGTACTTTTTGTCTCAAATTGTTCCATAGGACAAACTAAGTACATATATAAACTTAGGACCTACCCGAAAACTATCACTCACACCCACTGAAGTTTAAAATAAATTCTTGTTTTATCTTAAACACTCAAGTATTTTGTAATTAAACCGGGTCAGTCAAGTTTCAATTATATCTATAAATTGAAATTCTTCAGTGGTATATGTAATGGGTGTAAAAAGACTAGTCCCAAATACTTATTGGGAGGGCAAAAAAATATTCATTGACTTTTCACACAACGTCCTAGTACCAAACTAAGTAGAACTTGTACTATGGGAACTAGATTGCTGATAGAATACTTATATACATTTTTTGTAAATACATAGGTATAATACATAGTAACACCCAGGCATAGAACAAAATGTTTGCAACACACAACTGTTTACTCTCAGTGGGGATCGAACCCACGACCCACAGCACAGAAGGCAGAGATATTACCAAAAGCTGGGACGCCTGTCATTTCATAGAAGTTCCTTACAATAGTCACCATTCCATTATGAAAAACAAAATTTGGCAACTTTCATACATAATGTTTGGCTTACATTACAGCTTTATACTCTAACCCTTCAAAATGTTCGATGACCAAACAGTAATGTATAACATAAAAATGTGCTCACGCATTACGCCTGAGCACATTTGTTCCGTTCCTTTTTCAGAACGCCAATGCAAAGTATTGTATAATATGTAATTGGTTGTTTATATTGTGATGAGTACCGTAAAACGAGGCGACTTTCAAATTACGGGGCGTCTTTGATGATAACAAAACGGAAGACGGGTCCTAGAAATATCGGTATTCGTATTCGGTTTTGTTATCATCAAAGACGCCCCGTAATTTGAAAGTCGCCTCGTTATACGGTAGTTTAATCAATCTTATTTTTGATAGTGGTTTCATTACACCTTGCATTTGAAACTCTAAAATAGATAGTTATGTCGAAAAGTGAGAAAACTGGCGATATTAAAGTATTTGGGCGTCAAACTGAGCAAATTCTTATACCCCTCGGTGAAATCCTCTGGATGGTAGATCTTGTGGGAATGATGTGATACATCTAACGCTGTCTGAGATTGTAAGGCCGATGGTATCTAGAAAAACAAACATTTACAATGTTAATACATGAAGTCTTGTATATGTAGATCTATTTAGGTAGTTTCACTAAAGTCTTGCAAACAGAGTGCTACGTAATCGGGCGTCAAAATGTCAAGCGACTAAATGAAAACGACGTTCAACGCTGTTTAAATAAAACGCAAGCAGATGTATTTATGTTTAGCTGGTTTATATGGTGGCCGTCAGATCAGCGATTACATTTAACAGTCTGTTAATTAACGAGCTGTTAGTTTAACTAACAGAGCATGGTGAAACCGGACCTAAAAATTACTTTATTCACAAAGAAAATTACAACTAATACAGTATTTACAATATTAACAATACATATTTACAAAATACACATGAAACAGTTGAGGTCAACGTCAAACAGTGGAGTAGTCACCCTTCCACGTTTGTATGGAAAGGTGGGCGACTTGTTCAACCTTAAGGCGGCCTAAAAACTCCGTCACCAGAGTTGGCCACTAACTCCTACTACAGTAGGTGCCAAATAACACCGCAATACAGGTCATTCACCCACCTTCACCACGATGTCGCAAAATTCAATTTATGAATGGCTAATTCTGTCGCTTTCCATACAAACCTGTCGCTAAGACGGTAATCGCTCGAATCTCGTAGTACGGTTTGTTTACCATACATAAATTGAATTTTACGACATCGTGGTGCAGGTGGGTGAATGACCTGTATTGCGGTGTTATTTGGCACCTAATATAACTGAAGTGGTTTGAATACTCACAGTGCAAGTAACAGAGAAGTGGTAAGGTTCCACAGTAGGTTGGTACGTGGAATGCGAGTGTATGATGCTGTAGACCGGTCTCCCGAGCTGATGGAACGATGACGCGAGTGGCGAGTCGAACGACCACGAAGTTATGTTGATGTTGGTACGAGGCCATAGCGTTAATGTGTTGTGTGGTGCTCCTGGAACGATTAAATTATTAATTGTTTTTTATTTGTGTAACGAATTTCAAAAAAGAAGTTTTTAATACAGTTGCTCAAAAAAAGGCGTATTGCAGGGACGTATAGCGTTCGGGATGTGGGCTATTACATACTCGTGCTTTTTTTTACCTTTCCCGAGCTAGTGCGTTCTCTTTCCCAACTGTCAAAATAATGTCTATTAAAAAGAAAAACCAACCATGAAGTTTTCACTAAAAAAAATCATAGAACTTTTTATGATTCATACAAATACGTATATTTCTAAAAAGAAGCTACTAATTTGTTTCAATATCAGATTTAATGATTTGATTGCATGAGTTAGGTTAGGTTTCATTTCATTTCATCTCATTAAATTTCATTTTCATTTCATATCAATAAAAAAATTCTACTGAAGACTTGCCTGTATGGGCATAGTTCCCTTTCCCTACCAGAATGGGTGACGAAAAAAAAATCTCTGCTTATATTCTACGGTTGGCGCCATTTTTCAGATATTTTCTTTTTATTAAATTGCTTCATTTTTTCGCAACTGTATTAAAAATAGTCGTTCAGTACACGTGCGGAACCGTCATTGCAACTTGTTCCGACTGTCAACCCTTACCTTCGGCTGCGCCTCGGCTCGGGTAGACATTTGTCGGAACTCTTTGCAATGACAGCCTTTCCGCACTTGTAATGAAATATACTATTAAACTACTGTACCGTCACTGGAAGCTTTATATTGAGAAGGCGTATCCGGTTCCGTCGTATTTCCATTCGTTTTAGTACTTTTTACCCGTGTGTATCCGGTCAAGTGGCGCCACCTGGCGGGTGCGATTCATTTGTGCTTCGTAAAATGAAACACGCCATATTGAATTAATTGGCGTTTTGTATTCCGTCGAAGCAACTTGTGCCCAGAGCTCTCTCTGCCACAACCGTTGCAAATATAGTTTAAATATTATATTAGTATTATTATATATCATATAAAGTAAGGATTATTTCAAATAGTGAAATTCTCCATACTTTTGTTCAGTAAAACTGTGCAAGTAAACTAAGATTAGCATGGCCCTGCAAGGACACGCAAAAGAGGAATAAACTGTAAGTACTACCCTCTATTTTTAATGATTGTACGTGATCAATTCTTTTAACGGTTTTCCGTTCGGATCATGAACCCACATAAGTTATTATTTTAGAAAAGTTAAGTATCCGGTATAATTTATTGTGCAAAAAATTAATTATTTATTTAGAATGGATAGATAGTATGAGTCCGCTTTGGCTGATAAGCCATAATTTGTGGCTGATCCTAAGCGAGTTCAAAGCTGCTCCAGCAGCAACTCCTCCAGCAAATAAAGATTTATCTTATCTTATCCCTTACAGCAGTAGCTCATCGAGCTCATTTTCTTAGGTACTTTAATATTTTAGTTTTAAGCTTACCTTTTCAGCTATTTTTTCTTTATGGTAGTTTGAATAAATGTTTATCTACCCTATCTATGGGCTGTGAGCCCCAGCCTGGCAGAAACTAGTCCAGAATATGGGTGAGTTACAAAACATTTTTACCAATTTTATTACCAGCTATTCTGATAATATGAATACAACTTGTCTTTATGAGGCTTCTATTTACTCCGAAGTTAGTGGAAAGCTTTATGAAAACCACAGACCACATCGTTACCTACGGACGAACTGTAGTAATGTAGTACCTAGTGGTGGGTAGTTATAAAACTGTTTGTAGATGACATCTACCTACGAATGTGAATAAACTAGTGTTCAATCAGCAAGCTGTGTTTCACTACACGGTGGTAGCGATAGAACTGTGATGACGGTCAAAATCAACATCAACTTCTTGGTTTATGACTTTGCAACTTGTTTTTACAATTATGCATTGTCGGTTTAGTAGGACAAAGCTGAAGAACCGAGAGTTTCTAAAGCTACTAGAGGTCCAGTGTTTAGGTAGTACCTCTTGGTCCGAGGTTAGATACGCTGAGGTGTTTAACCATACTCCAGGTTTCATAGACTTGGTAACAAACGAAAGGGGGTAAAACGTATGACACCTTACGTCATCTGGCACACACGGCTCTAATTAAATTAATCAAATATTTTAATTAAATTAAATTATATAGGTACCGTAAACTTTGACAATCTAGTTTATTTATTTTATTTAAAGTAAAGTTGATTTGCTTATAGATGAACATACCTAATACTTCATCAGATCTTTTGTAATTAGTTTGCGGCCACTGAGCCGAAAGTATCGAAATGCGCATAGTCTTTTAGTGGAAGCGTCACTAAATAGATTACTTACCCCTATCTGCCACTTACATATTTGAGTCAGAGCCTTTCACCGCTGCCCTGGAAAAGCAGGGGGTGTCCGCAAAGCCACTCAAATCTGATGGTTTCTCACAGGAGAAATCTAATCAGTGCAACAGCCGCCCTTCGCGGGGGCAAGGCGTTCAATCAAAAGTCTATAGTTCCATCGCGTGAAATGTTTACCCATGATGAGCCTGGTCTCCTAATGCATATGCATGATTATAGCAACACACCCTCGCGGGGTGGATGTTATCAGCGCAAAAGCCGCCCCTCGCGGGGGCAAGGCGTTTGATGGTCTATAGTGCCGTCGCGAGGAACATGCATCCATAAGCCTGGTCTCCCAATGCATATGCGCATGGTTGTAGCAACCCACCCTCGCGGGGTGGATGTTATCAGTCCAACAGCCGCCCCTCGCGGGCGGAAGGCTTTCGATTCGAAAGTCTATAGTTCCATCGCGTGGCACATGTACCTACCAATAACGAGCCTAGTCTCCCTTTGTATAATAATATGCTCTGTTGTAGCAAGCAACCCAACCCACCCTCGCGGGGTGGATGTTTCCATAACAACTTTCAGTACAGGAGTCAGTTGTCCAATGTTCAATACTAGAACTATGTATAACTAGGTACAATCATGAAAGAGATTCATTTCACAACGGGGCTCGCGGCCCGACCGTGGAAACAGCTGAGGTGAGGACGCTCGAATGCTCCGAGAGGAAACCAGAAAGGTAAGTACAATGAATAAGCAAGCAAGCTCGTATGAGTTAGTGGCCAATTCTGGTGACGGAGTTTTTAGGCCGCCTTAAGGCCTCCGTCGTCTCTCAACGACTGCTCTAGAGCCGGGACCGACAGTTTAACGTGCCCTCCGAAGCACGTAAGCGCTCAGATGTTAATGCTACTAACGGCCACCCATCCAAATAGTGACCGCACAGAACGTTGTTTAACTTAGATAATCGGTGAAGATTGGCTAAGCAAGTTATGCCACGAGCGCTTCTTACAAGGACAATGAATGACTCAATGTTTTCGAGCAGGTCAGTTAGCGCACTACCACTCACAGTGGAAGAAAAGACTCTTGTCAAATACCATTTGTTCGAAAATAAAATAAACCTGGGTCCTTTTAACACGTCTGTCTGCAGAAATGTCTGCCAAAGAGCTGCCAGAAATGACTTCAGCCCTCAAAATATTTTCTATACTAAGAAAATTAGGTGGCTCAGGCATTGCGATAAAATTGGTATGACAGAATCGTTGTATATCTCGAAGATTACCTGATAGTATACCAAAAAGCAGACTTACTTCACGAACATGTCAAGGTCGCAGTCCAAACGTTAAATGGGTAGTCAATGTCGAGAAATCAGTCCTCAACAAAAGAGCATAATATATCTCGACATATGTACTTGGAGTCCCTGTGACAACCTAAAATCTCTACCCAAAGAAAAATCTATAAAAATATTTCAGAAAGTTGATCAAGTTTTCAAACAAACAAAGGTAACCGTAAAAGATTTTCAGATAATAATTTAATAATAAATTTTGCCAGCTTTGTTGTTCCTCGATAACGACTCAACCATCGTCAATGATAATGCTCATGAACAGATTTCCAGATCTGTCGACAATGACCTACCTACTGGTTTGGTGGACTGAATTGTCTTTTATCATACCAGCGAACTTTTTGACAACAGATGCCCTCTCGGGCAATTGGTCGCAGGAAGAGCAAGGTCTACACTGCAACCGGAATGAGATGCTGGCTATTATATATGCCCTTCAAAGTCAAATCAATCTTGCAGACCATCTGGCACGTCATCGTCGCCTCCTCATCGAGTGGCATCTACTACCGGCCTGTGTGGACGTAGTTTTTGCAAAGTAAGGAACATAGTAAGTACAAGACCGAAGACATGTATGTCAACAATTATATTATGTCCCGAGACCTAAGAGACCGCCAAACTTTGTTTCACGACGCGTTCAGTGTTCTATAGAATTACCAACTTGCGTGGCTGTTCCCACCACGGTTTCTAGTCCTCAGAGTCTTTGCTCACCTAAATCAGTCAACGGGAATATTTCTCGTAGTCGTCCCCGGTGGGCAATGGTATTTTGGCGAGCCGACTTCAAAGCTCAACCTTTGGCAGCACCATTGACACTGAAAAATCTCCATCGACGTATCGACAGGGCTTCCACCTCCGCTGGTTGACAACATAACTCTCGATGTGTGGAAATATAGGGTGGTCAGAAGCAATAACAACATGGAACACTGAACAGTTATCGTTGCTTATAAATTCCTGGCGGAAGCCTACTCTAAAAACATATGAGGTGGCTTGGAATCATTGGATTTCTTGCTGTAAATCTAATAAAGTTGACGTAAAAATGCCTACGGGGTCACAAATAGATTTACTTTTGATTAACAAGTAATCATACTATACTATTCTTTTACATCAATTTGTAGTCTCTACATCTACATTATGTAACGCTAGCACTTTCAGTCTCTTAAGCTCTCATTTTTTGGTTAAGTACACTCTAAAATCAATAGCTCTATGAAATCCGAAAACTTCCAAGCCACCGGTCTAGGAAATTAGTGAACTAACTTCGCTTTTTAATGGACTATACAGTAGACAGTAGTAATTTGTTTCAAGTATCGCGTCACACTGCTATACTAGTATTACTTTGCTCAGGAATTCGCATCCACGACCTGAACTTATTCTTAAATATCGTTATCACTGCGTTAGATCAAATAGCAGTATCACATTTTGGCCGATAATCCGTTCAAAAACCGACTGCAGGTAGTTATAGACAGTCTGGCTAGGCTGATCATCCTAACTTAACCTTGCTCACAGATCATAATTATAATACTTTACTAGTACTCCGTTAGTATGGATTGAAAGAACTGTTAATCTTTAAATGAAAGACGTTGCACAACCAAATCATTTAATTTGTTTGTTACGGTAAGAAGTATCGCTAAACCTACATCATGCACTGTCATAGCAGTCTAGGTTAAAACGTTGTTTGAACAAGCAGGTATTACAGCACCTTCACGAAGCGTTCGATCTGCGGTTTCTCGGAAGAGTTGGTTGGAGAATCGTTCTCTTGACGAAATCTTGGCCGAGAAAATTAGCGATCAGCTAATACGTTCCAGCATTTTTACAGGCGAGAGATATGAGCAGCAGTCAATCTGAAAGTAGGTGTAACACAATTATTTAAAGCAATAAATAAGCTTGGTTAAAATATACAAATGTATGTGTGAAATAAGATTATGATCATTACATTACTTATGATTTTTGATTGTAGCAAAATGATTAAGCTTATTATTACATAAGTAATTAAAAATAGTAAATGAATATTTTACACTTACAGGTTCAATTTTGGTTTATTCGTAAATCACTTTTACCACAGATTATATAATACTATACTAGTCTTTTACTAAGAGCTAGATTGTATTATTGTATACTTGTTGCTATAATATTTAAATGTCACATTGGCGCTAGGTTACCTAATTATACAAGTGGCGACACCAGGCGATAACAAACAGGTCTCAATATAAAGCTTCCAGTGACGGTACAGTAGTTTAATAGCAGCGTTTTACCTGAAATAAAACGCATATTAAAATACTTACCTCACTGGAAGCTTTCACTTTAATCTCTGCCTGGTGAAATTAAGCCAATGAATTCAATATGGCGTGTTTCATTTTACGAAGCACAAATGAATCGCACCCGCCAGGTGGCGCCACTTGACCGGATACACACGGGTAAAAAGTACTAAAACGAATGGAAATACGACGGAACCGGATACGCCTTCTCAATATAAAGCTTCCAGTGAGGTAAGTATTTTAATATGCGTTTTATTTCAGGTAAAACGCTGCTATTTTAAGTCATTTTTTTAATGTTTTTTACATAAGGACACCATCATCATCGATTTGTTTTAAGTTACCTAATTATGTATTTCGTGGATGTGTTTCTATAGTGAACAATAATCTTCTAAATATATAAAACTCTTTTGAAGCTGACTTAGAATCAACGCACAGCCTAAACTATCATATAACTAAATAAGTCCTAGAGGTATGACATTTGGAGGGTAGTATCCTTATAGAGTGTAGGGGTGCAATAAGAAAGGAATTTGGAAAAGTCACACTCGAAAGCACATTTAGCATTTGCTGAGCGAGTACCCTTTTTACGCATCTGTCTCTATAATTTAATTCTTATTTCATTGTATCTTTGTATATGTTTTTGCGTAAAATAAATAATTTATATTCTTATCTATTCTATTAAAGGGTCTAAAACGCGAGCAACGCCGCCGGCGACGGCTAGTGTTATCTATATAATGTAAATTGGTTATGTAAAACATCTCAGTAGATTTATTTCTTATTTCTCCAAACGGAAAATTAAGTTACATACCTACCTACTATTACATTTACTGTAATGATTTAGTGTTACTAAATTAAGACTATGTAATAAACATCTTTTATTATTTCGGAGGTTAACACTATGAAACTAATTAAATGGACTTACCAATCATAATGAAGTCGTAAGTACAAATATTTCCTGCACAAGTTCTGTTGGCAGTGAGCGAAGCAGGCGGCGTGAACACAGTCGGACCAGACATGTCCACGAATATTGCTTCATTTCTAGAAATAAATATAATAATAATATTCACGGACACTTAACACACCGCCCTCTAGTCCCAAACTAAGCAAAGCTTGTACTATGGGAACTAGATGGCTGATAGAATACTTATATACTTTTTTTTTTGTAAATACATACTTATAATACATAGTAAAACCCCCAAAAAATGTGCCCTTTAATTTATCGCATTGGTACAAGTTTTTTGGTTAGAAAACTTGTTTGGATCAATGTGATATTTTTACTGAACCTTCTCATTGTTATTCTCTCGACCCTGAAGCTCTGCAATTTCACATAATTACATTTAGTTATATTATATCTTCAAAAATGTTGACATGTGCGAGCGAGAGGGTTGTCTGCCTTTTACATACGCCTTAACTATATTCCTACAATAACTCACAAGTAACGTCCAAAGCTGGTTCTGTACAGAGGCAGGTTACAATAAACCCTATCTTCACAGCGATGGTCACGTCTAACTGTATACCGGGTCAGTATTGACTCAAGTGTTGAAGCTGTTAGTGCGTCTAACTTGAGCACCACTACGCCAGTGGAGACCTCTGTGCGACGGTGGGATTCATCGTGAGATACGATTTCTGTGTGCTAGAAAAATTTGGTTATGTTAGTAAAGATAAAACAAAAATTTGATTAGATTAAATATGTAACTATGTATTATGATTTTATTTTAAGTCATAGTGACTGAAAATAAAACGGTCACTCAAATTGAAACACCACTTAAAATTGCTCTGCCTATGTTTGACATTTCTTTTTTAGTTCAAATTGATTATTTCTAGTGGGTTAGGTACAGGCAGGTTAAATTTAAGTGGTGTTTAAATTTTGAGTGACCTAAAACTTAGTCATAGTTTGAGTGACCTGAAACTAACTCATAGTTTGAGTGACCTGAAACTAAGTCATAGTTTGAGTGACCTGAAACTAAGTCATAGTTTAAGTGACCTGAAACTTAATCATAGTTGGATAAAATTTGAAATTACGTACAAACCAATAATGCCTCTGTGTGGATGGTCCTTCGTCCCTGAAGGGTGCGAATGGTATGAACATGATGACAATACAAGCTGCTAGTACTACCGATAGAGGGAGCCACATGCGACGACGTGAGAATAACAACTCTATACCAGACTGAAACAAAAACAAATACCAATGAATGAATGATAATACTTTATTGTACGTAGGTACACCTTACAAATTAATATGCGAGACAGCTTATACAGAAAATAAGATACAATTACGTACAATGGGCGGTCTTATCGCTAGGTAGCGATACCTTCCAGACAACCCTATAAATATGGTTAAGTTTTAAAAGGAATGTTCGCTAGTTATTGACAAAGATTTTCATAACTGATGAACTGACAGACAAGACCCCAAGCGCACAACCCCGAAAAAAATATTATAACAACCCTTCCTTTCGCGGTCGGTGGTTAAAAATAATTCTATGCCTATCTACAAGATGTAAATATGTATAAAAAGAAGGGACGTAAAATTTTATTTACATGAACCCTTGTTGGTCTTAGTTAAGATAACTTGACTTTTGCCCTTGCGTGACCTTTGACTATAGTTACAGGAAGGAACGTAATTTTTTTTATTACATTCTACTTTCTAGGCATACCACCCGCCCGATGGTCAAATGACATCGTAGAACTGGCTGGGAATCACTGGACAAGACTCGCAAGGGACCGGAAAGAATAGCGTAATAGAGGGGAGGCCTATACTCGGCAGTGGGTGCAAACGGGCTGAAATCATGATGATGATGACATTCTACCTTGAGATAGGCTTAGAATGACTTGACCTTTAGTGACCTTTGATTAGTTTTTTGACTGTTCTTTTGACCTTATAATATGTATATACTTACGACAGTAGTACTAGCTATAATCACTAGTCCTATATTAATAAACGCGACTGTATAATCAGGTGCGTCTGTGGGCGTGCGTCCCATCACGGGCAACATGAGCGCACACACGCGCAGCGCACACACACACATCAACAGCACGGGGGGGAGGGATAGCGCTGTTTCTAATAACAAGTGTTGCCATGCTGGAAAATAAACATCGTGTTGAAACAAACGTATTTTTTTTTCGGTTGTAGGTAAAAAATAGTAAATTTTAAGTTGAAAAACTTAACTAAAATGTTAGTTGAAAATAGTAATATTTCTTATGAGACAAAAATCACTATTCCTGTGAAAAATAATTATTAACTAATTAATTACTTCTGAAATTCTTTAAAATTTTCTCGTAAGTGACAATTTTTTTTTTTTTTCGCTCCTCGGAGCAGGCTATAGTTTTAAAACCATACCGCCTAGTCTTACGTCGTGTTTCTTCCCATAAGTTAGTTTGTTTAGGTGTATGTCTCTCGTAAGTGACAAATTCAAATACAGATAACCATAAATTACTTTTTTTTAATTAATTCAGATCCATTCTGGCATGCTCAAAGATTACATCCGAAACTTTATTTCCACTATATAAGATTTATAGCTAGATTTAACTAATAAAAATACTTACCCTGCAACCGCACATATCTAATAACCGTCAATGATATTATCGATGTTGTCGACATCATAAACAGTGGTACTGAGAACAAATATCTTGTAGCTGCGAGACTTTTTATACATAACAGAACCAGTAGAATTAGAACCATTATCAATCGAGTGGCGGCCATGGCTTGTAGTGCCCTTATTGAACGGTTTAGACCACTCTGAAATATAACAAAGATAAATTAAATAGATAGAAGCGCTCGTGGCTAGGCGTTCTGCGCGGTCACTATTTGGATGGGTGACCGTTACATTTACATCTGAGTGTTTCCGTGCTTCAGAGGGCACGTTAAACTGTCCCGGCTTTAGCAGTCGTTAAGCCATGGCGGAGGCCTTAAGGCGGCCTAAAAACTCCGTCACAAGTGTTGGCCAGTAACTCATACGAGCTTGCTTGCTATCAATTAGATAAAATGACATTGTCTAAAAATAATTATATAATGAACCAGCCGTCGCCCGCGGCGTTGCTCGCGTTCTAGACCCTTTAGAGTGCGACTTTTCAAAATTCTTTTCTTAGTGCACCCCTACACTATATAAGGATACTACTCTCCTTTCATACCTCTAGGACTTATAGTTTTGGCTGTGCGTTGATTGTCAGTCAGCTTCAAAAGAGTTTTATATATTTAGAAGATAAAATGAATTCTCTTCTTAATTAAAATACAATTGAATAGTTAGAGACCAAGTTTGCAGCGCTTACAATATGGCAAAATTTTAAAACTAGAAAACATATAGTTGCCAACACCGGCTGTACCGGGAAAACTGTTTAACAACTAGGAAAATTACTAAGTTAAGATCCATTTACAATCTTTTTGGGGCCCATTATTTTATTGCAAACCTATAAATACACATTCATGGACTAAGCAAAGCTTGTACTATGGGAACTAGATTGCTGATAGAATACTTATACAGGGCGTTCCAGGGTTATGCCACATGGAGGGAAAGTATCTTGTAAAACAAAATAACCGTTATTGTATGATACCGATCAAAAGGCTTAAAATCGTAAGGATTATGTTTTCCAAGGCATCTTAAATAAAAAGAATTCCATGAAATTTTACACAAGGATCTAACCCACGACCCACAGCACGAAGGTCGACTTATACTGAGCTGTGAGGTATACTTAGCTAGTTAAAAATAAGTTATAATAATTACTTTTTTAGTTCTCCATGCATCATAAGCTTCTGAAGCGGCGACAGCACCCACTAAATATGGCACCCAGAACATCGGTACCACTATCCAGGCTTCAGATAAATATCTGGAAAAAATAACATGCAAAAAGTTATTATGGGTTACAAGGATTTGAACCTGGCATCATTGATCAGTACGTATTTCCTATGGATATAAGGTGTCAAATAGTCATAATCATAATATTTATTTGCAAAAAATGTAGGTACAATAGTTCTTATAAATAAGGATTAGTGCCGGTCCCTACATTCTGCCTCGTCTGGGCTTGCAAAATTTCAATACACAATAATTAAAAAAAAAGAAAGACATGTCAGTAATAACAAATAAAAATAATATAGGTAAAATGTCCACATTCCTAGTCTTTGCAGTACAGTAAGTGCTTCCAATCCAACTCGAACTATAGCTTTTCAAATTCTATCTTATTTTTTAAGTCTCCAGTCTGCAGGCTTAGTTGTCATGGTCACATTTTAGAATATATTGTGCATTCTTTGTTTTACTTACCTTAATTGTATGGTGGTAGCGATCATAATAGAAGCTAATATTAATGTTAGTACCACACCGGCTACCATCGCACACAAACGTCCTAGTACTGAGTATAACAACTCTTTTATTGTTGACCATCCTGGAAAAATTATACTGATGAAAATTGTACAGCGCCATTTAGCCCCGAACTGAGCCAAACTGGTACTATAGGTAATACAGCTGATACAATATGTTAGCCCCCTTACGATCGCTGCATAACTACAATAATGCAACCCAAGGTGTAAAAAATGAGCTACAAAAATTGAAATTTTTGTTAAATACCCGTGCGAAGCCGGGACGGTCCGCTAGTCTGTCATAAGTAACGCCCAAAGTGTTTAGGTTATAAATAAATGATTTTTAAATTTCATTATTTTGGAAGCCAAAATAGTTAGATAGTCTTATCGAACCCTTTAGGGGGTTTTATTATCCATCAATATGTTTTTTAATGGAACCAAAGATTTGAGCGCAAAAAAAGACGTTCATTCAAAAAAGAAATGTCGTTCATTCCCGTTCGTTCCGCTGGGTCGTTGTACTCGTGGAACGAATGGGAAGATATAGAAAAAAACCCATTCGTCGGGAATAAAAATGATATTTAGAATTGTTTCCAATTTTCCCCTGTAGTAATATCCTTCCTACTAATATTATAAACGCGAAAGTTTGAAGGTATGGATGGATGGATGTTTGTTACTCTTTCACGTAAAAACTATTGATCCGATTTGGATGAAACTTGCAATATATATTGTCCGTGACCTGGATTAACACATAGGGTACTTTTTATTCCGAAAAATCAACGGGGTCCAACGGGACGCGAACGAAGTCGCGGGCGGCACCTAGTATAGAATAATATACTTACGTGGTCCCACCATCCAAATATAGTAAGCTATACTGAGCGATGCTAGTATCACTATAAATATGTCGACAGCGTAGGCCGCCGCTGTTGTGTATGTTATCAGAAATAGGTTTAAGAAGTCATAGTACATTGTTGTAGTTGGGGAATCCAGCTAGAAATATCAAAAACAAATATTAACAAGTATATATGTAATGTTTTAGGGTAAAAAAGAGGCAGGGCAATTTTTAGTGGGGTTAAAATTTGAGTGTCATTTTAATATTCGGACGTTAGGTCTGAAACGTTATTTACATAAAGTTCATGTGTAAATTATTGCCATGTCTTACTAATGGGTAAATAAAAATAATAAATAATAGGTAGGTAAATTTTAAGTGGTGTTTAATTTTTGAGTGACCTTTAAGTTTAAACACCACTTAAAATTACTTTTTCTAAATTGTATTTAATTTACCTTTTGACCACTATATTTTTTTTTTATAATTTGACTAAAGTTTAAATAAAGACTAATTTATTTGCCAACATAATTTTTACAAAATTATTTTATTTTCTGTATGAAATTCTATTAACAAAGAAAAATAACAATAATACAGTATTTACAATACACACATGAAACAGTTGAAATGGTAGCTCAACTCGTTTTTTTATGTACCTACTGTATTTAATTAATTTAAAAGTAAAAATAAATAAATAATATTACCTTACTATCTAAGTTATCCATATTTCCTAATTCGTTGACCAACGCCAGTAACATATTTCCTGCGTTTTGTATAACTCCTGTACGAATCAAATCCGGGTGATCGTATCTTGTATGATACACGTGACCACCTTTAGTGAACGCTATATCTATACCTGGAGAAAAATTAGTGGACGATTAATTCATAGGCACGGTGGACATTCTTATAGAATTCTTATAACCTTACGGCGCTGAGTCATACCAAAAACATTTACATCCTAATCCTATTAATATTATAAACGCGAAAGTTTGTGAGGGTGTATGTATGTATGTGAGGGTGTATGTATGTATGTAAGGGTGTATGTATGTATGTTTGTTCCTCTTTCACGCAAAAACTACTTTTCCGATTTGGATGAAACTTGGAATATATATTGTTCGTCACCTGCATTAACACATAGGCTACTCTTTATCCCGGAAAATCGACGGGATCCAACGGGACGCGAACGAAGTCGCGGGCTGAAGCTAGTAAGCCATAATTATTATTTTTTTAATCATAGACATGTCACACCCTCTAGTCCCAAACTAAGCGCAGCGTGTACTATGGGAACTAGAAACTAGCTTCCACCCGCGACTTCGTTCGCGTCCCATTGATTTTCCGGGATAGAAAGTAGCCTATGTGTTAATCCAGGTCACGGACAATATATATTTCAAGTTTCATCCAAATCGGATCAGTAGTTTTTACGTGAAAGAGGAACATCCATCCATCCATACATTCTTACAAACTTTCGCGTTTATAAAAATAAAAAAAATATAAATAAATAAATATTCACGGACACTTAACACAACGCCTTCTAGTCCCAAACTAAGCAAAGCTTGTACGATGGAAACTAGATGGCTGATAGAATACATAATATACATTTTTTGGAAATACATACTTATATACTTACATACATAGTAACACCCAGACACAGAACCAACATCTATGTTTACAACACACAAATGTTTGTTCTCGGTGGGGATCGAACCCACGACCCACAGCACGGAAGGCAGAGCTACTACCGACTGAGCCATGACGTCTGCCTTATAATATTAGTACAATTTGTGGTTCCACTATCGTACTCCAGTTCAAAAGGGTAACTCCCATTTGTTCTATAGAACTGTAATAGTAGATTATTATACAAGGGGATAAAGCAGTGTCTTCTGTCGCGGGTGACGATTTAAATCGCGAGCGTAACGAAGGACTCGAAGTTTACTCCCGAGCGTAGCGAGGGTGTTAAAAACTTAAATCACCAGCGAAGCGAGGGATTTAAGGGAAGTATCTGGTAACTTCCATTTGGGTAGGACTATTGAAACGAAGACTAGCCCTAATGGGCTAGTTTCAATAGTCCTACCATGGAACTACAGGGATAAAAACAGTTCTATAGAACAAAAAATGTCAATTACCCGTTCAAAACACTATTTTGTTTGTAAATTACCGACCAGCGGCCCTAAGATGCGCACCGCGAGATATTTGTCATGTCGTTCTGTCAAAATGTAAGCATTTTGTACCAGTTTAGGAACTATTGCATTATCTGTGGTACCTAATGGTGTCGACAAAACGCGCCATAATGTACACTTTTGACACTTGTTAGTCGTCGTACCTCTCTGAGGACGAGATAATAGTCATGCAGAAATGTCAAAAGTTCAAAGTTCAAAGGCGCGGTTTCTCGACAACATTACCACAGATAATGCAATAGTTCCTAAACTGGTACAAAATGCTTACATTTTGACAGAACGACATGACAAATATCTCGCGGTGCGCATCTTAGGCCCGCAGCTCACCCTGAATCCCCCCAAAGTCCCGAAACACCCTGAAGTCAGTATCGGAAGGAATGATGCCTGATGAGAAGAGGAACTCCCCCAAACCCTGAGCACTAGGCCGACTTACTGCGCGTCTGTACGCATTCAGGACCCTAGGGTCTGTCACCTGGGGGAAGTCATTACGGATTTATTAACAACTAGGTGCCGCCCGCGACTTTATTCGCGTCCCATTGGATCCCAATTTTCCGGGATAAAAAGTATCTTATGTTACTTCTAATACCTCCAAGAATATGTGTACAAAGTTTCATGATGATCGGTTTAGTAGTTTTCGCGTGAAAGCGTAACAAACAAACTTACATCCACATTTATAATATTTGTATGATGTTTCAATCCGAAGAAATTGCTTTTAAATGGTATAAGTTTCATAGAAATTGGTGCAGTGGTTTAGGCATGATCCGCGAACAAACAAACACACAAACAGACCCACTCGATTTTCGAAATAAGAAGCGTTTATTTAGTAGATCTGCATATCTAGTTTATTCATATATTTAGTTTTAGTTTTTGGCTTTTTTACAGTTTTATAATAATACTAGCAGTCTCACGTGGCGTTGCTCGCGTTCTACCCTTTAGGGCGCGACTTTTCAAAATTCCTTTCTTAGTGCACCCCTACACTATATAAGGATACTACCCTCCAAATGTCATACCTCTAGGACTTATAGTTTAGGCTGTGCGTTGATTGTCAGTCAGCTTCAAAAGAGTTTTATATATATTGATAGATCGAAGACATATAAATAGCACCTTAAAGCTTCATGATTATAAGGTCTAAAATCTGTCATCATCAGTATTTGCGACTAGTTCATACTAACCTGGAATACAGATGGTTTTCCATTCATTCCTGCAGAGTCCAAGTTGACCACCGAAGTCACGCCTTTAGCCCATGAGTGTTTTAAAAACCCGTGTGAAGCCTGTAACCAAATATATGAGTTTAAATAAATAAATATTCTTGGACATTTAACACAACGCCTTCTAGTCCCAAACTAAGCAAAGCTTGTACTATGGGAACTAGATGGCTGATAGAATACTTTTTTTTTGTAAATACATACTTATAATACATAGAAACACCCAGACACAGAACAAACATCTATGTTTGCCACACAAATGTTTGTTCTCGGTGGGGATCGAACCCACGACCCACAGCACGGAAGGCAGAGCTACTACCGACTGAGCCACGACGCCTGTCAATATACACCATGTTTTATGTCTGGAAGAGATCGCTACTGTGCGATAAGATTGCCCATTTTCATATTAATGCAATCTGTTTTGTTTTATTTCATACTTCCGCCTTGATTAAAATCGGATGAAAAGTTGCAGCGTGATTGAAATACAAACATACAAACATCTAAAATCATTCTTACATCTAACTAAAGACCTAAAAATCCAAACATCTAACCAAACATCCAAACATCTAAACATCCAAACATTCAAACATCCAAACATTCAAACATCTAAACATCCAAACATTCAAACATCCAAACATTCAAACATCTAAACATTCAAACATCCAAACATTCAAATATCTAACTATACATCTAAACATCCAAAAATCTAAAATCCTCTTAACATCCAAACATCTAGCTAAACATCTAAACATCCAAACATCTAAAATCCTCTTAACATCCAAACATCTAGCTAAACATCTAAACATCCAAACATCTAATCCTATCCAAACATTTAACAACTAAATATCCGAAGATCTAAACATTTACAAATTGCAGTATTAAAATTAAACAAAAACATACCAACAATCCAATTTCCTCAGCGCCATTGAACAAGAACACAATATTGTTTTGAAGCTTCATCGACCGTTTTGATAATTTACTCAGAACTTCCATCATCACAGCGCAGAACACGGCATTATCAGATGCACCTGTAGGTACGTATGACAGTTTTTAGGCCGCCTTAAGGCCTCCTGTGTGGCTTAACGACTGCTAGAGCCAGGACAGCGTTTGCAATCGTTTGTGTATTTTGTAAATACTGTATGTAATTTTATTTGTAAATATGATTTTAATAAAGAAAAATAAGTTCCTAAAGAAAATTTAAGAGCTAATCATACTTTTGAGATATTTTATCAAACTGACTTTTAACTCAGGTCACAGGTCACTATTTGGATGGGTGACCGTTACATTTACATCTGATCGCTTCCGTGCTTCGGAGGGCACGTTAAACTGTCCCGGCTCTAGCAGTCGTTAAGCCACGACGGAGGCCTTAAGGCGGCCTAAAAACTCTGTCACCAGAGTTGACCAACTCATACGAGCTTGCTTGCTACTTAGACCTATAATTTACGTTAAATACAATCTGATAATGACCAGATTTTGATCAAGGAATCTATAGATTTTTTCATAAGGAATTTATAAAGGAAAATATAGGAAACTAAACCTTCTTACCCAGAGCAAAAGGCACAGAATCGTAGTGACAGTTGACAAGTACAGAGGTCCCCATAGTGCCGTTACTATGATATCCGCTTTCTCCCTCTAACACAGCGATAACGTTCGACGCGTTTTCGTATACACTTACAAATGACGCTGATGTGCTTAAGAAGAAATCACCTAAAAAATTAAAATTAATATAAGTTTAAAAATATAACCCTACTATTACTAGTAGTTCGCCCCGAACTGAGATCTCGTGATGGTCGGAGGTTAATAAAAACCAAACAATTTTTATTGACCAATGGTTGCAATAAACTTTGCAAATCGCATCGAAATCGCCGTCTAGCTAAGTACCAGTCTTATTTGAACTATAAAATCATTGAAACTCTAAGAAATGGTAGCTCACGTTATACTGGGTTTGCCAATTTTATAATTTTTACAACCACTCAAAAACTATTAGACCTAGAATCAAAATAAAAACGGTTTTGGAATGTCTAAACAAAACCCTATCATATGACACCCCACTTGATATTATTGTACGACTTTTTTTTTTACTCCCTTTGGAACCTCATAACTTTCCAACCCCTTGACCGATTTACTTCATTTAACAAACCAGTAAAACTTAAGAGTACTATCCGTATACCTACCTAAATTCTGTGAAGATCGGATAAGCGGTTCAAAAGATCTCGACGAACAAACATACAAACATACAAAGCATTTTTGCCCAAGCTGTCACTAAGATCTCGTTCGCTTCGCTCACTCGATCAATTATAAGCGCGAAAGTTTTTATGTATGGATGTATGTATGTATGTTTGTCACTCTTTCACGCAGAAAGTACTGATCCGATTTGCATGAAACTTGGAATATATATTGTTCGTAACCTGGATAACCACATAGGCTACTTTTTATCCACGAAAAATTTAGATTTTTAGTCTAGTCTAAGTTTTTGAACTATTGCATTATCTGCGGTAATGTCCACAAAATGACTTGCACCACCTAAGATTTTATTTATGTACAAACTAGCTGGTGCCCGCGACTTTATCAACGCAGGATTAGAAGTGCAATTTGCTATGCAAAATTTTCTAGGCGTTTCTGAAGAGTTCGTGTCCCGTTGATTTCCGGGATATAAAGTAGCCTATTAACACATAAGCTACTTTTGGGTGTTACTATGTATTATAAGTATGTATTTACAAAAAATCTAGTTCCCATAGTACAAGCTTTGCTTAGTTTGGGACTAGAGGGCGTTGTGTTAAATGTCCATGCATATTATATTTTTTATTTTTATCCCGAAAAATCCCGGTCACGGGCAATATATATTCTATGTTTCATCCAAATCGGATCAGTAGTTTTTGCGTGAAAGAGGAACAAATATACATACATCCTTACAAACTTTCGCGTTTATAATATTAGTAGGAAGTTGGTACGATAAGTGCAAAAAGGTGGTATGGCGACTTTTTGTTCAACTTACCAGAGACAATCTGCCAGTCAGTAGTAACTCTCTGGTTGGCTTGCATAGCGATGGTATCGACCATTGCCTTCACATCGGCGGTTTTGTTGAGGTGGTAAGGAGTGCCGGCCACTCGCGGGGCTTCCCCTATTATACTGTTTAGGTACTTCCATGCTGTTTCCTCGGAAAATGTGTGTGTGTTCTGAAATAGAGGTTTTATTCATTTAAAAAAGCTGCTTTAATTTTTATTTCATTGATGGCCTCTTTCCTTCATTTCGACAATTTGGCCAGTGTCAAGTGAAACATTTGAAATAATATCAGTAAAGTTATTTTTCAAATTCAAATTCAAATGATTTATTCGCAAAAATGTGGTTACAAAGTTATTATAAAGTTTATGGGCCAACACATTTACTATGACTAGCATGCAAATTATATTATAGCGAAATTATAATACGTAAATGAAATTAAATACTTAATAGGACATACCAAATCACAAACCAAATTATAATATTATAATACAGAAGGCACAACTATAATAGAAAATAATAAATTAATAATATCAAAATGTCATAAAATCCTAAAAATAGTAATGTCTGAAAACACCAAGAGATCAAGTATAATTATTATATTACACTAACAAATTTTTCAAACATGCTTGGAAGTTAAAGCATTATTTTGACAACCTTCTTCGAGATAAATCGAAAATGCAGTACTGGCCAAACACATGCGAGCAGCGGCCGGCATATAAATTACATACCAAACTCATTACTGGTCGTGTTATTTAAAAATGGAACGATCTTTTACTCCATATGACAACCAAGGAGGTAACTTATCAAAGGTTTTATTCAAATTTCGAACAGGCTTCCAAAATAGAAAGCTGATTATTGAAAAAAAAAAACAAATGAACACTGTAACTTCGTTGTTCGTTATTGGTTTTGAAAAGTAATTGTATTTTCAACTAAAAAGTTTTGCCTAGGTACTTAGTTTTAATTTCCGCGCATTATTTGAGAAAAGTACTATACAAGCCTTGGCCACAACTAGGCAATGAAGGACTCACGGATGTGTGTCTCGTGTTCGACTCGGCCCACATTTACACGTTCTTCCCTCATTGCCTCTGTTGCGGGCCGCTGCAGTAATATCAAGTCGGCCATCGTTTGTTTCAAAGACAAAATTGTGGTATTTCCCTTCAAAACTTGGAAACTAATTCCATCAAGAAAACCACTTTATATACATATTTTATTCCAATAGCTCACAGGATGCTATACCACCTCAATTCTGTCTAAAAATCCACTAAAATTAAATAGCAACGCAAGAAGAACCATACAATAAAAGTATACAAAAAGTATATAAAAGTATGATTAATTATTTTTATGTCATTTTAAAATTTTTAGCTCGCTCTTGCTCTAGTCTTTACAGCTTGTTGTCTGTCTCCTATAATTATTGTAACACTTGGCATGCCTCTATTTTTCGTTTCGGTGTATATGATGTTGGGGACTTAAATTAATAAATGAATACTACTTATAATATATACCGCTGACCGTTTTAATTAATAAATAAACAAATAACCAGCAATCAATAGATCAATGTGTAAAAGGGGTACTTACATCCCTAGCTAAATCAGCCTCAGTGATTACTCTCGGCATACCATCTTCAACTAAATGTGTTAGGTATCCAACTAATAGATACCATCCTAATAGGAGTATTATAAGTGTGCCTGGAACCTGAAATGTCATACAATGTGTTAGTTTTAGAGTAATATTAGGTTTTAAACCCAGGTAATAAAAAAATGTTTATGCTAGATTTATTTTTTAAACTTTCTGGGTATAAATTTTAAATAAATAAATATTCACGGACATTTAACACAACCCCTTCTATAGTCCCAAACTAAGCAAAGCTTGTACTATGGGAACTAGATGGCTGATAGAATACATATATACTTTTTTTTTTGTAAATACATACTTATAATACATAGAAACACCCAGACACCGAACAAAAATCTATATTTGCCACACAAATGTTTGTTCTCGGTGGGGATCGAACCCACGACCCACAGCACAGAAGGCAGAGCTACTACCGACTGAGCCATGACGCCTGTCGCGTGTATAACGTCTAATCAATGCCTCTGGTTTTGCGGATGCCAATAAGCAACAGTAACCGCTTATAACCAGGTGGGCCGTATTGATAAATAAAACATTTTACATAACTAGAAGTACCTTAGTCATTTCAAAAATATAGTATTGGTTCGTTTCTGGACACACTGTGCTTGGCAGACAATCCTCTCGCTCGTACATTTTTGAAGATATAACTAAATGTGATTATGTGAAATTGCAGACCTTCAGGGTCGAGAGAATTACAATGCAAAAGTTCATTAAAAATATCACATTGATCCAAACAAGTTTTCTAACCAAAAAATTAATTTATCGCATTGGTATAAGTTTTTTGGTCGGAAAACTTGTTTGGATCAATGTGATATTTTTAATGAACCTTTGCATTGTAATTCTCTCGACCCTGAAGCTCTGCAATTTCACATAATCACATTTAGCTAAATTATATCTTCAAAAATGTTTAAATGTGCGAGCGAGATGGTTGTCTGCCTTATACATACGCCTTAAGGTGGGCTCGATAAGTATGTGATATACCGGTCGTAAAGTTAGTATCAGCAATATCTAAGCCACCTTAGCACTAAGTAAATAAGGCTCTTAGATTATGTATAGCTACATATTATATATAACAGTTATATACATAATAATCTAGAGTTCAAGCACTTTAGCACAATTTTAACTTAAATAAGATACTTATTTCTCTGGTGACGAAGGCCTTAAGGCAACCTAGAGACTCAGTTACCAGAGTTGGCCACTAACTCATACGAGCTTGCTTTTTATGGGTTAAATTTAGAAAAAAAAAATCATTACATTACATCGCGTACAGTGCCTGCAGCCATGCACCTAAAAGATCTTAAGATTAAAATATGTAGTTAAGACCCAGATATTTGTTTCATACACCCATTTAAAACACAAATTAGATAGAAACATGCTTAGGTAATATTTTACTACGCCTGGGAAGACTATGTTCTTAGCATTAAGTGCTCCTAGCACTACTTTTTGTGTAATTTTGAAATATATTAATAAAAATATTATATTTAACCACCACCTTAGGTAAAACCACACAGGAACAATTACAGAAAATAATAAACAACAACTAAAGCAGTAACATTAAGAAATTACGACGAAAAGCATGGTAAGCAGTTTTGTAAAATGCATCCCTAAGTTACATACAAAATGATCAAAATACCGGCACCTTTTCATACGAACTGCGACGGGCCGTACCTACAGACAGAATACTGTGTATTTTAGTCAACTTTTCATAAACCATGAGTATCAACTAAGTAGGGTAGGTACAATTTCATAAAACTATGTGGAAGGTTTCAACGCAAAAAAAATCTTTTCTGTATTATGTTTAGTAAATTCAACATATCATACACTAAGGGCCGTAAGATCAAAAGCAGTTTAAACTATGGGTTTTGCTAACTACGATTACATTTGATCGATGGATTAATATACTGTCAGTTTAAGCTACCGATGGTCGATTAACTACCATTAATCTTATGAAATTATCGGAGACTGGCGGTTAAACTCTATTTCGTGGTTTAAACCACTATTGATCTTACGGCCCTTTGGAGTATATTCATATTGATCTCCTAAATATATCTGTTGTCATCTCTTTTCGTTGTCATGCAAGTGACAATGATAGAGCCTTTTTTTAAATGCAAAAATGACAGTTGAATACGAATAAAGGGATTATTAGATATTATGTAGAAACGTAGGCGTTTGTACCCTACGAATTTTATAAACGCGAAAGTTTGTAAGGATGGATAGATGTTTGTTACTCTTAAACGTAAAAACTACTGATCCGATTTGGATGAAACTTGGAATATATATTGTCCGTGACCTGGATTAACACATGGGCTACTTTTTATCCCGGAAAATCAACAGGATAATCATAATAAGAAGCTAATCATAATTATGAACCTGAAGAAGTCCGCAGCTGGATACCCAGTTTAAGTCTAGGGCCCGATATATACCACAATCTCACCTGATGTTAAGCGATCATGTGGTCGGTGTAGCACGGTTACCTAGAAGATACCTACTTTTGAAAACTTCCAAATTATAGTCAATCGGGAACGCATGGAACACATGGAGTTGGGATAATATCTTCGTTTGAAGGAGCATTCTTTGAAATATGTTGACCAAGGTCAATACCCATGTCCGGTCAGTCATACCCAGTGCTAGGAGTACTGAGGTGAGTTTATCTACGAGATAGCGTTATCAATCTTGAATGTCCAAGATAAACTATTTTTGTGTTAATATTGACGATGAATCGCATTCTTAGTATCGAATTTAGAATTATTTACATCTCTTTCTTCTAAATATATAAAACTCTTTTGAAGCTGACTGACAATCAATGCACAGCCTAAACTATAAGTCCTAGAGGTATGAAATTTGGAGGGTAGTATCCAATAGTGTAGGGGTGCATTAAGAAAGGAATTTTGAAAAGTCGCACCCTAAAGGGTCTAAAATTAGAATCAAATATTTTAACCAAATAATGCTTATGCTGCTATCACGCGAGCAAAGCCGCGGGCGACGGCTAGTTAGAAATAAGACTTAAACCAGCTGTCAAATTGTTCAAATGTTTTTGAAAGTCAATTAAGTAAATTATTACTGTGGTAGTTAACCATTTATTAAACTAACATGAGTATCCCAAAAGCTGTAAAAATAACATTACAAAGACACCACTATCCCGAAAATACACAAAACATCCCAAAAACGTTGTTCAGTTCAACTTACTGATATCACAGGCTCATACAAATGTTTGCCTTTTCTAGTGACCTCGTATATCACCTAGAATTACAAAATAAATATATAAAAACTTATAAGTTGGCATGGCACGGAACGAAACATTCCAAAACAAAGTTGATGCCTTTCTTTGAATAATATTTGGTGGTGAAGTTCATTATTATTTTTTATAAGTATTAATTTTATATTATTATTAAATAAAATCTTCTTCCTGCCCTTATCCCACTAGGTGGAGTCAATTAAATACAATATTTCTTAGATAATCAAATGATTCTGAAATGATGAAAAGTAGTTAGACACAATGTAAAGCGTAACACAGACGCTGAACTCATAACCCTTCTTTTGTCTGTACTAGTCGGGTAATAAGGTGAGTGCGTTGGAAGTAAGTATGACGCCACACTATCTAGTAGTGAGGTGGGTAGCAGATACAAAGCAGAGGCACTTGCCTCAAGAATTTAGTACATTAGACACTAGGGCCCATATGCCGATACAGAAATTACTCAAGCATAGATTTGAGTGATTTTCATACAAAAATCTGCTAAAGTCTAGATCAGTGCTTGAACAGTGAATCAACATACAGTCTAATATAGTTTGTTAGTGCAATTTCAGTGTTTTCCTTCACCATTTATCTGTACAGACTTCAGAAAAAAATTGAGAAAGTCTAGTGAGGCAAACTTCCAACATAATTATGACAATAATAATATGTCATGAGTATGACAATTAAAAGATAAATATTTGCCTTTACATCTATTGAAGATGATTTATACAGCGTCAGGAGGCAACCTATGCCTACACTTAACGACACACTGTAGTGCCTGGGACAATGTTTAGATAAAAAATTGGTTTGAGATAAATCCTAGGGCTGTAATCAAAGCACAAACTTCTTAATTGAAGTATTGTAAGGGGATGTCAGAGGCAAGTCCGAACATGGATATTAATGTAAGTAAATGATATTAACCCGTTGCCAGGGCTTTTCCTCTCGGCCATTGTCGTATTCATTGGTCGGGACTCCCTTGTAAGTGAGGTTCTGAAAATACATTAAGTTTAATATAAATAAAGATTTATAAATTATAATAAATAAATAAATATTCTGGGACATATCACACAACACTCTCTAGCCCCAAACTAAGCAAAGCTAGTACTATGGGAACTAGATTGCTATATATATAATAAAAATATCACATTGATCCAAACAAGTTTTCTAACCAAAAATGGGCACTTTAATTTATCGCATTGGTACAAGTTTTTTGGTTAGAAAACTTGTTTGGATCAATGTGATATTTTTACAGAACCTTTGCATTGTAATTCTCTAGACCCTGAAGCTCTGCAATTTCACATAATTACATTTAGTTATATTATATCTTCAAAAATGTTGAAATGTGTGAGCGAGAGGGTGGTCTGACTTTACCCTTCGCCTTAACAGGTAATGTCAAACAGTAACAGAGATAGATTTAAATAAATTATTTAACTATTCAGCGTTTATATCCCATAATTTTTATTTCTGTTAAATACTCTGACCACGCGAAGTCTGCAGTACTAACGGTAATGGAAGAACATGAAAATCTGTAGTTAGAAGCAACATCTATACTGTGAAAACGATTTTGATAACATACCACGAAAGTGATTATGTAAAGAGATGCTTACAATAAACAAATCATTGGAACAGTTCTGCAGACTTAGCGCGGCCAGACTCTAACATGTGTAAATGAAGTTGATAATTTCAATTTGGGATTAGTATATTTAGTATTATTAGTATGAGTGAGTATTAACATTTAAGATTGATTACAAGTATTAATGAAAACTAAGTTTAAGCCCTGCCCGATAATAAATGTGAAACTTTAAAAGGGTCATCACCATCATCATGACCATCACAACCACCTTATTAAAAAGTAAAATGCAGTCTTAATTCAAATCAATGATGATCCTAGATTTAATGGGTAACTTCCATTTGTTCTATAGAATTGTTACATTGAGAACTGTTAAAACTTTTTTTATCCCTAATATCTGGTAACTTCCATTTGGGTAGGACTATTGAAACGAAAACTAGCCGTAATGGACTAGTTTCAATAGTCCTACCATGGAACTACAGGGATAAAAAAAGTTTTAAAAACAGTCCTATAGAACAAATGTGAGTTACCCGATTTAATGAGCCCAGAAAGTGACAGCAAAAATGTTGTTTTTTTTTATTTTTTGTTTAATATAGCATGTAGTATTTTTTTTTATTGTACGGCTGGATTTATTGCAATGAGTTTTTATTCATTTATTTAGAGTGTAGATTTGATTTACAATTTAACAGCTACTTCAATATTTTTATTGAAACTTCACGACAAGCCAAGATAATTTATAGCATTTTATTGATCTCAAAAACAAGTCACACTAGGACACTGTTAAAACCATAAACATTTATCATTATTGATATGAATTATGTTTGTTACCGAGTCAAAGTAAAGTTATCAAGTAATTACTAATAAAACAATAAATGGAATAGGTAACGCACCTTTGGTAATAAATACTTTTACAACTAAGAAATCCGGTAACTTTTCTTTCCTGTATTTGTGATAATGATTAAATTCTCTGGAGATAGCTTTGATAGCTAAATTACTTTAACTACTATTTTGATACAATGCTAAGACATAGCTCAATAGGTAAACTTAACTCTTGTTTTCTTGTAGTAGGTAGGTAAGTACCTACACCCTTACTGTGTGTTTGTTTCCACTAAAAACATTCACGGTAAAACCTTCACAACAAAATCCTTACAAACGATTAGTTTCTACAATCAAGAAAATCCTTAAAACCATCTACACAAGATTCAAAATGTCAAACATGCACAAGGTTTGTCGGTGGAAACGCAAAGCGATATCTTCACAGAGTTGTGCATGTTTTAGTATGAATGTTTTGCAGTGGAAACGTACGGTTAGGTAGGTAAGTACATTATTGAATTTCAAAAAGTTTTCATTGTTTTGTTACAATATCCGGTAGATGCGGAAGCAAGTATGATACCTATACATGTATACATATCGATTTTTCAAAGATTAGCACTAAGATAACACTGATTCTAGCTAAACCTTTTTGCACATTCATGAATCACTCAACTTACCATAGCAACTCCTCGGTTCTTCTTTCTACCATCGTTTTCGTCTACATTTGCTGCCATTTTAGTTCTAATAATTTATATTGGTATGTAAAACTAGAACAATGAGGAATTTACATTCGTACTTTTTGAAAGAAAAATATCAAAATCCGCGGTACAACCGGCTGGCTAGGTTAGACGGACTGACTGACAGTGACTGAATGACACGAACAAAACATTTGCAAAAAAAATACGCTGTCAAAGTCAAAATGACAATCTGACGTATGTTAACAAAATAATGATACCAGCTCAAAATCCGAACCTCCTTTGCTATATCAAAAAAACTCCTAGGAATCAAACCGGAAATATTTTATAAATAAATAATATGACAGTGTTGGTGCGGCACGCATACCTACTTGGTATTGAGTTGTTTTGCATACCACAGTACCTACCCATCTGGTTTTTTTTTTAATGTTAGTTACCTCAAAACTCCGTCATTTATGAACCGATTTGAAAAATTCTTTTTTTATCTGAAACGGTATGCTTCCAGGTTAGTCCCATGAAATGTTTACCATAATCAGTTCAGTAATTAAGAAGTTAAATAAGAATGACTGGAAAAAACACGTCATACACTTACACGACATTGCATATTTGGCTTTCTTGTGACTTTTCTGTGACTTTTACGATCAATAGAACAGTAAGTAGGTACCTCTATCACGAACAAATCTGACAGTCACCGCGTTAGCGTATTCGAGTTACATTGCGCGTCCCTGCCAACTCAACTGCCAACCGTTGTAGTGTCACCGCGCAGTGTATCTCGGATACGCTTGCGTTACGATAGGTTGGCGATTGTCACATTTATTCGTGATCAAGGCACAGAGCCCCGAGTCTGTGCATTTTTTTTACTTATAGCATATGCAAAAGCATTCGCAAAGCGACTATTCCCAATGCATCATCATCATCTGATGGTAAAACCGGAAGGTAGGCACCGGCAGTCCATAGTTCACCAACCGGCATTAATCAAGCCGGGTTTGGGTTTAGTGAAATGATCATGAGATGGATTCTTGTTATAAGTTAACCCACTTCCAAAAAGGAGAAGGTTCTCAATTTGGTTTTATTTCTTTTTAGTGATTTGGCAGATAAATAAGAGTAACTGGAAAAACGCGTCATCCACGTACACGACATTGCATGTTTTGCTTTTCTGTGGTGTTTACGATCAATAGAACAGTGTCAATGAACTGCCATCATCATCATTTGATGATGAAGGCGTATCAAATTGAAGTCGGTTTTTCCAGTTTTTTAAACTTATAAATTATAATGATGAAAAACTAAAATTGACAACGACCTGCAATAAATAGGTAGGTAAAGTAGGTATAATATAAATAAAATCAATATTGTAATAAAACATGTTTATTGATGGTTTCATTTTGTATGAATATAATGCTCACAATCTAAATACAGTGTAGGTATTATTTTAACTACTGAATAAATTAACTCTTTTTATAATCTCATTGAAAGATTATTATTACATTATCTTACATCGCTCTTTTTACAGATTAAACAATACAGTAATGATAAATTTTATTATAATAACTTGATAGAGTACATTATAATGTATAGTATATTTATAAAATAATTTTATTCAGTTTACCTACTCACAGTCGTCTGATTTTTTAAATGGTTTTAGGTAGGTACCTGCTAGAAGTATTCCGATCATCGTAAAAAATGCACTAAATTATACACGTTGTACAAGTTTTTATTTAAATAATACTACTGAAATTGTTTGTAATTCAAACCTAAAACTAAAATGTTTACAATTACTAATACTATTTACAATAAAATCTAAACCAGATCTCAGTACGTAGGATAGCTGGTACTGTGCTGAATGATACAAAATATAAACCTATTTTGTTACAAAAGGATTCAATGGTCACAGGAAAATTAAACCTAAGTACTAAGATAACATAAATAGTGATAGGTACCTAGATACATACATAAATTAACTAATGGTAAATCACAAAAAAACTGAAGCTAAAATATAATAGTAGTACCTACATGTTTTAGAAATACACGACTAACATATCTATTTTTACAACATTCACAAACATATATAAAATGGTATTCCTAAAACCAACGATTCAAAAGGTTGAGGGGGATTTTTTTGCGATTGCTCATTTAAAAACAATGATATAATACCGCGAAATTATGACTCAATTTTATGATAACCTCATTAGGATTTATCATTATTTACTATAGTCACTGTTTTATTCCACTAGCTAGTAAATTTCACATAGTTCACTGAGGAAAATCCCACTTCTTAGTGTAGCAAATGACAAGTAAGACGGCGATTAAAGGAATGAATACTCATTTCCATATTTAAGTTAAAAGTACCAGCACCGGCAGCAAAACTTTGGACAAAGTCTATGAATAATCCTTTGCTTTAAAGGATTTAGGAAATACAACACTAGGGTGATGGCGGGAGACTATCGTCACTTTCAAGGTATGTGACGTAATTGTCTTCACCGGGGACGTGCGGCGGCCGAGGCGGTGGCAAGGAGGGAACATCATAGCCATGCATCTGGAATTACAAATAAAAATACAGTATCCATGGAAATAATTTACATAAAATATACAAATAAAAAAACCAAACCCTACGTGCGGAAGAAGTTATACTTCGAGTGCCACGCATTCACTCTCGCTCTGTGTTTAATGTGAAATTAATTCAGTGTTTATTTTTATGTACTTAACCAATATACAGTACTAAATTTTCACTTCGAAATAAAAAGTTGCAAAAAGTCTTTATTGTTGGTTTGGATTTGAACTCGTATCCCATTGTCGGTCTGACCGCAGTCCGACGGTATCACTCTTCCGCCAACAGAGCTCTGCTCCTGATGGTTGAAATTACGGCTATGTTTCATTTTATTTTGTTTGACGCTGTCAGTTGGAAGTCGTATAACTTCAAAAAATGCTGAACACTGCCATCTATTATTTTATTGTAGCATTTGTAGCGTATTAGTCTCTGTCTATTTCTATTCGGGGGGAATAGAAAGAGACAGAGACTATGTCTTCCCGTATAACGCAACGTTGTTGGAAGTCGCATTAGAAGTATAACTTCAATAATCAATATCTACTTGACCAATAATAACTATTAAATATACTATACAAAATTAAATATCCACCGATATTTGTTAGAAGATAATTCTAAAGTTTTAATTTACCTGATTGACTAGCTGCTGGAACGCCGCGCTATGATGTGGCGCCCTATCCAAGTCTGCATGGAGGGCAAAGTCCGAGAGAGCCTTCCACGGAGGCTGGTATGCCGTCACCTCGAGGGCGAGGGAGTTGGCCTCATGCCGCACCGGTGAACCAGCCACTAGTGGTACTCCCATCGACATGTATCCGAGACGACGGCCTTCCTGTGAAAAACGACAGTCAGTTAGACGAAAGTGAACGTTAGTTTCTTATAATAAATTACGTCAATACGACCGTATAGAACGACAACCAGGTTCTTTAATTTTTATTAATCAATCTTCCACTTAGAAAAACTGTTTCGTTCCTCTTTGGTATTTGAAACTCGCATCTTGAAGATTTTTATAGAAATCACAAAGCAGAAAATTAATAATTATAGTAAGTATAGTTACAGGCACATGAGACTTCAAGATCTTTACGTCTCAGAGTGATGGACGCAGTGAATTGCCTTACGGGGCACGTCCTCATTGGACTTGCTCTGTGAGGTAATGCATTGTTGCATATAGGCAGAAGTTACCACTTTACATCAGGTGAGCTATCAGCTTGATCCATTACTTTTATCATAAAAAAAATTTTAGGTAGGTATCCGGGCCAAGCCATAAGTTGAAAGTTCTTCTGGGTTTAGTCACGTAGAAGTTAAATTCAGTTTTTAAGACATATTAGAAAGCAATCTCATGAACTTACAATTAACCATATCCCTTCACATTACACCAAACATTTCAAAAAATACCATACATAATCAATTACCACCTTCTCCTGTTGCATCTGCATTTTCAGCTGAATAGTTTTCTTCTTGTCTTTGCATCTTTTGTTTTGAAACCACACCCTGATTACTCTCGGACTGAGACCCGTCATCTCCACCAGCTGTTCTTTCATCAACGCGTCTGGGCGAGGATTCGCGTTGTAACACGTCCTAGAAGGAAACCAAAATAATAACCGATCAGTTACTATTCTTACTTATACTTGTATCAGTTACTAGATACAGCTAGCAATTTATTTATTTATTTCATTAAAACACCAATTAATTAATTAATTAAACACCAGACACAAATTAAATTAACTTGAAATGATTTACTGTTTTGATAATTAACGTTATCTAAGTGATTACAATGATGATGATGATGATGGATAACCGTAATTTATCCAAAGAATTGGTAATAAAATATAGTGGCAGCTGGCAGCACCATATCAACATTGTTTATTTTTTTAACTCTGTAGTTTTTTGAGGCAAACATCAGCTCGAGTATTCTGCCAAGGTTTAAAAAAGTCTGTATTTCAGGTATTTTTAAAGTTTTTATAGATTGTTTTACCTGAGTGTATGAAGCTGTTTCTCGTTGAGCACCGTTCGAACACGCGTGGGTTTCCCATCGGCTGCCGCGGAGTTACGTGGTCGACCGCTTTTGTGAGAGCCTGATTCACTGCCAGAGTCTGAAAAAAAAATATTCATTTTTTTTATAATCTTACAACTTAGGTAGGTACCTACCCTCTGCGTCTACATACAAGTTTTACTTAGTTAGAGCGAGGAGTCAAAGCATTGACTCTACAAAGGTTTCGTTACAAAGTAGGTACGTCCTAACTAAACTACTAGCTAAACAGTATTTTTATTAACCGACTTCAAAAAAAGAGTAGGTTTTCGATTCGGTTGTATTTTTTTTATGTTTGTTACCTCAGAACTCCGTCATTAAATGAACCGATTTGAAAAATTCTTTTTTTATCTGAAAGGGTAAGTATTACTAGAAATGCTTCCAGATTGGTCCCATAATTTTTTTATCAAAATGTTTGGCAGCTAAATAAGAATAACTCGAAAAAACACGTCATTCACGTACACTACACTACGTATTTGATTTCCTGTGACGTTTCTGTGGTGCTTACGATCATTAAAATAGTCCCAATTAACTGCTATCGTCATCATCATAGTTAGGTAGGTAGGTAATATCAGAAAACAATACAATAAAAAAATTATGCTAGTTAGTCCTATCCTAAAAGGTATCTAGTAGGTACTACCTAGGTAGGTAAGTACCTATATTTCTAGCTAAAGTGCTAACTCAGTGAGGAAAGTGGTCCTAAGCCTAGATCCTTGGTTTAGTACCACTTTCGTAGTGATGTGACCACTTTTTAAATAAGTTGATGATTATGTTTTACCTACATCAAGGATTATCACATCCTACAGTACCCCGTTCTTTTATTCAAAAGTAGATATCTAACTAGTTATAGATAACTATAATTGCTAAACATGAACAAATTATTCTGTATGGATTAAGAGAGGTGCGAAGTGGTATTAGATGACACCGGCCAGGGCTTAACTACCCCTTGACCATCACGAAGGGTTAATTGCCTTATAATTCGATTGAAAATTTAAAATGATAATTTGCATCACAGTAGGTAGATACGTAGGTATAATCTTCGTAGCCAGTTTCGGTCATGCAACATTATTTCTCTCTCTGTGGTCTCATGGCAACGCAGGTAGGTGGATAGCAAATTATATAGGTAGGTAGGTATACTAGGTATAGGAGCATCAGTGATACACACACATAGAAAGTCAAAGCGTCGTGTTTTGGCAATTTTTAAGTATATTCCAAGTATAAAAAAAAGTAAAAATTATTTTTTGCTGGATGTTTGATCACAAAAATATGTTGGATCCATAGAGTTTACTATTGTCTGTCCATATTTTGATTGAAGAGGCTCGATCCGGTCGCATAGTGGGCAAGGTGTCAAGTATGAAGCAATTTAGGTATCGTATCTACACACGTATCTATTGGTACGTACAGAGATTCCCAGAACTAATAACTGAGCGAAACACAAAAATCACACCAATATTGGTTCATCATATCTCATTACATAGCGATTACCTATCGTAATCGTATCATTCGTCCATCGATACCTACCTACTTAGTACTAACTAAGATCTAGTGATGTGCACCGTGGTTACCGCATCCGTAAATACCCAAAATTGTAGTGCTAAACAAATTAGTTCGTTAAAAAAAAAACATTTGTGTAATTCACACGTGGTAGAAATGAAACCTTCAAATCACAACGATACTAAAGAAGTTTTCACTTCAAAAAAGTTGCAAAAAGTGAACGAGTTTGCTTGAGACTCCATTCGATCCAATCCGCTAGACCGCTTGGCCAGCAGTCTCCTTAGAATGCGCACGTAAATTAGGGATCTCTCTTCTCATTTGCTTGCTTTTTCGTTTCATCGACTTTCAAATCACAACGGTGATAAAGAAGTTTTCACTTCAAAAGCTCGTTTTCAACAAAAGAAAAAATATGAAACAAGCCAATGGCCCGGTTTAAATACGAATTGGATGAGGAACCGTTTGTCCCACATGTTGGGGGGACGAGCAGAAGTTATTTTGAAACCTACCCATTCGTCCCACCAGTGGGACGACGCAGCGGACGTATCCTTATTTACTGCTCTTTCGTAGTCTTGCATAGATCATTGTATGAAAACAACTCAAATCTATGCTTGAGTAATGATTTCTGTATCGGCATACGGGCCCAAAAGTGTTGAACGCATGTTGCCTTACAGGAAACGTCCTCAGCGGACATATTCTCGCACATCTTTCAAAATAAATATAGAATTGCCTATTTTTTTAAATCTACTTTCTTCACGTTATTGTAAGGAGGTACATCACTACCTTACATTCGTGTACTCGATTGTAATCGATTTGCGATGCAGTGATTACTAGATAACGCTTTGAACTCCGCCGACAAAGCTTCCGCCGCCTTTAATAACGCCGCTCAGGTGTCAATTGTTTTTTTATCGTTTAATTAACAGTTTTTCTAAATTTTTTTGATAGGTTTTGTTGGCTTTTAAGATCATCTAGTCTAAAAGACGATTCTAAATGATCCTAGTGACATTGGATAGTGGTTAATTTTTGAGTTTGAAGTATCTTGCTACCCTTTCAATCTTCACCTATATCACAGATCATAATATATAATACTATACTAGTACCGGGTCTATATAAATTGTTTTTATGAAGCTGGTATATCTGTGCAAAAACGATAGAGTAGTCTAACTCACTGCATGATGTGAGTTGTTGTTGTTAGTTTTTCGTAGTTGTTAGACTCACTATTGTTGTTGAAACATTTGTTGGCGCTCTGCACTTTGCACTTTGCAGGTAACACTCACCTGACATAGAGCCGAGCTCGGGGTGATGTGAGTTGCTATTGCAAAGTGTTGTGTTGTTGTTAGACTCACTATTGCTGTTACAACACATTGCACTCTGCAAGTAGCACTCACGTGACATAGAGCCGAGCTCGGGATGATGTGATAGTTGTTGTTGCAAAGTGTTGTGTTGTTGTTGTGGTGTTTCTATGTATTATAAGTAAGTATTAAAAAAAATGTATGTATGTATTCTATCAGCCATCTAGTTCCCATCGTACAAGCTTTGCTTAGTTTGGGACTAGAAGGTGTTGTGTTAAGTGTCCGTGAATATTTATATTTTATTTTTTTGTTAGACTCACTATTGTCGTTGCAACACTTTGCACTCGTAACACTCACCTGACATAGAGCCAAGCTCGGGATGATGTGAGTTGTTGTTGCTAAGTGTTGTGTTGTTGTTTGACTCACTATTGTTGTTGCAACACTTTGCACTCGTAACACTCACCTGACATAGAGCCAAGCTCGGGATGATGTGAGTTGTTGTTGCTAAGTGTTGTGTTGTTGTTTGACTCACTATTGTTGTTGCAACACTTTGCACTTGTAACACTCACCTGACATAGAGCCGAGCTCGGGATGATGTGAGTTGTTGTTGCTAAGTGTTGTGTTGTTGTTAGACTCACTATTGTTGTTGCAACACTTTGCACTCGTAACACTCACCTGACATAGAGCCAAGCTCGGGATGATGTGAGTTGTTGTTGCTAAGTGTTGTGTTGTTGTTTGACTCACTATTGTTGTTGCAACACTTTGCACTTGTAACACTCACCTGACATAGAGCCGAGCTCGGGATGATGTGAGTTGTTGTTGCTAAGTGTTGTGTTGTTGTTAGACTCACTATTGTTGTTGCAACACTTTGCACTTGTAACACTCACCTGACATAGAGCCGAGCTCGGGATGATGTGAGTTGTTGTTGCTAAGTGTTGTGTTGTTGTTAGACTCACTATTGTTGTTGCAACACTTTGCACTTGTAACACTCACCTGACATAGAGCCGAGCTCGGGATGATGTGAGTTGTTGTTGCTAAGTGTTGTGTTGTTGTTAGACTCACTATTGTTGTTGCAACACTTTGCACTCGTAACACTCACCTGACATAGAGCCGAGCTCGGGATGATGTGAGTTGTTGTTGCTAAGTGTTGTGTTGTTGTTAGACTCACTATTGTTGTTGCAACACTTTGCACTTGTAACACTCACCTGACATAGAGCCAAGCTCGGGATGATGTGAGTTGTTGTTGCTAAGTGTTGTGTTGTTGTTAGACTCACTATTGTTGTTGCAACACTTTGCACTCGTAACACTCACCTGACATAGAGCCGAGCTCGGGATGATGTGAGTTGTTGTTGCTAAGTGTTGTGTTGTTGTTAGACTCACTATTGTTGTTGCAACACTTTGCACTTGTAACACTCACCTGACATAGAGCCGAGCTCGGGATGATGTGAGTTGTTGTTGCTAAGTGTTGTGTTGTTGTTAGACTCACTATTGTTGTTGCAACACTTTGCACTTGTAACACTCACCTGACATAGAGCCGAGCTCGGGATGATGTGAGTTGTTGTTGCTAAGTGTTGTGTTGTTGTTAGACTCACTATTGTTGTTGCAACACTTTGCACTTGTAACACTCACCTGACATAGAGCCGAGCTCGGGATGATGTGAGTTGTTGTTGCTAAGTGTTGTGTTGTTGTTAGACTCACTATTGTTGTTGCAACACTTTGCACTCGTAACACTCACCTGACATAGAGCCGAGCTCGGGATGATGTGAGTTGTTGTTGCTAAGTGTTGTGTTGTTGTTAGACTCACTATTGTTGTTGCAACACTTTGCACTTGTAACACTCACCTGACATAGAGCCAAGCTCGGGATGATGTGAGTTGTTGTTGCTAAGTGTTGTGTTGTTGTTTGACTCGCTGTTGCCGCTGTTGCCACTCGTGTTAGCGCTCTGCAATCAAAGCTACACTTTAGATGGCGCTGTTAGTTCAACTGACAAAAATAGCAGGATTAATGTTATATAGTTTGCTTCAATATTTTTTTAGAATAGACTTATTAAAGATTGAGTACCTACCTAGTGTGTGGGGTTAGTTTTATGGTCTATTCGACCACCAACAAGAGTAATTAGGTAAGTTAACATTATCATCATTTTGGATGATGAGGACAAAGTTTTATCTTTACAGAAAAGAAAGCAATAAGTATTCTTAATTTAGGCATTTTAATCTCTACTCTACCTAAGTACTCTATTTTAAACCATAAATAGATACTTATACATCTAAGTACAAAATTGTTCTACATAGGTAGTTTGTTTTCGAAAAAGACGCTTTCTTCATTTTAATCGACATTAATAATTACTTACTTAACCCTGCATTTTTATGTCATTTATTTATTCTTGATGGGGTCATTCTTTCCCCTGCCGACAGTCGCCCTGGTAGCTAAGGGGATTTTTGGACAAAAGTTCCAGCAATCCCCTACGCAGGGGATTTAGTCAGGGGAAAATTGGAATGAGCCTTCTTATGGAATTATTCTTTACTTAAACTTTACGTCCGGGATTTGCTGTTCTGGGATTAAAGGTAGTTGAATTCAGATAAATGCCACAAGCTCCTAGGTTCAAGGTTGGTCCACTAGGCCCTAGGTCCTCCATCAGTCGAAGAGTATCAAAAATGTTTACTTACTAAGCTTCGTTTTTGTCTTTTCACTTCTGAGCCCTAAAACGAAATGGGCTAAAGTTTTCAGTGTGTTTTACGGAATTATTATCAAAAATAATACATCAGTGTTTTCAAAACTCACCTTCTCTAAAACATCGTGGTCTTCTCTACAGTATAAAGCACCTCCCTCACGTAACGCAAATTCGTCACCTGTAAAAATGAATGAATGAATGAATGAAAACGCTTTATCTAATATCTATAAACGAGCAATTCTTGTATATATACCTATATAATCTGAATCTAATCTGAATCTCCGAAACGGCTCCAACGATTTTCATGAAATTTAGTATACAGGGGATTTCGGGGGCGATAAATCGATCTAGCTAGGACTCACTTTCAGAAAATGTCGTTTTATTCGTGTTTTCAAGTAAACACATAAACAGAAAAATGTGATTCTTCCCGACATCTATTGGCGAATAATAATACTATTTTTTGAAGTTATACTTCTAATCGTTAATAGATGGCAGTGTTCAGCATTTGATAGATGTCACTACTGAAATTACTTGAAATCAAATGAGCATAGAACCTTTTCTAACTAAATAACTACTGCATATTGGTTATGTACCTACATAAAAATAAATACTAAAAAAATACCGAGCAAAGCTCGGTCAACCAGCTGGTTGTACCTACATAAATAACACCGAAACATATTCTTGATATAAAACAAAACAGGTTGCATTAAATGTACGATGGGCGGCCTTATCGCGCAATAGCGCTCTCTTCCAGGCAACCTTTGGATGGAGAGGATTTGAATAAATTTAGAGAAGGGGTTTATAAAAGAGCATTAGTTTTGATTTATAATCATACAGAACTTTTGACGATTTAAAGTGGTCAGTGAGATTCTCTTCTTCTTCTTCTTCTATTTAGGTCTCTGTCCGTCATTTTGACAGACAATGAATAAAAGCATTTTGGGTAATACTGCAAAGGCCATTAAGACAAAACTTATTTATTATTTATTTATTTATTTGTTTACAGACAAGCAGCTTTCGCTGATGTGTCTACGTCAGACAGTGTTAAAATTTTGTTGAAATTATAGTCTCTTATGTTTGGTAAATTCTTTTGAGCACTGATTTATTTGTTCGAAGCCAGATGTCTAGTTTGTTTTTGAATGCATTGACGGAAGTAGCAGTAATGACGTCATAGACGAAACTTGAATTAATTATTGACTTTTTGATATTCTGACTCAAGACTCTCTCAAAAACTCAGAGCGAGCAATTTCAAGTTATTTTCTCTTTACACTTACCTATAGCTAGGTATACGTCTAAACTAGACAACGTGTGTATGAGACGTGTATGAGACTGACCAGGAATGAGTTGTCGTGCGCAGGCGCAGCACCGGAAGCAGTCTATGTGGTAGATTTTCGTCTTGGCGCGCATCACGAAGTCGTTTTTGCTGAAGGAGGATCCGCACTTATCGCATTTCGTACCAAATAACCTGAGAACAAAGAAACAATGAGTTACAGGGTGTTCCAAAGTAAGAAGATTCTTTTGATTGACTCTGAAGTGCAAGAAATATAGGTAAGGCCGAAATACTGAAACGTCTCTCACATTAAGGCACCACTTAAAATTGCTTTGCCTCTGTTTGTCATTACTCGTTTGTAAGAGACGGCAATAATTTAAGCGTGAACTTAATTTAAGTGGCGTTTTAGTATTCGGCCATAAGTCACGAAATGATACTCCTAATCTAAGTGTGCAATTTGGTTTGGGAAAAAGATGAACGTATAAATTAACCTTTTTTTTGTTGTTTCGGTCGTTTCGGACAATCAAAAGATTTGACACGTTGTCGTTTCAAAGTGCAAAACGTCAAATTCTAGGTACATACTTATAAATAATTGTTAGTCTAACAAGGCCAGAGTCCTCTGAGTAAGTTGCAAAGGCCATAATCCAAGAGTTGAGTTGGCTCTAGCGACTCTAAATTTCCAATAGAAACAAATCAATAGTGAGACTATGGTATTTATTTCTCATGTTTTACATAATTATATTCATAAGGCACAGATTAGAATTACATCCTACCAAAGTTGAATTCAATTCAATTCATTTATTTGCATAAAAATATGGTAATATAAGTACAAAGATGTAAAAGTATAAATAAGTGCCGCATATTTTTACCAAAGTGATTGGCGTGCAAAAGTTTTTAGGTCATCAACTAACTACTAGGTTCGATAAAACAACACACTAAAAGTCATTTACAACAAAAGTACCTACCTATTAATAGTTGTAGAACGACACGAACCCTTCTTAAAAAGTCAGAAACTGAATGAAGTAGGTATAAATAATTAGGTACCTTCTACCACCTTTTTATTTTAGAATCATGAACAAAACTGTATTTCAAAACCATACATCAAATCGAGACGCATTCATCATTTCAACGCCCAAAACGCCGTAAAAGCCTCCCCCGGGTCATCGACCGGCACTTAGGGGATGAAACCACCCCCTACCCCCACCTCCAGCCCCTGGCAATATCGCTAAAAGCATCGCCTATAGCTACAGTTGCGGATAGGGTTAGGGTGTGCAGATTAGAAGGTATAGTCGCCAAATACGAAGTTTGAAGGTAGTATTGGACATGACATGAGGCAGATATTATTGTTACCTCTCTACCTAAGTAGGTAACTTCATAGAGTAAGTACATCTTGAAAACTAAAATACCTAAACATATTTTTGCAATGTTATACCTATACCACAAGAATTCACTTTATAGGACACCCTAACCGATATATTATGCGCTCCACTCCATCCAAAGGTTGTCTGGAAGAAATCGCTCCCTAGCGATAAGACCGCCCATTGTACGTAATGTAATATAATATAATCTGTCTTGCATATTAGTTTGTAAGGTGTACCTACTTACGTACAATATAATATTTTAATTCATTAATTCATTCATTCATTCACTTTTCCTAATCAGTACCTAGATAATTAAAAAAACATACCTACGGTAAAGTTACCTTGTGGCTTTTCAAAAAACAAGGTGCCAACTAAATAAACAAAATACTCCTAAAGTTCCTTTAGAAAAAGAAGACAGTTTTCAGAAGTATTTTTTTTTCACACTCTGTTATAAGATTGATTGTAGAATAACCTACTAGATAAGTTAAATTTTTAACCTTACTGACCTTAGTCGCCTGCTTACATAATAATATAATGAAAATAACGTTTTTGATAAGAAAAAATACCTAATTATATTTTATGAGTTTTGTAAAATATAAGATTTGGATAATTTAACACAAAGATTTTATCGGAGATACACTTTCCTTTGATTTTTACCGACTTTATCAATAAGAATAGTTTTATGCATAGTTTTGTATAATTAAACGTTTTTCTGAATCTAAAAAAACAACTATTAGACGCTATGTTGCTCTTTTTTTAACAGACGGGCTTAATGCTAAAGCATTGTCTTCCATCCAACCACAGTGCAGTTTTGTTTCTACAAATAATAAAAAAGTATAAAATCCAAACCAAAAAGAGTGACATTTCAAACTAGATGGCGCCACAGGAAAAATTAGAACGCGCTATCGTTGCGTTTTGGCCAGAAGAAGGCTTGAACATCATTGCTCACGTTTTATCATCATCTATCAGCCAGTCCAAAAACTGCTGGACATAGGCCTTCCTATGACATTTTTAAAGCAAATTCTCACGAACTGTGATGATATTGCATATACTAATAAAATTTCACTAGAAAGACAAATTACAATAAAAAGTGTGTATAGATAGGTACTTACTGTAATCAAAACAACGTCAAATTTGTCAAAATTAGCGGATACAAAAGTTAAAAAAGGTTTAGTTTCTATGTTTAGCTGGCAAGCAAATGACTTATTTTATTTATTTAACAAACCTCAGAAGACAGAAAAAAGTGAAATAGTGAAATGTAGTGAACAAAAAAGTGACAACAAAAAGGACTTGACAAAAGGACAAGCCTCCAGTGCCAGAACAAAATTAAAAAAAAAAAATTAGCAGTGAATTTGAAAATAAAGGTTATCGGATAGATAGATATTGTAGATTTCTCTTATATCATCATAATTTGTTTCTGAGCGAATTCGCAGGCTACTTTGTATATAAATAAGCTAAAAGTATTTATTTGATTGTATTTTTCATATAATTATTTAGTTCTATTTAATATTTAATTCTACTGTTTTTTATTTAAATTCATTATTATATTATGTTATTCCAATTTAATTTTAACTATTTATTGCAATGATTTTTATTTATAGCGAATAAATTATTGTCTATGTCTATTTTGTAGAAAATGACAATAAATAGAAATATTATGAAAATGGCAATCCATGCTTTGAATCTCTAATACCATCATTCAGACCTCATACTGTATGTAGGTAAGTCGTAAAGCTTAGCGGATACTAGGTAGAGCTACCTATTTACATTCGCCGTTTGAGAATACCTATTTGTTTATTTGTACATCTGTAAATAGCCATGACAGGCACCCGATACCGTAGGATGGTGTCAAGTTTCGCTAATTGTCGGGTCACGTGAGGGGTTCACAAATATATCGGGTTCTGCATGTCTAGTACAACTGTTATTATCATTACTTAAAGGTAGGTATATGCGAAAGGCATGGAAAGGCCCAAAAGGAAAACGTAGGCCGGCCAAGGGCCGACGACAACGCCTATAGCTGGAGAAGACTGGATTCAAGTGGAAAAGAATAAAAAGAAATGGAAGCAGCTGGAGAAGGCCTTCACCAAGGAGGTGTCCTTATCGGAACAAGCACACATTCAAAAATCGAATGCTACTAAATTTATTTTTTTATTTATTATTTTACTTTTTTATGCAATGTTTTTTAGAAATAAGAAAATATACGACTTTTTATTTATTTATTTAAGTACATAATATGCCCTCAAATAGTTGGCGTTCTGTGTTTCAACTAATTGCAGCGTACAAGCTTAGGTACCTTCGTATAACAGTTTCGGTCTGAAAAACACGTGATTATTGTTTCTAACGTCATCCTCATACAATTTAGATATTTTTTTGCTCTAAATTAATTGTGGAAGTACATAGTTTCCTTCTTTAGTGCACCCTTAACTTAACTAATCCGTTAAGTAGGTAAATAAAATAAAGGTTAGAGTGACCATGATTGGTATAATAATTGAGACATTTTGTATATTGGTATTATTATTTTAGAAAATATGGTGGTGTTTTTCGTAATATGTATTTATTGAAAATTGCTTAATAAAAATTGTAAATTTCATTTTGTTATATATTCAAGTTACAGGACCGTAAGGAGTGGCACAAACAAAGGGAGGCCTATACCCAGCAGTGGGTGAAGTCGGGCTGTGGATGATGATGATGATGATATATTCAAGGTGAGCATGGATGGTAAAATTACTAGATAATTTCATTCCTAAGAAATCTGAAACAGTCGTGCTTTCTAAGTAAAAGGGCGCGGATACAAATGTTTACAGAATAACAGAAAAGCGACGGCTGAATTCAGAAAATGACAAAAATAGAACAAGAAATAAAACTGAGAAGTTGAGAAAAGAAAACAATTTGAATCGGAAATAATGAGACAAATACAGGAAATTATCTTCCTTGTTTTATAAAAGAGACTTCCATGGGATGTTTTGTGTAAACATCTTCGTCCGAGCCTGTTTATTTTTCTACCGTTCGGAAGAATTACGAATAGTTTCTTGTTTTTATTTGATTAATTATCTACCTAAGTAGGTAGGTATGCTAGTTAAACTTTTCATTCTAGAATTTATTTTTTATTTACACTTAAAAAGTGTACAAGTTAACGGTAGGTACTTTTAGATCGTGTTACAATCAAAACTTATAAAATGTAGGTATAACCTTGTAACATAATATTATAAGAAATGTAGGTGCCAAATAACACCGCAATACAGGTCATTCACCCACCTTCACCACGATGTCGCAAAATTCAATTTATGAATGGCTAATTCAGTCGCTTTCCATACAAACCTGTCGCTAAGACGGTAATCGCTCGAATCTCGTAGTACTGTTCGTTTACCATACATAAATAATTGAGTTTTGCGACATCGAGGTGAAGGTGGGTGAAAGACCTGTATTGCGGTGTTATTTGGCACCTTTATAGGTCTAAAGTTTGGAATGTGAAACTTCGAAATCAGTAAATACTCAAACAAACCAGTTGAACAGTGGAAATAATAGAAAGGCGTCGATACCAACAAATTTCACAACGTTTACCAAAAACTAATACAGAAAAATAAAAATGTAATCGAAAACCCGCTTATCCGGACCGGTGTAAACGGGAACAAACATACCATAGACGTATCGGGTTCCAGCCGCCCGCCGCGCTGTCAGACTGACGTTTGTTTTGGCGCCAAAATACATAATGCTCAGTCAAACTCAGTTTGTTTTCTCTTCGGCACATCACAGTATAGAGTGACAAGCGCTGTTTGCCAACTGTACATTCAATTTATGACTTTATCTTCTATGATATTAGACTTTATTTCAGCTGACAGAGCATGCAAGGAGGTTGTTTTTAGAAGTCGGATAGTTGAAAGTATATTTGCATTCGTGTAATTCTATATTTTTGCCGCGAGAAATGGAAGGGTGAAAAGGTAAACATTATGCGCGTTATTTTAGTGAATTCATCTTTGGTGTCTGTGTGTATAAAAAGTGGCGCCGACATGCTGATGCTATGATTGACGTTCGGTTATGAAATTCTTATTTTCTTTTGCGTTGATGAATTTAGGCTTGTGTAAGCATAGAGTTCATAATAGCGAGTTGTTGAACTTTGAGTTTAAAATAACGGGTATTTATTCATACTTATCTAGCGGTCTCTCTATTGCGTATGTCGTAAACATAGTAAGAAGGTAGATAAATATAAATATTTTACCAAAAAAGGATGGGCAAAGCCCTGAGCTTAGTTAGTAAGTCACTATAATTATATTGGTTTTTTTGTTAAGTAGACCATAAAATCGATTATAGAGCTTGATGCTAAGTACGTGAAAACTGTGAAACGAATGATGGGTTAATAAAAAGTGGAAGAAAAATATGGAAGCTCGTTATTACCAGTTAAAAAAATAAGTTAAAAAAAAGTGGAAGGGAAATATAGAAGCTTCCATTTTTCCTTTGACCGGATAAAATATATTGGGACATAATGTCCCAATTGACACTTTTGATTTTTATGTGACGTACAAGATATCGTCCACCTGCGTACCTAGTATAATCTCTCTTGCAGTAAGTCTTCCCATCTCTCACGAAGCAGGTACACGACTCGTCAAGGTACTGCCGGCACTCCTGGCACTTCAGACAGGCTGCGTGCCACTCCAGGTCGGGCGCTACCCTCAGGATGTACTGATCGTGGATCTGGCCGCCACAGCCCACACAGAGGGATAACCGGAGCTTCTCTGGAACAAGGAGATCTTTGTATTAGATGCTGAGTAGTTGAAAGAAACTGAAGAAAGAATAATCGTTGATGGTTTGCAACTATTTATCTTTTCACTTTTTTTATAAAAATTGACGATACTAGTAAATGGTCGATTTGATGTTGAGTGGTTATTTTTGCACTGCAAACCAGTCCTTTGTGGCATATTAACGCGTCCATCGCTCTCACATTTAAAAAAGCACTACTATATAAATCATTATTTAAAATAAATAAGAAAATAAGTAAGGTACACACTATAAAAGAATGCTAAAGAAAACTATCATCATTATTAAATTTTTCCCTAAGCACGTTCGAACTCGTCAAATTTAGGTTTGCATTATACTCCCGAAACTAAAATAACTCGGATTGAAGACTTTAGTTAATGTTACGGTCTTTTTTTTGTCTATACAAGGTGTAACATAATTATCCTATAAGCCCGAAGGGGGCGTAATCAGACCGACAACCTGAGTGCTTGGACATGTGCAAAGGGCCAATAAATCGTAATTGAAATTTTCACACAAAAGTACAACTATTATTAGTTTAGAAATTTGCGACAACCCTAAGTGTTTGTTTACTATTTGCGCAAACCCGGACACACGCATGCACACGTAGGTACCATCCTACCGCGTCGCACGCACACGCTAGCTGTGTGTAGGTACATTTTAAGTAAAAGTTTCGAGCTCATTTTATGAATGAAAAACTTCGAAATGTCAAAAGTCGTAGAACAAACACTGTTCGCCATAGACCTATAGAATACCCATCTGGACTTATGGGGTAATTATGTTACACCGTGTATAGATAATACACGGAAAATGCTAAAAAAATAAAACCAAGCTCTCGAGTTCAATTGATCGTCTGAGTCGCAAATATGAAAAATAGAGTACCTACATTTTGTTATCTAAAGAAAACTATAGTCAGTTTCACGTGTTAGATAATTTTTCTATTTAAAAACCGTTTGTCATGTATTTTTCTATAGCTACCAAATAAGTGGGAAATAAACCGACAACTTATTAATATTCTCTCATGATGTGTCAATAGTTAATAACCGATATATTCTATTCACTATCTACTTTTAGTTACAACAAAGTACATACTACAAAATAGACCATTTAATGGGTGTGACCTATTATGTCGTTTAAATTGTTATCAGAACATGAAAATAATTACATTAGTGAATAAATTAATTAAAAAATAATAACGTTTTTAATTTGACGTATATTTTAAATAATAGTTAAAAATCATAATTCACCTGCGCATTGTGAGATTTTTTGAAGGGGCGTATATTATGTATAATAGCGATTTTAAAAGTTCCTCGTAAGTAGCTAGAATTTTTTATTTCTACATTATTACTTACGAACATTTTCTCAAATTAATAATACAAAAATCATTGTCACCCCTTATTTTTTTTGTTTTATTATTCTCAAAAACTTTAAAATTACATTGTTATTTTGTAGCCAGGTAGGTAATTCTGAACTTAATTTTGACATCACAATAAGTACCTAATATTCTATAGCAATCTAGTTCCAATAGTAGGTACAAGCTTTGCTTAGTTTGGGACTAAAGGGCGTTATGTGATATGTCTCAGGAGATGTAGCATGAAGATGTAGGAGTGTGATGTAGCGCCATCTATCTCGCTACATGTCCTAGGACAGTGTTTCCCCAACATTGTTCTGCCATGGCCCGGTAATTTTCACACTGCCTTTTCGTGACCCACTTAATACTTTGAAACACCCGCTGGTTTCATTGTAAAATACACTCGAGAGCATAGAAATCGCACATAGAGGCATTTTCCTACATTTTAATTTCGACCCTTATTTTTTTTTTAAATTAATGTGATGTTGCAAATATAACTTAAATTAAATTGAAGTACACACTGTTAGCTTCCTAAAAACACAAAATGTCTAGCCTTGACCTTGGAAATCATAACAGTGGCAACTAAACAATAGAATGGCCTAAATTAGCTCGTTTCAGGTAGCGCGGTTTGTGGGACTTTGAGCAGGTATAAAACGGTAAGGGATGATTGAAATGACATCATTTGCATACCAACTCCCAGTCAGAAAGGTCCTTTAACGAATACGTCATCTCTCTAAACAAGAAAATGGATACCACACCAGAAGCAGCGTCTCAAGTGGTTGCACTTATCGAAGCTGGACAGAACCAAAGTCAAGTGGCTCGTCAATTAAATTTGAGCAGATATGCTGTTGGACGTGTATACCAGCGATATCAGCAAACTGGTGGCTATACCAGGCGACTAGGAACAGGCCGAAAACGTGCGACAACACAGCGCGATGACCGTTTCCTTGTGAATACATCACTACGAAATCGCCGGTTGAATGCAGTTCAACTCGGACAGCAGCTCCAGGAAGTTAGAGAAGTGGAAGTCAGTCGGTGGACTGTTAGAAGAAGACTAGCCGAAGGAGGTCTGACAGCGCACAGACCAGCAACTGGCCCAAAATTGACCCCAGCGCACAGACAAGCACGCCTTCAGTTTGCTCGAAATCACGTTAATTGGACTATGGATCAATGGCAGGCAGTCCTCTTCTCCGACGAGTGCAGGATGTGCCTTCATGGTAACGACGGACGAGGTAGAGTCTACCGAAGATCCGGTGAGCGTTTTGCTCAATGTTGCATCTCCGAATGGGTCGCATACGGCGGTGGTTCGTGTATGTTCTGGAGAGGCATTTCTCTGGAAGCGAAAACCGAACTTGTCTTCATCACAGGGCCCGATACCGACCGTCGATCGGGTGGATTGACTTCCCAACGTTACGTCGAGGAGATCCTGGAAGAACATGTTGTGCCCTTTTCTGGATTTATCGGCGAAAACTTCGTTTTGATGCAGGATAACGCTAGACCACACACCGCTGCTATAGTACGCCAGTACTTGGAGGAGGTTGAAGTACTCGTTATGGCGTGGCCTGCTCGGAGCCCAGATCTCAATCCCATTGAGCACTTATGGGACGAACTAAAGAAACGAGTAAGATCCAGAAACGCAGCGCCTTCGAGTCTCAGAGAGCTCCAAACCGCGATCAAGGAAGAATGGGACAGCATACCGCAGGATTTCGTCAAAAAATTGATTTCTTCAATGAAACACCGAATGGAAGCTGTTATTCAGGCTAGGGGAGGCAATACCTCGCATTAATAAATCGATGCATTCACAAATTTATTGTTTTTTTAACCTTTTATACCTGCTCAAAGTCCCACAAACCGCGCTACCTGAAACGAGCTAATTTAGGCCATTCTATTGTTTAGTTGCCACTGTTATGATTTCGAAGGTCAAGGCTAGACATTTTGTGTTTTTAGGAAGCTAACAGTGTGTACTTCAATTTAATTTAAGTTATATTTGCAACATCACATTAATTTAAAAAAAAAATAAGGGTCGAAATTAAAATGTAGGAAATTGCCTCTATGTGCGATTTCTATGCTCTCGAGTGTAATACACATTGATAGTAAAAATGTTTTATTAATACTAAATATTTTGCTATCGCCCATTTGGTCACTACAAGAATGCTCCCGGATGACTGTAAACATAGAGAAGTGGCGAGATATTGTGAGGCGTGCCACAGCCATTGATAAAAGTAATACAACACTGCCAAGAGTAACAAATAAAAAAATAAAAAAAAAATAAAAAAAAAAAAAGATAAAGAAAGATTGATGGGCGAATACTCAAAAGCCATTCAAACCCCACTCAATTTAAGTCCCGCTTAAATTATTGCCATCTCTTACAAATGAGTAATGTCAAACAGAGGCAGAACAACTCTAAGTGGTGCTCAAATTTGAATGACTTTTGAGTATTTCAGCCTGAGTCATTAAATTTTAGTGCGCAGTATGGTTGCTTCTTATTTCGCGGAAAATGACAATAGTTTTATCCTAAGGTCTGGTTCCAGTTCAAGTTGGTTACTATATATATTTTTAAGGTAAACTATATATAAAACAAGGCGAGAATATTCTACCTAGGATAATATTACACAATTACTAGCTGTCGCCCGCGGCTTTGCTCGCGTGCAACCCTTATCACTAAGGGGTATGAAAAATAGATGTTGGCCGATTCTGAGACCTACTCAATAAGCCCACAAAATTTCATGAGAATCGGTCAAGCCGTTTCGGAGGAGTACGGGAACGAACATTGTGACACGAGAATTTTATATATAAGATTATTATATTATTGTTTCAAACACTTCTAACCCATCCAAAACCTCAAAATGTCTTTTCATAACAAGATATGAATAATATATTCTAGAATCGATAAAGTGGGCGTGGCTAGTCTGACCACACCTTGTTAGCAGGAGTTGAGGGCATAGAGACATCTCATACGCCATCTCTCTCTTGCGTGAGGAAGTTCCTCAAATTGTCTTTTGCCTGTAACACGAGACCAGTCTTCGTAGACAAAGGTCAAAATAAGATAAGATTAAAGAGATAGATTTTGAGGTAAGATCTTTACTAAAAGCTAATTCTGTGTTAAGAGGTAGTTTCTAAATTCTTTGGTAAAGGACAATAGTATCGATTCGCTTGTTGCATTTTTCTAAACTAACTTAATTTGACAGCACTAAAAATGTTCCCGTCACTTTCTCATAAACTGAAACGACAAGGACGGCTATAGTTTTAGAGCTGTCAAATTAGGTTAGTTTAGAATAATTCAACAAGCGAATCGATACCAATGAGTGATTTATTTACTTAATAACTAGGTACCACGTTGACAAACCAATTACACGTACCTATTATTATAGACACAAAATTGTAAATAATATTATTAGGTATACTTACACCAGCTGATACCCGCGACTACGTAGGTAGGGTACGTGTACGTAACTTTCCACCAAAATATCTGTCAACCAGCATACGATGAACCTCGTAGCAAATGGCTGCTTTTGGTTTAGAGAGTTCAAGCTGTATCTAACAATTTACGTATTTGATTTCAATGAAATATAGCCTATGTTTCAATCCGGGAAAAGGGCTTCCGAATGGTATAAGTTTCGTTGAAATTGGTCCAGTAGTTAAGGCGTGATCCGCCAACAAACAAATAGATAAACAGACAAACTCGATTTTCAGAATAAGAATCGTTTATTTAGTAGATCTGCATTATTTAGTTTATCCATCATATTATCTTTAATTTTAGTTTTTTTTTTTACAGTTTTATAATAGTAGGTATAGATAGATAGATCAAAGCACCGCAATGCAGCTGAAGACCTAATGAATACTGCCCCCATATCGTAAGCTCTGTACCGTAAAACGAGGCGACTTTCAAATTACGGGGTGTCTTTGATGATAACAAAACCGAATACGAATACCGATATTTCTAGGACCCGTCTTCCGTTTTGTTATCATCAAAGACGCCCCGTAATTTGAAAGTCGCCTCGTTTTACGGTACTGTTTTCGCTGCCCAGCATAATGTCAAGTGACGTGGCCACAGATATACGAAAACAAGAAGTTTTTGACGGCAAAAAACGCGATGAAACGCGCTAATGTCACTATTTAGTCACAGAATACTTATGATTTAGTATGAAAACCGTTCAGAAAAGTTTTTATGAGACATCAATACCCGCTCTGTGCCTGTTAGGTAACAGCTAAGGTTCTCGACCTCAGGTATAGTCGTAAACGCCTTGACTATCGGTTAATCTCGTCATAATCCATTGTTCAGCGTGCGTTGTGCACCGTGACGGGACGGACTACTGCAATAAGCAGCGAACAATTTATAACTTTTTATGCTTATTTTTAGTTGAAGCTTATTTCGTTGTTTCATTTTTCTAAACTAACCTAATTTGACAGCAATCAAATAATTGATACATTTCAGTTTATGAGAAAGGGATTCTCATAAACTGAAATGAACAAAAATGCATCAAGAAAATTGGGTGCAATGGAGTAAAAACACATTATTTATTTATGTGGTGTAAAAATGTAGCTAAGTTCCTCTGAATGAAATAATGAAATAATTTCAACTGCAAAAGATAAATTAGGTTCCTTTCTTTTTTGAAAGCAAACTATTAATTAGTTAAAGTAAAATAAAGATATAAAATATCCATTTAGAAACAATGTAATTAAGAACAATGAAAGAGCTAAAAGGGAAATAAAACGAAATGGATCGAAAATGCATCAACACAAAGAAATCTAGGTCAAGAAGATACATTAAACCATTCACTTTAATTGACTTTGGAGTTCACCAAAACTTAAACCCTCCGTTTAAATGGGCAGGCGAGTAACTAATAATTTTTTACAATGAGATCTAATGATGTCATTCATCATTTATCATTTTTAATTTTTAACCTAATATATAGCTATAAAATAGTGTAAAATATTAATGTATATAAAGTTAAAAATATGTTAATGTTAAACATATTTTTAACTTTATACTCCATTCTATACTATTACTCACTGAAATTTATATAGGTAATAATTTTTGAAAAAAATAAATGTATTGAGATTGCTAATTTCTCATAATATTTTTATTTGAAAAAAATTAAACTTTATAATAAACCAACTGTCACAGTAACAATATTTAGGTACATGTTGGCAAAAATTCACCTGTAACAAAGCATCAATAAAAACTAACAGTTCCTGCATAAAACCATCCATCATCGTAAAGCTGTACCGTAAACTGCAATAATTTTGCAATTAAAATGCCGTTTCCGTTAAAAATCTTATTTTTGCCAACTCTAAAAACCGTGAAGGGCTTGCTACCTGTCATGTTTAAAATACTGAAGTAGGTATTCCACGAAGAAAGAGGAAAAACGTGATTCATTATAAAAAAACATAGCTATGTGTCGACAAAACTGTTTATTGGTGATCACTTAGTAATGTGAAAATATTCTTTTAAAAAGCAAGCTGTCAAAATAGCTTTTTCGTTATAATTTATGCTTTTTCCACTTATAATTACAAATAGCACCGATCTATAGAGCGCCGATCCTCATAGGGACTTAATAGTCGTCTTCTTGTTAAAGAGATTTTTTTTTCTGTGGATCTTGCATAAAAATAATGCAATAGGCGCTGTCAAATAAGGTTTGGTTAAACAATTGCAACAACTGTCAATTAAAACAGTAATATACAAAGCTTTAGTTTATTTATCATAGTATTTTTCACAATAATTCGTATTTACACATCTACACATATTTTGCCATTGTTTTCGACTGACACGTCTCGCTGCCGTCGCTCGTCGTGTCATCGACGGTTTTCCATTTTCAAAACACTGCCGGCCAGCGCGAACCAATACTCTTTACAACTCTTCTTCTTCTCTTCAATAATGGCCTCTGACCGTCATTTCGACAGGCAATTTTGCCAATGTCAAGTGATTTAGTTGTAATAATATAAGTCAAGTCAAGTAATTCCTCAAGTCGGCTGTCGTTTATTTTGAAAAGAAAATGGTGGATTTTCTCTTCAAAACCTAACACGAATTTTCACATTCAGAAAAACCACTTTACACACATTTATTCCAATGGCTCACACTTTATGTTACGACCTAAGTATTATTGGTTAAAATTCCACCAAAATTAAACAACAATACTCACAATAACACAAGAAAACCTATTAAAATAAAAGTGCTATGTGTCGTTTCAAAAAATGTCAAAACTCGTCTCCTCTTTATAACTCAAAGAGGTTGGTTCTACGCTGCATTGCTAACACAACCGACATCACGTGACATTTCGTTCGGAAATGTCATTTTGAATTCACTAATGTACATTATTTTGCATTTAATATTCTATTTAATGTCTAGCAAGTTGTCTGAATAGGTACTAGGCCGTTGTAAACGCAGCTGAACCTTTTATCACCCGACAACGCAAAGCAAAAAAGTGTTATGAGTTTATAAGTTGGTATCTAATGAGCCGACTAATATTATAGCGAATAGAATAACTTAATTACTTAGTTATTAAAGTTTTATGCGTTTTAGACACGCAGACGCCACATTAAACAATTTTAAGATCCCTAACGCATTAGACGGCCTGCAAAGCAAGGAAGCTCGTATGAGTTAGTGGCCAACTCTGGTGACGGTGTTTTTAGGCCGCCTTAAGGCCTCCGCCATGGCTTAACGACTGCTGGAGCCGGAACCGACAGTTTAACGTGACCTCCGAAGCACGGAAACGCTCAGATGTAAATGCCACTAACGGTCACCCATCAAAATAGTGACCGCGCAGAACGTCGCTTAACTTAGATAATCAATGAAGATTGACTAAGCAAGCCTAGCCACGAGCGTGCAGAAATAGGTGTTCATTCAAATTCAAATTGTTTATTTACATAGATGTTATCATGACAGTTGACCCAAAACAACAACTCTATTATATGCTACCACATTTAAACAAAGCAGAGAAAATATAAAAAACTAACAACTATACATGCACTTAAAAATAGTTAATTAATATCGACTTACTTATACTTATTTAACTACTTAACTAGGTACCTACAATATTAAATTTTACTTTCTACTGACATTATAAATGTGATTTAATACTATCTCCTTCACAATATAACAGGACAATTTTTAAAATTTGGTTAATCCTATCAGCGAATATGTCCATCTCGGGGTATAAGCTATGGATCGCGTTAAGATGGAACTGTACATATACAAGTTCAAGCACTGAAACGAACTCAAGTATTTTTTTGTCCGTTTTGTATGAAAATCTCAAACGATGTTTGAGTAACGCTTATTCATTGTTAATTCGTTTATGAGCTTGGCCAAGTAAACTATTTATCTACGGTTGAGAGGATATCGGCTGAAGTTGTTTCTGTCTCGTTTTTCGATAAGCACAAGAAAGAGACGAGGTATTATGATTCTAAGACTACATTGTAGAAAAAAAAAACAGAATTTTAATTAATGTGTAGATTTTTTTTGTGATTTTACCTTGTGTAAGGCGCACATTTGTGAATGAACGAATGAATGAATGATTTATTTAGGCACGCTGACGTGCTGAGTCATACTGGGCGACGCGACTTGGCCGCCGTAGTGGGTTTGCTGGTTATTAAAATAGTTATGCAAAATTGTTATTATTATTAATGAAAATAAATATTATTACAACTGCGACATTGCCCCCGCGACCACTGACCAGGAGGGCTAAAAAGGCCACTTTGGATGAATCATAATATGATCCTAATAGGAATCACATAAGAAATCGTAAAATGGTCACAAAGACAATTCATAATATGATTCGTGATCCGATTCGTGATCCGATTCATATCAGCAATTCATCCGTTTGACAGTTTTCTATAGAGATTCGTAAAATGGTACACAAAATAGGAATTGCAGAAACGCCAAATAGCAGATTCATAAAAAGTTACTCTAGAGGAACTTTTTTCAATTCATTTCGTCGATTTTGGAGAAAATAAATTGAATAATGGCAGATTTAGGTCTTTACGAAAACTTATTGAATCACGCGCGTGTTATGGAGAGCGTTTTATACCGTCGGAAAAGTGTAAATTTACGCAAAATGGAATTAGCTTTGGAAATGCCAGACTCCGAGTTTGTTGGATTATATAGACTGAATAAAAGTGTGTTTAGTGATCTTGTACATGAGCTGAAGCCTTATCTACCGACCCGTCGTCGTCAAGATGGAATAAGTCCAAGATCCATGGTAGGTAACTGAAGTATTTTATTTCTAGTGCGCATGTACACTTAACTATTAAATGCTTTGGTAAACTTAGGTTTTATGTTCTGTATCATTCGAGAAATTGACATAAAATACATTCAAGAGATACTTAAGGCTATATTCGTCTATACTTAGCACTAGGTTCTTAATTAAACGTTATAAAATAAGCTATACTAATTATTTGGTATTAATCTCATAATTATTAATATAAAGTCCGATATAAACCGATGTTAGTAATAAAACTGCAATAATTTTGTTATTATTGTAATAAGTTGAATTTAAAAAAATCGTAAAACCATTTTATTGCGGGGTTGGAACTGAATGTAAATTAGTAAAATGTCATGCAAATATTTTGTCGCCCCACGGATCTCGAACCAGCATCTCTAGAGTCATCGCTATCCTATTAAACTGTCAATTGATCCGGAAATCGTCACTTATAATCATTATACGATCACAACACAGCCGTATGCGTGTGTACGCTTGTGTGTGTGAGGCTGGTTTTAAAAAATCGTGCGTTAGAATTTATTGTGTCAATAATGGACTGGCCCTGCCGCCGAGTGCACTAGGGCTGGCTCGAAGGGCTCGTTAGTTATATTTCAATAAAAAAAAACAGTTACTTATATTTATTTCCATACATAAACATAAGCACATGATAGGTTTATGTCCGGGTGTTACTATAGTAGGTGCCAAATAACTCCGCAATACAGGTCATTCACCCACCTTCACCACGATGTCGCAAAATTCAATTTATGTATGGTAAACAAACAGTACTAACGAGATTCGAGCGATTACCGTCTTAGCGACAGGTTTGTACGGAAAGCGACAGAATTAGCCATTCATAAATTGAATTTTGCGACATCGTTTTGAAGGTGGGTGAATGACCTGTATTGCGGTGTTATTTGGCACCTACTATATCTTTCTATAGATCCAAAAACTAAAACTAAAGATATAGATAAAGTAAATATGCAGATCTACTAAATGAACGGTTCTGGTTCCGAAAATTCAGTTTGTCTGTTTGTGTGTTCGCGGATCACGCCTTAACTACAGAGACCAATCTCAATGAAACTTATACCATTCAGAAGCCCTTTTTTTGGATTGAAACATAGGCTATATTTTATTGAAATCAAAGACGTGGATTCTTAGATATAGCTTGAACATTTTAAACCAAAAGCAGCCATTTGCTGTGAGGTTCATCGCATGCTGGTGACAGATATTTTGGGGGAAAGTTTCGCACGTAGTCGCGGGTATCAGCTAGTTTATAATATTAGTAGGATACGCACCAGAGGCTGGTATTTGCCGGCCGGACGTAATAAAAAACCAGTGCGTGGAGTCCCTACGCGCGGAAGAAGTTATACTTCGAGTGGCACGCATTCACTCTCGCTCTGTGTTTAATGTGAAATTAATTTAGTATTTATTTTTATGTACTTAACCAATATGCGGTACTAAATGTTCACTTCAAAATAAAAAGTAAAAAGTTGCATGAACACTGCCGTCTAATTTATTTTGATTGTAGCGTATTATAGTCTCTTTCTATTCCCCCCGGTGTCAGTTAGAACTCGTATAACTTCAAAAACAGGGGCGGTCAAATGCTGAATTGCTGAACACTGCCATCTATATTTGATTGTAGCATTTGTAGCGTATTAGCCTCTGTCTCTTTCTATTCGGGGGAATAGAAAGAGACAGAGACTATGTCATCCCGTAACGCAACGTTGTTGGAAGTCGCATTAGAAGTATAACTTCAAAAATTTCTTGTCAACCTTCAGTTGACGCGACAACCTTATATCCAATAACGAAGTCGGAGGCGGCTGGGTAAAGGCGGTGTCAAAGGCGCCGCGGACATGCACGCTTATCTCCACGGGTAGCCGTAAACTAAGGGATATACCATACCATACCTGATCCTAATTATACCCACCATAGTTACCTACACACCTACACGAATCATTCTACAGTGTAGCCTAGAATTCTAGATGAACCGCTCGTGGCTAGGCAATCTTCACCGATTATCTAAGTTAAGCGACGTACTGCGCGGTCACTATTTGACATCAAAAATGGAAATGTACAAATAAAATAGAAAAAAAAATGCTTTTATTAATTGCACGAGTCTCTAGATGAAAATTAAAATCTCCATAACTAGCTACATAATATATATGCCACCTAGTGCCTATCTATACCTCAACAAATTGCTGTGCCCTAACAGGGTTTATGGTTTGTACAACATCTATAAAACAACATTATGTGCAATAAATGATTTAAAATTTTATTTTTAATGATAAAAGTAATGGAACAAGGTGATAGCTCACCTGATGTTAAGTGGTAACTTCTGCCTATAACAATGCATTACCTCACAGATCAAGTCCAATGAGGACGTGCCCTGTAAGCAATGCACTGCGTCCATCACTCTGAGACGTAAAGATCTTGAAGTCTCGTGTGCCTGTAATTACACCGGCGCCCTTACCCTTCAAGCCGGAACACAGCAATGTGAACATCGCTGCTTGGCTGCAGAAATAGGTACAAAGTCAAAGTCAAAGCCAAAAATCTTTTATTCAATAAAATATCACTGATCACTTTGAATCGTCATTACGTTTTGTATGATTAGGTATGATTCCAATTTTTTTTATTGGATGAGTTGGAGCTAGTTCGTCCCAAGCTTGTTTGTCTTCTAAATAATCAGATATTTTATAGTATGCTTTTAAAAGAAGTCTCTGTTTTATTACGTTTTTGAACTTGCCAATCGACAACTGAGACACATCACTTGGGATTTTGTTAAAGAAGCGTACACATTGCCCTTTGAAAGATTTACTAATTTTTGTGAGCCTAGTGGTGGGAACAGCGAGTTTGTCTTTATTTCTAGTGTTAACATTATGATTATCACTTTTTTTGTTGAATAGATTGATATTTTTTTGAACATACAATAAATTTTCATAGATGTACTGGCAAGGTACTGTCATTATATTTATTTCCTTAAACTTATTTCTTAGTGATTCCCTGGGACCCATGTTATAAATTGCACGAATAGCCCTCTTCTGCAACACAAATATGGTGTTTATGCAGCACTCCCCCACAACAAAATGCCGTACGGTGCTAGTTCTTCCCCGGACGAGCTCTCACAAAGAGCTCTATACTACCTACTATTCAATTGGGGTGGGTCACTATCAGTGGTAATTAGATCTGAGCGCTTCTGTGTTTCAAAGGGCAGGTTAAACTGTCCCGGCTCTATCAGTCGTTAAGCTACGATAATGGCCTTAAGGCGGCCTAAAATCTCCGTCACCAGAGTTGGCCACTAACTTATACGAGCTCGCTTACAGTTAACAGAATATTGAAATAGGTACTCCTAATAGTTTCTTAGTACACAATACTACCTCTTTATTCAATCCTCTCCAAGGCCTCAAAGGTTTGCTGGAAGAAAACTTTTATTAGGGTTAAGCTCGCCTTTGTACATATCTTCAGTTTTAACTTGTTTGTTAATATTTTTTTGTGTGCAATAAAGTATTTAAGAAAATATACGTAGTAGTGTATCTAGGATACAGTACGAGTTTATTCGTAGATGTTTAGTTGAGGCTACCTACAATATTAAAAGCGTTGGCAGTGTAAACAGGACGGGAATCGATTAGTTGGCATTGGAAATAAAACTTTCAAAATAAAATGAGAACTCTACCATATATTTTTTTCATGGCAACAAAAAATGACGTATATACTCGGGATGATGATTTTGTAGGTATGGATTTTTTTTACTACGAATATACCTATTCGTATGGCAGGGAACGAGTTAAGAACAGTTTCTTGATGATTAATGCTAGTTACCCAAGTTTCAGCTGCGATGTCAGGTAATATTGGACAGCAGCCAGAGCTTGGGGATCAAAGGTGACCGCGGCGAAACACAACTCGATCAATGTTTATCTTCTTTTGGGTAAAAAGCGGTCTGCAAACAAACGTGTTCATTGGCAGTGTTTGAAGTTCCCAAACAGAGGTATTCAAGCTTTTGTTCAAATTCTTTTATATCTTCAACGTATCGTCATGGCTTAACGACTGCTAGAGCCGGGACCGACAGTTTAACTTGTGATAGAGCTCATACTGGCAAGCTCGTATGAAGTAGTCAACTCTGTTGCGGGGTTTTTAGGCCACCTTAAGGCCGCCGTCATGGCTTAACGACTATAAGTGTAGCTGCAGCCTAAGGTGGAGCACGCCTAGCTATAATTCATTTATTTGTTCTATAGAACTGTTACGTTCGTATAGAAATGTTCGATAACTCCCATTTGTTCTATAGAACTGTTACGTCTAGAACTGTTAAAACTTTTTTTATCCCTAATATCCGGTAACTTCCATTTGGGTAGGTCTATTGAAACGAAAACTAGCCCTAATGCGCTAGTCTCAATAGTCCTACCAGGGAACTACAGGGATAAAACGTTTTAAAAACAGTCCTATAGAACGATTGGGAGTTACCCGTTTTATCCACTGGTAAATTGAGTTTTTGACGTCATTTTGACGTCATCCCTATCAAAGTAAAATCCCGGTTTTGAATTTTGTCATTTTTTGAACACCTATTATTGTATTATTGTCTAATTTCGGTGGAAGTCTAACCAATAATAGTTAGGTCGTAACATAAAGTGTGAGCCATTGGAATAAATGAGTGTAAAGTGGTTTCTCTGAATGTGAAACTTCGACTTCAAGTTTTGAAGCAAAATATCCACTATTTTGCCTTCAAAACAAACGACAGCCTACTCCACGAATGACATGACTTGACATATTACTTGACACTGGCAAAACTGTCTGTCGAAGTGCCGGACAGAGGCCATAAATAAGAGAATAATAAGAAGAAGAAAGTAAAATACCGATGTGAGCAGTAACACTAACTTTCAAATAGTGTTATTAGCTCGTAGCGCCATCGCACTGACAAATTCTTCAATTTTCGTTTTGTTAAACGGCTGCAAACAGTCCACTTGGTCCAATGAACGCAGTTTGTTTATCTGAACGCTAGAGATGGGACCTTTCTTCACATACTAAGTAATATTTTTCACAAATATTAGTAAACTAGCTTCTGCCGCGACTTTTATCGCGTTCCGTTTGATCCATTTCAAATTCAAATTGTTTATTTTAAAAATAACTGAGATGACTTACAACTAGGTAGATACATATACATAGATTTAAAGGTACCTACCTAACATCAAAGAAAACAAACATTTTGTTGGTAATAGGTAGGTAAGTAGGATTATTAACTTTGACTTTTGATGTTTAATATTAGTAGCATGCGAGACAGTTTTAGTTAATCTTGCAGTATGGAATCCGTATACTATACAGCCTCAAATGTTTACCCTGACCAAATACAGGCACTATTTTAATCGTCAGCAAGAGACGCAAAGGCTGATGATGATGATGGTGATGGAAACCTTCCTAGCCTAGATGGCATTCTACAATATAATTGTCTCGGATAGGCAATTGATAGAATACTTAGTCGTTTGTATAGGAAACCATAAAACTAACATAGGTAAGTAAATACTGTTCAAAAATTTTAGTCTTAGATGGTAATCGAAGTCATCGTCAGAGATCTTACTCTAATAGAGATGACGTCATCATCACGTCTAAAGCTTCCCATTGGAAAAACGAGTTTTCGACCGAGATATGACGTCATCTATACTATATTAAATCTGCCAAACTAAGCAACTTTTTCTTTAAAAAGTGAAAAAGAAGAGAAAGGGTCTTTGGTAGAGAGAAAGGAAGAGAAAAATCTTTTAACTGTAGATACCTTCTCAGTACCCATGCTTCATCCTGCGGTCGGGTGCATCACTAAAACCCCCATATTTACCCATAATATTATCCTTGGACTCTGAAGGCTGCCGCGGTAGTATGCGCTAATTTTAAACCTCCGTCCTTTTCAAATAATGGTTTAAAATAAACAAGACATCCATACCACCCATATTCCCTTGAGCGGGTTACTTAAGCCCGATAGAAATTGACGGTGATTTGTGTTAAAAGTGTAAGCGATTATCGACAGTATTGGTGATTGAGATGAGGTTAATATATTTGCTCGGGTTTTAGAGGTCACATTTCAATGTTTTATCTTCAGTGTTAGGGGTCTGATGTTAATTTTACGGTTTTGCTGTGTATACATTCCTTGAAATCTTCTGGGGGGTTAAGGTTTCATAATTTGCGTCTTTCTACATGGGTTTTGGGCACTTTCGAGTCGTGCTTTCTTCTTCTTTTATTTATGGCCTCTGACTGTCATTTTGACAGACAATAATGCCAGTGTCAAGTGAGATATTTGACATAAAAGTCAAGTTTGTTTTGAAGGCAAATTTTATTCTTCTGATTTGAATTTTGTCATTTTTTTTAACAACTCATAGCATTTTTATTTTAATAGTTTTTCTTGTGGTATTGTGAGTATTGTTGTTTAATTTTGGTGGAATTTTAACCAATAATACTTAGGACGTAACACAAAGTGTGAGCCATTGGAATAAATGTGTGTAAAGTGGTTTTTCTGGATGTAAAAATTCGATTCAGGTTTTGGAGAAAAAACCCACCATTTTCTCTTCAAAACAAACGACGGCCGACTTGACGAAGACTTGACTTGACTTATCATTTAATTTTACGCAAGACAAACGCTTAAAACAAACTAACTTAGAGGAAAAAACAACGTAAGACTAGGCGGTATGGTTTTAAAATAACTATAGCCCGCTCCGAGGAGCGAAAAAAAAATATTTATTCTGCTTGATTTATGGTCCGACATTTCTGCAGACAACCACAGACGAAGTATCACAATGGACGGAGCCATAAAGACGTTGCCAGCCCGCCCGTCATGTCAACGCATTGCCTTGTTTCCTTATCTATTACTATGATAATCACGTTGAGTAAAAGAGAAAGCTATAGGAAGTTTGGCAACTGCGCGCTGTCTGTATACTTCGTGTCCATGTTGTGACCGACTAGTCGGTCACAACATTGCTACCGGTGTACGTAAAAAGGCTAAATTAATTCAGAAAGATTGTTATTACAAACGAATATTCATTAGTCTAAAGAAATATGTCGTACTGTGCTGTGTTCTGTCCATCAAGAACAACCAAAGGTGGAGTAAAAGACCCAGAATTATCAACCAACATAAAACTGACACGCTACCAAAGATTTCACTCCGTCCATTGTGATACTTCGTCTGTGCAGACAACTTTTCCAGTGTCAAGTGAGGTAATTGAGATTGTGAGGAATTAAGTTAGGTACTTAACCAAAATAAACGACAAGCTAACTTGACGAATGACTTGACTTGACTTATATTACTTCAAACATCTCTCACTTGACCTTGGAAGAATAATGAACATAATTCCTTGCACTTGACAATGGCAAAGTTGTCTGTCGAAATGAAGGACAAAGACCATGAATAAAAGAAGACAAAAATGTATAGAAATGAAATGAGATTTCCGAACGAAAAGTCACGTGACCATTCTGAGCATAAGTAGTGAGTCAGTTCGTGGGAAAATTTGAAGCAGTTAAATACTTATCAATGATCATTAATATCTGGTGCATCAGATGACTACTGTACTATGTGTGGCCATAAACTTAGCGATAAAGAATAAAAAAAAACATGTGTGTAATTCACACGTGGTAGAGTAGAAGTGAAACCTTCAAAAAGACTTTCAAATCACAACGATGCTGAAGAAGTTTTCACTTCAAAAAAGTTGCAAAAAGTGAACGAGTTTGCTCGAGACTTGAACTCACGTACTACGAGCTAGTCTCGATTCGATCCAATCCGTTAGACCGCTTGGCCAGCAGTCTTCTTAGAATGCGTACGAAAATTAGGGATCTCTCTTCTCGTTTTATCGACTTTCAAACCACAACGGTGCTAAAGAAGTTTTCACTTCAAAAATAAAAATACCTAACTAATAATCACTGTAAATATCAAACCCAGTTAAAGTCTCAAAATCCCCTCTTTTACGGGGATTTTGACACTCTAACTTTTGTCCCTTGCCATCGAATTTGAATCTGCTTGTCAATGCAAAAGACAAAACACGGTGTAATTATTAAAAGTTTAATGAATATACTCGGTTTGATATAGACAATAATTTTGAGTTTTTTTTGTATAGCGGCAAATTAAGGTCTAAATCAATATAAATAAGAAACATTATTCAACAAACGGGCCTTATTAACGTAGCTGTCTACGAATTCGTAGCTCTAAGGCGCGTAGCAACGCGTTGAAATCTTTTGTACGAAATAGTATGTTCGTAGAGACATTCGTAGCAAATAATAGTAGATTGTATCATAAGGGAGCAAACTTATATTTTTACGGCGAGGGCAATTTTTTGAATCCAGAGCGAAGTGAAGGATTCTAGAGGATTCTTTAGTAGAATCCTGAACGTAGCGAGGGATTCAAAGTACTTCGCCCGAGCCAAAAATATATTTTGCGCCCGAGTGGTACACTCTACTTTTCATCACCAACTATGAGAAAATAAAAGGCGCCTCATATTTTATTGTAATATTATTATTTAATAAAACATATATAGTAACAACTAAAATGAAAATAAATAGTATCTATAATGAAAACCACTTATTTCTTATGTTTTCTATTCGTTCGTTTTCTTTGGCGCTGAACACTAAGATGTTCCAAATTCAAAAAGTGCGAGGCAAAGTAAATTGCGGTGCACTTATTTAAATAAGTGCGCCGGAATGAACTTTGCCGCGCACTTATTGTTTCTTATAGAAATCACCACCTTTGGGTGCACATAAAGGCGAACCAAGTCGTTCTTTTCGAATAGGTGTGATGAAAATATCATATAATCGCTAAATAACAAAATGTCACAAGAATCTCTTCTTCTTCTTCTACACCTATAATGACCTCTGCCCGTCATTTTGACAGACAATTTTGCCAATGTCAAATGATGTATTTAAAATAGAGTCCTTTTCATGACAGAAGTCCCGCGGAAATTTCCGGAACTAAACTTTAAAACTAAATTTTAAATTAGTTGTCAGGTGCTGTTAATGTGTTCGGATGCTAGTGCGTTTTTATTTGGTTTCTGTGATCAAAGTCTTGTTTTCAATGCCTAAAGTTGTTAAAAGTGCTGCCCGAGAAATAATACTTAAGGTCGAGTACAGCGCCGCGTCTGCGGGACTTCTTTCATGGAAAGGACTCTAATATAAGTCAAGTCAAGTCCGAATCGCTATTAAATAAAATGACATACAAGTCACCATGACTTTTTGTTTAGAAATGTCATTGAAATACATTGATTAGTTATTTGTGTGTTTGAAAAAAAAATATTTTGTATCAGCTTACTTAGCTTGCAACTAGAGGGCGCTGTATGAAATGATCATAATTTTGAAGTTATACTTCTAATGCGACTTCCAACTGGCAAGCGTTAAACGAGAGGGCATGTCTCTGTTTTTAAAACTAACTTACAGATGGCAGTGTTCAGCATTTTTTGAAGTTATACGACTTTCAACTGACAGCGTTAAACAAAAGAAAAAACATAACCATAATTTCAACCATCAGCAGGAGAGCTCTGTTGGCCGAACAGTGAGACCGTTGGACTGCGGTGAGACCGACAACGGGAGCAGGTTCAAATCCAAACCGACATTATATACTTTTTGGGACTTTATCTTTTTATTTTGAAGTGAAAATATAAAAATAAATACTAAATTAATTTCACATTTAAACACAGAGCGAGAGTGAATGCGTGCCACTCGAAGTATAACTTTTTCCGCGCGGAGGGACTTCACGCACTGGTTTTTTTTCACTAATCTACCTACTGACATCTGTTAGTAGCATATAAATTCAGCCATAACCCGCTAAGCCAATCTTCACTTATATAAGTTAAGCAACGTTATGTGCGGTCACTATTTGGATGGGTGACCGTTAGTGGCATTTACATCTGAGCGCTTCCGTGCTTCGGACGGCACGTTAAACTGTCCCAGCTCTAGCAGTCGTTAAGCCACGACGGAGGCCTTAAGGCGGCCTTACAAATCCATCACCAGAGTTAGCCACTAAACTCATACGAGCTTGAGACAAGAGGTTGAAGTCTCTGATGTCGTGGCCTCGTAATTTTAAGATCGTTATCAAAATCGAAGCCTGCGTTTGACGTCTATATTCGTATCGAGCGCCATCTTTAATAATAAAAGAAATGAATGTCATACGGTTTGAATTAAGACTTACAACTATTTTAAGTAGCTATTGAAAAAATCTCAAGCACACTCAATGTATAATACAGTATGTATATGAATGCTTATGTAAAAAAAAACCTGTGCGTGCAGTCCCTACGCGCGGAAGAAGGTATACTTCGAATGCTACGCATTCACTCTCGCTCTGTGTTTAATGTGAAATTAATTTAGTATTTATTTTTATGTATTTTACCAATATGCGGTACTAAATTTTCACTTCAAAATAAAAAGTAAAAAGTTGCATGAACACTGCCATCTATTATATTTTGACTGTAGCGTATTAGTCTCTTTCTATTCCCCCCGCTGTCAGTTAGAAGTCGTATAACTTCAAAAACACGGGCGGTCAAATGCTGAATTGCTGAACACTGCCATCTATATTTGATTGTAGCATTCGTAGCGTATTAGCTTCTGTCTATTTCTGTTCGGGGGGAATAGAAAGAGACAGAGACTATGTCATCCCGTAACGCAACGTTGTTGGAAGTCGCATTAGAAGTATAACTTCAAAATTATTATAGTAGGTTATGACAATGAAAACTTCAAGCACTTTATCAGGTAAGGCAAACAAATGAATATCCATTGACAGGCGTCATGGCTCAGTCGGTAGTAGCTCTGCCTTCCGTGCTGCGGGTCGTGGGTTCGATCCCCACCGAGAACAAACATTGGTGTGTTGTAAACATAGATGTTTGTTCTGTGTCTGGGTGTCTCTATGTATTATAAGTATGTATTTACAAAAAAAATGTATGTATGTATTCTATCAGCCATCTAGTTTCCATCGTACAAGCTTTGCTTAGTTTGGGACTAGAAAGCGTTGTGTTAAGTGTCCGTAAACATTTATTTATTTATTTATTTATTCATTAAAAGAAGAGGAAAAAATAACCAAGTGATATTTCCTCCTAAAAAGTTAAAACTGATCTTTTTCCAGTATTTCTATTGGTCTATAAGTGTAAAAAACTCATGAGTGAGTTTCACCAGCTTAGAATACCGGTGTTCAATTTATTGTTGTATAGCGAGACGAGATGTTATCTTTCGATCGTATTAGCTTGAACACAGATCATATCATACTATACTAGGCTTGACTAACTAATTAAACATATAATTAAATTAAATAGTTACAGCCTATGACTACGCTAGTGAAACTGACTTGGCCAGTAAGTTTTTTTTTCGACAAACTACATTGTAAAAAGTATTCTCTAATCTTTATTGTACACAGTTAATAGTAGATTAGTAGCCAAGGGCTGTAAGGCATCAATTGCAGCCCGAGATATTGTTCGAGGGTGCAATTGATGCTTACACCCGAGCTAACTACTCTGCTTTACATCTCTCATATTCGGTAAGTAGGTCCTTATTACCCCCAAATGGGGCTTAAACTTAAACTTAAACTTAGATCATTGAAAGAACTAGTAGCCATAGATAGGTATATCGGGGTTCAAAAATAAACAGCCGTATATTCAGTACAGAGTAACACAAGAGGCACCATGCCTATACCGCGAAACGCTTCGATAGCGCGTTTTACATTTGTGCTATTTTTAGCAGTGCCATCTAGTTGTAACTTAAGTACTAATTTCAATGGACAAACATTATACATAAGGCGAGCTTAATCCTACAAAGAGTTCTCTTCCAGCTGTGTGTGAATTTAGAAAATAGATATACATTAGGTATAGCTGCTGTGTGTGGACCCCTTTAGGATGAGAGATGGGAAAATAGAAGTGGGTCCGTGTACAACACAAATACAAAAAATTTAATCCTAAATATCCCCAAATTGAAATCACCTGTCGACTGCCTAAGTAATTAGGTTGGTAGCACACTGAGGCTGCTCGAGTTACATCGTTTTTTGTCAGATCATTGACATTGTCATAAAATCCTCTCGTCTACGGTAGCGAGGGATCTGTCAAACTGGTTTTTTTTTAGTTGAGACTAGGGTACACTGAGTACAGTTTCAATCATGTCATATTTTAGCTCGAATTTTGTTGGTAGACTTCAAAATAAGTCAAGTCACAACTGCCTACTTTGATGGTGTTTATCTGTTTTTTTTTTAATATTTTGGTAACTAGCTTATTATTACTTACTTAATTCAAATTGTCAAAATGTAGGTTGCGGTGTAAGTAAAAGGCTGTAGGTGAACCGTACCTACAGTATTTCAATTAAAAAAAATGGTTTTATCAACTTAGTACAATTCAAATTAAAAAAAAGCTCAGTGTACTGCATACCTTAATCCATTTTAACTTATAAGCTGACATATGAAACTTTAAAGAGGTACTTTGTGTGACATATCTCAGGAATCATCACGTTAAATAATAAATACTTTGAATTAAAATCATAGTGTATTGAATAACTATGCAAAATGTTATCGGTGCTTAATGTAATGTTTGGATGTGCCTCAGACTACCCCGCATAGACCTGCCTTCAAAATATAACCTATAATTTTATTGCAATACTTTTTTTATCTATACATCTATACAAATATTATAAAGAGGAAAGGTTTGATTTTTTGTTTGTTTGTATGAATTGAATAGGCTCCGAAACTACTGGACCGATTAAAAAAATTCTTTTACCATTAGAATCCTACATTATCCCTGATGACCATAGGCTATATTTTATCCCGGAATTCCCACGGGAACGGGAATTACGCGGGTGAAACCGCGAGGCGCTGCTAGTAACTTATATTATAATAGCTAAGTAGTACACCTGATGGTAAGTGTAGCTGCAGCCTAAGGTGGAGCCTTTTCTTGAAAATTCATCTAAACTACCTAATAAAAAACTGTAAAAAAAAGCCAAAAACTAAAATTAAATAATGTAACGCGGCCTTAATATTTACGAGTTGTGCTCGGTCGGAACGCGGCCTTTATGCGCGCGCATCCGCGCGACACCAACGCCCTCCGCCAGAGAACTTTTCGCTTTTTCAGTCATGTCAGACTGGCGAAACTCTCGAACTAGACTCGCGTTTTTGAAAAACCAACAATGTATGAAACGGGGGTCAAAATTTGAATCACGTTTCATACAAAACGAGATTTTCAGTGTGTAATTTTGGTAGAATGGGAGTCCCGCTTCTTCTTACGTAGGAACTACGTATTACATAGTATTATATAATCTGTGGTATTACCTACATATTCTTTGAGTCATTATGTTGTCAAGAATTCAGTTGAGGTTACCTTTTTTTTTGTATAACTAGAAGATTCGTTTTTGTTACTCTAGTTGTTAAGTAAAAGAGTGAATAAAACAATGTAACAAGCATTACAATAAGATAATTATGATATTTTTTGCTTAAATACTTCAAGTGGTCACTTGACCACATTTACCTACAAAAAAGAAGAAGCATAGTTGTAAATTAAAAGGTACTGACGTACTGAGACAATGGTCGATGACCCAAAAAACTTTTTTTTTCGACACCATACCGGATATCGCCGACGCGACATCTACAGGCGGCAAGTCGGCGCCTGGTTTTTTCTTTTGTTTTAAATCCTATAGTGACAGTGACGTTTTTTTGATTGGTAGTAAGTGTCAAATTACTATTTTAATAGGCTATGGGCATAGGTTTTTTTGAACTCGCCTAATCCCAAAACTTAAGTTTTGTTTAGAAAAATATTTTTTTCTTTGATTATAAATGTGCGTTTGTATTTAAAATTAATTTAACACTGTTATTGTAAAAGGTAACAAAAATTATTATAAAAATTACCTACACTCATCTATAATATCTAGGTAAATATATACGTAGTTTACTATTATTTTTGTAAAAAATATCATTACAGTTTACTTGTTCTTGTAAATATTAAAACAGTATCAGAACTTTGATAAAAATAAGTATCCAGGTATGACGTATGTATACCTAATAACTACGAGGTGGATTTGTTGTTCAAAGTCGTCAACTTTTACTAATTTGGTGTAAATTGTAACAAGGACATTAACTAGAAAGATTTATTGTAAGATACTTACACCAAAAAAAAAAAAAAAAACCAGACGCCCGCCTTATCGAAAGCCTTTACAAAGATAACAAAATATTTTACCGATTCGTCACCGCGAATTCCTTTCTACAAAAGAGTTTGCAAAAAATGCACTGGCCAAAAGAAAGAAAAAAAGGGGAGAATACAGATGTCAAATTAATATGACAGCTGTCAAAGTGGGCGTTGTTTGGCAAATTATGATGGACGTTCGAGTTTTGAAAATATTTTGAGTATTGTAGGTTAGTTTTGTGTGTCATTTCTACCTGTGGTTAGTAGGGCGGAGATTAAACGTCGTAAAATGTATACCTAGGTTAGTAGAACATTTTAAAACTTGTAGGTATTGATAGCTTTCGCAGATCATCCTAAGCGAGTAAGAAAATTACATAGCGTTTTGAAGAAAAAATAAAACATTAAAATTATTCCTGTAGGGTACAAAACATCAAATAAAATATGTAGCTCTACTTAGCTCTAGTTTTATTAGCACTTCTCTTTAAAACTATACTTTTTTTCACTCTTTAGTTTATTTAAAGTTAAAAAGAATGTAATTTTTAAAACTCTACCAAGCTACCTTCCTCAGACTTAAGCTCCACAGATTACAAAAACGGGTTCACATATCGACAACATCCCGAATAATCCTCTTATCAATGTCTCCTCCATAAAGGTCCTATAATGTCCACGCACAGAAAAAAAACAAAAGAAACGTCCCAAAACTCGAATGATATCTGTGGTCGGCGCCAGTGGCAGAGCGGGGTTTTTTTTTTTTCTTTTTTTTTTCTTTTTTTTGTGTCTTTTGGAGGCAAAAACCTCGGGCCCTTGGGTAATTGTCAGAATTTACGCGTTAGATAAGAAGCCAGTATGTCACGACCGGTTTCAATAAGGACTGTTTTGCTTTCGATTTCTCTTAGTCTGAAGGTTTTGTTCGGTAATATTTATTTTTGTTATTTGTTATCATTGTTATATCTACTGCAATTTTGTTAGGTTCATAGCAATACTTACCTAGACTTTATTTTATATGCACTTAAATATGAAGTTAGTTTTTTCTTCCTTTCAACTTCACAACGCGTTGATCATTAATTTCGTAACTGCTACATATGTATCGGTTTTTTATTTAATTTTACTACCGACACCTGACTTTATCGATTGAAGGCAAAAAATGCTACATAAAAAATGTTGTAACTATACTTATAAACGACCATTGCTCCAACCCGAATATTATAGGTACCTTTAAAGGTGTGAATTAATAAATTCTCATTCTAGGCACCCACATTATACAGACCACCAAACACTTACCTATATCAATAGAGTACAATGAGCGGTCTTACCGCTCAAAGACATCTCTTCCAGACTATTTAAATACAGAAAAACGTACATTACTCTGCGTACTGCCAATAACATAAAGATATTCAGTAGCGTTGTTTATCTCAAAGCCAGCGATGATAATTTACTATTGTTTACGCCCACACAGCAATGACATACTTAAATTAAACCACATTGAAAATAAATAAATTCAACCAATCTAAATTCCTCATGTAATTTAATCCAAATAAAATTCTTTAGCGCCTTCGAAGCATTCGGAAGTCGAGATTTTGTGATAAGCGGCTACTTCTGAAGATGGCATGAGCTTTCATTCGGTCATACGGTCTTTCGGTCAATAATTCGTTCTTGCATACTTTGGTATTTAAGTATGGAACTGTGCAGAGGAAGTTCATTTTCAATGATCTTCATAACTTGTTTGTAACTGATGATTTCAAAATGATAACTTTTGATAATTACCGAAACAATTTTTTTTTTAATTCTCTTTTTCTATGCAACTAAAAGATGGCACGAGCCTTGTAACTAAACAAAAGAAGGTATTACAAAACCGCACGCGCACAAACTTAAACCCTATTATTACTACCTAGTCGTAATTTTTTGAAGTGAAAACTTCTTAATCATCGTTGTGATTTGAAAGTCGATGAAACGAAAAAGCGAGGAAACGAGAAGAGAGATCCCTAATTTTCGTACGCATTCTAAGGAGACTGCTGGCCAAGCGGTCTAACAGATTGGATCGAATCGAGACTAGCTCGTAGTGCGCGGGTTCAAGTCTCGAGCAAACTCGTTTCTTTGCAACTTTTTTTAAGTAAAACTTCTTTAGCATCGTTGTGATTTGAATGTCTTTTTGAAGGTTTCACTTCTACCACGTGTGAATTGCACACTTTTTTTTTATGAACAAAATGTATATTTTAACTATTGTAGTGAAACGCTTAGAACTTTCCAAAGCTGGGTTTAATAAACTTTGCAGGTGATATGTAAATATGATTACTATTTGCAAGCACAGATGTTTATTCCATCGACTATAAGAATATGTTTTAGATAAAACTGCTATTCTGTACAAAGTTGCACTGTAAACAACATTATCGTAATAAACTGAAGGCTATACTGGGTGTCCCGGAACAATTCTCAACATTTACATAAGAAAAAAATCTAGTACCTAATGTACTGTATTTTAGCTAATATTAGTAGAATTTGCGAAAAAATGTGTTAAATAATTTATAAGTTTACAAACTTGAATGAAACTTGAACTTGAAAATAATATATAATATCAAAAAAAAAAACAACCGAATTGAGAACGTCCTCCTTTCATTGAATTCGGTTAAAAAAAAAAAATGTGTGCACCGTGCTTAATACCTAATAAACTTTTATATTTCTTATCTAGGTTTAGGTAGGTACTAGCCACGTAAGTACATTTTTTCAGCAACTTATTGAAAACAATGACCATTATTTTAAGAGTTACGTTCGAAAAACGCGAACTATTTTCAAAATCCCCTCTAAGTTTTTCCCTTTTAGGGGATTAGGAGACTTTTATCTCAAGTTCCGGAGCATTTCAGGAGACAGACGAGATTCAAATCAACATTTGACATCGTTCAAGCAATCTTTATGGATCTAAGTTTTGACCAATGAATTGGCAAGTTCAAAAACGTAATAAAACAGAGACTTCTTTTAAAAGCATACTATAAAATATCTGATTATTTAGAAGACAAACAAGCTTGGGACGAACTAGCTCCAACTCATCCAACAAAAAAAATATGTAATCATACCTAATCATACAAAACGTAATGACGATTCAAAGTGATCAGTGAGATTTTATTGAATAAAAGATTTTTGACTTTGACTTTGACTTTGACTTTGACCGGAAATGGTGATTTCTATTTTTTTGTTTGGTTTTTTATATAAAGCGTGTTTTTTAGTTTTTTTTTAACAATTATTTATTATTTTTTACATCCAATAAAATAAAGTGAAAGTACTACATAATTGTTTTACTTTTAATTTTTAACACAACTACGGAGTTTTGTCTATAGGTATACAGGTATACCTACCTATATTGACGAAAAGCAATTTTAACCAAAAATATTTGACTGCACGCATCTTTGGCAAAAATGGTATTTTGACGAAAAGCAGTTTTGACTAAAAGGTATTTGACTGCACGCATCTTAGGCAAAAATGGTATTTTGACGAAAAACAGTTTTGACTAAAAGGTATTTGACGAAACGCACCTTTGGCAAAAATTGGTTAATGACGAAAAAATTGGCAGTTTTGACGATACGCATATAACTCGAAAATAGGCCCTAATTCTATATCTCCTTCACTTGCTTCTGTAATATCAATGTCACTGTATAAATTAGCTCTTAACGCCGTGCCCTTTAAGTTTATTTTGCAATACGTTTTGCATGAATATTACTTTCTAAGCACACTATCTTATCTTAGTATGCGGTAGTAAACAGTAAGATGTATGTAATGTATCGACAAAGCAAACATACATACATGTTTGTATGTAAATACATTGATAAGGAACTTGACAATGGGAATACTTACAATTTTGCAAGTCTTGTACGCAAAGTCAGAGAGCATGGAATGATTATGAGCGGTTATGGCAGTTATGGCATAGGCTTACCCAAGAGGGGTTCTAACTAATTTAATAAATTTAGTTTTTAATATTTAAATTAACTTGTTTTAATATGTAATAGATAGTAGGAATAAAAGACTTTTTTATTTATTATTTTTTATTGCATAGAGCTTTACAGTAAGGCAAGAGTTTATCGATCTGTTGATTTTCTCTTCACAGTTTTGTGTTTTTATTTAGGTAATTTGATGAATAAAAGGTACAATAATTAATAATTGAAAACCGATATGTATGTAGTTGTTGAAGATTTTTAATACCTGCATGCATTAATATAAATTCACAGTGGTATTCAAAACGTTTGGTAATAGGTATTTTATAAAAAACAAATCTAAATAATTGTTTTTTTTTCTTCAAAATAGTAACTTACCTTTTAAAAAATGGTTAGGTAATATATAATACCTAAATACTTATGACAAGAAAAATTGAAATGGTTTTTGGATAAGGGCCGAATACTGAAACGTCACTCAAACTTGTTTAAGTTTGAGTCCACTTAAAATTGCTCTGCCTCTGTTTGACATTACTCGTTGTCAAGAGATGGCAATAATTTAAGCATGAAATTAATATAAGTAGCGTTTGAATATTCGGCCGTCTGATTCAGATACAGGACGGGCGTGATGGATGAAGGATATTTTGAAATAGGCTACATTTCCAATTATTATAAAACGTGGGATATTACAAATTCGCGATTGCAAGACAACTCGATCGAGTAACGTCAATAACGAGAATTCTATAAAAAAAAAATATTAAAAAATAAAACCTCGAGTATTATAAAAAAACATGAGTTAATTATAAGTATCTATGTATTATAAGTATCTATTTACAAAAAAAAATATGTATGTATGTATTCTATCAGCCATCTTGTTTCCATCGTACAAGCTTTGCTTAGTTTGGGACTAGAAGGCGTTGTGTTAAGTGTCCGTGAATATTTATTTATTTATTTATTTATTAAATTAAATAACACGACACGGTACGCGCAATAACAGAAATCGTTTATCGATAAGGCTATCTCTATGGACAAGCAATAAGTTTTTTCCATGCTCTATGCACCAATGCTTGAACTCAACCATCGACAGGTGAGAATTTAACATTTAAGTAACTTAAAGTTAAATAAATTAGGTGTATTTAACATTTCCATTTCAATTTCTTGCATGACTTTAAATACAAGATTGCCCTTCAAATTTATACGACTCATGTAATCCTAGTTCATCATCACCATCATCACCCTACCACCTATATTACCTAAGCAGATATGTCCTTCCAGTCACCTTTAGGCTCTCTCAAAATCTTCAGTCGAGTAAAGGTGTTAATTCGTCCAAGGAGTAAAGTCAAGGGTAAAAGCAAGTTTAGATAATAAAAAATGCGCGAAAGTAGATACTTTACTTACATTCAATGTCTATCTGTCTGACATATTAGTGTGTCGAGTAAAGTCAAGGGCAGAAGCAAGCTTAGAATATTAAAAATGCGTGAAAGTAGATACTTTACTTACATACAATTAAAGAATTGCGTGTTTGTCTGTCTGTCTGACATTAATGTTTTTGCATTTTGAAGAAAGAAATGGATTGCATGTGAATAATATGATTGGTAATTTCTTTATGTTCATTAAAATAACTCTTGCAATGTTAGTAATTATATACCTAGGGATTTTACCATCACCTGATGCTGGGCAAGCCTACTCGATCTAAATACTAGTAGTTCGCCCCGAACTGAGATCTCGTGATGGTCGGAGGTTAATAAAACCCAAACAATTTTTATTGACCAATGGTTGCAATAAACTTTGCAAATCGCATCGAAATCGCCGTCTAGCTAAGTACCAGTCTTACTTGAACTACAAAATCATTGAAACTCACAGAAAGGTTAGCTCACGTTATAATGGGTTTTCCAATTTTATAATTTTTACAACCACTCAAAAACTATTAGACCTAGAATCAAAATAAAAACGGTTTTGGAATGTCTAAACAAAACCCTATCATATGACACCCCACTTGATATTATTGTACGACTTTTTTTTTTACTCTCTTTGGACCCTCATATCTTGACGACCCCTTGACCGATTTATTTCATTTAACCAACCAGTAAAACTTAAGAGTACTATCCGTATACCTACCAAATTCTGTAAAGATCTGATAAGCGGTTCAAAAGATCTCGAAGAACAAACATACAAACATACAAAGCATTTTTGTCCAAGTTGTCACTAAGATCTCGTTCGCTTCGCTCACTCGATCAATTGTCCCAGGCACTCGATCAATTGTCGTTTAGTGTAGACATAGGTTGCCTCCTGACGCTGTATATATCATCTTCAATAGATATAAAGGCCTAATGTTACCATCACATATACCATCAAACTAAGAAAACCGACTGCAATTTTGACTAGGAACCTTCAGACTATATCACCAGATGATGATGATGATGGCAGTTCATTGGGAATGTTTTAGTGACCGTAAACACCACTAATAATAAGACAGTTTTTGATGAAATTTTCATAGGATCAATCTTTAAGTTATTTTTTTTATCGGTTTATTAATGACGATGTTCTGTTGTAACACTAAGAAAATATAGCCTAGTTGAGAACCTCCTTCTTTTTTAAAGTTGGTTAAAAAGCATTCAAAATGTTACTCGATGGCATGGTGGTAAAAGTCCTCGGACTGGCACAAGTTTATGGTGCCGGACCACCATAGATATTTTATGGGGGTGTGAAGTCGGTAGCCACTAGCCAGGTATTACACTGGGGTGGTATATTTGATATTAAAAAAAAAACTTTAGAAAAAGCTTGGAAATTAAAATTATAAAGTCATTTTTAAGTTTTAAAATATTTTTTGTATGTAAATGGCGAAAATTAAAAAGGTAGGTAGGTACTTATTTTAATTCTCTTTATTTTATAGACACAATTATTGATAAGAAATCTGAATTGATTTTTTTTCAATTGAACCGACATTTAACCCTAAAATGCGGATAGTGAACTTTGCACGCAAAAAGTCAACTAGAAAAGGGTTTCATTTAACAAAATAAGTTAATGATTAGAGCTTCCTTACTAATTTATCTCTTTTAAATTTACATAAATACATTGAATAAAAGATATCTGGTGCGAATAAAATATAGATAGGTGTAGTTGTAAGAAATACCTACTAGCCGTCGCCCGCGGCGTTGCTAGCGTTCTAGTCCCTTTAGAGTGTGACTTTTCAAAATTTCTTTCTTAGTGACTACCCTCCAAATTTCAAGCCTCTAAAAATTATAGTTTATGCTGTGCGTTGATTGTCAGTCAGCTTCAAGAGTTTTATATATTTAGAACGATTTATGAGAAACCCACAACACTGGTACCTACAGTATTTTCGCCACCACAATGCCTGTCTATGTGACTTTTACCTCAAAGAATTCAGTTTTACTGACTAAAATATACAAATAACTATAACCCTCCCACCTCGCAGTCGGCTGACAATGGCCGCACGTGTCCAGTCGACAGATCAGCGCATTACTAATTTACTGTGTTTTACGACAGGAAGGGAACCCTTTGAGGGAGGTGTAAGATATTATCACAGGTTTATCCGTGCGCTAATAAATGGTAACTTATTCATCAATCTTGCCTAGGAGTAGAGCTCTTTTTTTGAAAGAGTTTTTCATAGAAAGTTTTACCTTTTTCAGTAAAAGCAAGCAAGTTCGCTCTTCGTATGATTTATTTTAGTTTCGGGCTACCGGTATCTCGTCTCACTGGGACGAAACAATAATTTCAATTTTATTAATATTTCTATTACGATTTCATCCGAATTTGATTCTTACGAATACGTACGAATGATACCGACCTTCCAAGGATTATGGGAGCGCTCACACTGCATGCGATCAGTCGTACGTATACGTACGTTTACTTACGACGTCCGAATACAATCCGAACTGCCTATTTGACGGAGAAAAACGTTTTCAGTGTGAGCACTCAATTCGTACGACCATTACTTGTACGTTTACGTACGAACAAATTCGTGTCCAAAGTGAGCACGGCCAAATACTATCAGCGACATAAGCGTCGATTAATGACGTAGCCAACTCTGGTGACGGAGTTTTTAGGCCACCTTAAAGCCTCGGTCATGGCTTAATTAGAGCCGGGACTGACCGTTTAACGTGCTCTGCGAAGCACGGAAACGCTCAGATGTAAATGCCACCAGCGTTTAGCTATCAAGATAAGCGGTGAAGTCCAGGTTAAGATTGACTAAGCAAGCTACGCCATGGGTGTTCCTACCTGAGTATACTTATGTACCTACTAGTACCTATGTATTATATGATCTGTGACCTAAACAAGTAGGTGTCTATGTTGTCTGTGATAAGTACTTTCTTGAAAGAAACGTCATGAACGCGTCCGACGCCCGACGTACTACGCAAAGGCGAAATTATACCTTTCTTTAGGTATAATTTAAGATCGTGTTATTGACCACAAAATGACTATTTATAGAGAAGTGTCAGCGATCTCGGTGACGTAATCGTTAACTATATTGACATTATTGTTTAAGAATAGACAAATACCGCTATTTGATTCGAATTATAATTTAACACGAACAAAATTAGCACCTGACTTACGACATTCGTGTGTTTTGATGGTTTAGTTTGACAATATGTAATAGTTTTATGTCAGAAAAAAATCTATCATTTTCTGCTCACATCTCGTGTGGCAGGAGAAAATATTATAAATACATGAATATGCGATGTCGGGTTAATTTTTGACAGTTAACAAAAACAAAGTTATAATTCAAAACTAGTTATTGGTTGGTTAAAAAACTTGACTCGACCTAATGGTTTTTTATTCAAGCATTATCGGCAAAAATTTGCACTCTGTATGAGATACAAAAACTTGAGACTTTATAACGAAGACTGTAATGATTAAGGACAGAGAGCTTTTAAATAAAAGAAGAAGAATAATGATAAAAATCCGACGCAATCGCAACTAGACCACAAAAGATAAAAGATGACAATATAGTATGGACAATTTCATTTACCAAGTGGTAACCCTTGACTGCCTAAATCAAATGGTAAATGAAATAAGTCACACGTAGGTACTTGGATTCGAAGCGCATAGCATTGTTTTCTTAGTCAATCTTCACTGATTATCTAAGTTTAGCGACGTTCACTCTTTGGATTTGTGATCGTTAGTGGCATTTACATCTGATCGCTTCCGTATTTCAGAGGGCACGTTAAACTGTCCCAGCTCTAGCAGTCGTTAAGCCACGACGGAGGCCTTAAGGCAGTCTAAAAACTCCGTCACCAGAGTTGACTACTAAGGTACCTAAGTACTTTAGGTAGGTACTTTTTGCAACAATGCAAGCTCTAAGAAATTTTTACTGTAAGCTGAGTTCAAATAGCATTTTAACATTTACTCATGTGTTTTAGTGAAGGCGCGTATTTCACACTGTTTGCCTTTTAGCGTGCGCCTAGGGTTTATTACCCACCGCGCATGCACGCTAAGTGGGGGCCCAAATACTAGGGTTAAGTATCTAGAAGATAGGTATCTACGTAGATACCTATTTTAGTATACTTTGTTAGTATTAAGCTTTGAGAAGAATGAGCCTATTGTTGTAAGTTCCATAGTACTTTATGTTAAAAAAAAAAGTCCTATACTTACATAGAAAAATACATAAAATTGAATAAAAGGTAGGTACCTACATTATCTTGCTAAATATAAAAGATAATGTTTGTGATGCAATGATGATGATGGTTGTACTGATTAGAATGAAACTTAGACTAACGTATACCTATCTAGCTGGTAAATTGAAGCTCACTTATAAAGATCTAATTAATTCTCTCTCTCTCTCTCTCTCTCTCTCTCTCTCTCTCTTCTAAGCAATTATTATTCCCATCTGATGGTGGGGTCTGCTTTCCTCGTTTTCTCTTTCCACTTCGCTCTATCCGACGTGTCGTCTAAAAGATCGAATTAATTATGATATTTTAAATATAATAGGTAGGTACAATGCGTTATTTACTAAAATCAAATAAAGATCGTGTAGATTTATTTAATTTAATTAATAATCTAGTAGATAATTTATAAAATTGTCAGTATCTTTGCAATTAATTAGTTAAAATACGCCGATTTTTTTCGTGGAATCGTGTGTTAGTTAAATGTCTGATATAATATTATCTATAGATATTCGTTATTGATATGAAATTAATAGATAACTACTTTACAATATTATGCTCAGGAGGTGTAAAACTCGCTTCGGCCGTACTTTGGGAAACTTAAATTTCAAAAGCTTCTTAATATTACCAACGAAAGAGAAAATAAATGTACTGGTAGGTAATTTTAGTAAACAAATTATTCCAAAAATCTATTGCGTGAGAATTTTGAGAAAGGAGAAAATACAGATATAATAAACTATCTGAAACAGCTGCTCATGTTTAATATTCATAATGAAAATTAAAACAGAGTAATTATCTCATACCTAGGTATGTTTTTTTACTTACATAATATATTTTCCAAAAATAAAAAATTTACTGAACAAAAATCAATATATTATTATGTAGTTTCCCCAAATCTCAACATACCTACCTAGGAATGTTTTTTACTTACCTTACAGATTTTCCAAAAAAGTATTTATTTACTTGCGAAAAATAAACATAGTTTCCCCAAATCTCAACCCTAAGACGGTGATAAATCGTAACCCTCTAATGCGCCGCGTGCATTAGCAGAAATAATGCGTTCGGTCTGACAGACCCCGGAGTCATATAACTGGATAGATCACTGTATCGTATGACCGGATCTATAGATTTTGCAGAGTTAAAAACTAATCGTGGTACCTAATTGTTATAAAAGTTTATTGCTCAAAAAAAGTAACATAAAATCCGGGTCACTAGCAAGAAGTAGGTAGAACTTTTATCTATCTATATTTTACATAATTAAAAGAAATATTACAGAGAAATAACGAAAAACAAATATGAAGTAGAGGGTGGTTATATCGCTATAAGCGATATCTTCTAGACAACCTTTGGATGGACAAAAACGTGAGATGTGGACAGGAAGAAGAATAAGTATTGTATTAAAATAAAGAAGCAGAAGTTTATAATTGTATAAAACATGATTGAATATGTACTTTAAATTAATATTCTTTACTTATACAATAAGTTTTAATGATTTTCGTAGACAGCTTTCGTGTAGCTATTTTTTTAGTAGTTACCAGACAAAAATATTACCTACTAGCAGCGCCTCGCGGTTTCACCCGCGTAATTCCCGTTCCCGTGGGAATTCCGGGATAAAATATAGCCTATGTTCATCAGGGATAATGTAGGATTCTAATGGTAAAAGAATTTTTTTAATCGGTCCAGTAGTTTCGGAGCCTATTCAATTCATACAAACAAACAAACAAACAAAAAATCAAACCTTTCCTCTTTATAATATTAGTATAGATATAGATTAGTATAGACTAAGATTTGTTTAAATATTGGTGACCCAAAATCAATGCTTATGTGTTTATTCTCCAATATAATATACATAATTGATTAGGTATATTAATAGTTGATTCATCAAGAAAACTATCAACGTGTGACCATTGCATCATAAGCCATTACTTTTTTAAATTCATCAAAGCTCTTAGCTATGAGTATACGAACATTTTAAGTTGCCCTCCAAAGTCAGTTCCATAGCTAGGGAAATTATTGCTCTGAGAATGACCCCTACACAGATTGTGTGTTTCTTACCCCAACTTACAAAATTCATTACCCTATGGTTCCCTATATACGGTTGAGTAGAGTGATTAGGTTACATTAGTTTGCAAGTTTCAGAAAAAAAGGTTCTGTACATTTAACCCTAAACGCGTTATGACAAATCTTGTAAGTCTTAAAAAATGTTTAACAAAAATACGCCATTCGTTTTTCAATATGTTGAAATAGAATAAATATCAAGTTATAATTGTATGGAAATAAAAACATGTTTGTGGGTCCGTGAGGCCTAAAAAGCAATAATTCAAAACATACTCCGCATTTTGGGGCCAATTTAGATATTCTAATTTGAATTCTTGCATCTTGTTCAATACGGTTAAGTTGTTATGAGTAGGTAATACTTTGATCACGGACCTACCACGTGGAAAAGTAAACTCATATTTTATCATATTTTTTCGGCGTTTATCTATTTTTAAATTAGGTAGTTTTTTCAATGTTTAATTTAAACATATTTATACATAAAATGTTAGATATTTAGTAGCAAATAGACGGTAGAAATATATTTTAACTGACAGTGATAGTCATTTATTTGATACGTTATTGAATAAAATATATTTAAATAACAGATTGGCTATCTAGTTAATTAGAAAATTTTAGTAATACTATGGGCTCTCTTCACCTGTTTTGTATAGGGGCTCTTATGCAGTTGATTTAAGGCAGATGTCTTTCCATAGGCTAAGACTCGTATGCTGATTTACTGCCCAAGCATTGATCTTGACTCAAGCATAGATTTTCATACGGAGATCTATGGTAAATTACGGGTCTAAGTATATTGTAAACCCGTTGTAAATATAAAGCTAAAACCCATAAATTATGTTCACTGATCGTAAGTTGAAAACTAAGTAAGTAGGTACCTACCTACTAATGTTAGATAATGTGAATTTTTGATGTTTATTACATAATCATCACAGGTGCGCCTAATTTGAAATTCCAAAGAGTCACAACAAGACGAATGTCTTGAGTTTTTTCAACCAAACCTGCTTTATCTATACAGTTTCTTTATATTACACCATTTGAAGCCGCGAAAAGGAACAAATATTAAATAATTGTGCAAGAGTCAAGGAGTATCTAATATTGAATGAATGAATGAATGAATGAAAACGCTTTATTGTACATACATAACACCGAAACATATTTTTATGACATAAACAAAACAGGTTGCATTAAATGTACAATGGGCGGCCTTATCGCTCAATAGCGATCTCATCCAGGCAACCTTTGGATGGAGAGGATTTGAATAAATTTAGAGAAGGGGGTTATTATTGTAAGTTTTTTTTCAAAGTGACTTATTTTGATGGTATTTTAAAGACTCATAAAGCGTTTCTGAATGGCGAGCCCATAGGGTGTTCAATTAATAAGATTATAACAAAAAATATAGTGTTTATAGAGTTTCTTAGTTGTTGACTCACTGGGCATCATCTCGACGTGCGAGGAGGTGTCCATGATGTGGTGGTGCAGCATGTCTGGTGGCGACTGCACCAGTCCGCCACCGCCACCGCTAGCCATCACCATCACTTCACAGATGGCCACCAATTGTACGCAATAACTTTTCGGATATTATCCGAAAACCTGGCCGGAGTATTCGAAAACCTGGCCGAAATATCCAAAAATCAGGATAAAATATCCGAGAGACGGATTATTTCGAATTAGGTGGTTCTTTCTTGTATGATCACTATGATACACAAACACTGACGGTAGAGTCACGAGGCACAAGTTAAATTTCACTAAAAATCCGTAGGCACTTCGTCATTATTTTTTATTTTATTTTAAAATTTGACACGGACGTCGTATCGCGGCAGAGGCCAAGCCCACACTGCCGTACTATAGCTATAATTGTATGGATCGACTCGAAAGCGCATGAGCAGAATGACCTTCTTTTCTATTGGTTGGATAGCACAACGCCTTTAGGAAACGAGCGCGTCGATTGGCCAATTCAGGCGTATTTTCCCGCCCTGGTCGATGGTACCCTTACAAAATGGCGCTCCCCTATAGCCTTTTGATGCTTTTTTGAGCATTTTATTCGGTAAAAAATAATCCGGTTCGGATATAATGAGCATGATTTATGATTTTGATCCGTCAGTTCTTTTTGACTTTTTTCTTAATCTGGCCATGTTAATCTTTGCTGTTTTAGGTGGTTTGTTTTTGATTAATCGTAGCTTGGTTCTTGTTTGATGTTGTGCGAGTCCGAACGCTGTGTGTTTGTGTCTGACTGAGGGCGCCATTTAGCTTCAGTGTTGTGCGATTGTATTTGCGATTCTGTCGAATGATGCCATAAAAAATTGGTTTAATGTGTTTATTTTCGGTCTGGAAAATATTTTTCGTGCATTTATTTTGAATTGGGTCTATTTCACGAATAAAAGTATAGATGCCAAATATTGGTTTATTTTACATCCTGTATATAAGTAGGTACTATAATATATATTTTTGAATTACCTTAAAAATTTGTATGTAATTTATATGTACTTACGTCCTTAGCATCGGTCGGTTGTGTCGGTACTTATTAGAATAGGCATAGGTGGCTACTTTAAAAATACGTTAAAAAATCACCTGTCAAAAGTACTTTTTTCCTAATTAGTTATCAGGCGACGTGTGAGGCGACGCTTAAAAAACAAAAAAACTGGCCAAAAGACAAAAAAAACGATGGCGCCAAAAGTTCGCACCGAACGTCATTAACTTTCGAACCATAGATAAAATGTCTATAGATAAGGGTTGGTAATAACGGATAGAAACACAGATGTTCAGAGGAAAGGTTTAAAATAGAAACTTTCTAAATGTGAGTAGTGAATGTTAAGTAGTTATGTTAAAAGGATACGGAAGGAAGTATGTTAGAGGTACCTAAGTACTTTGATATATACATATTCATATTTCAGAAAAAAATGAGTCACACGTGTAGATGCAAAAAGAATACTCCCGAGAACTTAAATGGGTCTTGTCTTGAAAGCTTGAAAATAGAGCCAGACTAAGTATTATACTACAATAGATTGTTTTTTTTAATTGTTGTAATGTGTGTTAAAAAATATTATTATTTCATAAAACCTTAATTAGAAAAGGAAAACCTATAGCTCCGCCAGGCAGTTAATATTTTGTAAATCTCGGAAAAACAATACAAGACATTAGTAATTCGAATCGCTTTCTCAGCGTAAGCTGGCAACACAAATATATTAATTTCCCCCGGCGAGCCAACCGGAAGTGCGCCATCCGGGTCCGGAACAGGAAGCCGCTGACCGGACGCATGACGTCTCAGTATTGATTGCGGCAAATTCATTTCGACTGTCGAGGGTTAAGTATTTGTGAGAATAAGTTCCGTATTCGCCTTAAGTATTGATCCAGACTCGAGCATACATTTTTCGCCTATTTCGTGTAAGAGTCTCTACAACCACAAAACTATAGTATTAATTATGTTCTTCTATACCTAACCAAATCACACAGAGAAAAAGTTTTTTGTCTCCAAATATTTAGCAGACAAGCTAATTAGGATTGTCAACACAATGGAATGCGACAAAAAATCAGGGTCACCGCACACGTGGCGTCTGGCGCCGGTCGCTGAGACACTGTCACGTGTACAAGGGCCCTAAAACTTTAGATAAGGACTGGACTATAAATAACTACGGCGACATTTTAAAGGCACTCAACATTTTTGGTAAAAAAATGATTACCTAGTAGTTGTAAAGTTTTGTGGCACATGCATTGCATCCCTTCGTCTCAGAGACGTAAAATTTGAAGGTGAATCTCGTGTAACTATTTTTGCACATCCTACCCTTCAATTTAGAATACATAACACAAGCATTACTACTTGGCATAAAAATATAGGAAGGTGTCTACTGAACCCTTAAATTCGTGTACAAAAAGTTTGATTTTTTTTTGTGATGTTTAATATTCAAGTCTGGAAGAAATCGCTATATAAGTGATAAGACCGCCCATTGTACATTATGTTTATCTATATTTCGTTTGTAGTTTTTTAGTCTTGTTTATTAGTTGTAAGGTGTACAATAAAGTGTTTTCATTCATTCATTCAAAAATATGTAAAAAAATACCACAATCTGTTATGTAATCAAAAAGAAAAACGCATGCCTTTAGTCTATAAAGGAAAAAATAAAAGCATCAAACAAAATAGGAAAATCGTGACAGTCGCCATCTATGGGAACAATAGGAATACCGACAGAACAGACGAAACCGGCTAAATATACAAATTAGTAGTAGGTATGTCTGTTAATTGCCGAAGCAGGCACTAATTCAATTTGGAACTGACAACTGAGAGAGATGTTATGATTTTGGAGTTCCGTAACCGAGTTTCGTAAATTACGATGTTACAAATAGTAGTAGGTACTTTGTCGATGTTTTAATAGTTTTATCCTACTTAATATTATAAATGCGAAAGTTTGTAAGGAAATATATTGTAAGGATGTATGGGTGTTTGTTTCTCTTTCACGCAAAAACTCCTAATCTAATTTGGATGAAACTTGGAATATATATATTGTCCGTGACCTGGATTAACACATGTACTTTTTATCTCGGAAAATCAATGGAATCCAACAGGGTGCGAACGAATGCGCGGGTGGAAGCTAGTTATATATAAAAATTGTTTATTTCGGACAACAGAATCGATAGGTAGGTACACAGATTTCCGTAGATTACCTTAGCAACGGTATATATTTTATCTAGAAGTCTTTTTTTATAATTAAAAATAATTGTTATAATTTTTTTTTTAAATGGGTAACCTTTCGATTATTCCCGTTCGTCCCACTGGGTTTTTCAAGGATTTTTAATTATAATAAAAGTAGATAAAAACTATTTTGAAATGAAAAATAGGTAGCGCTACCCACGTAGAGGACTCTATCAATGTAGAGAACCTCTTCTTCAGCTGAAACTCGCACTTGACCAGTTTATAAGTGTCAATAAAGACAATAGGGAACCTTAAATTAATTTGTTCTAGAAATCGTGATAAAGAAAGTTATAACTTCGTGTTTAGTTCATTTAGACTCATGGTGTATTTAGTACATTTTAGACATTATTTTTGTAATTGACCTTTTTTCCAGTGTGAGAAATGGGTCGACATGGTGATCTACTTTTTTGTTTTCTATTTAAAAAAATATAGGTAAGTGGCATAAGGTATATATTTTTTTGTTTTGTATTACTTAAGGTTGTCTGGAAGAAATTGCTCCCGAGCGATAAGACCACGCATTTTATGTAATGGTTGAATTTTATTTTCTATATAAGCTGTTTCACATAGGTATTAGTTTGTAAGGTGTGCCTACGTACAATAAAGTATTTTCATTCATTCATTCGCTCATTCATTCATTCATTATAAAGTATTTTCAATCATCATACTTAAGAATTTTACTTTAACTAGGCAACGGGTTTACAACCCAAATGTTTTGTATAGTTACATACGACGATGTTCCAAAGTAGTTATTTTCTATTTCTTTTGCTTTGAGTGCAGAAAAACTATAAATTTATTAAATCTCACCACTCAAACCAAAAAGTGTTTTTTTCTATAGTAATTTCTAAGTATATAAAGAAAATAAGATACTCAAGTTTGGCAACCGACAAAAGCGCAAAGAACGCCGGCAGAATGACAGAACACCATTGTATCATTTCAAGAAAAAAAGAAAGAGGATTATTGTAAAAACCTCTTTTGTCAAAATATAGGGCGCGTTTAACACTTCGATTTGCGCCATTATCTGACACATTATCGATTTTTTTTATCGAGATTTTGTTGATAGCAAAAAGGCTCTACTATTCGGTATTTTTATCAATGAAATCTACTAATTGAGATCTAAAATATGAGGTACCTTATTTGGATAGTCATTGATTTATCCAAGAAGTATTACAATGATGTTTTGACTAGGTTTACTTTACGTGCCTATCAAAATTCGGTGAAAAAAAGTATGATTTTGTAGAGTTATTTACAATGTAGTGATGTACCAAAATGAATTACTAGACTTCCATCTTATAAAAAAAGTTTAGAAAAAAACATTAAATACCGTAGACTGAGGAACTAATAGACAAATGGTGGCCGTGCCGCATGTGAGACAGAACGATAGGTGGGTGGTGTTTCCACATCAAACCTTTTACCCTAGTTTTAGGGTTTTAGTAATCCCAGATTTTACGTACCGAAGATTTTTCGCCGAAGAACATAATAGTCATTTATAGGACAAACTAAACAGTGGGATGTGTTATATTATAATTATCAATAAAAGGCCACATCACATGAAAAAATAATGGTTTATTCATATTTTTTCCTATGTTTCTTCGTTTTACATAGAATTTTACATTTGCAATAATGTACTATTAAACCCAACATTACAGATTTAATAATTTTCTTCACTGGCCCCTAAATAGTATTAGTTTAGTACTAACATTTCTGATTTTATTCTCTGGTACAAATTTTTTTGTCGCATGGTGAATACGTATTTCAAAATAACGCGCCGTAATTGCTTTAATCAACAAGATTCGGTGATTACCAACTAGTGGCTGCCTGTTAAAATGATCTTGAATGAAAACAGATTGGCAACTTTTCAAAGTAGATGATATAAGTTTTTGCATGATATTTTTTTCTGCAAAGAAGGATGTTCCTCTAATAACATTTTTTTTAAATATCCTTTCTGCGAATGTTAAAATTCTGATTACATCCTGGGAGGGATAAATAAGACCACCTTTATCTTTCTTTAAAATTAAGCCTGAGTATTTCTCACAAAAGAGAGCAAGAAGGCAATCTTCGCATTTCAGTGATTTTCTTAATTTTCGGACCACAAACCCACCAATATAAGGAATAATTTCCTCAGTGTATATTGACAACCTAGAAGGGTCAGCTAAGTAATCATGATCACTGTCAATTATATGATCATAGCTATTATCTTCTAGGTCATGATTTTCGTTATCAGTTGTACATTTGGTATATGCGTTGAGTTTTTTTTCGTAGCGCACTTCAGTGTGAGTAAGAATTTTAATTTCTTCTAAGGGGATACAATTACCAGATGTAATACTTTTTATTTCGCCATGTACAACCAATTTTTTATATGCGCTTTGAAACTGTAAAGCTGTAGGGTTATTGTTAAAGCCACCCTTTGACCTTATGGAACTGAAAAAATATTCTAGGTGGTCCTGGCTAAGCTTGTAAAAAGATAGGAATTTCAGTTTTTCAGTTAATATGTAATTAGCATAAATCTTTTTTAAACTTTGAACACATATAAGTAAACCGAGAAAACCGACCTTTCTGTTCGACTTCAGTATACTTTTCTCCTCTAAGTTGAGCCCCTTGATATAAGTGTCTGTTTCAGCTAAGAAATCGAGAATTTGATTACCATTTCTTTCATTGATTGGCTTTTTAAATCCGTAAGCATTTATGTTTCGGCTATTTAGGACATCAAATAAATTATTTATTTTTGTTATAAATTCCACAGTAGCATTCGACCCCGAAAATTCTGGTAAATTCAAATTTTGATCACAGAACTGAATAGCATCGGCTACGGAATTACTAAATGTTTGTGCCGCTAGTTTGACTTTCATGATCTGTTTACTGAAATCAATATGTTGCCTTTTGAGGCGGTTCGCTAAGTGAAGACCCTCATTTTCTTGAAGCTTACATAAGTTTTCAATGAACTGCCATGAAATTTTTTCACCGCATGGATTTACCAGCTCTTTTTTCTGACCCAAAGTATTTCGTACGAGTTTTAACATGTGAGCAGGGTCTGGAATAATAAATATCTCATGTCCACTGACTTCAAAAAATGGTGTGATATTTTCTGTATCATCAAAACTGCAACCTAATTGTTGTCCCATTTTAAAATTAGCAGGACATCCGTCAAACGTTAGAGATATTACATTGATACCACACTCAATTAACAAACTAATACACTGTTTCACCAAATTTGCCTTCTGCTCTCCGTTACAACCGTCAATCAAAAAATAACCCACCGGAATCTTCCACGAATCGTTGATACTCGTTACCATGAAAACCAGGGCCTCTCTTGCTTCAGCAACATTATGGCCATCCAAAGCCTCTCCGTAATTCACCAGACCTACACACTTTTCGCCATCCCATTGAACATGCTTCCTAATTGCCATTTCATCCATACTTACGGCACAGTACAATTGTTTTTCCTTGCGTTTTGCTAGTAATTGAATACAATTTAATGATTCTGTGGTGAACCCTGGATTAGCATCAACGCTTTTGTACCACGTAGTAAGAGTGGACGGGTGGGGTAGGCAAGTGTTGAAACAATCTCTTACGTATTTATACGCTCGCGGACTAATAAAATTCAAACAAAGAGCGAATTTGCGTAGATCTGGTGAATATTTTTTGCCATATGCAGCCGGACACAAATATTTTTTCAAAAAATCTTTGTTCACTGGATCAATTGACTCCAAAAAATCTCCATCCTCTTCACTGACCAGAAACTTTGCTTTGAGTTCTGCAATAACGTTTCCCAGATTTGCAACTTTTTTTGTTAAACGCCTACTCTTTTCCCGGAGTGCTCGCAGTTTTTTGAGTCTATCTTCTGACAGTTTAGCAGTCTGATTAAACTTCCTTCGCATTGTTCGTGGTGTGTATGATGGTGACTTTCCCTAAAAGGTAACCAAAAGTTGATTTAGGTACATTAAATCTGTAGTAAGGGTCGTACGTATTACATGCCTTTATTATTTTTTCGGTTATCACAAATCTTAATATCTTAAGTTTTAAAATTGGCTACCTACCTACCTATGTATTATGCCAAGAAATCAGAACTCACTGTTGCGGATTCATTTATGTGAGGACTTTCATGTGCATCTTCAGTTGCAGTCAACACAGCCTCGGGTTCCAAAGCCTGAAATAATTACAATTAAGTTATAAACGGTACCTACCATTTATATAATAATGGTACTTAAATCGTACTTTATAGTAGTTTAATACTTACATAATTAATCTCAGCGCTTGATATTGCACTAGACTGAGCTAAATTATCAATTTCCATAGATTCTTGAACCTGTGAACTTGTTGCAGGTCTAGAAATATTTATGTAACATTTCTGAAAAATAAGATTTTCAAATTAGTAAGTATTTGAAGAATATTGGAGGAGACCTTGGACCAGCAGTCAGTAGTGAGTGGGACTACCTAGAGGTTTAAAAAAAAAATAGAAGGAAGGTGAAGCTTTTTGATATAATTATACCTAAGTTAGGCTAAAAATAGTGATACTTAATATTTTATATCCTATTTTAACCTACAAAATTCTTCTTCTTCTTGTCGTGTCACTAGTTCTCACAAACCACCAGGGGCCTGATTCGCTATGGGGAACGAAAACGCGTTACACAGACACGACAAGACATCGGCGTGGAATCGGACCAAACCGTATTCTCTATGCCAAATGTCATTGCCAAACGCGAGACACGGTGCGTTTGGGGCACGGTTTGAACTGTCAAATAAACGCGTTCTGTGTAACGCGCCTTCACTTTCCATAGCGAATAAGGCCCCAGAGCTCTTAAAATAATACCTACAAAATAAAAACTCAAAAGTAAATAAAATATTTACTAACCAGTAGTGGAACAGCATTAGGAAACAGAACGGTAAGCTTATTCTTTTTGAACAATTCCTTTTTCTCAAAATGAGTGCTACAAATCTTTGAGTACTTTGTTGGTGTCCAATTATTTCGGCCTGTGGCTTTAATCCAATGCAGTCGGACATCTTGGTTTATTGGAAAACTGTAACAAATTAATAACGTAAGGTTTGTTAATTCAACAATCATTTTAATCTATTTTTTTACATGGTGCTAAGGTTATTCTTGCTGACTGTACATTTTTTCAATTCTTACTTAAGTTAAGGTAGCTAGCCCTTGCTATCCCGAACTAACTTTCCACTATGTATTCATATAACATCGAACGATATTTACATTGATTGAATTAGTAATGTTATGAAAGATGTAAGACAATTGAGGAGGTTAGGAACAAAAGGTGAAATTTACGCATTCAGCTTCAATCTCGTTTTTTTTCTATCCTACTATAAACCCTGAATTCTATCTATTTATGCAATTATCAACTTCAAAAGAAGACTAATTTCGTAGAAAAATCCACGTCAATAGCTGGTCAATAGCTGGATAAAAGGTGTAATTTTAACTCAAACACAGCAGTGGTCAAGCCTTTATTATCAAAAAGTGTCATTTTCTCAGTAAATTTTACAATTCTATTGAATCAAGTGGTAACTTTGCTTAGTGTAGGTCTGGTGTAGGATCAAAAGGTGTCATTTGATAAAAACTTTATTCAATATTGGCTTTAGTGAAACATCTACATAAATACTTTTATAAAGCACTAAAATCTAGTTACTAACTGACACATAAATGGTTAACAAAATAATTGCCTAGATCTAGGTAAATATTTATTTTCTCAAATTACTAAGAAAACAGAAATGTGTACCTAAATGACACCTTTTGTTCCTAACCTCCTCAATTAATAATATTATATGTAGTCCATCGATGTAGTCACATACTTTAAGTACTTAACTGTTACCTATCATTTTATAAAAAAATATATGTACCTAATCTGGGGAATATAAATGTCGAACGCAGGCAACACCAAAACAAATTATTTTTTAGTTACGATCATTTGAATTACGTTAATTTAAGCTCTAGCGAGCAAAGTTCTGTTCGAAATGTTGTGGATATTATTTAAAAATCATTTTTGAAGCTTTTAATTACTCAAAAATAGATGTACTTACGAGTGAAAAGACAAATTTGGAAGTTTCAATTCACTGTCACTTTTACATCTTAGAACACTACATCGAACCATTTCTTTGGGTTCAACCTTGAAGAATTAGTTGAGGAATTAGTTTTTTTATATTCACAAAGAATTTGAACGTGTGTTTTTGAGTATTTAGTACATTTTTCACTAGTTTTTCACACAAAGCTTAGAAAACAACGGCGAACTGTCAAACTTTGTTTCGCAAACTAGTGTGATGACCTTGAAAAAACCGGCACGCGACTAGAGACAGAAAATCAAATAGTTCTGTCTCGTTTGTTCACACAAAGTGTGCATATGATGTTCTCTTTCTTGTATGAATGCGATAGATGCTATGTCGTCTTCTATTAGTTTCTCTTTCTACGTTAAATACCAACATAGCAATCCGCATTAAGGCCCCTACACACGGTCCGGATTTAACGCTCGGCCCCTTATGCGATTACGAAAATCCTCTCGCGGTGTTGAGTTACCAACAAAAACTTGTTTGTTTATTGAAAACGTGTTGTTGACCATTTTGCGTTTGTCGCTCTTTGGACTATTATTTATTTCATGCTTTTAGTAGCCGACGTAAGACTTCTTGTACTTAGAATGAAGATAATCATTGTTAGTAAGTGACAAAGGTTTTTGGTTCAGTACGTCAGAAACTCGGTATATTTTTGTAGCCTGATGACTCAAAGTTTTAAAACTCAGCAAACTCAAACATCAGTGGATTTTTATCGAAATGTCGTCAATTCGTCATGCAAGTAGGTAAAATTTCCTTATTTTTTATATTTGAATACTGGTCTTATTAGTGTAGGTAGATATTCATTTTACTTGAGTAAGTTTAGTAGCTCAAGAGTACCTCGATTTATAATGTCAGGGTTTAAAAAAATAAAATTTACTGAGTGTTGATAGCAAAAACACGTTGCTAATAAGTCAGTAGATTTGTGGAATATTTATTTATTACACTATATTTTTACATTACATTATTCTTGTGTTTTTATATTACAAGAGTCTGCGCGTTTTGAAGTATGAAACTAATGTAAATACCATTAATTTCCTGAAAAGACGTGAAAAAATTGACAATAGGACCAAACTGTTTTAAAAACGTGTCTTATCAACACACTTTTTGTTACTTTTCATAATGTAGAAAGCTGTTTTGTCCCCATCCACGCCTTAACAATGCCGTACGGTCCGTCACTCAGATTCGTCAAGGCGGCGGCGCGGCGGCGCGGCGGCGCGCGTAATCCGGTTAGCGTGGAAGTAGCTTTATTACGCACTGGGTTTTGGAAACGTGCGAAAATGTGAACTTGGCAGAGGAAAACGTAGGTATAGCAAGGCCTTAAAAGAATTTTAAAGAGGAGAGTTGTTCAAGTCGTAGTGTTTTTTAATCATTTTCATAGATTGGCATCTAATAATCACAAAAAAACTAAAAATAATGTCAGTCTTTAACAAAGTAGGCTTTATACTTTCCAGATAAATGTGCTTCAGTGGATAGGTCATCAAGAATACAACATACACCTTAAGTTAAATCCAAATATAGTTCAGTATTTTCCAGTCCCCTGCGTTATTGACTCCAAAACACACAAAATATAATGTTTCACAATTTTTTATTTAGTAGACTTTTCTAAGTGAAAATACCGCATTGTTTTTCAACCCAGTGCGTACACAGGAGCACTCATGTGTCATAATCTCTGCACCGCTCCTACCCAGTTTCTATCTGTTCGTGAGTAAAATTTTTATCACATTTTCTGAACTCTACGGAGCGTAAGTTTCTTCACGTAGCGTGTAAGGAGCTTAAGGCTAATGTATAGGCTCCTTTAATGTTATTGGGGGCTATTATTGGCCTTTTGGCTGTGGGACTAACATGACTTTTCATTTAGGTATTGCATTTGGAAGCAGTTTCTTGTGTGACATGAATTTTCGCGAGAAAAACTACAATTTTGTGTAAGTTGTAGTAGGTGCCGTAGGACACTTCTCGTTTGCATATTTCAACATTTTTGAAGATATGTAATAAAATCAAATGACTGAATGTAATTATATGCAAAATCGCAAACCTTCGCAGTCTAGAGAGTAACAAAGCAAAGGTTCAAAAAAAATATCACTTTGAACAAACAAGTTTTCCGACCAGAAATTGTGCACAATTTCGGTGCATTTTGTTTCCCGCGTATATAATTTAAAACCTAATATTTTTTCCATAACTATTTACTCACATTGGCTCGTATGTTGATTTACTACTCAAGCACTGATCCAGACTCGAGCATAGATTTTTGTATGAAAATCTCTACTCAAATCTATGCTTGAGTAACGATATCTGTATCGGCATACGAGTCTGAGTTTCTTTTTATTGAATCTAATTCTATACTCTAGAATTACCTGTTTATTTTTTTTTTATTTTTTTTTTAACACGGACACTTAACACAACGTCTTCTAGTCCCAAACTAAGCAAAGCTTGTACGATGGGAACTAGATGGCTGATATAATACATACATATATTTTTTTTGTAAATACATACTTATAATACATAGAAACACCCAGACACAGAACAAACATCTATGTTTGCGACACAAATGTTTGTTCCCGGTGGGGATCGAACCCACGACCCACAGCACGGAAGGCAGAGTTACTACCGACTGAGCCATGACGCCTGCCTTATTTTATTTTATTTTTTATTGCCTGATTTTAGAGTCTAGAATCTAGACTCTACAATCAATAAACAGGTAATACCTAGTCATGTAGTAATTATGGACTTTCATTTGATCTTATAGCATACCCAAGAGTCCTATTACAACATATTTTAAGGCATATCTACACCAATAAAAGTCCAGGCTTATGCACACCGTACCACATAAATTAGGACCAGTGCACACACAGGGCTGCTGTCAGGGTGGGAGCTTGTAAAATACTCGTAGAAAAGATTTTTCAAATGAACACGTGTTTTTGTTCATAAGTTCAACTATAATTTATGAGTTGAAAAACTTCAGAAAGTCGACTTCCATTTAATTCAGCTTCATCATCAAATGATAATGATGATGATGGTAGTTCATTAGGTTTGTTCTATTGATCATAAACACCACTGAAAGGTCAAGCAAAATACGCAATGCCGTGTACGTGGACGACGCTTTTTTTTTCCAGTTGTTCCTATTTAACAGCCAAACTACTGAATCTATTTTGATAAAAATCATAAGGGACGTAGTAATTTGAGTCCGCTTGTCAGGTATTTTTTCTAATAAAAAAACTGAGGGTTCCATGCAAATGCATAACATTTTCTAGGAAGACTAGCGACCCGCCCCGGCTTCGCACGGGTGCAATGCAGTGATGATGATGATGTATTATACATATATACCTTACTCTTGAATCACTCTATCTATAAAAAAAAACTACATCGGAATCCGTTGTGTAGTTTTAAAGATCTAAGCATACATACATACAGACATTAGGACAGACGCGGGAAGCGACTTTGCTTTATACTGTGTAGTGATGGATTAAGGACCATCTCCCCCCCTGGCGCCTATTCCTTAATAAGGCCCTGCCCCCACAGGACTAAAACACTCGAATCGTAAAGATAAAGGTATGTTTACAAAACGCTCGAGCCGTTTTATCGGCAGTGCGCACCGGCCGTTATCATTGATCATTGACAGTGTGTACTTGCCCTTATCAGCCTGATATTTATACCCAATCATCTAGCCGGGGAACAATGTAAAATGAACTTTATTTCTTTGAATCTAGAGTTGATAGTTTCAATAAAATTATATGATTTGTATATGTCCATTAAATAGTTAAAATTCCTACCATAATTTGTAGATCATTGTCATAAAAATGTTAAAATAATTTTTATTTTTTCTCTATTGAGATGAGATTATTCTACGTCGAAATAAAAAGCACATTAAAACTTTTTGGGTCTCAAAATCTGAGAGATACCTATATTATCTTATTAGTCGAGTCAAAATATCATTGGGTTTTTTTGTCGGAATGTCATAAGTCCGAAAAGCAGTCTCGTAACAAAATTTTTTTTTATTTCTTATGACAAAAAAAGAAAATCGTATCGTGGTTTTTTTTTTGTCACATGTTTTTTTTTTTTTTAGGAATCCGTTGCATTAGGTAGGACTATGTTAACATATGGAGTTCCAACCACTCAAGTACCCATCCATATGGTGGATTAGGTAGCCGATATGGTAATGTATGCTTTTATTCTTGTTTGCACACACTTAGATAATAAAGAAAATTATCTGTGATACGATATGGTATTTACATTACTTGTTTTTAGAATTACGGTAAAATAGGCAGGTATTTAGCAAACTTACATTTGAGAGCAAAAATTTGATATTACAGTACATTACAGTAGTGAAACTATTTCATTCTACATTTTACATGAATAACTTCAAAATCTAAAAAGTCGTCAACTGGTCCAAATCAGTAGCAATCGGAAGCGAAAAAAAAACAATGAAAATATTGAAAATAAATCACTACATAGTATAAAGCAAAGTCGCTTCCGCGTCTGTCCTAATGTCTGTATGTATGTATGTATGCTTACATCTTTAAAACTACACAACGGATTTTGATGCGATTTTTTAATAGATAGAGTGATTCAAGAGGAACGTTTATATGTATAATACATCATCATCATCATCACTGCATTGCACCCGTGCGAAGCCGGAGCGGGTAATAATAAATAATAAATATTTAGACACGACAATGAAATACGTAAAGAACTAAATTTTTTTTTATTCTGTGCTTAAACTCTTAGGCGTATAAAGATGTACCTATAGATAGGTACAAGGACTAAGGACGTGAAGGTCCTCACAATTTATATCCTGATAAGAGACGCCAGCGAGGAATGCCACAACAACCCGTCTGCTTTTATTATTAGTAGATAATTTGATTTAGAACTATGTAAAGTCACGTAAAGATATGTTCACTATCAGTAAAACAATTTTTTTGTGACTAAACCTATCTTCTAAGTTCTATTCTAAGTTTTATTTTTCTTAGATTCTTTATTGCACACAGAAAAATATGAACAAACAAGTTAAAACTAATGATATGTACAAAGGCGAGCTTAACCCTAATAAGAGTTTTCTTCCAGCAAACCTTTGAGGACCAGGATAACTGACTGTAAATTTTTTGCTTTGCTAGAATATGCTATCGGGACACCCTCCAGTAACACAGGAGGAAGTGGACTCTGAGCAGCAACATTCAGCATATAGGGACTACCAACCAGCATTGCCTGAGATTTAGAAGATTATTATATTATTTAGATTTTTATATTGCAAGTTGTTAAAAAAAATGCTTGTGAGGAAACCCTTGGCTTAGTCAGCTCCGCACGTAATGACCTTGTCTTTCCTATGGATATGGCTGACTAGGCTGAGAGGATGGTATAGGTGCTGGGCCTACTCCATCTAAACATTGTCCCAGGCACTACAGTGTCATAGGCATAGGTTGCCTCCTGACAATGTATAACTCATCTTCAATAGATGTAATTGATGTGATGCCTAATTATAGAGAAAATAAAAATTTCAGAAATTGAAAGCACCAACCGAGTGTTTTGATCAATCGAACGATCCAAAAAAATATCAATAAACATTATAAAATGATTGTCATTTTCGCGTTGACTGTACAACTGTCAAAATGGAGAACCTTATGAAGAATGCCTAAAAATAAAAAATAAAAATTGCTGCGTATTCTGTTGAAACCACTTTTGCAGAAACATTTCCAATAGGAAATCTTGTGTTTCTTTATTATCCAGCGACTTCAAAATTATTATTTGGTAAAAATTATCATTGTGCGTTAAGACAGTTTTTTTTTTGCTTGTCTTTTTGCCAAGTCTTTTTTGTTCACTACATTTCACTTTTTCACTTTTTTCTTTCTTCTGTGGTGAGGAGCACTATTTTAGAAGTCATTGTTTCTTTAGTTTCTCTAAAGGGTTTCAACAGTGTTAATTGCAAATTTATTTAAGACAGTCTATCCTGTGGTTGCCAGTTCAGGCAGTTATCGGGTCTTACCGTTACACGAATATTTGAAAAAAAAAATATAGTACTACCCCATAATCTAGTTAGAAGATAAAAAATACTCGTCCGATGATTCTCATGTTTAGGTCATTAATATCAATTTATTTAGTTATTACAATTTATATGCACATGTTTGTGTTAGTGATAGTGCATTTTCTCAACCGATTATAATATTCACAAAATATATATATTTTTTAAATTGACAGTAATTTTAATGCATGAAATTATTTTAGTATATTGATACTTTAGTTTTGAATATCTAAGCATCCTCGGTACAAACAAATACTTAAAAGGTTTTTTTTAACGTTGCTATTTTATTTCCATTTTTAAATACAATAAAATTATCCCTTTCATCAAAAAATCAACCCTTAACTTCTTTATTGAATAATTACAAAATAATGCACAATACCTTGCGAATAATATCAGCCATATTTTATAAATTAAATCATATTCTAATAGAATGAATAGTCCATTTGATAATTAATATATTCATGACTCTTTGAAAATATTTTCTTTTAGTTGTCAGTCAAATCACCCCCGACGTGCGCGGATGTTACGCGTAGGGTGGGAATTAGTTGACTTTACCAATAATCTTGATACTTTTACACAGAATTATAGTGTTATAAGTTATAAGTCATGTTCTTGCAATTATTTTATTTTATCTAATATTTTCTAGCATTATGTAGAATGTAATTGCCAGTGTACTTTTACACTGGCAAAACTAAGTAAGGTTTCGTAATACTGAAAATCCAGACATAACTACGTGTTTTTAAAACTTAGGATTGGTATTACAAAGGGATTATTTTAAAATCGCCTGTCATTTTTTTCATTATCACAATTATTTTAAATCTATACACATGCATTATCTTTTTCAAAACCAAATAGTTATCAATTTCGATCACAAAAATCCGTTTTACCTCGTGCTGTAACCATCCCCTAGTTTCTTGCCCGACTCTATGCCAGATGCATTACCTATTATACTTATAAGACGATTCTAAACTTCGACTCTTCTATTCCTTCTAATTTTAATTTTAGAGAATAAAAGATTTTTCACCTTCACTATACAGTTTGGCACTCCTGGTAGCTTTTGCAAGTATCAAGATTACATCCCCTCAGAGCCAGCACTCGGCATATGGCCCGCTAGTGCAGACTTATCACAAGCTATTGCACTCATTGTGCGCACTTTATAGAATTACACTTCATTATGTGTGCCACTGTCTTTGAGTCGGTTTGCGATCAGTTAACTAATCTGGTCGATTAACTGGTCATTTATAAAGTTATCGTGGAAAAAACATTAAAATGGTACAATACTTTTGGACAAAACATGTCTTGGCATAAAACAAAAACAACAGACAAACGTCATGATTTTTATAATAAGGTATGTACCTACTAAGATATTATTTTGGATTTGATCCACGCTATAAAATCGAGTTGGCCAACATAGGCAGTTAATTAAAGAAAATACATCAACTCACACACTATTTTAAACGAAATAAACGTTGAAGAATATAAATAGAAAGGCATCTTTTATTATATTTAGGTACTTGTTATTCTTGGTCATTGATATTTACTAAAAGTACAACGTCACCACAGCAATGTATTTTGATTACAATTTATAATAAAAGTCAGCAAAAAGCGCACCATTATTTACGTCCATATTTCCCACAAAATAACACCCTCACTAATCAAATGTAATCACAAAAAGTCATCACGTATCGTCCGTCAAATCACTTCCCTCAAATCAGTGTAATTATTGACATAGTTTCCTGACTTTTGATTGCCGTTTGATGCAGTCGCACGCGCACCTTACGGTCAAAACTGTGTTTTTAGTATTATTTCTATGTTTTTCCATTATCGTTATGGGAAAGAACTTCCCCTATTTGTTTGGATTTCACACCCACGATTTTTTGATTAAAACTTGCGTTAATGCGTTGGGGTGTGCCGCAAGGGTGAATCCTTGGTCGCTTCCTTTTTATTGTGCATTACATTTCGGAAACTACTTTCAGATGTAATCAATATAAAAGCATTACGTAACCACAAAAATATTGCAAGCATTCACAAAAATTAAATATTTCGAACTACTCACCACGTAATTTTTGGCGGGTCTGACTTTGGATCATCTTTTAATTATCTAAGTACCTAGGTACCTACTAAACAATATAATAATTACACAGAATTTATTGAACTACCTTATAAAGACTACACAACACAATAATACTAGTACATACTCTTCCAGTGTAACAAAAGTATCAAGCCATAAAATTAATTTAAAACTCTAAAGAAAACATTGATACTACGGATAAGGGTAGCCACACACGTAAGCTGTTACTATAACTAAGCCGTATGTGGTGGTGCATATATAATCCGATTTACTTAACGCGACCACCCCTAGGGCGGTAATGTAAAAACTAATAACTAATATGAATAATCCTTGAGATATCAATAATGTGATAAAATAAGCTCATTAGTTGATGAAGGCTTCTTTTTTAATTATTTTACCTTTGTTCACCAAAGATTAACCTGACGTCAAAACCTGTTATCGACTTTTGTGGTTTATGGTCACTTTACACGTGTTTTAATACAGGCCATAAATCATAGACTATAAAAAAACACATACAAATTATAAAGCTATGTTTTTGGACTATGTAAGTACCTATTGTACAAAATAAACCTATTTATCTGCATAGGCATATATGTTCTTCTCTAAATATATAAAACTCTTTTGAAGCTGACTGACAAACAACGCACAGCCTAAACTATAAGTTCTAGAGGTATGACATTTGGAGGGTAGTATCGTTATATAGTGTAGGGGGGTGCACTAAGAAAGGAATTTTGAAAAGTCACATTTTAAAGGGTCTAGAACGCGAGCAACGCCGCGGGAGACGGCTAGTATGACTATAAATAAAACTATATAAAATAAAATAAGCATCTACAAGAGTCTCTAGGTCCTTACATGGCCTACATTGAGGTAAATACAAAATCATATTTATTACCCGACTACCCGGAATATAAGGAGAGTTATTTTATTACGCTATCTAGATACTTACTGAAAATCTTTGAAAAAACCCCCCGCAATATTTGCTTACAAACAATTACAATAATGCACCCGCAAGTAGGTACAGTCAGCAATGTAAGACGATAAACCATTTAAAATTGTCTTGAAGTAATATGTTTTGGGATCTTTGTATTGTATTTGAATCATTCTTGAAGAATTACTTTTAAGTATCTTGAATGTTCAGTCAAGTTGTTAATCTACACTCGAGAGCATAGAAATCGCACATAGAGGCATTTTCCTACATTTTAATTTCGACCCTTATTTTTTTTTTAAATTAATGTGATGTTGCAAATATAACTTAAATTAAATTGAAGTACACACTGTTAGCTTCCTAAAAACACAAAATGTCTAGCCTTGACCTTCGAAATCATAACAGTGGCAACTAAACAATAGAATGGCCTAAATTAGCTCGTTTCAGGTAGCGCGGTTTGTGGGACTTTGAGCAGGTATAAAAGGTTAAAAAAACAATAAATTTGTGAATGCATCGATTTATTAATACGAGGTATTGCCTCCCCTAGCCTGAATAAGAGCTTCCATTCGGTGTTTCATTGAAGAAATCAATTTTTTGACGAAATCCTGCGGTATGCTGTCCCATTCTTCCTTGATCGCGGTTTGGAGCTCTCTGAGACTCGTAGGCGCTGCGTTTCTGGATCTTATTCGTTTCTTTAGTTCGTCCCATAAGTGCTCAATGGGATTGAGATCTGGGCTTCGAGCAGGCCACGCCATAACGAGTACTTCAACCTCCTCCAAGTACTGGCGTACTATAGCAGCGGTGTGTGGTCTAGCGTTATCCTGCATCAAAACGAAGTTTTCGCCGATAAATCCAGAAAAGGGCACAACATGTTCTTCCAGGATCTCCTCGACGTAACGTTGGGAAGTCAATCCACCCGATCGACGGTCGGTATCGGGCCCTGTGATGAAGACAAGTTCGGTTTTCGCTTCCAGAGAAATGCCTCCCCAGAACATACACGAACCACCGCCGTATGCGACCCGTTCGGAGATGCAACATTGAGCAAAACGCTCACCGGATCTTCGGTAGACTCTACCTCGTCCGTCGTTACCATGAAGGCACATCCTGCACTCGTCGGAGAAGAGGACTGCCTGCCATTGATCCATAGTCCAATTAACGTGATTTCGAGCAAACTGAAGGCGTGCTTGTCTGTGCGCTGGGGTCAATTTTGGGCCAGTTGCTGGTCTGTGCGCTGTCAGACCTCCTTCGGCTAGTCTTCTTCTAACAGTCCACCGACTGACTTCCACTTCTCTAACTTCCTGGAGCTGCTGTCCGAGTTGAACTGCATTCAACCGGCGATTTCGTAGTGATGTATTCACAAGGAAACGGTCATCGCGCTGTGTTGTCGCACGTTTTCGGCCTGTTCCTGGTCGCCTGGTATAGCCACCAGTTTGCTGATATCGCTGGTATACACGTCCAACAGCATATCTGCTCAAATTTAATTGACGAGCCACTTGACTTTGGTTCTGTCCAGCTTCGATAAGTGCAACCACTTGAGACGCTGCTTCTGGTGTGGTATCCATTTTCTTGTTTAGAGAGATGACGTATTCGTTAAAGGACCTTTCTGACTGGGAGTTGGTATGCAAATGATGTCATTTCAATCATCCCTTACCGTTTTATACCTGCTCAAAGTCCCACAAACCGCGCTACCTGAAACGAGCTAATTTAGGCCATTCTATTGTTTAGTTGCCACTGTTATGATTTCGAAGGTCAAGGCTAGACATTTTGTGTTTTTAGGAAGCTAACAGTGTGTACTTCAATTTAATTTAAGTTATATTTGCAACATCACATTAATTTAAAAAAAAATAAGGGTCGAAATTAAAATGTAGGAAAATGCCTCTATGTGCGATTTCTATGCTCTCGAGTGTATTTTAGTTTAGTACCTATCTACTTTAGACTTGTCAATTTATTACATTTTTTATGTTTGTTACCTCAGAACTCCGTCATTTATGAACCGATTTGAAAAATTCATTTTTTATCTGAAAGGGTATGCTTTCAGATTGGTCCCATAAATTTTTGATCAAAATCGGTTTAGTAATTAGGCAGTTAAATAAGAATAACTGGAAAAAACACGTCATACGCGTACACGATATTGCATATTTTGCTTTTTTGTGACGTTTACGAGCAATAGAATGTAAGTACCCACGAACAAATCTGACAGTCGCCGCGTTAGCGTATTCGAGTTACATTGCGCGTCACTGCCAACTCGACTGCCAACCGTTGTAGTGTCACCGCGCAGTGTATCTCGGATACATTGCGTATTTTTATTTTCTGTGGTGTTTACGATCAATAGAACAGTCTCAATGAACTGCCATCATCATCATCATTTTTTTTTTTTTTTAATAAAATTATTTGTATCCCTTCTTAATAGTGCGTACCTACTAGGTACTCTAAGTATAACATCTGTTAAAACCATAGGTAAGTGTGAGTACTTCCAGCAAATAATCGATTTTAATTCATTTGGATAGCGTAGCCCACATGGTGAAACAAATCTATGTGGCTGACTGTACCACACAGAACAAATAATAGGTAGCTTGCGTCGTGGCGACCACAATGTAATGTAATGCAATAGATATATGAAACATGCATGAGGTTATTGTAAGCCATTGATCTATTGATATTGGATGGTGCTATGCTATACGAACACAAGAAAAAAAAACATATTGTGTGTAATTCACGCGTGGTAGAAGTGAAAACTTCAAAAAGACTTTCAAATCACAACGATGCTAAAGAAGTTTTCACTTCAAAAAAGTTGCAAAAAGTGAACGAGTTTGCTCGAGAATTGAACCCACGCATTACGAGCTAATCTCGATTCGATCCAATCTGTTAGACCGCTTGGCCAGCAGTCTCCTTAGAATGCGTACGAAAATTAGGGATCTCTCTTCTCGTTTCCTCGCTTTTTCGTTTTCGACTTTCAAATCACAACGGTGCTAAAGAAGTTTTCACTTCAAATATTGATATAGGCATGCTATGAGTCATTTGCAAGATAACTATTTATAAAGTGGTACCATCCACCTAGATTTAAAAAAAAAACAATATAAAAGTATTCTATCAGAAATCTAGTTCTCATAGTACAAGCTTTGCTTAGTTTGGGACTAGAGGGCGTTGTATGTAATGTCCATGAATATTTATTTATTTATTTATCGTGGCTTGACTTGACTCCACTCTATTTATTGTAAACTCAGGCATATACCAAGATAAGAACTAGTTTGTACCTATAATTTTTTTTTCATTTATTGTTTTAAAAATACATAATAACTTATTTTGTACTATAGCACTAAGGAAACCACAAGGTTTAACCACAAGGTTTAATTTAATTAGGTATTGGTTAGGTATTATACTAGTATGTATTATATGATCTGTGGTATAGGTAAATTAATAACTGGTTTATACTCTTTTACTTTGTTACCTATACCTACCATGATGATAATAATGGCAATGAAAAGAAGAAAAAGTAGCATATAGATATCCAAAAAGCTCAACGAATAATTACTTGTGTGTGTATTGCCTATTACTACGACAAAGATGTAGAAAAAGTAACAGTATTTTGAACGTACTCGTAAATACAACAGGATTTGATTTTCTTGGCACCCTCTTGCATTACAAAACCATAATTTCCACAATCCCATTACACAGTATACGCAATATGGCGTACAGTCAGAGCTGACGCGATGACGTATCGTATCGATAATCCTGACGTCATGTTTGCACTTATAATCTATTGATTACGGAGATTACAGCAACTTAGGTATACCAAAAGTAGTAGGCAATTATTAGCTTGAAAAGTAAAATCCTCCTTTGACTTTTCCCTTCGAGTTTGACTGTATATTTTTGACTTCAATAAAAAGGGATTTTTGGGTTGGTTTTGAGGGATAACATTGTAGAGATATGTTCTCCTACGAAAAGGGAAGATCTTCCACGCCGAGCGACCTTTGGCTCGAGGTCCGAGGACTAATGTATGGTATTCGATAGTGTTACTTATGTTCAAACTCCGTGATAACTTCATTTGCGCGATCTAGGATATTTCTCATGTAGCGAGATAGATGGCGCTACAGTTTTTTTTATCCAAAATAGTACAATTCAAATACCTACCTAGTTTTTTTACTGCTTTTTATGTCCGACATTATTTCTTGACATACGTCATTTTCGTGCGTGTCCGTCTCAATATTAAATTTTACTCCTGAATTTTCAGTGATAATAATTCCATTTTATAAATTCTCTCGGAATATTTGAGATTATTTTTAAATAAACATACAAAGGTTCTGACTTAAAAAATTTTTTTAGAAAAATAAACGATCCTGATCTTTACTAAATATATAAAAAACATCAATCTCCGTGCTTCTATCCCCTCCATTAGCACCGGAAGCGGAAGTATTAGCGGTACGATTTATCATCGCGCCAAAAAAATAACCACGAAAAATCCGCCATCTTTGTAATGGACGTTCCCGCCAATTTTAATGCAATATGGCGATTGACACGCGCCGATAAGGATAATATTTTTATTATTTTGTAGTCAACATACATATAATTTAAATGGTAAATATTAGGAAAAACGTACTAAAAGAGAAGATATTTTCACAAATTCCGACATTACCAGGAACTTCCATGAATGCAGTGTTTTTTTTTAATTTTATGATAGTTTTTTTTTGTTGGTATCGAACACTGACAAATAAGCGTCGAATTATAGCTTATTTGGAAGAATACGCGCTTGACCATAAAGGAACCTTTTGTCAAAAATAACTTTAGGGCTACTCTCGACCACTGTTCCAAACTGAATCCACAGAATTTCATTTGGTACTGCAAAATGACATGTTTTCTTTCAAAATCCGGATTCAGTTGTTACAAGATGATGTTTGATTTTGATAAATTGTTTTGAGTATTCTAAAAAGTCTTGCATGCTTTTTTAATTTCTCTTTGTTTTTTTTCTCTATCTTGAACTTCAGTAACCTCCAAAAATTATGAATGTAAACCCATAAACGCTACACAGAGCGTCCGAAACAATGGTATCAATTTGGCAGCACGTGGCCACGGCAGCCACACACGCGCCGCCACGCGTCGCCGCGCATACGTACATTACCTTGTTTTGTGTTGATTAGATTAATGGGTGGACTGCCCAGCTTGAGTTATGGAGATAGTTTCAAAAGAATGTAAATTAAAATAAATTGTTGACGATTTCTGTACTTATTCACTCTACTTTTCAAAACGTATAGGTACTCTATCAGTCAAAGCTCGAATACAAATATTGTCAACAGAAAATGCCATGTAAACTCATAACATACCTAGTAGTATTAGGTGTACATTATAATACTGCTAGTACCCAAGTAAGTTCGTACATAAAAAAAACAACCGATTGAGAACCTCCTCTTTTTTTGAAGTCGGTTAAAAATGATAGCGTGTCGTGACTCTGATTTACTAATTTAGCGCATAGTAAGTAAAATAATACTTACCTACAAAAATGCACTTGCGGACAAAACAATATCTACCGGGGAAAAAATAAACTGTCCGTCGCAGCCCCACAACGGAATAAGTAAATGTTCAGAGTAAAATCTTTGACTTTGACTTTGACTCTTTGTGACATCTAAAGACGCAAATATTGCGGGGGATCACGAAGTCTTATAAATTTTTTAAACTATAGTAGGTGCCAAATAACACCGCAATACAGGTCATTCACCCACCTCCACCACGATGTCGCAAAATTCAATTTACGTATGGTAAACAAACAGTACTACGAGATCCGAGCGATACCGTCTTAGCGACCGGTTTGTATGGAAAGCGACAGAATTAGACATTCATAAATTGAATTTTGCGACATCGTGGTGAAGGTGGGTGAATGACCTGTATTGCGGTGTTATTTGGCACCTAATATAGTCCTGTTTAAATGCACTGCAGTGTACGCAAGTGAAAGGGGCGCACCTTCAGACAATTTCCTTAAAAGGCACACCCGCCCGGCGGCGCGCGGCGGCACTAGTATTACACAAATTGAATAATAACTTGCAGTTTCATAAGTAATACAATTTTGGAAACTAAAGTATACCCTTTGATAGTAAATCTGATTATTTAAGGGAGCTTTGCAGACCGGGTGGATAGTTGCTGGACAGAGGAGTCTTCCTTGTGAATATGTTTAATTTGAAAAAATTGCATTAAGTATCTAAAAATACAGTATAGGCGTCAAACTACATTAGAAGGCAATACATCGCGTCGTGTAGTTAGGGAGAGAAAAGAAATAATATTTATACTACACCTACTTGGAAAGTACCTTGATACTTTATCAAATTTACGGTAAAAAGTACGTCATTGCATATAGAACAAATATACGCGGAGAAAACGCATCTGAGCGGGAGAGAAAAGTGTATGAAAATCCATTTCTTACGTGGTTTTTCTTTTTTAATTTTGGGTAAGACTATGCGCCGGTAACCTAAATATCAAAAGCCAAAAAGTTTTTACAGTGAGTTTTTATCTCCAAGTTCGCAAAATGACACTGGCCACTAGCTGTGTGTTGGATGGTGTCCGGCTGGCAGTGCGACCCTGCGGCGGCAGGATAAACAATTTGAAAAAAGAACATGTGAAAATTGCAGACGCCATTGGCGCCATTTTCAATTTGTGTGTTGTTTGAGGATTCAGTTTTAGTTTTTTATTTTCCTTGTAGGTGTAGTATAAAGCACTATGTATCACTCGAGAGAAAGTGCGATTCCCAATCTCGGGTGTTTTAAAGCCCTCGCCACGACACCCTCGACGGTAATCGGTCACTTTCTCCTCTCGGTGAACCATGTACTATTTTTGAAAATCCGGCTTTTTTAGAGCCGGATTACGTCATAATATAAAGCATAATATTGTGACGTAATCCGGCTAAAATATAAAATTGGACGGCATAAATAGGGCTTTGTTTAGCCATTCTAAAACCGTTTTTATTTTTATTCCAGCTCGTCTTGCCGTCAAGTGTGCGCCAACGCTAAAAGGATATTGGACTTTAACCTCACGTTTTAGGCATTATCTCAAGCAGTTTGGTTCTCTAAGGCTCTAACAGACATCCTACTTCATACCTGGTCTACTAATAATATTTTTGGAAACTTGATCAGACATTACTCAAAAAGAGAAACAGAGCTCCAAAATCTTATTGATTTTACTCGAATAGACATAAAAACGATCAAATTACAAATTCAGAAGTGTGCCCAAAAATCACCAGACGACCATCCTCCTAATCGCTTCCATAGATTCTCGTAAAACCATAGACCTAACCACCAACAGTCCCTCGTCCCCGTGATGTTGATGGTGTAGAACCACAGACCAACAATCTCGAACGTATAACTCTATGGAACGAAACTACTGCGATGTTTCTGTCAACGTCAACGTCCTGGCCTAACGTCTAGATGTCCTCTACGCCATGTCACGACATCGGCAAGCCAAAATATCTCCTACAATATATTAAGAATGTCTAAGTTTAAGTAGATGTTTGTATGTTTGTGTTTCAATCACGCCCTATTGATCCGATTTGGATGAAACTTGAGATACTTATAGCTCGTAAACCTGGGTTAATACACAAGCTACTTTTTATCGTTGAAAATCAACAGAGGGCCTATAGTACGACCTCTACCTTGTTGCCAAGCCAAGCCAAGTCGTGAATATGACTAGTTATTAGAATTTTTCAATATTTTTCATCGTCACTCTACATCGGCAGTCCATCACGACACGACACGTGACGTTTCGTCACGGACGCGATTCACACGCCTCCGCGCTCGAGACGATTCGACACGGGAGCGAACCGGTGGAATGGAGTATGCTCTACTTCGGTAAACTCATAAGTCACATAAATGATATGGTGCAAATATTTTTTAAATATTTGCTATATAAGTACGTTTAAACGTTTCAGTTGTAGAGAAGTTTTGAGGAAAAATATTACTTAGCTCTAGAACAAAGTCATTGTTTTGTATTTTTTTAACATATTTACCATATGTACATTTTCCATTTTAATTTATGTTGATTCTCAGAATGCTGGTTACCTCGTAACTTCTTGTTATAAATAAATATTGTTGGACATACCACACAACGGTCTTTAGTCCCAAACTAAGCAAAGCTTGTACTATGGGAAATAGATTGCTAATAGAATACTTACATACATATTTTTATGTAAATACATACTTATTATACGTAAGTTATAGTTGCAACCTGTGTAAAGGCACAGTAAGCTTTTTCCAAAATTGCCAAAGTAGAGTAACATCTGTACCGTATCAGAGAGGGCGCCAAAACAATATGGTTTCTAATGAAGTTCTCATGGCCTCTCGATTATTTACAGATCACTTGACATATGCGAAAACTCAGTTTTCCGGTTCCATTGTAACATGGGAGAATGAGAGAAACACCTGGTATTCTTAATTCTTTTAATCGTGAGCTAAGGAAAACCCAACAGGAATTGACTAATGACTATTTTGGAATAGAATTATAGTGGATTTGTTGAACTTGAATTATTTGTTATATTTCTAGAACTAGTTGACCTATAATTTCCTTCACTCATGTCTGAGAATACCAGGATAATGAAATTCATGTTATAACTGGGCGAGACTTTAAATGATTGAAGAGAGAATGATAGATAGTGCCTTCATATATTTTTTGCTAGTATTTATTTGCTCTTGAGTGTACTTACTATTAGGTATACCTAAAACCTATATAATAATATTATATTAAAAAGAATAAAGTCAAGCTTACTTACAGTAAGTATACCTGCTTATTTTTAGTCTGTTAAAGACTAGACATAGGTAGGGTCCTCTAGATCATTACTACCTAATTCTTCATGGGGCTTCGTGAAATGTTAAAACTTTGTGGGTAAGTTTTTTGTATTTCTTTGCTATAAGTATCTAATTTAGTTAAAATAAAGTTACAATTTTGAAGATGACAGCTGATAAAAATTTGCTGTTGCATGACTTTTAAATTGCATAAAGGAAACATTACATTTCCAACTGAAAAAAACCTTTTAACTCTGCGTGTGGAACCCTAAAAATTGCCTGTCAAAATATTGTCGGCGACATCAAGGGAGGACTAATGTACAGTCAGCGAAAAAAGTTTGATAGACTTGAGGTTTCACCAATGAGTTTCGAACATAAGGTGTGTCTAAGGGCCGTATGTTCAATAGTGGTTTAAACCACGAAATAGAGTTTAAACTCTAGTCTCCGATTATTTCTTAAGATCAATGGTAGTTAATCGACTATCGGTAGCTTAAACTGACAGAGATGACAGTAGATTAATCCATCGATCAAATGTAATCGTAGTTAACGAAACCCATAGTTTAAACTGCTTTCGATCTTACGGCCCTAACACGTATTTTCTCGTTACGAAAGCATTTTTTGTATATCTATTCCTTTTCTACTCGTGAAAATCTTAAATTGGCGTACTGTACCTAATCTATGTTATATGTCGGTTTTCCTGTAAATAAATAAATTAAAATACATAAGAGGCCGTTAAAGTTAGTCCTTGTTATGACAGTTCTTGAACTTGACAGCTTAGAACTTGTGCTGGACGACTGCTGTCTCTAATATACTTCCACAGATACTTGCCTAGTGTAACGCCTCGCCATGTCATCAGCCAGCTTTGTCTTGCCATGCCAAGCCAAGCCAAGCCAAGCTAAAGCCAAGCCAGAGTTGTTTCGCCATGCCAAGCCAGCTTTGAAAGCCGCTATGCCAAGCCTAGCCCGTCAAGCCAAAAAGAGCAGTTGCCATAGATTGAGATTCGATTTTCGTTACTGAGGGCTCGAGACGTCATGGTGGTTGGTGATAAAATTACCACCGGGTATTTCTGAATTCTTTGCGGTACGGTGGTAGCCTAAACGATACAGAACCTAAGCAAAAAGATTGTTACAGAAGAAGGAGAGAATAAACTGTTGTGCAAGTCATTTTGTCTCCGTTTCACTGGGTAGAATTCGAAACTATTTAAAGATGTCAAATAAAGGAGACAGTTCGTAATGTGTATTATTATCACAGATTATTTTGTAAATACTTAACAAAAGAATCTGTGATATGCATTAGGTTAATTTACAAAAAGCTACCGTACATTTAAAGGAAAAATAAAATTGAAATATTAGGAAAAATCTGTGGATATTTCAAATATTTACTGCGTAGTTAGAAATATTTGAAGTTGACTGTACTACGCTTTAAAATTGCCTCGCGTTTCCTCCGGGGTGAGTCGACAGAAAAAGCTTTTAGTGGACACAATGCCGACTTCAAATTAGACCAATTTTAACAAAGAATTAGACCAATCTCGAACAAGGATTAGACCACTTTCGATGGATGGCTAATTTTAGGGTTTTTAAAGAAATGGTACCTACTTTGGAACTAACATCATCCAGTCATTACCATGTATTCATTCATGCCCGTTTAACCCAGCAGCCCCCTTATCGCAAGCTCTGAACTGCTTTCGCTACCCAGCATAATGTCAAGTGACGTGGCTACAGATATACGAAAACAAGAAGCGTTTGACGGCGAAAAACGCGCTGAAACGCGCTAATGTCATTATTTAGCCAAAGAATACCTATGATTTAGTATGAAAACAGTTCAGAAAACCTGCCAGGCTTGAACCTGGCGGGTTTTCATGAGATAACGATTTCCCCGCAAACCTTATTATGTCTTAACAGGTCTTACCATAAGCACTCTAGGCTTGTATCTATGCTGAAACAATGCTCGAGTTAAAATGGAAACTAGAGCCTAGAATTTTTACAGATTTTGTTAAGAAAAAGGTCTCATTTTTTATGTCTCCTAAAAATTAGCATTGAATTTTTTTTAAATCTTTTAGTTATAAAGCCGCGTACGTTTTTGGTGATCAGTAAAATGTACCTTTCATCTAACATCAACGAAATTGAGTAAGATGCGTTCCATTAAATTTTTTTACCGTAAAAATTGGCAATACGTTAGGTAACCTACAAAGATCACAAAAAGAGTTCCCATTCATTGCATATGAAACAAATTAAAATAAAATGATAGACCGAAAACAATAGCGATTGGAATCGAGAAAGAAAACATTAGAATTTCAAAGGAGGCGCCTCCATTGGCCGGCGCGCAACAATGGCTCCTTTCGAAACGTCAGATTTGACAGCCGATAAAGAAGCCGAAAACGCGTTTTGTGAAACAATACAATGTTTTGTTTTGAGGTTTTATTTTATTTTATTTAGGGCAGATTCGTCCTAAAGTCATGATATTCCTGAATAAGTATCCCTTGTATAACTTTACTCTTTGATTTTATTCTCAGATAAATTCGTTTTTGTTTTTCCATTGCAATCTTGAGAGCAGCCAATCCTAGGTATTGTTATTCTGTATATACATAAAAACCAACTTATTTCAAAGTACAATTGCTTAGAGAGCGCAACGCAATAATACATGTGCACACAAATTATCCGGGTGTCAAGTTGTCAAGTTGTGAAAACAAACAGCTGTTTTGTCAAATGTAGCAGCCGCCATTAAAATATTCGACAGATAACTTATTTTGTACCATAGATTTTGGCAGTATAAGATTTATTCTCGGATAGACAAGTTATTCGTGGAATAAGACTTGGTAGAACAAAAAGTTTCATATCACTAGAGTAATTATTGATTTTATTCGCAATATAAGACTTATACTACGTATAAATAGTTTGGTCGAATCCGCCCTTAGATAGGTAAAAGCTTTGTAGAGTCGGTAGAGGCACGTATAGAGTTAGGTATAGATTTTTATTTTCTAGTACCCTAATCTAGAGATGAAAGATTCACAGAAGAGGCGATGAGGTTTAATTTTTTACAGTCACTTGGTCACGTGCCAAGTGGTTGCAGAGAACTACTATTTTTATAATATATTCTATTCCTTTTTAAATAAGACTTATATTCAAACAAAAATCTTACAGTATCTTTTCGACTTTAATTTCTGTCTAAGTGTTTAGAAGCTACTGCATGCTTATATTCAGAAATAGTGTCCATTCACAAGTGTAAATTAAATAGAGTAAGTATTATTTGAGTTAAATAATTAAAACAACTAGCCGTCTCCCGCGGCGTTGCTCGCGTTAGGGTGTGACTTTTCAAAATTCCATTTTCCCGCTTTTCTGTTGAAATTTTTCCTGAATTTTCTTTGCTGTAAACCTCACGGAGCCCGAGACCTTTCCAACCAATGCAAAACCGTGGAAATCGGTTCGCGCGTTCTGGAGTTATAGCGTCAGGAAGGAAAACCCGACTTATTTTTATATAGTAGATTACTTGATAAAAAATCTATGCATAAGGTCATAAAGACTGCACGTATCTTTGAAAACATCACAAAAGACATTAAAGCAAGTTAGTAGGTAACCATCAAGTTTAGTATAGAACACGTAAGAAGTAACAAGCCATATTTTACCTCTCCTTTCAACATACTGTCTCACTCTCGCTTATTTATCATCCAAATTAGAGTCATGCAGTCATAATATTTAATAACATAATGAGCAAGCAGGTACAGCCAATGAGGTCAGCTCAATTTAGGGTCCATAAGTTAAATTATGGGCCCCAAAGCATTAATTTTGTAATTCAAACAGATACCAGATAGGCAATCAAGTTCCCAGAAATGTAACACTGTCTTATTTTGAACCTTATTTTCGAAGCCAAATTGCGAGTGTATTTTTTTATAATGTTGGCACTGATTTCTTGTCTGCATTGCAAAGTCGGTCAAAGATTGCAAGTTTCTTTTTTAAATCTTCGGTTTATGTTAAATAAGTGTTTAGCTTGATATCTAGCACTGTCCTGTCACCCATTTTGGTAGTTGGTCTTTTTTTTTTAAACCAGTCAACCAACTAAACATAATATGCCCTAAACGTAATACATATTACTCGTAGTTATTTGACATGTAACAGGTAACAGGTATACAGGTATAACAACCTCTTTAAAAATTACTTAAAAATAACGATATCCCACACCACGCCTTACATAAGTGGGCGTCCCTTCGCTCCTATTGGTCCGTACAACGACGCTTGCGCACCAAAACTATATCTATTTTAAATATTTGTAATAACATTTGATGCGGTGTAAATATTTCGGCGCGTGCCATTAAAAAATAAAAATTGTCGTTGAAAGATACGCGTCTATGGTTGTACGAGTCTTTCATCGAGTTTTTTTTAACTGTCAATTTTTAAGTGGATTTACATTACAAGCTTGTTTACAAACTTTGGAAAAGGAATGCATTAGAGTTCTGTCAAACAGAATAGAAACATCTTTGCTACATTATGAGTAACGTGAGGAAAGATGGATTTTTTTTTAATACATTTTTTAAATGCTCTACCCGCGTGCCCTAACTCGTACTGTAGAAAATCCCCTAAGTTTTATCTATACTTAGTCACAATTATTTGTCTACTATTTGTCTATAGTGTCTATAATAGAATACGAAGACTGTCGAAGATCAGGTTGAGTCCGCAATAAAAGCTTCGACTCGAGCGTAACTCAGGTATTCATTAAGATTTCGATAGTGTCAAATAAAACTACTTATGCTTTAGTCGCGATTAACCACGCATAATAATGCAAAAAAACAGTTAAAACTAATCTATTAACATCACTTAAGTAAGTTTAATCAAACACAAGTTGTAAGCTCCAAGAAAAAAGTCACTGACAGAGAGTCTTTGAATAGATAGAGACCAGCTCTACCCTTTTAATAACCAAGACTTTTTTCCTAGAACGTGGTACCTACTTTATATGCAACAAAGCATAAAACACCATAATAAAACTACCTAAATCAATCCACTATCAATCCACAGTGCCGGCGCGATCCACTCCTGCGCATTCCCACGTCTGGCAGATCAAAGCGGCGCCGGCGCCATCTTTTTTTAGTGTTCCGTCGGCTGATAAGAACAGTTTAGAGATGGGATTAACTCCTTATTACGAAACCATTGCTGGTTCGCATTTGTCCTTACAAACCCGCGATCTAACTTCAAAGTTAAAGTCGAAAAGCTTTTATTCAATAAAATCTCCCTGATCGCTTTGAATCGTCATCAAGTTTGGTACGATTAGGTATGATTACATTCTTTTATTGAATTGTAGTTCTAAAGCGAGGTTTAGAGAGCAAGTTTAGACAGACAGACAGACACAAAACGCCATCAAATTTATAACATTTAGTACTTATAAACATTTTATTCAACAGCTAGATTTTTTTACCCGACCACGCGAAACAAAAGGAGAGTTAGATAATAACAATCAGTATCAGTAGGCCAAAATCCATTTAACACGTTATTTTTTTTGTACTACTAAGTAGGCAAACAAGCTTACGGCCCGCCTGATGGGAAGCGGTTACCGTAGCATATGGACGCCTGCAACACCAGAGGTATCACATGCGCGTTGAAGAATTTTAAAACACACAAAAAAGACACACTTTTAAAAGAAATCTTATAAGTAACTCTCATAAGACTGAAATAAAGATGCCGTCCAACCCTACTCAAGTGTTAAAGCCATTTCAAGTGCTTCTCAAATAGCTCAAGTATCAGTAACTCCTGGTCTTGGCAGGCGGCCTCTTTGGCGGCTTCGTGCGGGCTTCGGCCATTTGTACTGTCTAGTTAAGATTTTCTGGTGATGCTGTAGTCATGGTGTACGAAATGGCTTGTAGAATCTGAGCCCCGAGTTTAGCATTTGTTTTGACTTGCAAACGCATTCGCAAAGCAAGAAATTTTGTTGAATTGCACAATTCCTCAATCTCCCGCTAGAGGTGCCTATCAGGTTTTCATACAAAATTTCTCGCTTTGCGAATACGTTTGCGTGTGCTATACCCGAGTCGAAAGTCGAAACAAATGCACAGACTCGGGGCTCTGAACAGCAAATGGTTTTTGGCAGTGTTGAGGTATTTTCAAATATGTTGGCTCTCCAAAAACTCCGTCATCAGAGTTCGTCACGCACTAGTATCAACCCATTTTTTTTTTATTTCACAAGATAAATGCGTTCTTTGCAGCGTATTCAAAATGTTGGAAGGTTTATTTCCATCGAGCCCACCGGCTAGCCCACTGGTGGCTGTCCAGGTAGGAAAATAACTCCCAACGAGCCCACTATGGAAATGAGTGGGTCGATGGGATTTTTTTTCCTATCTGGCCCACCAGTGGTCCGGCTACTGGGCACGGTGGGGATTTATTTTATAAGATTGTCATAATTCCCACTTAGTAGTGGGAATTATGACAATCTTCAAAAAATTGTTGGCGTTTTCCCCAGTATCATGTTCAATCTTGGCTGGTGGAGCCTGTTCGACAGGTCATTTTTAGAATCTTCAACCACACACAGTCTTTTTCATAGTTACCTACGTAAACTACTTACCTTACGAGTAAGTACATAGAACTATTTGAAATAAACGCATCAATACATTTCGACCGGTTTCCACCAGCCAGAGTCAACAAAGTCCTTGAAAATGCAAAATACGGCGAGACCTCTCACGGCAGGATATGAGCTCGATTTGAATGGTATTGCGTCCGCCCGACTCTCGCAAACACTTGGAGTGTATATTGGAATCTAATTTGGTTTCAATTGTCTTGAGCTTGTGGAGGAAAGTCAGATGCTGGAGCCATGTTATTGGTATGTTTTCTTACTTGTTCTGAGGTGCCTGTGAATTTTCTATTTGGATTTTTTATATGCGCAATTAATGCCTGTAGGTGTATTCTCAAACGGTGAAGGAAAACATCATGGGAATCCCGCGGCTTGGTCAGCTCTGCACATGGCATTGTCTTTCCTGTGGATGCAGCCGACTAGGCTGAGAGAATGGTAGGTATAGGTGCGACAAACTACAAACCGAATCTATCTAAAAACTTCCAGGAACTGGCAGTGTCCCATTTATCGTGGCATAAAAAGTGGCCCCGCCCCGTATTAATCATAAAGTTTAGTTTATATAAATATTTGTATAAATATTTGCTCTACATAAAACATACAATAAGCATTTTGGAAAACTGAAACGACTGACAGGAAAAAATATATAAAATGTTCGTTTAGAAATTTAAAACTATTTTCAAAACCCAATAAAAAATTATGTAGTACCTTGATAGAGAACTTGTCAGTGACAAGTCCGAGCCCTACGTTTTCCATCCATTGAAGAGCAAAGACGTGACGCATACATCTTGTGCAAAGTTTACGCTTCGAGGGCGCCGAAACCAAAGCGGGGACGGTGGCACTTCAGAAGAACAGAGATAGAATGGAGATGGTGGAGATATCGTCATCAAGTGTAAGGAAAATTTTATGCAGGACTGTGAACAGCACCGTCGCTTCTAGAATTTGTAATTTAAAATTGTAGAAAAAATCCAGCACAGTTTGTAAGACACTTCGTGTTGTACTGTTGATAATAATAAATCGGTAAAAAAAATATGTTCTTACTATGATACTTCCAATTTTTTTCCAATTTCGACCCTCTCCACACCTCTTTGTCCTTTTCACCCTCTTCCATTAAGAGGATTAAAAAGCGCCTCGCTGCAGCACCTCACTATAAACACAACCCTAACCCATCGATAACAACAGAACAGAAGAATTCTGCACTATGTGACCGCTTTTTATTGGTTTTTAGTAAAAATGTAGGCAGTACGGCAGAAACACTAGCAAAAAAGAGTGTAATATTTGCCAAAATTAAAAAAAAAATAGCAGTACAAAAAACTGTCTAAGGTCAAAAAAACACTGCATAGGTTTAAGAAAAAAATGAACTCGTTTCGCAGCCAAATGCTTAGCTACACCTACCATAATAGAAAAAAAGAAAAACAAGAATCTAAAGGATGTTTTTGTATTCGTATGTTTGAAGGAAAATTGTTTTCAGCGACTAACTTCCGAAGAGGGGAATTTTGAAACACCAACAAAGAATGGAAGAAGTTGAGAATTTCAGGGGTTTTCCACTAATTTTCTCTGCATGTGACATAAGGGAGGTCCTTGCCTAGCAGTGTAACAACAAAGCGAGGCCCACTATGCAAATGAGTGGGCTCGATGGGATTTTTTTTCCTATCTGTCCCACCAGTGGACCGACCGGTAGGCTCGATGGGAATAACCCGTTATTTCCACTAGACTTCCAGTGTGGCGCGCAAGGAAAAATAAAAAATACAAAAACAAAAAAAAACCTATGTTACCTCATTGTTACCTGACCATGTTATTTACACTTAAACAATAGAACAGCTAATGGAAAAACCTAATGCTACTTAAACTACGTACGTCGGGCCCTGACGATTACCTACTTACTCCACAGATAATCACTTTGACCTGTTGACCTGAATGCGTCATGCTGCCATGCACTTAGTTGGTCAAGTCGTAGACACGAAAATATCTATGGGCCCCACCTCCTCTAGTGAGCTCTGGATCTACCGAAGGGTGGACCAGGATTTGTCATGGACGACCTTAGGCCTCCCCCCCTCCCAAACTGGGAATCCTATGTCATGCGCCCATCTTCCAAACCGAAATATGTGATTCTCACTTTTGATGTTTGAGGTTTGTCTCTAAGAAGCACAGATGCATCACTTTGAGAGGCAAACAGGTATGTTTTTGAGCTCTGTAGTGTTTGCATCTATTCAGTAGTTGCGTTACCCTGTCTCATGTGCACGCGTGGCGTGTAACTGTCAGTGTCAAACTCCCGACCTGTCAATGTCACTCGACGTGATGGCGGGAGACGAGGGGTTCGGGGAGAAGGCCGACGGATACGGTCACGGACGGGCGGACAGTGGAAGACCAGCTCGGTATATCAGGAAGGTCGAATTTTGTCATTTTTTAAAACAACACATAGCATTTTTATTTTAATAGTTTTTCTTGTGTTATTGTGAGTATTGTTGTGTAATTTTGGTGGAATTTTAACCAATAATTGACCGAGCGAGCGAAGCGAGCGAAGCGTCTCAGTTTCCACATTGGCCAAAAATGCGTTTGTCCGGATGTCTGTCTGTCTGTCTGTCTGTCTGTCTGTTCTCCTCTACAGGTCGCATTTTTCAACCGATCTGGACGAAACTTGGTACACAGGTTATATGACTTATTAGAATTTTTTTGTCGTCGGGGATTTTTGATTGGAGGGGTACTTCCCCCAAAAAAAGGGCAAAAAGGGGGCTATTTGATATACTGGATATCTCCACCAAATGAGATCCGATTTCAATTATTCTTTTTTTATTTGAAAGGTAGTAACTATAAGTTGGTCTCATAAAAGTTTGGCGAAGATCTGATAAGGATCTTCAGCATGATGAACTGGATAGCTCATCAAACAATCGATGGTTTTCAATCAAATTTGAGAGAAACACAAAGGACCTCATTCTACACAAAATGATGCAAAAAAAATCAAAAAAATCACAAAACGGAAAATGCACTTGCACAGTGGGGGTTGCGGGTGAGGGATGGGTGTCAGGTGAGAAGTAGTGGGGATGGGTATTTTCTACTTCTCTTCAACATTGATAGGTTTCTTTCAAAACTCTGAAATAGCTTTTGCTAAGGCAGTAAATAGCTCACTTTTAGTATGCTCGCGAGGTCTACAGCTCCCAGAGCCACTAGTACTTAGGTTGTAACATAAAGTGTGAGCCATTGGAATAAATGTGTGTAAAGTGTTTTTATTGGATGGGAAAATTCGATTCTGGTTTTGGAGGGAAAATCCACCATTTTCTCTTCAAGGCAAACGACGGCCGACTTGACGAAGACTTGACTTGACTTATCATTTTACGCAAGACAAACACCTAAACAAACGAACTACGAACATAATAGGGGAAAAAACAATAACGTAAGACTAGGCGGTATGGTTTTAAAACTATAGCCTGCTCCGAGGAGCGAAAAGAAAAAAAAAAAAACGGTGTATCAGTGAGCCAGGGATATAGAATATCTGCAGTATTTTACAAGCTCGTTTTATTAAACTGTTTCATGATATTTGAACCAGCCATCAGTAAAAACAATCAGGTTAGCTATTTCAGGTTTATCAAACTTCAATCTTTTTACTTATCTACCGCTTTACTTGTTTTTTACCACCATCTTTTGAGCTTGGTCAATCAAGCAACGCAACGAGTAGGTAGGTCTACAATCCTACATCGAAATAGTTGTGTATGCAGAACTGACGATGAATTGTAGGTTTCCTTTAAAATCTAAGCATTACATAAATTTTATTGTTCAATCCATGTCCATCTTCGAAACAGTCAGTTTACATTTTATATCCAAACTAGCTGTCGCCCGCTGCTTTGCTCCCGTGCAACCCTTATCACTAAGGGGTATTAAAAATAATGTTGGCCGATTCTCAAACCTACTCAATATGCCCATAAAAATTTCATGAGAATCGGTCAAGCCGTTTCGGAGGAGTACGGGAACGAACATTGTGACACGAAAATTTTATATATAAAGATTAAAATCAGGAAATATATAATTATTAAAAAAGCTTTGCAATTATGGAATGTACTTTCTGGACATCCAGTTAACTGATTGCATGGGGTATGGGGTATAACGAGCGTGTATGGATGGTATTATGCCCCTAATTAACACGCGCATCGCGGCAGTTGCGCGCAATGGCGCGTGCTGCCATCTGGTGTCAGCACGCTAGCTTTATGACTTGTAAGTTTTGGCTGATTACGTTGGGTGATTAGTATTATCAACACATCTAAGGAGTGTTGTATCGAGAGCCAATTGAAAGGTGAAAAAGAACTCTTCCAGTTTACATGAAAGTACCTACCTATCTATAATCATTATCATCGAATCCCACTGCTGAACAAATGGACAATCACACCACGCCCACCTTCCAGTTCGTGGTCGCCATTCAGGAACATTAATTAGGTATCTATGGTCAGTTTTGCAAAGGTTTTTTTTTTTTTTTTTTTTTATGCCATAGCTGGCAGACGAGCAGGCGGGCCACCTGATGGAAAGTGGTCACCGCCGCCCATGGACACCTGCAACACCAGAAGTGAGGCTAGTGCGCTGCCGGCCTTTTAAGAGGTTTTTAAGGTTTGGCCAGGCCTGCACGCTAGCATTTCACTTACTAATTCTGACAGCCAAATCACTGACCTTTCTATAAATTTCTTCGTTTCGAATAATTGGGTACTTACCTACTGTTTTAAAAAGTCTCGAGCTCCAATCAAAACGTTCCCACACTCAAATCGAAAATACCAGACTCCCATCGCAATCTGTCAACTCTCATCTTGTCATAGACAATGCCTCCCTTGTCACAGACAATGGTACCATTCTTGTGTCGTTGGCTGAATACCATCCAATAACTTGAGGATGAATGTTTGCTTGACGTGCGTTGTTGAATGTCTTCCATCAGATCGGTGGGTATTGTACAACGCGATCCGCGAAATGAAGACAGTAATTTGTAATGATTGCTCGCGATCGTGATATTTTAAGGGTGGTTTTGGAAAATAAAAACTGTCTGAAAATAATATTTGTAAATATATCTATAGCCGAGTTTTCGAGAGTTTCCAGGGATAAAATTGTGTTTATTTGATTCTACAAATCACTTTGAATCTTCAGGGTGAATCAGGGGGTAGGTATTTAAGGTTACTTTTTCTTGAAATTACAAAGTAGGTAGGTATTTCTATCCAGCAATGTGCTAGCAGAATTATGCATCTACCTCTAAAATATTCATAAGACGTGCCTCTGACTGCCCCCCTGATACAATCCGAAGAAAAAGAGTCTTTTTCACATCCTAAAATAACAATCGTCAGTTCCAATGGCGTGGTCAGTTAGCGCGAGTAATACCGCACGCGTGTCAGGGGGCGCCACTCACGCATGATCCCGTCAATACTAATGACAGTCGTGAGTAGGAATGGTAATCGGAGATTCACAATTCATCTATTGAACAAAGTGTATGGAAAGCCTTTGTTTTTAGAGCTATAACATTATTTTAGAAGCTATAAAATAGTAGTAGAACCGGATTGTAGTTACATACGACATCTCAATAATAGGTTTGAGATATTGGAGAGCACGGACAAGTGTAGATTATATATGAGCATTGTTTTGATAGGTTCTTCGAGCCGGATGCATAGTTTTTGGTGCCCCACGTTGGGCGCCAAAAAAACAAAGCTTCGAATAAATTACAAAATTGAATTATTAAACGAAAATAATAAGTTAAAAAACGTTATAGATATAGGTAGAGTCGCTCTGTTAGATAAATACTAGGTAATAACGGCAAACGATAGCATGAACTGAGATATTTTTATTTAGCGCATTGTTTCAATATTGTGACGTCATTATGATAGGAATAATTAGGTAATTGAAAAACTAAGTCTTACACAAGGCTTAACTAACTTTGAATGCTATTTTCATAGCCAAACTCCAAACAAGCTAGGATGAAACTCAAAAGGGTTGACCTGCAATCACCTAATTGCGCCATAATCCGTCAGTACAACACAACTCGTTACTAGATTGGTCTTTTGTACCCCGCGGCGGGCTAACCCTTCCTTTTAATGTAATGAGCTGGAACAGGACACCGGTGTTTGATGTAAATAAACATTAAACACTTTTGAAGTCGGTTAATAGGAAAAGAGAAGAAGTCGACTAAAAAGAAAAATACCTACAGTTTCATAATTTATAAGTTTAAAAAACTGGAAAAACCGACTTCAATTTGATACGCCTTCATCATCAAATGATGATGATGATGATGATGGCAGTTCATTGAGACTGTTCTATTGATCGTAAACACCACAGAATTGCAATGTACACTGCGCGGTGACACTACAACGGTTGGCAGTCGAGCTGGCAGTGACACGCAATGTAACTCGAATACGCTAACGCGGCGACTGTCAGATTTGTTCGTGGGTACTTACGTTCTATTGCTCGTAAACGTCACAGAAAAGCAAAATATGCAATATCGTGTACGCGTATGACGTGTTTTTTCCAGTTATTCTTATTTAACTGCCGAATTACTAAACCGATTTTGATAAAAATTTTATGGGATCAATCTGGAAGCATACCCTTTCAGATAAAAAAATAATTTTTCAAATCGGTTCATAAATGACGGAGTTCTGAGGTAACAAACATAAAAAAAAATACAACCGAATTGAGAACCTCCTCTTTTTTTGAAGTCGGTTAAAAATACTCTGAATTTTGTAAATAGGTAAGTACCTACTCAGTACTTAACTGTTTACAAAACACACACTACGCACTTATTAGTCGTGAAATTTTCACTGTGAACACATCTTATAATCATAAAAGTAGTATGTATATCTAATAAAAATAAAAATAGGATTATAATTTGAATGTTTTCATGAGGAGAGTGAATAGGTATCTTCTAGGCAAATGTGCTACACCGTATTCCAACGCACCATCGCTTACCATCAGGTGAGATTGTGGTCAAACGATTGCCTATAATATGTAAAAAAAGTAGTTAGAAATAGTGATTTAATACTACATTCCAGTATAGGTACTTGTATGTTTAATACAATAAACCTGAGAATCATTCCTATTAGATTAAAATTTCTGGGCCCCTGGACCAAAGGTTCCATGTTGTCGTTTGGAGTCATCAGGAAAATCTTTATTGCTCGTGCAACACTAATATTTAAATTTATATTCCGTAGTCTATAGAATTATATCGATGATGTCATGTCCCCAATTACGCAATAGATCAAGTATCGCTCGACCCCAAATATTGAATATTCATATAATTAGAACCATTAATATTGTCAGACAGACTGACAGCTGATAAATTACTGTTTTATGAGCTAGTTTGTAATGAGTAGTATTGGAAGCTACGAAATCATCCATAAAAAATCAGACCTAGATAAACTAGTAGTTCGCCCCGAACACGAACGAGTTAGATCTCGTGATGGTCGGAGGTTAATAAAACCCAAACAATTTTTTTGAGAATGGTTGTAATGAACTTTGCAAATCGCTTCGAAATCGCCGTCTAGCTAAGTACCAGTCTGACTTGAACTATAAAATCATTGAAACTCCAAGAAATGGTAGCTCACGTTATACTGCGTTTGCCAATTTTATAATTTTTTCAACAACTCAAAAACTATTAGACCTAGAATCAAAATAAAAACGGTTTTGGAACGTCTACGATATTTTGGTACGACCTTTTTTTTTACTCCCTTTGGAACCTCATAACTTTCCAACCCCTTCACCGATTTACTTCATTTGACAAACCAGTAAAACTTAAGAGTAATATCCGTATACCTACCAAACTCTGTGAAGATCGGATAAGCGGTTCAAAAGATCTCGACGAACAAACATACAAACATACAAAGCATTTTTGCCCAAGTTGTCACTTAAATCTCGTTTGCTTCGCTTACTCGATCAATTATCCAGCGTCTAAGCAACTTTTGATATACCTGCAAGGTCATTCTGCAAACATATTTCGAACCTCGAAGAGCTGAATCTGCAGTTAGAATCCATTTTTGTATTCTGTAAAACTCGATACCGCCTGTAGCGCCTCACTGACGAGCGTAGTAGTGAAATGAACTAAGTTGAGTGAGTTTATGACATTACAATGTATAAGAATGACCCACAATTGATGCACTCTTCGAAACAGAAAACCATTTCAAACAGTAGTGGGTCCACTTTCAAAGTTAGTTAGGCACAAGTAAGGTAATAAAATTAGTTTATCAAATACTACATCATACTTCAGTAGGTATGTAGACATTCTAAACAAAAATTCGTCGCGCCAAGTCCAAGGGGATCACATCACATCATCGTCAATCAGGAACTAACATAAGTATGCTTTTACTCCCCCAGTTGAGAGTAAGGGGTATCGAACTACCCCTGTCAGGGTATAGATGATATAACAGTAGTAATGTACAGGATAGCCCGGCGAAACTCTCGAATTATTTTAGACTCGTGCTTTCACATATGTATGAAACGGAGGTCAAAATTTGAACTTGCGTTTCATACAAAACGAGGTTTTCAGTATGTAACTTTGGTAGAATGGGAGTCCTGCTTCTTCTTACGTAGGAACTACGTATTACATATTCTTTGGTATAGGATTCTCACTTAGGACATTTTTGTCAAGAGTTAAATTTGGGCTCAGAAAATAGACTCTAAATACCCAAATAATTAATAACTAATAAGTGAGCTGCAAAGATCTTTCACTAACTAATATCTAAAACCGATTGTGAGATGTTTGTTCTGGCTCAGGATGCTTTGGCTGCTATTTGAAGACCTTCTGACTGAAGACTGCTCTAGAAAAGTGGTCAATCTGGCTTGATGTTTAGTTCTTCAACGTTTGGTGACATGATACTGCCTAAATTCACTCAAATTTCAAGAGAATTTATTGTATTTTCGAAAAAACTCTGCAAACTTTGGCTTTATGGTGAAAATTCCACTAGCTGCAACCTATTTCATTAGTCACAGCATCAAAGACTTTCTTTCATTGTGCTGTAAACTATTGTATCAATTCCTGGGGAGTGAATTGACGTCTCATCTACATTAGACCCAAGAGTAATAAGAATAAAGCTTATATTGCACTGCAAGCTGATATACAGAGATGTTGGCATGTCCGTGTGCTAGCATAACATTTTTGGCCGCGCACAATCCTACTTAGGGATTTGTATTTTTGTTTTAATGTTGATGGTAATGGGTGTTGGTCAAAGTTTTGAGAGGAAATGTGTTAAGCTGGGAACTCTCTCAGTGGTTAAAAGCACAGGTGTGTTACAGTGTTACTAAACTAGGATTTAGTACGTGTGTGTATGTGGTTTTAAGATAGTAAAACTGAAATATGGGTGTTGGACACAGATGTGTTGAATGATTTTATGTTGGATTTTAGTGTGTTCTTAATGCTCCAATTTAAAATGTGTTTTTTTGTTAGAAACCTAATGCTTGTCGGAGTTTATGCTCATAAAATCAGTGCACACCGTTTCCACAGCACAATGATGAAGAGCATCTTTAGGATTGACAGGATTCTAATTGGATGGGTGATCGTTAGTGGCATTTACACCTGAGCGCTCCCGTGCTTCGGAGGGCACGTTAAACAGTCGGTCCCGGCTCTAGCAGTCGTTAAGCCACGGCGGAGGCTTTAAGGCGGCCTAAAAACTCCGTCAACAGAGTTGGCCACTAACTCATACGAGCTTGCTTGCTTACAGGATTCTAGGATTTTTTTGGATAATTTACGTGAATAATGAATTTAGCGAAAGAACCTATTAATTATCACATTAGATGAGTTATTATTGTTACCTAGACCTTGCAAAAAGTACGATTAAGTTACAACTGAAGTACATCTGGGCCCCTAACCAAAGAATAGCAACAACTGAGCAAACAAGTGTCGTGTGTCGCGAGAGTAAACAGTTCTAATGGATGCCAATGCCACACAGCGGGAGGAAAAATTACGAATAGATGGAGATCTTTATGTCCTTGTATCTATCTCGATGACACCGGTTTCTTCTTGGTGGTTATGGTTTACGTCAGACTTAAAAAGGCCTTTGTAAACAGGTGGTTAGGCAAATCAAATATGGCTCACTAATTACCTAAGTATAACTAGTAGTTCGCCCCGAACCGAGATCTCGTGATGGTCGGAGGTTAATAAAACCCAAACAATATCATTGAAACTCGAAGAAATGTTAGCTCAATACTGGGTTTTCCAATTATATAATTTTTACAACAACTAAAAAACTATTAGACCTAGAATCAAAATAAAAACGGTTTTGGAATGTCTAAGCAAAACCCTATCATATGACATCCCACTTGATATTTTTGTACGACTTTTTTTTTTACCCTCTTTGTACCCTCATAACTTCACGACCCCTTGACCGATTTACTTCATTTAACAAACCAGTAAAACTTAAGAGTACTATCCATATAGATACCTACCAAATTCTGTGAAGATCGGATTAGCGGTTCAAAAGATCTCGAAGAACAAACATACAAAGCATTTTTGTCCAAGTTGTCACTAAGATCTCGTTCGCTTCGCTCACACGATCAATAATTTGCAAAAAAAATTTGCAGTTTGTGAACCAGCGTTCAAAATGAAAATGCATTTATTTAGCTTCAAGTATGGTAAAAACAGCTAACAAAGAACTATTTGTATGCTGGACATGCTGGATAACTGGACTTACCTACTTAAGCCGAGCATTGCATATCACATAGAGCACGCCCTCGGTGGACGTGCTCTGTTAAGTAAAGCTGCTCTATAAAAAGGTGACCACTCAACCTCAGGCGAATCTGAGAGTTCAATCTTTTTCTCAATAAAAATATACACACAGTCAATCAGTTTCACAGTACACCTCACAAACTTAACCACCCTTATGTTAACCACAGATTGAACAGCAGTTCCACCACCTGGCTATGACGTCATCAACAGACGGACAGTCACAATTATATGAAGATTAACTTCCAACGGTGATTACAAGGTGTGGTCAGTGAATCATGATTTCAAAGTTATGTGTAATGGGGTTGTTGAACTACCCCTAGTTCTATGCATTGATTCGTAAATTCGGGAAATTGTTTTGCTGCGTTTAATTTTCATCGTCATCATCTTCATCTTGTAGAAGGAGATATAGATATTCTCCATACATTTTCATAGAAGTTTTCTTATCATTTTTGTATGTTGTGACTATTTTAAGCTTTCAATGAACATAAAGTGGTGGGCCTAGTTGGGCAGTAAAAATATGTTATTTAAAAATTGTAACTGGGTCCATCACGATTGATTATTTGTTTAGTAACGTTAAAGCTAATAAGTGGGCTGGTCAGTGTGCTAACGCAGTGACCAGAAAAGAACCAGAGACACCCCACAAATACCGACGTCAGTGTCCATCAGGTAATTGCATAGGGGAGTCAGCTGGACGCGTGCCATCGACTATAATATTGTAATCATAGTCATTGTTTTATTGTTGGTACTTCTGTTTCAGTGCTAGTAGATTCGCTTTTATGGCTTTTATTATAGGTTTTAGTATTTACTGACCTATCCTGTGGTTAATGCCGACTAGGTACGCAAGCAAGCAGATATGAGTTAGTGGTCAATACTGGTGACGGAGTTGTCAGGCCGCTTTAAGGCCTCCGTCATGGCTTAACGACTGCTATAGCCGGGACAGTTTAACGTGCAGTCCTTTTATTTATTTTAACTTAAAAGTCAATTTCCAAGTAGTTACAATATTCACAAAATACACATGAAACAGTTGAGCTATCTAGAAATCGTTGCAAACGATTTATAGATAGCTCAACTGGTGGAAATCAGTACCAGTCGGAAGCGTGCCCAAGACACTGGCTGCATTGCCGCGCTGAATAGCAATGTTGATACGCTGGCTTAGATAATCACCAGCCCTCGGGTCACGCGTAGCTTCGACTAGATGCCATGAAAGAATTTTGAAAACCCGGAGGTCCTCTGTTATAAAATCAAAATCCACTCATTTCTCAGAGCTCCTCGCCCTAATTACTGACCGTACCTACATTCAAAGATAAAGCGATTACACGCCTTCCAATGATTTTATTAGAATCATCTAATTACTAGAGATATGTATCTACTATCTACAGTATGGCGTGTCGAGCCGTTGATCTTAGGGTAGATAGGTGCGACCAGGGTGCATGATCTGTGGTTATTTGGTAGTTAAACGGTGGCTCAGGTCTGTAGAGAGTGGTTGTGACTTATTGTGCTAGGTTGAAAATATTGTAAAATAATAAATATTTTGAGTAGCAAAATTGTGCCATGGTATGATTTAGTTAGACTATATAATAATGGTGTGTCGCTAACTTGCTTCAAAACTGTACAAGAATGTTGATAAGTAACTGACTGATATTTTCAGTTCGTCTAAGTAAATAAATCTAAGTTTTTAACTAAATGTTTGCTATAACCACTGATCATAATAATACTATAGAGACGTAACATTTTTTTTTTTTTTTTTTTTTTTTTAAAGTTTTATCATATGTTAAGTTCACAAATCCCCGTTGACGGGGAGTTTCAACGGGGATTTGTGGAATAAGCTTTATATCTATGTTATCTTTCTTTTGTTCAAAGTGCATAAAATTAAATATTAGTTTTAACGTTTATTGGTTTTTAGGTATTTATAAAAGGTTGAAGTAGGTATATTTATCTTAAAAAGGTAAATACAAATAAAAACACTTATTACGGTGTAATTTTGCCCAAATCTCTCTAAATTTTCTAAACCAAGGAGATTTTGAGACAGTATAAAATCAAAATCTCAAAATCCATCAAATGTTAGCCCCGATGTTGTGATTGGTGTTTGAGTAAAACGACTTTGTTGTTTTCTTTTTACAACTGATTTGACTAAGTTAATAGTCAAATCAGCAACTGTACTATAGACTTAGCTTTAAAAAGAATCCGAGTGTACTTCCAAACGCGTGCCTCCAATAAACCTATCTAAGATAGCGCTTATCTCAACATTTTGTTACAGATAGCGCTGTAAATAGATATAAAATTAACGACGCGTGTTGTCTGTTTGTTTATAATGAGGGTGAAGTATATTTACTTAGTTTACCCTGTTAATAAATCTCGTTCGATGTAATAATCTTGTCTTTTGCAGAATTTGCAGTTTAAATAACTATTATTTGGAAGTTTTGAAGAGTAGAGTGAATCTTCTAAAGTAACCGTGCTAAGTAGGTATTATTACATCGTCAACCGCATCTAAATCAACTATATCTAAATATATTGCATAAAAAAGTAACAGTTATAAAAAAATTGGTAGGAATTAAAAAAAAATACCATTTCCACTAAGTTTTAAACTTAAAATTTCAATAAAAGAAACAATATAGGTACCCAAGTCAAGCTAGATAGTAAGAAACAATTTCGAAATTCTGAAAAAGTGATCAATTTCCGATGCTGTCTGTACGTGCCTTATACCTAATCAAAGCCATTGGCTAACAAGCAAGCTCGTATGTGTTAACCAACTCTGGTGACGAAGTTTGTAGGCCGCCTTAAAGCCTCCGTCATGGCTTAACAACTGCTGGAGCCAGGACCGACAGTTCAACGTGCCCTCCGGAGCACGGAAGCGCTCAGATGTAAATGCAACTAACGGTCACCCATCCAAATAGTGACTGCGCAGAACGTCGCTTAACTTAGATAATCAGTGAAGATTGACTAAGGGCCGGTTTTTTGATCCCTAGTTAACTCAACTAATGGTTAAATTTGTATCAAACCATTAGCTGAGTTAACTAGGGATCAAAAAACCGGCCCTAAATGTCAAATTTGGATCAACGAATAGTCAAATTTGGACCAAATTTGACTATTGGTTAACTATAGGGATCAAAAAACCGGCCCTAATTGTCAAATTTGGATCAACGAATAGTCAAATTTGGAGCAAATTTGACTATTGGTTAACTATAGGGATCAAAAAACCGGCCCTAATTGTCAAATTTGGATCAACGAATAGTCAAATTTGGAGCAAATTTGACTATTGGTTAACTATAGGGATCAAAAAACCGGCCCTAATTGTCAAATTTGGATCAACGAATAGTCAAATTTGGACCAAATTTGACTATTCCCTATAGTTAACCAATAGTCAATTTGGACCAAATTTGACTATTGGTTAACTATAGGGATCAAAAAACCGGCCCTAATTGTTAAATTTGGATCAACGAATAGTCAAATTTGGAGCAAATTTGACTATTGGTTAACTAGGGATCAAAAAACCGTCCCTAAGCAAGCTATGCCATGAGCCATTGGCTTAGGGAGGTATTCAGAGACACGACCTGTATAACAAAAGCCAGTTAAACTTAGTTCAACATCAAACACATCATGCATATCATACACGTCATTCACATTTCACACTAAAAATAAAACTAAAACAATAATAATATATATATAAATATGTTTACGTCAGTCGGGCTGAAAGCTTTTAGTGCGCACCTATGGACGGCGTTCAGCAATACTGTAGCAAGTTTATTTAATTTTAGTTTTTATCATTTATCATTTACATCTGAGCGTGCTTCGGGGCGTTAAACTGTCGGTCCCGGCTTTAGCAGTTAAGCCATGACGGAGGACTTAAGGCGGCCTAACAACTCCGTCACCAGAGTTGGCCACTCACTCATACGAACGTGTGTTTGGGTCTCCTGTTTTCCTTATTTCAATAATTTTTTCTTTCAATCAAGAAGAATGGTGGAAATTGGTTGAAAATACTTGAGATTATTGCCCCCCCCACGTTTTGTTTCATTTTTCTGAACTAAATAGACCGCACAAAAAATATCGCCGTCCCTTTCTCATAAATTGAAAAGGCAAAGACGTCTAGAATATTAACAACCGAGTCGGAGGCACTAGGTAATTGCTGTGAGATTTGGAGGCAATATGAGGGACTTGTTTTCAATTACAATTTCATATAACTTTTCGCTGTTTCAGGTGAAATTACAGTTAAATACTCCCTTAAGCCTGAAGGTAGGTATATTCCTGTAATGTAAATATAACTAGTGCATTATTACATAACCTCGTCCATGTTATACAAGACCGCATCACCATCACGCAGACAACACCGTTGCCCACGATTGAACATGAGAGCTATGGAGTCGCTCTTATAAAAAGCAGATTATCTCCATCGTCAAAAACATTTATTTTATGTAACTAAACGGAATTACCAACTTTTTTTGTTTTTTTATATATTTTTTGCTTATCACATCTTTTAGAATCAATCACTAGGTTCTTACTAACCCAAAGCTTCTTTCCTTTTAGTAAGTATTCCCAAATCTTTGCAATAGAGTAGATATAGCGAAGATACTATTTGGGCATGTCCACTAGATCCAGTGATTTGCAAATAAAACATATTAGAGAAACCATATCTATATGTAAAAGTTCATTAATTCACAAAGAAAATTACGACTAGGTACTACAGTTGAGCAGTTTACAAATCGTTTGCAACGGTTTAGTTGATCCAAATTAGTACCAATTGGAAGCGCGCCCAAGATAATAGTGAGTATTCTGTTGCATTTTCTAAACTAACCGGATTTGACAGCACTAATATTAAAGGTGTCTTTGTCGTTTCAGTTTATTAGAAAAGGACGGAAACATTTTTAGCGCTATCAAATTAGGCTGGTTTAGAAAAATGAAACAACAGAATCGATTAAATTGGCTAGCAATGCTAAAAAAAGTAAAAAATTCTAAGTATTACTAGAGGAACCTTTATTTCAATCTTTAACATTTTGCGTCGTCTCCACACCACTGTTAGTCTCCATTAGAGTTGGATTGACGGAGCGCTATTACCATACGGTAGTCCAACCCTGTACAGTTTACATCGTAGACAAATGTCACGGCACGACACGACACAACACGATAAGCATTGAAAATTTCAAATGCATGAAACGGAACGTAAAAATGAAAGTCAATAATCTCATATTCAATGAAATCATAAGGATCATTTAGAATAGTCTTATATAGGTAGGTGATTCTAGTCATTTTCTCGCCACCTGAGTCTAGAAGAACGGGCAAGAAAGTACGCTATGGTTTCTAACCTAAAAAACTCCAACACAAAATACACCAAATACTGTAAAATATCTGGAAAACATAAGTAACTTACTCACCATTTCAGTTGTACATTCGGCCTCTGTCCACAGGCGTCAAATTCATGTGCCCTTTGATATATTACAGGTTTTCCAAAACCTCTCAAGCATCTCTAAAAACAGGTATAACTCACATCAATCAATCTTCTCTGATGCTACCTTATTTTTTTGAGAGAAAAATAATTCTTAATATTGATACGCTTCTTCCAACTGTTTCTTCTAAACTGATCAAGATTTTCCGGTTACAAGTTATACCTACAGTATTTTGTGCCTTAGCACACGAAAGCGCTTCTCGCTCTTTCGTTTGCGATGTGCAATTGTCTTGATGTGGCTTCGTGTGTTACCGAATAGTATAGTCACGATCGTGCACTGTGTACTGTGTACTTTACTGTAATATCCGGCTCGAAGGACCAAACATATAGGCGCAGTACATAAGTACTACTATTACTACAACTAGATCTGATTTTTTCTATTGAATTGGAGATTGCAAAGCGCTAGGCGTTTGTTTACTGTCACGACAATTACGCACGATAACGACATTCTTCGAAAAATATCGCTGTCGTCAACGACACAGTGTGAAAGCGTCCAGTACTAAATGTAGGTGGCTAGCTCCACGATATCGTTTGTCGTGTCGTTATAAAAACGTTAAATCATGTGCCTAATATTTTTGTTACCAAATTCACCTTGAGGCACAAATAACATGCTTTTTTAGACAACTCACGTGTTTTTTCAAGCGCTCGTGACTTGCATAGTCAATCTTCACTGATTATCTAAGTTAAGCGACGTTCTGCGCGGTCACTATTTGGATTGGTGACCGCTAGTGGCATTTACATCCGAGCGTTCCCGTGCTCGAGGGCACGTTGAACTGTCGGCTCTAGCAGTCGTTAAGCCACGACGGAGGCTTTAAGGCGGCCTAAAAACTTCGTCACCAGAGTTGGCCACTAACTCATACGAGCTTTTACAAAGTATGCGTCCATTTCCAAAGAAAATTTTTACTGCTTAAATACTTCCTGCACAAAAATCTGCAAATTACAGCATTAAGTACACACGAGTGCACAGCCGACATTGTTGATTTGTGAAACGGCAGATAATCGTCCGGCGCGGCAGTGTGGAAACACGCTTCCGATTGAGGGTTTTATCGACGTATTTCTTTGACGATTGCGATGGGGGTGATTTTAAAATTTTATGGATGAATGACTATTGTATTCTTTGGAGTCTGAAAATGCTGTCTTTGTTATAAAAGTAATATATTTTTTTTAAATACTTTTTTTTTCCAAACTAAAAAAAATTACAAAAATTTACATTTTAGTGTAGGTACCTAGCTGATAGAAAAGGTATAAAATAAAGAAAGTCCAAAATGTTACACAATATTTATTTTTGCCACTTACACAAAATTACATAGTCATAGTAACGCAAATTACAAACGCTAAATAAAAGAAATCACAGATGAAATACATTAGACGACTAAATACCGCGTACATTGTAACTAAATAAAAAAAAAACTTTAAAAATATACGTTTTAAGCAGTAATTTAAAAAAATCACAGTTTTAGTAATAGTCCAAATTTATCACAACTAAATTCTCGTTACTATAGCAGTAACTCTGACAGACGCTGATTTTTAGTAAATTCAATTCCGATATTTAATTAAGTACACTAAACTTGTAAACAGTTGTCATCTAAAAACACATGTTGTATCAGAGTTAAGTATAATAACGAGAATGCCAATCAAATTTGAAACCAATAGTAGTCAATCGGACATTGACGAAGCTTTCGATCGAGTAAGTGATCTATGCAACTCGTTGCAAGTCACAAAAAGTCATTTAAAAGTTATATTTTCCCTACAATCCGCGTTATCACAGCATTCCTAACGTATAGTATGGTTAATACGTTCAATATTATTGACCACCGTACATTTACAAGATAGTGTTCCGCAAGGCACACTCACAGTACTCCTTTCATTTATCATTTATAAAAATCTTATCGCCAATGCAAATAGCTTCTTGTCAAAAGTAGGCCTTAGTCCCAGCTGTGGGGATGCTATTGGCTTACGCGTGGGAAAACTAAACGAAGGCAGTGATAATTAAATAAATGTCTAAGTAGATACTTTTACATTGTGACTGATTTCTCTTTCTAACAAAAATATCGACTTGGACTTGGCTTTTGCTGTCTTTTAGGTCTGTTCCCACTAGTACTCTAGTTGGAATTCTTTGTCCAAGTAGTTGAATTTTACTATCTTTTCCGAAATCATTTTAGTAAGTACATTTACTATCCTAACCAACAAAAGCCAAGTTATGGTCTCGAATGACAGTTTGACTACATAATACTTGACACATTTAGAAATCTATGACTAAAATTGTATTCTGCTACAAAATAGACAATTAACGTTAAGATATTAAAATGCCGACATAATATAAGTTACTTTAATGGACACGTAATTTTGAGTTTCACTGCTGCACTCAGAGACGTCACTTAATAATAATTGGACCTTTTTTTTAATATTAGCGATGTCTCAGTTCGTCTTACATTACTCATTGATGAAATATTATATCAATGGAGCGTTAATTATATTTAAACGTACGTCCCTGATTACGACTGTTGGCTCAATATTCATAAGTTCACTATGCTTAGTAAATAATTACAATTAATTTAAATATATTGAAACTAAATCGGAGCCAGAAATTAATTTGGAAATGTGTTCTATTATTCTATTATGCTTGATATTTGGAAATCTTATTGATTTTGTAAATATCTAAAAAAATATATAATTTTGTTTCTAAAATCTAAACATTAAAATTAGTCAAGGAAATATTTTAGCAACTCGTAGAACGGAATTCCAAAACGTTATGTACCCTGTTAGTATTCAGATTAATCTACTACTTAATCAAAATAAAAAAAATTATAATCAGAGCTAAGAATAACGCAAGATTTCCAAATATCAGATCAAACAAGCGTTATATAATTATATCTAGCTGGATCTAGTCTACACATAGAAAAATAGGTACCTAGGTATACAAAGACTTTACATTTGTATATATGTGTACAAATTCACATCTAATATCAAATATTGGGTTTAAGATTATTTAATACCAACTTCCGCCCGCGACTTCGTTCGCGTCCCGTTGATTTTCCAGGATAAAAAGCCTTTGTGTTAAACCAGGTCACGGACAATGTATATTCCAAGTTTCATCCAAATCGGATCAGTAGTTTTTGCGTGAAAGAGTAACAAACAAACAAACATACATAAATACATCCATCTATACAAACTTTCGCGTGTATAATATTAGTAGGATAGGATCATCAGTTAAGAGTTCAAATAGAACAAAATTGATAAAAAAAACTAACAATTCTCTGACACATACCCAAGAACTAAATACTTGCTAACTATGCAAATATTTGCCGTAGATATTGAGGAAAAAGGTTAAAATAGCAAAACTGAGAGAAAAAATAAACACCTGTCTATGTAGGTACATTGTACCTAAGTACATAGTTACTTGGCCCAATTCTGTTTGTCTATGTAGGTAGTTACTTGGCCTTATTGTAAGCAGGTCCTTGGCCTAATTCTGTTTGTCTATGTAGGTAGTTACTTGGCCTGATTGTAAGTAGTTACTTGGTCCAATTCTGTTTGTCTATGTAGGTAGTTACTTAGCCTGATTGTAAGTAGTTACTTGGTCCAATTCTGTTTGTCTATGTAGGTAGTTACTTAGCCTGATTGTAAGTAGTTACATGGTCCAATTCTGTTTGTCTATGTAGGTAGTTACTTGGCCTGATTGTAAGTAGTTACTTGGTCCAATTCTGTTTGTCTATGTAGGTAGTTACTTAGCCTGATTGTAAGTAGTTACATGGTCCAATTCTGTTTGTCTATGTAGGTAGTTACTTGGCCTGATTGTAAGTAGTTACTTGGTCCAATTCTGTTTGTCTATGTAGGTAGTTACTTGGCCTGATTGTAAGTAGTTACTTGGTCCAATTCTGTTTGTCTATGTAGGTAGTTACTTAGCCTGATTGTAAGTAGTTACATGGTCCAATTCTGTTTGTCTATGTAGGTAGTTACTTGGCCTGATTGTAAGTAGTTACTTGGTCCAATTCTGTTTGTCTATGTAGGTAGTTACTTAGCCTGATTGTAAGTAGTTACTTGGTCCAATTCTGTTTGTCTATGTAGGTAGTTACTTAGCCTGATTGTAAGTAGTTACTTGGTCCAATTCTGTTTGTCTATATGTAGGTAGTTACTTAGCCTGATTGTAAGTAGTTACTTGGTCCAATTCTGTTTGTCTATGTAGGTAGTTACTTAGCCTGATTGTAAGTAGTTACTTGGTCCAATTCTGTTTGTCTATGTAGGTAGTTACTTGGCCTGATTGTAAGTAGTTACTTGGTCCAATTCTGTTTGTCTATGTAGGTAGTTACTTAGCCTGATTGTAAGTAGTTACTTGGTCCAATTCTGTTTGTCTATGTAGGTAGTTACTTAGCCTGATTGTAAGTAGTTACATGGTCCAATTCTGTTTGTCTATGTAGGTAGTTACTTAGCCTGATTGTAAGTAGTTACATGGTCCAATTCTGTTTGTCTATGTAGGTAGTTACTTAGCCTGATTGTAAGTAGTTACATGGTCCAATTCTGTTTGTCTATGTAGGTAGTTACTTAGCCTGATTGTAAGTAGTTACTTGGTCCAATTCTGTTTGTCTATGTAGGTAGTTACTTAGCCTGATTGTAAGTAGTTACATGGTCCAATTCTGTTTGTCTATGTAGGTAGTTACTTAGCCTGATTGTAAGTAGTTACATGGTCCAATTCTGTTTGTCTATGTAGGTAGTTACTTGGCCCGATTGTAAGTAGTTATACTTGGCCCAATTCTGGTTGTCTATGTAGGTAGTTACTTAGCCTGATTGTAAGTAGTTACTTGGTCCAATTTTGTTTGTCTATGTAGGTAGTTACTTAGCCTGATTGTAAGTAGTTACATGGTCCAATTCTGTTTGTCTATGTAGGTAGTTACTTGGCCCGATTGTAAGTAGTTATACTTGGCCCAATTCTGGTTGTCTATGTAGGTAGTTACTTAGCCTGATTGTAAGTAGTTACATGGTCCAATTCTGTTTGTCTATGTAGGTAGTTACTTGGCCCGATTGTAAGTAGTTATACTTGGCCCAATTCTGGTTGTCTATGTAGGTAGTTACTTGGCCTGATTGTAAGTAGTTACTTGGTTCAATTCTGTTTGTCTATATAGGTAGTTACTTAGCCTGATTGTAAGTAGTTACATGGTCCAATTCTGTTTGTCTATGTAGGTAGTTACTTAGCCTGATTGTAAGTAGTTACATGGTCCAATTCTGTTTGTCTATGTAGGTAGTTACTTGGCCCGATTGTAAGTAGTTATACTTGGCCCAATTCTGGTTGTCTATGTAGGTAGTTACTTAGCCTGATTGTAAGTAGTTACTTGGCCCGATTGTGTTGTAGCATTTTTTTAAACTAAACTAATTTTACAGCACTAAAATGATAGCTGTCTTTGTCGTTTCAGTTCATGAGAAAGAGATGGCATTAACTTTAGTACTGTCAATTTAGATTAGAAAAATGAAACAATGGAATCGATGGGTACACATAACTTGAGATTCTGTTAAATATACTGAAAAAAATAATAATAAATAACTTCGAAGACATCTAACACATATATGCACTAGCTTTCGCCCCCGACTTCATTCGTGTCCCGTTTGACTCTGTTGATTTTCCAGGATAAAAAGCCTATGTGTTAATCCAGGTTACGAACTGTATATATATAATAGGTGCCAAATAACACGGCAATACAGGTCATTCACCCACCTTCACCACGATGTCACAAAATTCAATTTATGTATGGTAAACAAACAGTACTAACGAGATTCGAGCGATACCGTCTTAGCGACAGGTTTGTATGGAAAGCGACAGAATTAGCCATACATAGGTAAATTGAATTTTGCGACATCGTGGTGAAGGTGGGTGAATGAACTGTATTGCGGTGTTATTTGGCACCTACAATAGCCAGTTTCATCCAAATCGGATCAGTAGTTGCAGCGTGATTTAAACACAAACATCTAAACCTTGACATTTATAATATTAGTAGGATTCATTTAAAATCGATACTTTTGCTGTGTAGTTATTATTTAATCAAACACATCTAATTTACATCTTTTACATCATTATTAATGTTTTTGATGAAGGAAATCATCATCATTGTAATGTTATTCGATTAATTTATCGAGTTATTTATTTCTAAATTATCGTTTGAATCTGCATGGCTCCGTGCTTCGGAGGGCACGTTAAACTGTCCCGGCTCTAGCAGTCGTTAAGCCACGACAGAGACCTTAAGGCGGCCTAAAAACTCCGTCACCAGAGTTGGCCACTAACTCATACGAGCTTGATTGCTTATCCGCATGATACATACGCCATAATCAATGGAGGATTCTAGATTTCAGTTGGGGGGGGGGGGTCTTGATCTGATAAACCCTGGTCTACCCTGAGACCCCAAAAATTTGGGGGCAGGGGGGTGTTAGGAGTGTTTGAGACACGATCTGCACCGTCAAATTTTTTGAACAAATTAGCAGTACTTGATCTTTCTGACAAATAACAAAGTTACTATGGTAACCTATCTACCGATGTTTCATAGTTGGATATAAAAACAGTTAGTTCTAAACCTCCAACTTTATAAGTTCAGCAGTCTAACAATTCCAACCAGCAGCCACCTAGCGCGATCCCTGAACCAGCCTCTAGAGGAGTCCCTACATCGTATTTGAGGGTTAGTTAATAGGACGTCCTTACTTCTTATGTTTTCTTCGAGTTCAAAGCTGACTTCTGTTCGAGTTTCAGAAGTTGTATCGTCTTCACCTTCTGTGCGACGTCACTGTTCATATAGTCTTGTAATATCTGTTTAAATTAATAAAAAAATCATACATTTTTGTAATTTATGTATTTGTTGATTATGTAATCTAGTAGGTAGTATAGTAAATATATGTCTGGGTGTTTCTATGTATTATAAGTATGTATTTACAAAAAAAAACGTATGTATGTATTCAATCAGCAATCTAGTTCCCATCGTATAAGCTTTGCTTAGTTTGGGACTAGAAGGCGTTGTGTTAAGTGTCCGTGAATATTTGAATTTGAATTTTGAATATTAAATAGTAGGGTTTGTGTTTTTCATAACTTTTCATTTTATTGGGTTATACATTTTGTACACCACCGTCGAATGGTTTCGTAATTCCTGTCCATACAAAGGTTGTCTCGAAGAGATCTCTTTTAGCGATAAGGCCGCCCATTGTACTGTCTGTTAGAGAGCACGGAAGGTAGAGCTATTACAGAGTGAGCCATGACACCTGTCAATAATTATTTTGCACGCGTTGACATTGCACACAAATGTTCTAAATACAGAAACTCCAACACCAATTTTGAACCTGCGACCTCAACACCACTAGTCCACTGGTATTCCCCTGAGTTATTTATTTACCAGCGTACATTTGTGTACCGGTGATTAGCGAAGTTAGGATAATATAACTGGTAGCAACACCTGCGTCGTAGCGGACATCAAATATTCAACGGTACAAATTGACTCGGTTTGTGTTTTACTATAAAGTTATATAAGGGAAAAGGAAGTTTTTATTAACCGACTTCAAAACAAGAGGAGGTTCTCAATTCGGTTGTTTTTTAAACGTTTGTTACCTCAGAAATCTGTTATTTATGAGCCACGACGGTTGCCTTAAGGCGGCCTAAAAACTTCGTTAACAGAGTTGGCCACTAACTCATACGAGTTTGCTTGCTTTAATAATGAACCGATATGAAAAATACTTCTTTGAAGTCCTTCTAGATTGGTCCCATAGAAACCATTCACTGGTTTTTATGGGACCAATCTAGAAGATTGGTGATGCAGGCGTATCAAATTGAAGTCTGTTTTTTCAGTTTTCAAACTTATAAATTATACAAAGGGAGCTAGAAAATTTATAATAATACTAGCTTCAACACGCGACTCCGTCCGCGTTACTGTTCATACAGATACTGTTCATTTTCTGGGGTAAAAAGTAGCTTAATTGTTTTCAAATTCAAATTAAGATGGTTTATTTACAAAAATGTGGTTACAAAGTTTTGCGTTATAACCATGTATATTATTATTTACTTATATTATGGTGTGCAATAGAGATTATAATCTATCCATCTATCTATGTGTTAATACAAACTTCAAACTAAATATATTAGTTTGATCAAAATGAGAGCAGTAGTTGCAACGTCATTGAAACAAAATAACCAAACATCTGAACAACAACATATTCTAAGATAAGATAAGATAAGATAATGTTTATTCAGCCACCACAATAAAAAAGTGAAAACAAGAAATAAAGGTACAAATTAAAATAACAAACTATAAATAAACCTTATATCTAGACGAAACCATATAGAATAAATAATTATATATGAAATCATAGTGGTGGTGAAGAGGTCTATAGCTCAGCATGTGCTTCTGTATGTTTCCATACAGAAGCGCTGGTCTTCCGCTAACTATTCATGTTAGTTTTCAACTGACTACTACATTCAGCCTAATTAACTGCTTTTTGGAGTAAGAAACATAGATAGATAGATAGAAAATAATTTAATGCACACCTTAACCTAGAGATTACAATAAAATAAAAAAAAACAAAACTTAGGGCGGATTCGTCCAAAAGTCATGATATTCCTGAATAAGTATCCCTTGTATAACTTTACTCTTTGATTTTATTCTCAGATAAATTAGTTTTTTGTTTTTCCATTGCAATATTGAGAGCAGCCAATCCTAGGTATTGTTATTCTGTATATACATAAAAACCAACTTAATTCAAAATACAATTGCTTAGGGAGCGCAACACAATAATACATGTGCACACAAATTATCCGGGTGTCAAGTTGTCAATATCTATGAAAACAAACAGCTGTTTTGTCAAATGTAGCAGCCGCCCTTAAAATATTCGACAGATAACTTGTTTATACCATAGATTTTGGCAGTATAACGATTTATTCTCGGATAGACAAGTTTTTCCTGGAATAAGACTTGGTAGAACAAAAAGTTTCTTATCTCTAAAGTAATTATTGGTTTTATTCGCAGTATAAGACTTAAACTGCGTATAAATAGTTTGGTCGAATCCGCCCAAACAATTAAAGTAATTGTACAATGGGCGGTCTTATCGCTATACAGAGATCTCTTCCAGACAACCTTGGACGGAATGGACTTCAAGGTATAATACAAGAGGTGCTGTATAAAAATAAACATACCTGCATGCTAATCTCGGAAGCTATGACGGAAGCAGTTGCTGGCCGTTCCGCCAGCACCAGTAATGTTGGAAGCAGTTTGTGCATGTTGGGTGGTGATACCATCCAGTTCGCTGGCAGATTGCACAGCATCTTCACTACGCTCCAACCATCACATATTGTATCCTAGTAGACATAGACATAGACAATCATTTATTCGCTATAAATAGAAATCAACAATAAATAGTTAGAATTAAATTGGAAATATAATATTAATATAAACAATAAATAGTACCTAATAAGAAAAAAAGTATTCTATAGCAGCGAAAAGGTCACGATATTGCAAAAGTTAGCAAAGTACGAAAGTCGGCACTCAGCGCCGAAATCCGACTTAGCATTATGCTTCGCCATCCGAAGACAGGTCAGCGCTGTTATTCTGCCATAACCTACGGTTCAGTCACACAACCCCATGAAAAGCAGTGTCGATGTTACAGAGGTGATACCATAATATTACTTAAATATAAATATACATAAAAATAATAGCCGCAAGTGCGACAGAGTTAATAAAAGATGATGTTCTAGTTGAGGAAGTTCCATTGAAAATGTGGACTTTCATCTACCTCAATACATTTATTGCTTTCATATGGTAATTAGCTATAAGAACGCCAAATTTGACTATAGAACGGACGAGGTTTACGGTGCAAATGTACCCATCAGGGGATTTCTGGAGTTTTTATCCAAAAATCCCCTGCCGGGCTACTAAGAAACTTTTGGACAATCCCCTTCGCAGGAGGATTTGTGGAATATAAATTATCTTAATTTTAGTCAATAGAAGAATTCTGGTCGAAAGAAATAAGTAGTTCCTAATGCTAAACTAAGGCCTATACTCAACTGTGGATTCAAACGGGCTGAAATGATGATGATGATGATGAATGCCAAACTTAATATTGAACCACAGAATAGTACAAGTTGAACGTAACATAATGAAAGAAAACGCAAGCGTCTCAATACTCACTACTCAGTTATAAGACAAACCCATTTGGAACCTAATTGGAATCTCAAAAACTACTAAAAAACCAATTACCCTACTAAATAATTCAACAACTATAATCATTTACCTAAACAACCCAATCCACTTTACACCCATCAGTCGCTACACCTTAAAAAGTCATCAAATAAATTATTAAAACCGACGACATACACAATTCACGCTAATGGTCATTTGTCCCAGTCGTGTAGACAATGAACAGTAAGGGAGCGAAGGGTGTACCTTGGGTGACACCCGGAAGACACCTGTGTCCGTGGGAAGTTACTGCAGTCTTGGGAATATTGTAAAGGCTAAGTAATGAAGGAGAGTAAGAAACTGGCAGAAAATTCACGTAGCTGTATCGAACAAAATTCTGGTAAATGTTTGTTTAGCTTGCGTTTTAACCGACATCTAAATTGAGGAGGTTTTCAATTCAGGACACAAGAATGAGATGGTATAGTAAGAGAAAGATAAACCTACATATTTGTATTACTAGTTTTAAGAAAATTCTATTATAGCAGATGTAATCCTCAAACAAAGATCAAAGATTTTTGAGTATCTTCAAACATTACGTTTGCAATTTTTTTTGGGAAAGTTTGACTAGTCAAAATGATTTCTGTTTGAAATTCCAGGCAGATAAGACTGTCATGTTTGACCCCAAACAAGAATTTGTTTTAAATTAAAAACACTCTACAAAAAAATAGTGCGGAAGAAGTTATAATTCGAGTGCCATTCGCGTTTTGTGGGGGGTCTCCGTATCAAAATCAATCTCGCTCTGTCTCTTTCTATTCCCCCTCCCCAGAGCGTTAAAAGGTTAACGCGTTAAACGCTGTCTCTTTCTATTCCTCCTTCGTTTAACATTTTACGTTTAACGCTGTCAGTTGGAAGTCGCATTAGAAGTATAGCTTCAATACAATTCTCAAGACTATTAAAAAGTCGCCCATATAAAACAAAGGAATACAAATTAAATACGTTACAAGTTGCAAGTTATAAACACGTGTCCACAGGTGCAGCCCGCATGGGAACGGACTTCATTATTGGCTGTTAGTATTTAGACATTTGCATCTATTGCTTTTGTAGGTTTAAAATAAAATTTTCAACTGTGTAGATCTTATCGCAAGAACTTATAAACAACTTACGGATATCCGTAAGCAGATTGTTATAGCAGCATTGTCAATTGTAAAAAATATGGCTCCATTTGAAATACATTGGATTGATGAGTGGATTACAAATATAAATCATAATACTCACTACAGCAAACTATGAACTTGCGCGAACTGTATTTTCTAAAAAAGACAATGCTTCTAGAAACATAGTAAAATATCAAATGAAAATAAAAGAATTGAAATCGTACATATCTCTAATAGTGTAAGCTATAATGACAAATCTTACTAAGTGACAGAGTAAAAATCTGCGGATATTTTTATACAAAATATCACGTATGTAGGTACTAATACTTACTCGTAAAGATGGATTGTTGACGGTGACATAGCCAATAAGCTCAATGAGGTCCAAGACGAAGGTCAGGGAGACTTTAGCATCAAGGCGGATTACGCTGGGGCCTAGGAAAAAGGGTTTCAATCACTGGTCAACTAGAAGGGTCTATACCTAGGTCTAAAAGAAAAAGTCATTATTGTGACTACTTAGCAAAGAGCATAAGAACAGAGATATATTAATAACAGTAAGTAAAGAAGTTAATTAACTAGAAAACTTAAAAACTAAATGCAATATTTTCAAACAAGTTTTCGCCCGCGACTTCGTTCGCGTCACGTTGGATCCCGTTGATTTTCCGGCATAAAAAGTAGACTATGTGTTAATCCAGGTCACGAACAATATATATTCCAAGTTTCATCCAAATTGGATCAGTGTAAGAGGTCGTTCATTGAAACCTATTTGGTAACAGGTATTCGACCTAAGGATCGAACAGCAAGACGTTTGCATATTTTGTTCTATGAAAGATGAAAAGAATATCGGTAAAAATATATGGAAGAAATAAAACTCTGAACCTTGGAAGTAATAGATGTGATTTTATTCGTATACACAACTATTATATCAGTAGTTTTTGCGTAAAAGAGGAACAAACATACATCCATAAAAACTTTTGCGTTTAATATTAAGTAGGATTATGAAGTGATCATCTAAAAATGTATACTAACCTATAATTAAGGGAGTAAAGGGTGTGAGTTTACTCACATAGCTGCTCGTTCCTCGGTGCTTCCTTATCGCTTGGCGCGTGTTGGGACAGGAGCATAGCTACCGCCGCTCGGAACTCCAACGGCCAGCCACCTTCTCCAAAAGCTTCCTGTTAAAAAAGCAACACATGAACGTACAAGTTGGCAGTAGAGATCTTTGTGGAAAGAGTTTGTCAAAAGAGTTTGCCGCCTAGTGGTGCAGTTACGGACACATAAGACGACTATCTGATTGACAATCAAAACACATCCTAAACTATAAGTCGTAGAGGTATGAAATTTGGAGGGTAGTATCCTTATATAGTGTAGGGGTGCACTAAGAAAGGAATTTTGAAAAGTCGCGCACTAAAGGGTCTAAAATTAGGATCAAATATTTTAACCAATGCGTATGCTGCTAACACGCGAGTATAGCCGCGGGCGACAGCTAATTGATACATATACGTGTCAAAGTGGACGCAGTGCAACGCCTCAGAAAGACGTTCTCAGTGAACGTGTAAAGGTGTCTAAACAAACCAATATTTTAGCTGCAATATTGGGGTTGCAACAACATTGGCAAGAATAACAGACGATAACATTGACGTGATGAAAATAACTCGAATTGTAAGATTGACAAGACTATGCATAAAGACAGCTTTAAGTAGAGTCCTTTCCATGAAAGAAGTCCCGCAGACGCGGCGCTGTAGTCGACCTTAAGTATTATTTCTCGGGCAGCACTTTTAACAACTTTAGGCATTGAAAACAAGACTTTGATCACAGAAACCAAATAAAAACGCACTAGCATCCGAACACATTAACAGCACCTGACAACTAATTTAAAATTTAGTTTTAAAGTTTAGTTCCGGAAATTTCCGCGGGACTTCTGTCATGAAAAGGACTCTACATTGAAGATTACCTACACGTGAGTGACTCGTTCACTCCTACATAAGACTCGTTCGTCACGCAAGACAAACCAAATCTCGGATCTCTGTAAAAGCTACAAAACTAGCTGGCCGCAACTCAGGGGTAGTTAATAGGGGATGACCGAACGCACAAATCTAAGGAGAATCCGTGCGGGGAATAATGCGAGGAGTCACGAGATGGAGCATGTTTAGATGTACTGACCGGGGGTACTGCGAAACATCTTAATAAAACAAGATACGAAAAGAGATGCATCGTTTTTATAAATTCAATTGCCTAAAAAATTGTCGTACGCATAGCAAAGGTTTAGAAGATCAATATGAATGAGACCATTAAATACTCAGGCCTTTGTAAACAATACTCTAGCCTAAATCGAGTCTCAAGCATAGATTTTCTAATGATTCGTAACTGTCAAAAAATCCTACGTTTGGGTCTTGTTGCTTGTTTTAGGTTTGAGCCCTGATGCTATTACTCGGTAAAAAAAAATTATGTAGATATAATGTTCTTTGGCCTCAATCCGCCGGACAGTCATTTATCATTATGTATTGTCAATAAAACTGAGTCACGCTTGAGTCAGAGTAATTTTTGAGAATACAATCGTGGAGTAGTTTCGTAGTAGCACTCGTTCGTAGATGTGCTGTGGACACGCATAGCGATCTGGCAAATAAGATTTATTATGGCTGAGATTTGCTCTTCTTTTTTGAACAAATTCGGACGAGTTTTAGAAGCGCGTGATAAGACTTTTTAACTTAGAAAATGTTTTTCCAAAGAACTTTTTTGTTTGTAAGTAATTTAGTAGGTTTTAAAAGATAATATTATTGTGTGAATAATCTAGCTGTTGGTTATTTTCAGGACATCCTATGAGAATAATCTAAACCTATACAATTTTTTTTAAAATAAATGATTTATAGATAGCTCAGCTGGTCCAAATCAGTAGCAATCGGAAGCGTGTTTAACACACTGGCTGCATTGCCGCGCTGAATAGCAATGCTGATACGCTGGACCAGATAATCACCAGCCCTCGGGTCATGTGTCGCTTCGACTAGGAATTTACTATTGTTGGGTATCGAGATAGGTGGTGAGGTAATGAGAATACTTCTTGAGGTGAACTTGGATAGTGCAAAGCTTTAGTTTTAATAAAATTAATATTGTAGTGAATTATTGAAGTGCGTTTTGGTGGCCGTAGCAAGGCTAAATGTGAGACCCGTTCTTCCAGTCTTCTGTTCGTGAGCGAGTGAGTGAACTAGAGCGAATTGTCGTTAACAACTATTGATTCTCTATACGCATTATTTTTGAGAGTAATATTTGGATAACTCGAGGTTCTCTATTTACATTTACAGCTAAACAATCAATCATAACACGCATCCCCTTTTCGAAAACCGCATCTGCGACCACATTGCTAATAAACCGGTAATTTTGTTTATTATCTATTACCGACTCCATCTAACCGTGCTCAGGGTTCCCCTGGGTACGCAATTATTCATGCTATGAAAACTGGGGGATGGATGCAGACATCAAAGTTTTTGGACGCTAGGGAGTTCTACAACAGCGCTATGAAGCTGGGCCTTGTGATTTTGTAGGCGTTCTTTTGAAGTACGTCTGTAGAAAACTTTTATTTAGCTGGATTTGCGTTTTTGTTGGCATTAGCTTTGTTCCCATCTATCTATACTATTATAAAACTGTAAAAAAGCCAAAAACTAAAATTAAAGATATGGATAAACTAAATATGCAGGTCTACTAAATAAACGATTATGATTCCAAAAATCGAGTTTGTTTGTTTATATGTTTGTTTGTTCGCGGATCACGCCTAAACTACTGGACCAATTTCAATGAAACTTATACCATTCAACAGCCCATTTTCCGGATTGAAAAACAGGCTATATTTTATTGAAATCAAAGACGTGGGATTCTTAGATACAGCTTGAACTCTCTAAACCAAAAGCAGCCTTTGGCACGAGGTTCATCATATACTGGTTGAACGATATTATGGTGGAAAAGTTTCGCATGCGTACGAAGTCGCGGGTATCAGTTAGTATCTGTATATTTTTGTTACTGACCCAGGTATCGTCAGCAAAAAATCATTTACAGGCTCACTTAAGCGCTCGTATCGCAGCTTGCTTAATTATATAGTCAATCTTCACTGATTTATCCAAGTTAAGCGACGTTCTGTGCGGTCACTATTTGAATGAGTGACTGCTAGTGGCATTTACATTTGAGCGCTTCCTTGCTTCGAAAGGCACGTTAAACTGTCGGTCCCGGCTCTAACCGTCGTTAAGCCATGACGAAGGCCTTAAGGCGGAAAAAACTCCGTCACCAGAGTTGGCCACTAACTCATACGAGCTTGCTTGTTTCCTCGTATTATTAGGTTCTATAGCTTCAATGATAGTTCTAGGTAGATAGATACATTTATTTCAAACCAGCACAAATTTAACAAAGTAAAAGAAAAAACAGCATTAAAATTAAACTTAAATCTAAAATAATGTGGTACCTAAAGGAAAAGAAAAGCAAACTAATTCTAAATACAGAATTAAGTTATGCTCTGTGAGCTCAGCTTAATGCTATGATATGTTTCCATACAGCAGTGCTGGTTTTCTGCTGAGGCCAGTGTTGACATCGTTCCATAGTTCGGGAGACCGTACCATGCAGTATTTATAAGTACTATGTATAGGTAAAAGGCAAAGGGCCGCCGCCGCCGCCGCCCCTGCGGACCGTGATCGATCCGAGCTAATGGATTAGTTGTTCGGGGAGTTTGAGCTAGCTTACTGTCTGTGGCTTGGCTCGCTTTGTATTCTAATAACGTTTAATATAAAAAGAAATACATATCTCTGACAACTCAGATAACTTTGATAGTGTCGGTACTGACACAATCAGTGTCTTGTATTTCAGTGGCATATTAGATAACTAAATTGAGAAATATAAATTGAATCACACAATATTGATATTGATTGGACTCCAGTTTCCGCATTTAGGCCCGTATGTTGATTTATTGCTCAAGCACCGATCCGGACTCCAGCATACATTTTTGTATGAAAATCTCTACTCAAATATATGCTTCGAGTAACGATATCTGTATCGTTGTACGAGCCTAGACTGAAAAGTCCTTGCCAGCCTTACTCCTCCCAGAAGCTTCCTAGAAGCTTCGTAGCCTTGGAGTGACCTAAGGGTACTTAAAATCTATTTTCGTTGTTGCTGGACTACGTGGACAGCTGATTCTGACGACCCAACCCGTATCATGCAAATATTTGTTCACGAATACACCGATATTAGGGCCAAAATCGAGTAGCAATAGTCACAATCGATCTTTGTCTCCAATTTTATCCGCATAGGTGGCTCTGCAGACTCTATTCTCCATTCTTGGCTCGGATTGGAAGGAAGTAGGAAGTTGTGGGTGTACAGCTTAACTTGAGCAAAGAACAGCTGTGATTACTGTACCCTACCTAAAACATCTTCTTCTATTTAGAAGACTAAATATATAAAACTCTTTTGAAGCTGACTGACACTCAACGCACAGCCTAAACTGTATAAGTCCTAGAGGTATGACATTTGGAGGGTAGTGTCCTTATATAGTGTAGGGGTGCACTAAGAAACGAATTTTGAAAAGTCACACTCTAAAAGGGTTTAGAACGCGTGCAACGCCGCCGGGGACGGCTAGTAACTTATAATCAGGAAAAAATCCGGTAAAGAAATAGGTTTTCTTTGGATGCTTTTTTGTAAATACTAGTGCACGTCTAGTTTTCAAACCCATGACCTATTCAAGCCTAAACATTTCAAGTATAACCAACTCTCAATAACTTTTATTTCTAAGATCGTCAGCTCAGTTTCAAGTGATTAAATTATCCGCACGTGGCATCATAATTTCCACTCAACCAACATTGAAATAGGGATGTGTGTTTGTACAATGCAGAATGTCATACAATGAACAGAACTAAACGAAATCTCGTATCGACGCGATATACATTGCGGGGTAGTGTAACAACGCTATACATTATATTCAGTATTTCCGTGCGGTGTACATCAAAATTAGAGAGGAATAGTTTCGTGGAGAAGGGAGTTAGGGATCTCGGGATGTAACCACTTATAATGTGTTTAGTTAGTTGAATTTGGCATGTTTGTGTTACTGAAGTAGTCAGTTTGTATTTCTACCCCTAACTACTCTTATTCTCAAGAGATTTAGTAGCAAGCAAGCTCGTATGAGTTAGTGGCCAACTGTGATGACAGACTTTTTAGGCCGCCTTAAGGCCTCCGTCGTGGCTTAGCGACTGCTAGAGCCGAAACAGGTTAACGTGCCCTCCGAAGCGCTCAGATGTGAATACCACTAACGGTCACCCGTCCAAATTTTCTAAAGGAGTGAATGGTCCAAAACCATTCACTCCTTTAGAAAATCACTCAAAAATATATTGTTAGAATCTCAAAAAGCACTAGTAAGCAGCCATTCTGTGCCCAGTTTTCATTTTAGTTTAGCGTAGTTAATATTTTACTTTCTGTGACTATATTTTATTAAACTTTTATGTAACCTACCAACCTATTTTAGAGTTTGATGTAGAATATTCTATTAAATGTGTGATCGCAGTACCAGTACCTACCGCACGTACGCAACTGGAGCCACTGAAAACCAGCGCCTAGGCAGGGTACTAACATATCCTGCCCTGGCACCATGCTGAGTGGTGGCCATTTTTGTTATTTTTAATTATAGTTCTAAGATTTAATTTTGTAATACCTCTGTAAAATAACAAAATAAAAACATTCTATTCTATTCAAATAGTGACCGCGCAGAACGTCGCTTAACTTAGATAATCAGTAAAGATTGACTAAGCAAGCCTAGACACGAGCGCTACAGAGGAGATTAAGTAGATAATTCTGTGTTAGGTAAAGTTATATTGAAAAAAAAAAACCTAAAAATCTATGGATGTACCTATGTCGACTAGTGGACCTTCATTCTTACGGCCGAATACTCATACGCCACTCAAATTAAGTTCACGCAAATTATTGCCATCTCTTACAAATGAGTAATGTGAAACAGAGGCTGATAAATTTTAAGTGGTGCTTAAATTTGAGTGACATTTCAGTATTCTAGCCTTAGTGTGTTACGTATACTACAAAGTTCACGTTAATATATTTTTGGATAGAGATTGAGCAGCGCCCCTAGCGGGTACTTTACAAAACTGATTCTACATACAAAATTATACTTTACGTGACTTTGCAGTAAACCTTAAACGTGCACACTAAACATTCAGTTCAGGATGATAATAATGATGATGTTACTTGTATAATACACAAAGACTACATTTTTATGATCACGGGAATTTATTAATTCTTTATCTTCTTGTCTAAATATATAAAACTCTTTTGAAGCTGACTGACAATCAACGCACAGCCTAAACTATAAGTCCTAGAGGTATGAAATTTGGAGGGTAGTATCCTTATATAGTGTAGGGGTGCACTAAGAAAGGAATTTTGAAAAGTCGCGCACTACACGGTCTAAAATTAGGATCAAAGATTTTGTATGCTGCTACCACACAAGCGAAGCCGCGGGCGACGGCTAGTGACAAAATATGTCCAGCAGTGGACTTCTAAAGGTGGGATGTTGATGATGTGTGCAACCGCACTTCACATTCTAGTAACGAGTGTTCCGCAAACACGGGAATGATACTCCCGACTAATTAAGGAGTTCGCAAATACGTGGGGAAAGGTAAGCAGATGTTGACCCATAGCTGATTTATCTTAGAAGTTCGTGGTGTGGTTTTTTTATTCATTCAGAGTTTTTTGATATTAGAAGAAATTATGAGACACTAGTCCCGGCTAGTCATTTTTTATACCTTGGGTTACATTATTGGAGTATTAATAAGAATAATATTATTTATGTATTATAACTTTATTGTATGTAGGTATGTTCTATGAAGTATTTATATATAATATATTAATGTATGTAATCTTAACTGTGTTTTTAGCTTACTCTGGTATATCTTTATGTTTTTAAGTAATAACCTTTGAGTACACGCACCCACCATCATAATTTATTTCTCCTCTCTATCGTGGAAGGTTTGCTGGTAGAGAACTCTTTTTAGGGTTAAGCTCACCTTTGTACATGACCTATCTTTAAGTTCCCTTTTATGTCACTACTTTTGTGTACAATAAATAATAAAGAATAACTAATTTTTTTAAAATATATTATGTCACCCGGGGATAGTGTAGCTTCCCAACGCCAACGGTGAAAGAAGTTTTCAAATCGGTCCAGTGGTTTCGGAGTCTATTCAATGCGAACAAACAAACAATCAAATCTTTCTTTCCTCTTTATAATATTAGTATAGATAAATATAGATACCTACACAAAAATTTCAAACAAGCTTTACGAGAAATAGCCTCAAAACTCCGTCAACAGAGTTGGCCGCTAACTCATACGAGCTTGCTTTTGATATCTTAAACTGAGCTGAGAATGAATCCTCAATTCCTTGCTCCTTTCCCTGTAATATCCAGTCCATCTTACAAGTAAACTAACCTGTACAATCCGATGGTCAATCTCTCCCAAGGCTCGTAACACATGGGCGATTCTAGCAGCGTTGACAAACACGTCGTTCTGTGCCTTGGTCGCGCCCTCCGCGAAGAGAATGCAGAATTCATCGCGCATGTTAAACACGGTCGGACCCAGCACTGAGCGGAGATTCTGCTGGGCTTGTGATCGTTCTGGACCCTACGAAACGTATACATCATTCACTGGTGATTAAAGTAAGAATCTACTGGATATAAAGTCAAAAACAATGGAAACTGCGAGAAAAATGTGTGTCACGCCTTATCACTGTCTAAATGATGATAAATTTATGACAGGCGTCTCGGATCTGTCGGTAGTAGCTATTCCTTTCGTGCTGTGGGTCGTGGGCTCGATCCCCACCGACAACAAACATTTGTGTCGCAAACATAGATGTTTGTAATGTCCAAGACTATTATTATTTACTTATTATTAAAGACTTCTTTATAAATGGCACACAGAGACTATAAATTGATAGTGATTTAACAATGACTGGTTAACGAATCAAGTCCAAAACACTACTGAAATCAATTGTGACGTTCACACTTTTGGTCCTTCCGACTAGATACTATCCGGCTCGAAGGAACAAATTACAGGAATGCTAGAACACTGGCTCAAAGAATCCAATAATATGGTACTGGAGTACAATATGAGATCCAACTAAAACCTCTAGAGGAATACTTACATCGCAATCCAACGGCAGTAAAATATCGCCGCAGACGTTGAGCAGCGTTTGAATGTTCTTGCGTGATTCCTTGCAGAGCTTCGGGTGTGACACCACGCCGGAGAGGCAGAGGAAACTGGAACAACGAGATGTGGTCAGAGAATTTCATTTGAAATAAGCAAAACAAGGCGGCATTGGTTCTATTATGCAAATCTATATCTTTTAAAATATATAAACCTCTTTTGAAGCTGACTGCCAATCAACGCACAGCCTAAACTATAAGTTTTAGAGGTATGAAATTTGGAGGGTAGTATCCTTTATATAGTGTAGGGGCGCACTAACAAAAGAATTTTAAAAAGTAACACTCTAAAGGGTCTAGAACGCGAGCAACACTGCGGGCGACGGCTTGTCTATACTAATATTATAAAGATAAAGGTTTAATTGTTTGTTTGCATTGAATAGGCTCCGAAACTACTGAACCAATTTGAAAAATTCTTTCACTGTTGGGAAGCTACACTATCCCCGGGTGATAATAGGCTATAGGCTAACTTAAGGATCCGTACTAAAACTTCAATAATGTAAACCCAAGGTGTACAAAAATGAGCTAAAAAAACTCCTTACCTAAGAAATAGTTAAATACCCGTGCGAAGCCGGGACTGTTCGCTAGCCATTGATAATTTTAAAAGATACAACAGAGTAAGCGGCCATTTTATCTTCTAACCAATATTAATAACACCGTAAATAATTACACAAGTTATTTTTAATCTCTGTTTTCGTTTCCACTTTTCCACTCCGCTATAAGTCTGGACTGGTTAAGTGGTGTTCGTAAATCCGAATGAAACGCAAACAGATGATGTTGACTCTGTCTGACTGGACACGTTGACTTGCCTTAGGGAGATTGGAGTAGAAACAGCAACACAAAATATAAAAATAAAATAAAAAATCT